>OX465581.1:77808734-78408734 GCA_950022655.1 Alentia gelatinosa
AGGGCTCAATATACAGTTACAAAAAGCAAATAAGACTAAAGATTTGGGGTAAGACAGAGAGTTAAATCCGAAATCCGTAAATTTTAAGTTTTGGAACAAATGACTAGACTAATTTTTCATCTGGTTGCCCATCATTATTACCTCATCCACCCTGTACATAATGTAATTATATAAAGAGGAAGAGAGTTACTGTTAAATCCAGTAAAAGGTGATAGAGAGGCCAGAATACCTGCCATGGCAGAGGCCACTGATGTACTTTATTTGTGCAAATAAAAAAAACTATAAAAAAAAAGATGCGGGGGATCTACAGCTCTGCAAAGCCACATATAGATCCTCAAACAATGAATATGCTGCACAGTACAGCCCCCAGCGGATTGTATGAAAAAAGACTATACGTGATCTGTACTGATGGTGCCATCTACGTAATTATCCATGAACGCATTAATGGTGACATTCATTCTCTATAGCTGGGACAGTCCATCTTCAGATACCAACTTACTAGAGCGTTTTTTCCCTCGTCATTTTCACATAGAGATTAAGAACTATAAACGCGGAGAACGGATAGGGAAATTACAATTGTGCCTATTGATTTCCTTCTTGAACCAGGAAAAGCTATGGAAACCAATGCCCTTCCTCCTCTATGGCGTTTTGTCAATTATGGTTGCTGCCGTAGCTTTCTTCATGCCTGAAACCAAAGGACGTCCCCTACCAGAAACAATAGAAGACATGAAAGTTGACAGGTAAGTGCTTAGCTTTTTGTGATTTTAAAAGATGCCTACTTAAATTATTTGATACAGACAAAGGATATCTAAAGTTATCACAGAAAGACTATGAATTGGAGAACGACATCTGTTACCAAAATAATAACAACTCAAGATTCAGTATATTTATGGATTCCGAAGGTGATGATTGAAAAGAAGTTAGATATAAGACGCAATATATTATCAGATAAACACGTAAACAGTAATAGGACATAACGTTACTGAAATCAAAAAATTATAGGCATTAACTATCATAACCTTCAAAAGGTTCAGTTGTGCCTTCAGATAAGAATGACCCTTTAAGGATAGGTTCCTGCCGCCGAGCTACCCCAGTAAGAATTTATGCTGGTGGTAATGTTTACCAAAATGATTCCAACGCTGTTATCCTCGAGAGAAAGCGAACGAAACAATCTTCATAACAATGTTTACATAATCGTCAAAACCCATAACTCGAGAGTGCAATAACGTGATACGATACATAATCCTGAATTTATTACTTCCTTTGAATGCAAATACCAAATATGATATAAAACCTATACACTGCAAAGGTTTAATGAATATTCCTCCATTATTTCCTTGTTAAAACAACTAATAGATATTGGAGTATTGATGCCTCAAGGCATAATAGTCCTGAAGGGGTTAAGTCAATCTTATACTTTTTAGAAAGTAGGTGGAAGGCTTTACAGGTGGTGATAAAAGAGATGTCAGGAATGATTTGGGTTCGGGTTTTTTTCTCTAGACGACAGCAATTACCAAATACCCTCAATTTATACCTTAGTCAAATTGTCAACTCTATACTACTTGTACTGTTACATTGATTATAAGCGCGTATATATATTTATTATATACCTTTGCAAAAACAATCTACACATACTGCCCTCTCCTACCCATGTCGTATTTATATCCGCACGGCACAGTGTGCCGTACGGGGTATGTCATCACGTAAAATTATTGATCACATACATCCCTCTGCCTACGGCATCGGGATGTATGTGATCAATAATTTCACCGCGTATTTTTGACGTACGAAGATAGTAAGCCAGTTTCCGTATAATATCTATGTATATATTACAGTTACCGCAACCATGTATTTTTCAATTTTTTTTTGTTTTGTTTTTGTTTAAATAGCTTTAGACAACTGCATGTGTCCTTTATATCCAGTACGGTGGATATAAATGATAGATTGTCTGTGTCCTGGGTGTTGTACTGTAATTATGAAACGCATGTTTAAACCTGCTACGAACGAGAAAAAAGAGAAGTTTAGTATAACCTTAATACCATGAAGGATTCTTATTATTCTATACTTGGATACCCTGACATCGAGGCTCGTTAATCCATCATATTGTTCTCATAATTATGCTTAATTCAAGCGCATATATATTTACGTCTTGCGGCTGTTGTACTAGACACACTAGACTTTCCTTGTTTCCATCTCTGACGGGCTGCTATTCCATCCAAACAGGAGAAGTAAAAAGAAGATAGGGTCTGAAAAGACAAAGAAGGACATTCCAAGTATGAAAAACGAATACACAAATGATGGTTTTGAAATGGATGGCGCCAGTTCATCTTCCGACATTAAAGTTAGCGTCCCCAATGGAGATGAAATACGAAAACGACCAATAGAAAAGAAAAGTAATCCCGTGCTTTCTACACAATTGTAGCGAGCATATTCCGCTTCACCTCAGAGAAATAGCTATGTATTAAAAAGAAATCTTCAAACAGATATCAAATATCTGGAGAATATGTTTTGCCACAATGTATTGAAAATGACATTGAAAATAAATATCAAAGTTCTTAATTTGAGTGCTGAACTTACTAGAACAAATGATACTATGTCTTTCTACACACCTCGGTTTCACCATGCTCTACACCGGTACCGAGCTGTTAGCAGGAGAATTATCCATATTCTGAATAAGCTTCCTGATAGATGCCACTCAGAAGGGTAAGTATAGTGGGCAAAATTGTAGAAATATTGATTATTGCAATATCAAAGAATATAAGAGCCAACTGTCAGCAGTAGAGATAAGGTGTGTCTTTTATTGTACTTTTTTTAAGTAAGAACAGCATACCCTGTATATAACATATCTCTACCTAGTAGATTTATTTCTGTAATGGTACAGATGTACTGTTAGTTGTAATGAACTCAGTGAGGTTACAGTAAGTGAATAAGATAAACTTTAATGCATGAACAATTTTATATGCAGACATTTACCAGTGTCAAACACTGGGTCATGCTATATGAATGCTACCCTGAACGTATATCCCTGATATTCCACTAATTAAATTATGTGCATAAGGTTATACAACGAGGTTCATACACAATCTAGCTGTGGATATAGATAAAGTAACCAATGTTGCTTAGTGGTTAATCATTTTATTTTGTATCTAGCAAGGATCATCAAATGACCTTTCCCCACTCTACCTTCTCTTTGAGTGTGTCTGAGATTACTCAAGGAGGCTAATATATGCAATCAAGCTGTAAATCTAGGGTTAAGTCTAGACCTTTCTACACATGCTGGTAGTTCGTCTTATCTGCTTGATTACGGAAGGCATCCATTAAAAACCAACATTCTAGTGCATTCCTTAGCTTTAGAGAACTGAGTGTGTTGGCGTAATAATTTGGAATCCCTGTTTAGGTTATCCCAGAGAAGATATTGTGGTTCCATGAAGATTGCAGGACGTTAGGCCCCACCACCCAAAAATTGGGACGTAAGGGCCCAGCCGAGACCGGTGGTGTAAAAGCCTCAGTCGCGCCTCGGCAGCACCATAACTCCGCATTCACACCTGCAGCGCCGGGAGTGAGAAGTAGCATAAATAGACGTTAGGGCCCACCTAATTTTGCAGAATTGGTCAATGTTCATTCGCTTGTTAGCGCTAAAAACGTAATAGACACCATTTCCGCAAATTTCATGAAATATAAGTAATGATTTAACATGTATGCATACTTCAATGATATATGTCAATGTTATTATAGGTGGGCCCTAACGTCCGACTTTTGGGTGGTGGGCCCTAACGTCTACATACCCCATGGAGGGGAGTATTGATGTATCCTATGTTCAAATCCATTTAATTAATAATTGATGGAATTCATTGGAATAAGAATATATTTTGAGTTATGAAGGAGCACATTTTCAAAGCAAACTGTATTGACTGGAAATATTACCAATTTGATAGAATTTCAACCAAAACTCCAACATGGCCACCATCTGAGAGTTTAAAACTGAAAATGATAATGCTGCTGTACATCACCTAATTGTGCTCATATACATCATCTAGAGGTTAGAATGCTCACACAGGCTTTCAGCTTACTGCAAAGAATCTAACACTTCACTATCCATGCACCAATTATAAAAGCCTGGTGAAATGGACAGGTGTCCAGTATCCCAGTCTGACCACACCCCTGCCCCACTACTGACTTGGTTCCTATAAAAAGACATTTTCTATCTTTTTGAAGACAAAAGGATTCACTATGTCAATCCTTTTATGAAATGATAAACACTTAGTTATGGCTACTGTAATCTGCTACTAGAAAAGGAAACTATTAGATAATATAATTGTCTAAATGTGGTATTTACATTTCAAATCTGATGGGACGCATCTAAATACATTGTATTCAGAGAGTCAGATCTGATGGGACACATCTAAATACACTGTATTCAGGCCCACTTGGTACAGACCTGACAAACCAGTTTTACTCCCTTCAACCCTGTCATGAAGCCTTGCACCTGAGACTTGACCATAGACTTGCTGAAACCCTTGATCATCAATCAAGACCAGGAGGGAGATGCAGAGAGACCGATAATGATGCAGATGATAACAGAGACAGAAGGGATACTCACACAAGGACAGGTAAACAGACAGAGAGTCTGACATATACAGATAGGGACAGAGACAATGAGACAGAGATGCAGAAAGACATATGCAAAGCGGAATAGTCAAACATACATGCCAAACAACAGGAACATAGACAAAGATATAGTATGACATACATATGGACAGACAGGGACAGAGACACAGATATAAACAGAGAGAGTTATATACACAGTATATAGACAGGGAGAGTGCCAGGGAGACAGACAGAGAAGCAGACAGCTGGAGACAGAAAACAGACATAAACAAAGAGAAATAGACATATTCACTAATAGACAGGGACAGATGAAGATTTAGATATAACACACTGGACCTGAATCCACTCTACAGTCATGCCAGAATAGCCCTCACCCCCTCTCCTCCCACAACCAAACCATCTACTTTACTGACCAACTAGCTACACTCAAGAGCCTGTTTTTATTCTGGCTGTCTGCTCCCCTACCACTTTACAATGCATGTACATTTCAAATCTGATGGGACATACCTGACTGTATAGCATTGGAACTTCTACATCTGAAGGGACAGACTATTCACAATGCTCTTCAAAGAAACACAGACCCAGTAAGTAGGTATGAGGTTGGTGGAAGGGTAGGCATATGACTCTATCTCAACCCAGTCACTCCATATTAGCATCTCTTCCCTACTGTCATACACCAACTCCTTACCTTCATTCACTGACCAGGCTATTGAACCTGTTATACTCAGATCCATACAGAGACATTTTTAGTGCTTTAGGATGTATACACTAAATCTAATACCAGAAATTAGTTTCATTAAGTAATCCTGTTCATGAGACTTGAGAGCGACTATCAAATTAATTATCTAGGTTTATTGAAACATTCTTGATACTTAATTTTCGATCAAATACAGTTCTATGGCTCAAATACATAATTTCTCTTACTTTTACTTCATGGAGTAATTTAGGTAAACCGCACTCTTCCATTGTAAATGGAATTAACATTAGCTCCTAGTTATCTAACCTATTGAGTACTTTGGGACGGTTTAATGTTAAGATAAAGCTTTATGGACGTCCTTTGCATACCATCCATTTTTCAAGATGGTCACCATGTGACCCACGGGGAAAATCTGGGATTCCCTTATGTCAAAGGATTTTCGAACGACCTACTCTGACATCTATGATTCCTTTCATCAATTCAGCCATATATTGTTGTTTATCTGCTGGACTAAAGGTTATGTATTCATACTAGTACTCAATAAAACCAAAGCAATTCAATTTCAATCCAGTATAGAAACCATTGAGAGTGTACTATGATGCGAATATATAATATATATGTTTCTGTCACTGAAGACAAAAAGGATGCCAAGATATATGTACGGTAGTAGAAATAAGCGAGTTTTGATATATATGACTAAATACAAGCTTTCATCGACAAAAATGGACTAAATATTCTCGGATGCCTTGGGGATTACTCATATATGCATGTCCATTCCCTTATATTTACATTTATATTGATTTACTGTTATCAATTATCATATGATAATATGCGAATATCCCTTGAATATGTATTTTATAACCGCTAGACAAATATGTATTCTGGGAAATATATTAATGTATATTAATGCATAATATACAATATGAGTTGAGCAGTATTGATATGGTCTTACCAATAGGAATGGAATGGCCTGATTCATAACCGTAAAGACAGCCAAGCCTTCAGTGATCTACAGGGATGAAGACAATTGAAATTCGGGGCCGTGCTCTCGGTGTAAGTCTTTCGCCTGGTAGCCTTAGTCCTGATCCTCACAATAAGCTCTTGTCCATGAAATCTGCTGATCTGCTTCAATATACTGCAGCCTCTCCATGTCACAATTTCCTTAGCGCTGGTTCCACCCGCAGGCTCGATCATCAGCCGTCATCCACTGCGCACCAGCGACACGCCCGCGGGGGGGAAGAGCGGAAGGCCGGGGCCGCAGTTTGTCCCGGAGCCTCATATGAAAGATTCATGCAGCGAATTGTCGTCTGTAAGACCCTATCCGTTTTCATTAGAACGCTGGTGCCGCGCCACAAGGCTAGCTCGCATGGTGGCGCCACTGGCAGAGCCCGCCTGGTGGTGACGCTGTGCACACTCACTAGGTGGCACTTTCGTCGCAGATAAAGGTGGGTATGAGGGAGCCACTGGACAGGTGAGGTTCACGAAGAGATGGATATGGATCTTTTATGTGTTTTGAATAAGTGAGGATCCTGAGGGTCAGTGAGGTGTTTTCAAGATAAAGTCACATACTGAAATTATCATTCTATAAATTCATAGCGAGTGACCTTCAGGAAAATCGTCGAGGGAGACCTTTTGGTTATTTCTGTGATGATGTCCCATATGCAATATATTATTTATCTAACGGGGACTATGACTTTTCCTGGTGAGATGAGCGACATTCACTCTTTGTAAAGCGTACAAAAGGAACAAACCTTCTATTGATATTAAAAGTAGGGTTATCTTGATGTGATATATTGTGTGAGATACTTAGCATCAGACAATACTGTATGCATTCATTTTATCTGACAAGCAACCACCAACATTGTCAAAAACCTTCGTCATATTGTTCATGGTCGGGTTCTAGGTTGCGACTCTTTTTGATGAAATAGCAAAGCTAAACTAATTAGGAGCCATGGCAAAATGTCATGACAAAAGATATTTGCAGCGGAGGATTATATCTATATGTCATGCCTTTATCCCAAATTTTATCATGCGAGTTCGGGCACACCTGTCAGAGCCATAGATCTATACAGGTGTCTGGAGTCAGGAGTGGTCAGGCAACTAAAAGTTCAAATTGCATATTCTGGCACACATTGGCGGCACAGAATACAGAATACAGCTCACACATGGCCTCGACACCGCCGATACAGCCATCACAACACCGCCAGATCACGATCACTTTCACCCTACACCCTGCACAGTCCGCAAACTGCTCGTTCTTGCACCATTTAACCAACACATGCATGCTAATCCATTCATCGTCCCCATATTTGCCTACGATCCCTCTCATGGATATGCGACCGTCCTTCACCAACCCTACCCTGACCTCCATTCCAACCAAATCAGCCTTCAGCGTTTCCTCACATTGCCCTCGCCCTGTCTTCAAACTGCCCTCAATTCCAGGCCACCCTCTCCTCATCCTCTCTTCACCTTGCCTTCACTTTGTTCCGTCTGATGTCCTCGCCACATCACCGTATTGACCTCACCCGATCCAACAACACCTGTCCTTACTCTGTGCTCGCCATGCCATTGCCTCGCCTTGGTTCTCTTCTTCTCCTCACCTAACACTCAGATTACCCTCTTATCTATACACTGGGAATGCACTGTACACCCTCTCCTTACATTTCACCCTCATCACGCCATACCGTTGCGTACGCGTCCCGCTGTCGTTTTAAAGCAACCATTCATTAGTCTGTAAGGCTCTCTTTTCTGCGTTTGTGACACCAGTCGCCCATCTATCACTCCACTCAGCGCCATGGCTTGACATCGTACACCCTCTCTTCTCACTGAGCACCCCTCGGGACCAATCTTATTCTACTCTGCCTTCTTGACATACATCTTGAGCAGTTCGGCCACGGTAGTTTTTCTTATATCAGTTGAGCGAATCGCCATTTGAAAGGCATATAATCGGATTTTACACAGCGGAACCACAATATTTTCATTTCCATGCTATAGATATGAATTCTTCAAAGAAACGATGGAGCTATGCTTCCGTGTACGTTGTCTATACGGTAAAACCCTGCTTCTGGGACACCCCGCTAAGGGGAAAATTTGCTCGGAACAGAAATATTTCCCTCTATGAAGAGTTTATTTTAACCCCGCTAAAGGGTTCACCCCGCTTTAGGGAAACTTTCTTAAGGGAACAGTTATTTCATTACAGAATGCTTCTTAATCCCGTTTAAGGGGCCACTTTGGAGGGACACCATATCAAATCTGCCTGGACACTGTGGAGACAACATTCCAGATAATTTTGATTGCTTGTTTATGCTGTGTGTGTGGCTGGTAGACTTGTGTGTAGACAATTAGACATGTTAAATGTTAATCACTTATTGATTTGAGACACTGAAACCTAAATATTAGGTTTCAGTGTCTCAAATCAATAAGTGATTAACATTTTATCATAATTAGATAATGGTAATAATGATAATGATTTATAATAACTATGTTAATGAAAAAGGTATTGACACAATTGCAGATGAATTGATATAGTGATTTTGGATTAAGATTGACTATATGTACAAATTATCTATGTTTGATATATTAGTAGTGCGTGCAAAATGAGTAGAACGTAGAAGACCCAGCAGGTGGCGTAGTGGGTGTGAGCAGGATCCTGGGTGAGAATTAGACTGGTTCCCTGCCCCAATGAATAATGGGAGCAATGAGTGAACGACCATGAACTTTCGTTGGTTCCCTGCTGATTTGGAGTGGTGAAGAGAACTAGCACAACCTTTCTCCCTCACGAAGTTCCCCAAATAATTTACTTCTACTTGTTTATAATGAACGATGATACAAGATAAAGTAATAGCAACTTTTCAAAAGATAAAGGATGACTTATTAAAATATTTCTTTGAAATGATAACAGATTTTGCAATGCCATCTAGCGGGAAACAAGCTTAAAATCCAAACAAGTATCAGTTAGGTACCAAACGAATGCAATCCCGCAGTGCGCTAGAAAAATGGTGGTAGTTACCTGGCCTAATACGTGAGGACATAAGCCAGGCTTCCAGGCTAGGTGAGAGTAGCCAGCCTGAGCTTTACTTACAAGCCGCTGCAGAGGGCTTAGGGTCGTTGGCTCTGCAATAAGGACTCATAACGTGATAGCTGGTGGACATTATCACACTAAACATGAACGGCGATATTTATCAATCTGCTCCACACTATGGAATAGAAATCACACTTGATCTTGAATATCTCATAGCGGTGCCTATAGTGGGTATATATATGTACGTTCTGACAGGCACAGTATTACATATGATTAGCATTGCTCGACTGACTTTATTATCCATGGTATACAAAGTACCCATTGGGAATATATGGCTACTCAGTGAACCACTATCTAAACACTGTCAGATACCATATCCATGGTATAACCGTCGTGTCTTACTATCGTAAAACTGGATGAGGTTTAATCTTGTCCATCGTATTCCACGACTGGAGTTTGGCAAAGTGACTTCATGAGGCGAAGCCGAGTGAAGTCCGGAGCCAAAACTCCAGAAGTGGAATGTGGTGGCCAAGATTAAAACGAATCCGGTTTTGATTTTATCCTACCCTATCTCCTCGATTTTGGAATATTACGTGATAACAATGCTGTATGCCACTAGTGGCATATAAAACTCTGTATGGCAGTCAGCGTGGCATACGGAAACCCAATGTTAAGCCTATGGGATTTTATATTAGGGGTAGGATAATACGCGTTACCCTCTGGTGGTTTACTACCGCCTGTCGACAAAACCATCGATTATTCTCTATGAACATCATACCATAGTTTTCACAAAACACTGCTTCAAACGAGAAGCTGTGTTTTCAGGCCGTGTACCTGCTTCTTTATACTCCACCAAGTGTCCCTATATTAATTTGATTCAATGATTACATGCACTGCACGAAACTTGCCACTTTACAAATATATATATACGAACGGCGTATACAGGTATGCTTTTGCGTATACAAGGTCGTCCTATTCCCCGTGTGTAAACGCCTTATCTATTGGCGTATATACTTGTCCATGGTGTGATCATATATATACGTCATATAGACGCCTGATTCTGTTGTATTTACGCCTCTGTCGAATTGTTCCGATCTCTGCCACTTGGGGACACCACTGGTAGCATATTTCATTTACCATTAGTCATTAAGTCCTTGCTATATGGAAAATACAATGTTATATTATCAATTTTGATAATAAAATTGTTCTAAAACCCTATTTATTATCTTTTCATTAAATACATATAATAAACCAAGCGTTTTTTTGTTTTTTAAAACGTTTTTTTACGTTTTTAAAGTTTTTCAAAACACCACTCTTCTGAAGTCATACTTTGGGTTCTGTATATATAACACAAGGTCTGGTCAGAAATCAACCTACCACCCCAAGTGCCTCCACACATCTGCTGCCGACGCCGCTTTGACACCTGCCGCTTTGACACCCGCCGCTTTGACACCCATCTACACACACCCATGCGCCAGCCCGCCCAGAGACAATAGGGGAACAGGGCTTCACTGAGAGTGCTAAAACAACACACTGATAATCCGCGGCAGCAGCAGTGGGCTGGGGGAGGAGGACTTCCTTTTTTATTTTCTATCGCTACACATATAAGTCCGGCGTATATATATCACGCAGAGGATGTTTTATCTCGGATACGCCACATATGAAATACAGCCAAGTTGTGTCCGTATTTAAAAGGAAACAGTCTTGTATACATACGCCTCATACGCTGGCGTGAAATATAGGCGTATATATATGAAAACAAGTCAATATTCAGCCGATGCATGCACTTCCATGATGGCGTATATAGGAATGAAATGGTGGTTTTCATGCAGTGATGTTGCTTCACATAACCTTAATCGTCTCCTGAATCTCTGACTAACTGTACTAAAATAGGGATGAATCGGTAATCATAATCGAAATTGTAAAGGGAAGGCAAACACATTCATAAAAGTGTGTTTCCTTAGAGGCCTATTCCACCAAAAAGGCCCTCAGCAGGCGGGTTTTTGCCTTCCAGCCGGCATTTGCCGCCGGGGCCGGCCGGCCGGCCGCCCCATAACCCCTAAATTCTAGAAGCTGTTCCACCAAAGCCCCACTAGGCGACCAGGCCCGGCGAGCGCCCATAGAGCCGGCCGGACCCGGCGTGGCGTTACCCGCAGCGGGTTTGCTATTGCCGTCTGGTGGACGTTGGCGGCACTAACACGCCATCCCGCGGTTCTCCAGCGATCCGATAGGCGGCGCGCCGTGCGGCGATACACTACGATGCTCTGAACCCGCAAAAAGTCGCGTATCGAGCGCAGCAGTGTGTCCGCGAGTCGGGATTTGTACGGGAACGGTCAGAAAACGAGAATTAACCGCGGAATTACAGGTTAAATTGAACAATGAAGGTAAATAAAGATAAGGATTGATGTTATGAATGTGTATATTTGATACTGGTGCTTATATTTTGCTCAAACTGGCGCAACTGTCCAAAATATCGGTGTCTGTGTATAGGGATACCGTCCACGGACCTGTCAGCTCAATGTTGATGGTGTATATCATAGTATATGCGGGCGAGCGGTCAACGCGCGCCCGGGGAACAGCTCTCCATGTCACTCTCGATGTAGCTCTTTGCACGCCGGCCGGCCCGCCGGGAGCTTAAAATCAAATGGATCAGTTTTCCCCTGGCAGGGCTTGCGGGGGACGTTGTGCTCATAATGCCCGGCCGCCCGCCAGGCCTTCTCTGTGGTTATCACTATATTTTGGTGGAATACCTCCAAAATTGGCTGTTGCACCGAGTATTATCCCCGGCCGGTGGCCAGCGGCCACCAACAGGTCAGCCGATACCGCCTGGCTATGGGGTTTTGGAGTCACGGTGGCCGGCAGGGGCCGGCCGTGTGGGGCCTGTGAGCTCTCATGAGCTGTTCCACCAAGCAGATTATCGCCGCCGGCGGGAGGTTTGGGCTGGCTATTGCCGCCGGTTGCCAATAGGCGACCACAAGGGGCCCGGCCTGGGCTTGTGCCTCCTTGGTGGAATAGGCCTCTTATGGTGTTATGATACACTACAATCCTATCTATTTGACCTTTTCTCCCTCTGTCCCTGTCCCTGTCCGTTTCTCTGTGCCCGTACCTCTATCAGTGTCACCATTTGTGGGCGTAACATATATCTGAATATCTAAGGAAATGCAGAGAATAGGGTTTCTGAGAGAGTGGATCCTTTGGCCCAATTCTGTCCCTCTTCCCCTTCCATGCTGCGACTTAATTAAGGCGATAGTTTGATGGTGACCATTAACTGTCAACGAGGCTGACATTACGCTAATAAGGTACAGTAAATGGCCGGTGATGGAGCACATGGTCTCCAGACCCGTGAACGGGAGGCATTCAATTACCAGACGGGTCAGACGTTAACTAGTACCCCGCCAATCTAAACACCGCTATATGGCGAGCCGGTTTACTATTTAATGACGGATATGTGATATGTCAATCAAGATTAACGTAATGAACATGTCCCTTGAATGTTAAATGATTTTAGGTATGTTGATAAAACTTCAAATGTTTAATACATTAAGAAGTATAATTATCTATCTCACCCTTGATGTTTGTTTCCCATAGACTTAACAATGGGAGCTCGTATTCAACACCGATTGAGTATTTTAAAGAAATACTCATTGGGAGATGACGCACAAATTAGCCAATCAGTCAGTGATAGGCGTGAGATAAAATCTGAACCACGTTCGATCCATAGCTGCAGAAAATACGGCAATCGGTTTGGGCTTCTGCATAATCTCACTCGCCTCATGAGATTACTCCGCAAACACATTTCGTGGAGTATTTTCAGCAGATATGGATCTTCATGCAGTTCCCTCTTAGTATCTTATGTGATATAGCTGTCAGTTTTTCAATTGACTTGAAATATGAGATACATATCATTACCTAGCACACTGGCCCATGGATCACTCGTTCTGAGTTTCAGATTCTGCCAGACCACCGTGTAATATTGTCAATTATCGATATCTCATAGATACAATACCCTATTAGTTTTGTTCTGGAACTACTGCACTACGGTCAAATACCCCATCAACTGAAGGCTAAATTGGTCCATTCCTATTTTCGAACTATAACGAGATACAAGTGGTATCCTAAAACACAACACATCTTTTGGGGGGCGGGTGTTTGTCACGTTTATACACGGCATAGATTCCTTAGGAGATACATCGATCGATAATTATGTATCGTATTTTATATAGTTTTAGTCTTTAAATCGACTTGAAATATTAGATATATACGGGCTGGACTTGTGCATTGATACACTAAGGTTTCTAAATGCCACTGTAGAGAACAGAAATGAGAATTAATCTCTAGTCGTCATTCCACGGAAATACAACGACCAGGAGGAATTCCTGTCGTGACGGGTGGCAGGCATAATCGAATTAATTAGATCAATTCACATGGCAAACAGAATCAATTATGGAGGGATTTCATTTGTAATGCCTTTCAGAGTTATACTGAATCTTCAGAGTAATGAACAGAATTCCTGATTAGCCTGGTAAATACTTTTTCATTCCTCTCTATATGTTTAGAATGCTACATTTCTGTTAGTGACTGTGGCGCTGTCAAATGGCCAAATGTGGTTCATCGTGTCAAACATGACCACCATGCTTTCCGGAAAATGCAAATGGATATCAATTCAAAGTCGTGAGATCACGAACCATTCCGATGAGAACATGCTTTCGATTAGATTTCTGCTCCAGCTAGCTTTTGTATTAGTTGTTTAAAATTCAAATTATCTTAATAAAAATGCCTATTGTTAATTGAACTGTTGAAATCCAATTCTGTGACATCATGCAAAGTATAATTTTTATAACCTAATGCAAATATTTTATTTCAGACAGCTGTAATTTGGTTAAGCCTATCTTACATTGCCTTCCCATGAAGTGGAGATAATTAAAAGAATTAATCTATTTCACTTGCCTTTACTTCAAGTGTGTTAACCAAACCATATCTAATCATGCCAGAATTCCATAGCATTTATCATTATCTAAAATGTGCATCTACTGTTAGAAGATTGATTTAGATGATTTCTTTCTTTTGAAGAAGGATAATTTATCATTTTTATAGACAGTCTAGAATCAAACATGGAAAATTGCAACGTCAAATTATACGCAGATGACGCTATGATGTATAAAGAAAATCCTTACCTGTAGCCATTTTTAGTCTCTATAAGCAGACCTACATCACAACCAAAATGGTGTAAAAATAATACTATCAACGCCAAAAAACGAGTGATGACTTTCAGCAATAATCGACAAATTTAAAAACTTACCTACTTTCGAGCTACAATTATGTAACACCATTGTACACTAAGTAACTGAATTATCTTGTCTGTGTTTACCACTAAACCAAGACCTGAACTATAACAAACATGTATTAAAGACCATAATAACGCCTCACACAAAGTTAGAATACCATATAACAGGAGAAAATATCTAACTATGAGGCAAGCAACCGTGATTTATAAAACCTAAAGTACTTCCTATGGAGACACGGTATTCCATGGTTTCAAAACCAAGCTATTAATCAAACTCCAGAAATATCAGAACCGAGGACTCCGTATTTGTTGCAAAAGCGGACCTCGCACACCAACTACCTATTTACATCAAAGCTGCAACATAAATAGGCTAAAGGAACATAGATACTCGAAATATGGAACATGATTAACCACGAAAAGTATAAAGTTGAGTACGAAGCGGGAACTCATTGGAATGAACTAACAATGGACACCCGCTGTCTTCCAACCCCCGAAAACTTTGAAGGCTTTATTAGAAGTGAACTTAAACCACAGCTCTTTCAATCATGAATAGCCTTTATACACCTGTTATGCAAGTCCACTAAGTAAACATGAACGCAAATAAACTTGCCAACTGGAGGGGATGGAAGATAGGTAAATACTACCTAACCTTTTCCTCTAAAAGAGAACGGGCAATTTTGCAACTTATAGATAATGGGTTGAAGGAATGCAAGCAATGTGTACAGTACATCAATACTACATCTTCAAAATTCTATCATGCTGTTGAATATGCTATTTAATGAGGTCATTGCCGGGTAATAAGACCGATAGCCTTAGCTTGAAAGAGAATGTTGTACAAACATAATATTATCCCCGCTCCTTCCATGCTCCTGTAAATGTCCTGATGGCTTCTCCACCAGATACGCAGATGGCGATATGGATGACCTCTTCTGGTACCAGGTGGTATCTCTGTTTCTGTCTACCAGAGCTGACCATTGGGTGTTTGCCTAGCTGTCTGGACCTCGTCAGGATCATAGTCCCACGGGCTTCTTGATGTAATTCTGATCCATGGATCTGCTGTTGGTGTTGCAATTAATGAAGTGCTTGATAGCTGTACTGGGAAACATTGCATTGATGTATACAGTGTTTCAGCAAAAGGAACTGTTCTCGGCTGTCTAATACCTGAATTGGCCAACATTGTGCCATAATACATTATTGTCAACGAATCTTTTACGAGCTTCTATAAAACGTGAAAGGTCTGGCAGATTATTACAATACGCTGGTCGAACTAAATCTATTTTGTTGAAATTGGAGTCCAGGCACCTCGTCTCCTCCTGTCGCCCCCTAGCGGATGTCAAGTAGCTTAGCGCTCATTGAAATGAACGAGTGAATTTTAATGGAGGAGTGAGTGCCTACAATAAGCACAGGTTCAGTGCTTTGGAGGGCAGGCTCTAAGATATCAAGGTCCCGTATGCTGGTTCACCGATCATCCGCTAGTGGGCTCGGCCAGCTGGTGGACACTAGCCCATCGACCTTTGGTTTATTGAGATCCTTGGGGAACCTGGGGCCCTTTTAATAATCTTGGATCGTAAATGAAGACCCTGTTCTGTACCTCATACAAGGGTTATCATTTAATGGTATTTAAATCTGTTCGCTCAGACAGTATTAGCCGTTCATAAGGTCATTCATAAGTGTTGAATAAAGTTGACCCACATTGTCCCTGGGTCTCTATGGCATACAGAAAAGGGTCTACATGTACGATCCTAGATTATTACGGGCCCCTGGGACATGCTAGTCGTTTAACGTTTAGTCGTTCAGTCCTTCGAAATTCCCAGAATATTGTACCAGCGCTAATCGTAGGCACGTAGATCTATAGTGAGGGGAACCAGCGTGACTGTTCCCAAGCACGGCAATACTTGCGACACCCTATGTAGCCAATGTGACAACCTCCTTCCCGGGACCTAGTCACGTGACCAGTCTCTCCCGTAGATTCAAACTTTCAACACATGCTTTCCTCCCACCCACCCAACAGTAAAAAAACATAGGGGTCCTGAATACCAGTAGAAGTGCAGTTCTGTATCTCTATGTGATGATTGTTCTGAACAGTAACACGTGGTAGAGAGGGCTTCTCTGGAATAGATCTATCCTTTTATCATTTCATTTTGTCATTAGGTAGGCTACAAGATATTTCACCTCGTAGCAACTTAGATGGTGATTGGCAAACTTCATATGGAAACAAGACAGGGACATTTTACTTAGACTCCTTCATCCTGGAATGAAACGACGAAATGATTTGGACCTCTAGGATACCAACTCAAGTCATCGCCCGTGGTCATATACCTGCATAAAGGTTAGGCTCCTCACGAGGCTCGTAAATGTCTGGTAATTCACTTTCATCATTCCCTTGGGTGTGCAGGCATCAAGCCACAGCGGGCTCTCATTTAAAGAGGCTGAGGTGACAATTTGAAATAGGTATCCGGGGACAAATAAAGTGAAGCACCTCAATCCCAACAGCTACTGTTAATGGAAAAACGTGAAATTCGGAATATCAGACGCCAAGTCGTTTTGTCATGACTAGCAGTATCCAATTCTCGCAATGTCTCTTGCTGGTTTGAGAGATTTCGGATTAGAGTTATCAAGTTACTCCTTCACTGGGTAGATAGCGGCTGAAGGCTAGGTCCCAACGTGATTCTTGAGCTGCAGAGGTGTCCACCCAGAACTACTACCCGTCATGTGATGCCCTTAAACCTCCAACAGTCGCCGCTAGGTGGCTCCTGATTGATGATGACGCTCGGGGCATGACGGATAAGAAGCACTTCCGGTCTAACCATCAAATGGATGCTTCTCCCTGAAGTCTCACTCAATGCGCCTGCGCGCGGCCCATGTGAGCCGGTTTGATCTGTGGGCGTCCGGCGGGGTGTAAAATGACACCATATTGGTAGTCTGAAAATGTAGTTCCGGTTCCGGTGTGTTTTTACATCACGCCATCGCCCCTGTGCTTACATCGCTATCGCATCAAACATTTCTAAGGGCTATTACCCGCGCATGGCAGTCAGTACTTTATGAGATAAAACCGCTTCTGAAATAAAAGGCAAAGCAAGTCACCGCCGCCGTGCCTTTGAATTCTCTCGAAAAAGAAGATTACTCTCATTAAAATTGCACCGACTTAAACGTAAAGAGTTGTCTCAGGGGATCATGAGCTTCCCCACGTGTATAGGTCCATAATGCTATGCCAAAATGCACCAGAGGCTCTTAACAAGTCTCCAGTGCTTAGATTTTATGCCGATGGTGGTCGTGAGATCAACAGTCTCAGCTCTATACACCTATAACATTATCAGGCTATAAGCGCGGCCAAGTCGATAGCGGCATTTACTGCTATCAAAGTTCGTCTTCGTGTGGGCAGGCCGACAAAGAACTGGAAGAGGATTTAAAAGCCAATTCACTCTGTATAACACTGTAATTAGGAACAGTGTGCCCATAAACAGGGCACTTTTACCGGTTAGTTTTAAGACTACCATGATGAAAAGTCATCCATTCTCAGGGCTGAAAGACTTGATGCAACACGTGTATTCTTCTGCACCTTTGCTTGCAATGAAGGACATATAGTTTAAATGTGATATGAGGCAAAGCTAACAAAAAGTAGATGCAGTGAAGAAGGTTTAGAATGCTCGATCTGAGTGAATGTTCCTGGACATTTAGCTCCCCTCATCCTGGCCTGGTGTACGGCCGTAAGGAGATGTCATATAATGATGAATGACCAATGGGAGTAAGATACATTATAGGCGGAATACGTATTAAATCTCAATTTATCAAATCAAGCCTCTGACAGCACAGGTTCATGTCAGCAAGCAAACAATTCTCCTTGAGGAAAAGACAACACGTAATATTTAACGACAAAGATCCAGAGACTGACGTCACTGAGTGACACAGACTCACGGGCGGTGTTCTCCTTCCTCGAGGTCGTCCTGTGTCAGTGACGTATATAATCCGTAACCTTCTTAGGGGGAAAGAGAATCAATAACCCGCGCCTGCGCAGTCGGTCTTTTGCGCGGAGGACGCGGCCTCTGAAATTATGGGATGGAGGTCAGGACGACGGAGTCTCGCGGTAGAAGACGAGAATGCCGGGATCGACTCACAACGTGATGAGCGCAATTAAGCTGGATACCGGCACGTCAATGCTATTGGTACGAGACGTACCCTGGCGACTTAGTGGCCAAATGGGGTTTGCTGAGAGGAGTCAGCCAGTCAATTGTGGTCCTGGTGTTCCCTCGGCGGCGATATACCACGCGCCGATAGTAATGTACTTCTTAAACCCCGAAATGCCAATGATACTTGCTCCGTTGTAAGACCGATGTCGTTTCCTTATGGACGGATAAGACTATTACAGTGAAACATCGTTAGGAAGAAGGTGGGTTTTAGAAATATCCAAACCGCGATCATTTGTTCCGCATATATTGACATTGGTTGTATTGTTAAGTCTGTAATAATTTTATCTTAAGTTCTTTAAAGACTAATGTAAAAGATAATGAAACGAAAACACATTCATAGCATATCCCAGTGAAAAAATCTTAGAATGAGGTACGAATACCATAATAATGACCTCTGACTCGGATGTTCCTCTGCAATGCGGGATTTCGACCTGACAACTAAATATCCACCGATTATGTAGTCACTGAAAGATTAGGCGTCAGGTGGTGGCACTTAGGATTTGATCTTGGTACATAATCGTCGACCCCAGAACAAACAACTGACGACTGGAATATGTCCGGTAGAAACGTTACATTGAGGAAGGTATCAAATGAATATCATGTAGTATGTACTTCTGAAGACAAACTATAATACAGGTATGTTTATGAACAAACACATTCGATCGTCGTGTATTCTTTCAAAGTCAACGCAAGATGACCTCATAACTTGAAGGGTTTTAGCAGAAGAAGCACCCTGAATGATATGAGGCAAACAACCTTATAAAAGGGTTTTACTGTACACAATACCTCGATTAATGCCATGCAGAACAACCCCTGTCTTGAACAAACTATTGACGTCATCTGAGAGTTATTCCATGCCCTATCAACATCGTTTTAATGGCCTTTCCTCACGCCGATTTAGAAATGGAATTGAATATTCAAAGAGTACCGTAATGGAACTCTCTCGGAAATCTGGCCACTTTCTAATGAATATAGGAGGTCGGGTAAAACTGTCATGTCGTCTTTCTTTACGTCATTTCTTAAAGACTTGGATATGAAATACTAAATTTATATAGTATATACATGCAAGTGCTAATACATATATCCAGTTGTATATATACACATACATATACAATATATATAGTAACCACGACAGTTAAACCTTTATACTTCTCTGTGAACGGACTTTTATATGTTTACGCTATCATAGAATGCATTTAGATAGAATAATCTTTTTGAATTAAAGTGCTTGTTTGGGCACTGCGCTGTAACAGCATGGTCATGATTGATTTCCTACCGCAATATAGGACAAATTCACTATCATTTGACATTGGAGAAACATATTAACAAGGTCAGCTACACCAATGGGTATGCTATGGGAACATTACAATTAGCTCGGCTAAACTGGTATTTAATATGGAATAAACACAGTGCGAAATACAAAAATGTGAGGGTGAGATTGGGGAAAATTAAGTTCATTTTGTTTGTGATAAATTAATCTTATGATGGTATTTTGATATGTTTGTGGGTTATTAAAATATAAACGAGTTGCTGATAGTGAATTGATATAGAATTTGAGATAAAATTACCAAAATGAATGGAATGAATGAAATAATTGATGTGGGTGGGTAGGTAAAATGTGTAGACTGGTGAGGCAATGATGTGTTTACGGTGAATGTGAGCGGCGGAGTGATGTCGGCAAACAGTGTGTGTGCGTAGTAGAGCATGGCAGTGTTTGGTTGTGCCTGACAGAATCGCACAGCTGTCCTCAATGACCGTCCGGGCGGCACAAGCCGAGTGGTGAACCCATTACGGAAAAAAACGCAGCGCCAAACAAAAATGTGAAGATAAAATCTATTTTGTGTGTGATAAATAGATTTTATGATGATATTTTGATAACATGTTTTTTTTCGGCTAATGAAATATAAACGCGTAGGTAATAGTGAATTGAAATAAAATTTGAGATAAAATTACCAAAACACCATATACATGATTGTTGTAGTGGGTGGGTCTTGGATAGTTAGTGACGTATAAGGATGAAAGTTGATGGAGTTTAAGATAAAGGATGGGGGAGAGAGTTGAGTGTTATTGAGTACGGTTCTGGATTCTAGAAATAAGTTGAAGATTAACGAGAGAATCATAGTCGTTGCACTTCTTTACTTTCTGGGTGTCTAAAGATGTCGTCTAGGATGTACACTTTGACGTCGATTGTTCCATCATGGGTTATCTAGTGGTAATGGTTTGGTACTTCATTTTTTCTTTGGTGTTTGTTTATGCAGTTCAGGTGTTCTCTGAATCGTTCTTTCATTTTTCCTCTTAGTTTGTCCTTCATATTGGACGTTACATCTTTTTGAACTCCAGGGAGTTTAATACATTGGCGCTGTTGCATGTGATGTTCCATTTTGTTTCAAATGCTTGTCCTGTGCACTTTGAGTTGATTTGTCCACTCAAGTTTTGTAGATTGCAAGTTTTGTAATTTGTCTTCGTGCATTTGTTTTTGTTGGTCCGTTTGTAATATCAAGTGTGCAGGTTTTGTTCAATCTGAATGTATGCTAAGCGGGCCTTTAGTTGGGTGATAGTCGGTTCGTGCTCCTTCTATAGGACGGGAAGGTACATTAGGGACTAAGGTGGGATCCAGATTCAAATATTGTTTCCTTAAAAAAATTTATAATTTGACTTGTGCTGCATATCTAGGTAGTTTAAGTATGCATTTGTTTGTAAATAATATCTAAAGTAAAACATTCTGTGAAATAACAATATAAAAATATCGCATCATTTCCAACCAAGCCTTTCTTATCCATTTCCAGCCTACCATGACAGTGCTTTGAGAGGTGGCAGATATCACAAAAGGAGCTTTTTGCTATGTTTCTATTTTGAAAATGTCCATCTTGACTTCTTCTATGGGTACAACAAAAGTTAAGGTATCGAAATGATTGTAAGAGAAATCTCTACTTCCTTGAACTGGGTTTTGATTTTCCTTCCATATCCTTATTCTATGGAATCTTCACTCGTATTCCACATGTCAAACATTTTGCCTAACTTTTAACATAATTTCCGAGAAAATATGTCGGAAATTAACACAAATAAATTATCTCAATAAATTCAAATTATACAAGCCAATGAAGCCCATAACCTCTGGTTTATTGTGGCACCTTTTGCAAATCTGTATCCTTTTTACAGCCTAAGTTATGAGAACTTTTGTATATCAAGTCAAAAATAACTAGTTTTCAGTCCCCAGTACGGTTTCGCCGCTTATAGGAGGTCTCTTCTATTTGTTTGGTCATTTCTCTTTTAATGTAGGCCTCTCGTTGTGGTTGACTTCGCCAAGATTTTCCAATTTTTCTCTACCATCTCACCTAGATCGTTCCCTCCTGGCCTGTATGTTGTTATTAGTGCTTTAACTTCGCCTTTCCCTGAAATTTCCTTGTGGAATAGCGACTCTCAATCCATTTCGTCAGCCTACCTTTTGTCTATCTCTAGTAGTTCCCTTTGGTAAACTGTCTCCGAAAATTGAATTTCTTATCTAAGACCCTTTCTTTCCTATTTACAAATTGGCTTATCAACAAATCTCTCTTTCATGTGGGAACTATCCGATATAAAACATTTTCAGGGAAATCATTTTACCGTAGCCTGGAATAAATGTCCATAGACCTAGCATTAGGAATTCGTTCTCAAAAGGCTTGTGAGTACGGTAACCCATTCTCAACGGGCGATAAACAGATAGGAATTTCCAGACTAAGATAAAATCAGAAACATTTTCGTTTGGAGTGCTTCAGAATATTCACTCGGCTATCGCCTCGTTCATATTACTGCGCACTCCAAACTCGATGGCGAACGAGAACACAGACCAAACACTCAACAGTTTCTTTCTTAGCATTTCGTACATGCAATTTGGAGAATTTTTGCAGAATGGCCCCAAGAGGAGTGGACATATATGCATTGATCAGATTCATTTTGTATGGTAAACAAAGACATATGCTCTAGGGTCTACCTTTCCACTTTACCACATTAATACTACTAAAGTACTTCTATTTTGTTAGAGGAAGGCATCAAATGTTGCATTCATAATTTTTTTTAAAAAGATGGACTCTTCGTGGGCAAATGTAAACGCAAGATCTCCACACAATTTCGGGATGCTGGATATAGGCTGAATATCCTCATTGCGGGGTTCACTGGCCTGTGGTGCATTCGTCAGAGTGTGGTTGCTGGCTAAAGATTAGCGACATAATATATTAAGCCCGGTGTCCACTAAGCTCCCGATACACTACAATAGGACTTATGATGTATCTCCAGACACAAGATTATTAAGAGAACCTTCCCATCGATAGCCTGATAAAGGTTATTCATACCTGTATCTATATCAGAATTGGTGATTGAATTAGTTTCGCTAAGTTTCATGACTTTGATTTATACTTGTCAGTCTATGCGTATTTACATCTCATGTATTGATTTGTACTTGTTATCTTGTTTAGGATGTATGTCATTGAGAGAGACTAATATTGTTGATTCATCTAGTACTGTAGGGTACAGCGACACCTTGTGCTTTGTTTATCTCTATTACTTCGACTCTTTCTGAGATGAATTTCAGGAAAGGACCTAAAAATGATATCATTGCCCTGTAGCTAAAGTCAGTTCGCGATATACCTAAAAGATATTTTAGCCGTTATTTGAGAAGCCCTAATCAAATATACAAATGAAGATTGGCATCTTCAATTAGACTTATGTGGAAGATGACATCAAGTAAATTCCTGTAAAATGTGTTTTTATCTTTAAATTCATTTAAGATGAATACATTCCAAAGGCACATGGAGCATCGCCTTCAAATATTCCGATAGAGCATGGTGCTGAGGTCTCAATATCAAAGGATAAGGTAAAGTTCTACTGCTAGATATTCTTCTATCTATATCATTAGTTCAATCCTTATATAATATCACTGGACTTAGTTATTCCTCTCGTGATGGACTCCAAGTTTTGATTTTACAAAAAGTTCATGCTCGAGAGTAAGCGACAGATTTATTTTCCAATTATTACTTCTGACACATCAATTTCAGGTGAAGCGAATGCTCGGGATGGTACAAGTAGATCCGTGCTGATATTTCCTCAAATAGATGTACACTGTATCATCTGGTGGAGATTTCGAGCCAGTCACCCCTCAAAGCCACATGCAGCACATCTGCTGGGAGAGTGCTCAGATCTGCCCGGCTGGTTGCTGGCAGACAGGAAGGATCCCCGACATCGGTGGGCCGCCTATCACAGAGCGCGGGGCGGGTCTTGCCTCAGTTTGCAGCCCGGCTGAGGTGAAGCCAGAAGGCAGCTGGAGGAGGAGAAGGAACATGGGCAGTGGGAGTGGAAACAAGACAAGCAGTACCAGGAGCTGCTGGAGGACGTAGAAGCAGCGCCTGCAAGCGCAGACGCACGCTTGGTAGCGTCTCCCGGGCTTCACCAAGCGTCCACCCCCCGGTAGGAGTACGTGAACGTGGCATGCTATGGGCGGGCAGAGGAAGTGGCGACAGCGGGCGGTAAGTGCACAGGTAAGTGGAACGCGGATCCGGTGGGCGCCCCCTTACCTCCCTCCGTAGTTTGATCACTGGGGATCCTCAGAGCTGGAGCACGATAGTACTCCTAGCTGAAGGGGCAACATGCTCAGTCGTGGATGATCAAGGAGGTGGAGTACTTGAGTGATTTGTATATGTTGCCATGTCTGAGCCGAAACATGAACTTACTGTAAAGGTAAGTGATTTAGATAAATGAAACGTATTTCCCCTTGGCCATTTACTAAATACCTCAAATTGTTTAAATTCCAGAGCGGCCACTGCTTAGTAACAATCATGCAATCAGCTCATATGTTTCTATTAAGCTCTGTCAGTTAGGAGCTCCTTTTGACTTTGATTCTTTCATTTTACTTTCTTTGGGGATAAGAGAAGAGCAAAGATTTGCATTCAGCAGCGGTCCTATAAAGTTATTTTTAATACAGTTGCTTGCTAACGGGGGGAGGGAGGGGGTAAGGCACTGCTGGAACTCTGGTGTACGGGTCTTTTAAGACTGAGTTGATGGAGGGAGGCGTGATGATATCGAACTCCCTCGGAGGGATCCAGCCCGTTGTATCAGTTCTAGCCTTCTAGTTTTGGAGTAGAAAGTGCTATACTCGAACCTGTATCGTGTCTTAGGTTTCAACACACAAGTTCAAAAACTCAAGGGTTTTTTCAAAGAAGGGCATGTCGCGCGCTATTATAGAAATGATGTGTCCCTTACAGTGTGGTTCCTATATAACGGCCGGTAATTTAGAGTTTAATGATCCATCCACTATTGCCCCTTGATGGATGCCTTTCTCTGATAGTTGGATTTGTGTGATTTGGCCACCTGAAGACAGTTAGTTCCCTGTAGCTGTTGCTAATCACCGCACTACAGCCAAGTGATGTTGCGTGTCTTGTCCTACTCACGTGCCAAGAAGCTCTGTACTGTCCTATATTAGCCTGGTCCAAAGCCTCTACATCTGTGCATGT
This sequence comes from Alentia gelatinosa, assembly GCA_950022655.1. Classification (NCBI taxonomy): domain Eukaryota; kingdom Metazoa; phylum Annelida; class Polychaeta; order Phyllodocida; family Polynoidae; genus Alentia; species Alentia gelatinosa. The sequence continues at coordinate 77,834,014 of OX465581.1, forward strand.
TGTGGGCGATGGTTGGATGGGGCCGGTCATTTAAACACACCCAGCATGATTGTCAGTTACAATGAGTGCTCCCTCGCCCTTTATTATTTAACGTAGGGTGAGAGCACCACTGCCACAGATGTGGGATAAAGGCATCGCGGCCACCATTCGTTCTGGATGAATAACACTGTAATCATTGGGGCTGGTTCCTAAAAATCAGCCTGGAGAGAGTATAGAGGAATAGGAATATGATTTACAGAACCACTACCCAGAACCAAGTTGAATAACCCAAAATCACATAATAATCCTTCCAGTTTCAGTAATCTTTCCAACATATTACTATCCACATCCTACCATCTCATTATGAGAAAAACCCAAGATACATTTGGAATGGTAAAACTACTGTAACTTGTCTAGGATACTAGTACACATTACGGGATATTAGTGTTAACCAGCAATGTGAGTCTCGACCTCATTGGTGTCTTCGAAGTGCTGAAATATCAATTAGGTTATTAAATGATGCAAACAATAGCACGTTCGTAACTGATATGCTCTCAAATGTTGTATAATTAAATTTTCTCTGGATCGCTCTGTTGAATTGATTTCAATACAGTAATATAGGCCTATGGTGGTGGGTACAGTCTACTGTATCTACTGATGCTGAAGTGTCTAAACGAATGACTTTCCTAGAAAGCAGCAAAACGATGCATCTTATTGAAATAGAATTTCCACCCAAATCCGGATGCTCTGCGCTGAATGTTCTTAGTCGGTAGAATACAGATAATTTGCAAATAATACAGTGGTGAGAGGTGATGAGTTTGATGAATGGTCGATGTGAATGAATTGGCGTGCTAGTGTTAACTACAGGTATAGCCTATGGGCTGAGATAGGTAAGGACAAAGTGCATTGTTTGTATAAACACGATAGGCTTAGTACGAGTCAACGGACTGGGCACTTCCTACTGTCTATTGACTCGTGAATGTCCTTTGGGCATCCACACTACCATAACCAGGTTTTCTTATTTAGCGGGTGGGTGCAGCAGGGATTTTTCAATCCGTGTACCTCGCCTGCTCTACATCTAGCGTGTACCTCTTCTCCTGATATTGCATTCTCATGGACCAACAAGGCATGGGTGTTTTAGTATTTGATGATTATTCCCATGCATCAGGGGTATCTTGCAAGGTATTCTGAGTAATTCAAATATAAATGAGTTTAGCATTTGGCAGGTCAGTTGACTCGCTAGTAAGCATTGTTGTTCGGTTTTATAATGTCTTGTTCTCACATTGCAATAACATCTTGCTCTGCTGCGCATTTTCAAATACTAGGAAAAGACGGAGTCATACTGATTTTTCCGCGATGCTTTGCCATCCCATCCTTCTATGCCAATCAATTTTTTCATTACTTATCACCCCACCTCCTTTCATATTTTCACTAATCCTTTTTGTGCAGACCTTCCCATTTTTCCTACACATTCATCCATGTCCCTCCCACTAATTTTTCCTCCACCGTTTTTCTCAAGCGACACTCTCTCTACCAGTCTCATCACAGTACGACTCGCAGCAGCAGATGGGTCAGCGAGGCGGACAAACTAACCCGGTGTCGCCCACAACGCGGGGCAAACAGACCAATGCAAAATTCATAGCGGTCGCCTCGACCTGGGTGCCCCTGGTGTGGTGCCCTTTGAACAGTCCCCCAGCGCAGGCATTTCGGCCTCATCACTCCACTCTCTTCCTGCTGGCCGTCACGGTCAACTCCAATGTATACAACCTAGGGCTTTCCCGCCTGGTCTGGCGGTCTCCTGTAGCTCTAGGGTTATATTGAGGTAGCTGATGCAGTTAACGGAGTATTACTGACTGGACATGTATGTCATGGCATTACTACGGCTGCCACCCAGATAGCTACGCCTCCTCCATACCCCAACTTCCTCGATCCATCATTCTTGCTTGTGACACATAAATAGAATAGGTCTGTGAATTTCTTCGTTCCGTCGGATATTTCGTTGCAAATCCACAGTTGAAAAAAATAGCGGTGGGATAGGACGTGTACAGCTACGCCTCGTCTACACACATGAATAGAATAGGTGTATTCTCATGTAAATTCTATTCTGTGGATGAATGTGAAAAGTCTTTCTCGTATGTTTTCCAAGATTTAAAAGAGTAAAGTTGTATTTTAGCAACCCAAGGATGTTGCGTAGCTATCTGGCCGTTGATGATAGGGATATAATTGTAATGTTGATACCTTCACTTTAATCACCTCCTCAAAAGATGGAATTAAAATTGTTTGCATTTGATACGGCCTTCCTGAAACCAGTACATAACCAGTGGCGGCAGAACCTTCTGACCTATCTTAAAGATACGCCTACATCCCCACTGCCTATATCTTTAGATAACAATGATTACAATTATTACTATAATAGTTCAATAGAAATGTTCGTAAGAAATCTGTCTTTTGTTGTTTTCTAATTGTTAAATTCTCCTCCGTGGATAGACCCTCCCCTTGTGAGGGGTGTATGAGGGGATAGCCATGCAGAATACATTGTTTTTGTTACCTTAGGGGTTATAGAGACGGTATCAGTACCGCAGTGCTGCGACCGAGCTGCTGAGTTATTTAACCTTTAACTGTCACATTTGCAAAGAAGTTTCCTCGGACAGGACTTCAATTGTCAACTAGTGAAAATGATGAAAGGTCACAAGGGTGGTAGGATCTATAGCAGCAGCAAGTTGTCAAGAATGTGAGAGACAACAGAGATGCACTATCTATTCCCATGAACATAATTTGCTATGTGAGGTAAACATCTTATCTATTCCTGGTATGTTCTTGTTACACAGTATGTTTGCACAAAGAATTCATTATGAGCTCATCATATGTCGAGGTATTTTGATCATATATAACATTTTCGATATGAAGGCGTACAAATGTTATTCTTTCGGAAATTGTGAGGAATTATTCATGTGTGTCGAGAAAGGAATAGTTCCTAGGCCCAGCTATTTTTTGATATAGTGATCAGTACCTGTCACCCAAATATTTAAACTTTGAAAAGTCGGATGAATTTATCAAGGTTCAGTGCTCAACTAAGAGCAGGGCTAGTGGTAGATTCAAGAGAGATTTCTCCAGGATACGTGACGAAGGAACGACTAGCATATGTTGGAAATACAGCGGCAAGGAAGGTTGGTCGGAGGCGGAATGCATCTAAGAAAGGAGGTTTTTTTTTTACTGCAATGTGGAGGCTCACATGCTCATAAAGTGTGTAAGAAATTAAATCCAAAAGAACCAAAGTGGCTCAATACAAGTTAGAAGGTTCTGATTGATCAGATACTTGAGATAGTTCTAGATGGTTTACTTGATCATTTGAAAGAAACGGTCCAACGATTGTTGATGATATTGGTCGTGATGTGATGGATACAGACGAACCTGTTGATACTAATCGATTCGGCACGGCTGGTGAGTCATCTCAATTAGAACCATGTATGTTATCACAGAAGATGGACTTTGCTATAATAAATAAGAAATATACATGAGATGGGTTTTTCATACTCTTTCGAGGTTATGTAAATAGATGTTCGCTAACCTCGCTTGGACACTTTGGGAGGAATAGAATAGCATTCGGTTATCTAATGTAAAAAAACGGTTATTTTCGCTCAATGGAAGGGATTAGGTATTATTTTCTACGGAGAATCCGTATACACGGCGGTTCCAGTCCTCCAGCGACCCGACGGGAAATCATCCTGTCTAAACCCCAGTTCCCTCTCTATGAGAATTGTACCGCGCTCTTCTGTAAAAAAGAGACCACCCGATGTAAATCTCTGAATCCGTCAGAGGAGATATGATACAGACGTTCCATCTGTAATGACCACATACTATTCCCATGGCAGGCAGCAGGCTATAAACCCCGACAGTAAAACGATGGGAAAGGAAATGATTCCCAGTTGCTCTCTGTGTGGTGAAAAACATAAATGCTGCTATGGCTTTTCAATTGGAGAATCTTCATGCAAGTTCTACCTCCCCGCCCTATCTACTTATACAGAGGCCAGTCTTATGCCGTGTTCCTTGCATTCTGGTCACCTTATCCAACCAGCCCACCCACCTGGCCAGATGCCTTCTGTTGTTGGTCTAATGCTCGTCCACTAAATTGCCCAATGTTTTGCTCAAATATTTTCTCTGCGTGTTTCCGATGAGACCCAGCAGACGGCGCCCGTGTGTCTAAACACAGACTGACGATTTTAACGTCAAGGGAAGGGCGTTCGGACCTCAGAGGCACCTTAATGTGGATGCCACACGGGACCACCTAGTTAAGCATTAACGACGTGAAACACTCCCAGCTTGCCGTCATTTGGCTTCCTGTGTCGGTTTTGGCGACCTTGATGATGCTTCAACGTGCCCTTCTCACTAAATCTGAGCTAATCCTTCCAGGTTTTAACCTTCCCTATCACGTCTTTCCATGACCACTCACCATCCATGCCCTGCGCTGCCCACTCCTGGTTTAGCCTCCAGCCCCGTCAAAAACGAGCACTGGACACTGCCGCAGCCATGTATATACACTGACCAGCATACTCAATCAGCCGTTATCCCCAATAGGAATGGTTCCTGAGATTTTCACCAATGCACTCAGTCCCATACAACCTCTTTTCGAAGAGTAACATGAATGACAGATCATTGAACTATCATAAACATAATGGGATGCGATTCACCTCAGCTCTGAGCAGTGATGTGCATTCTGAACCTTGAACAGTCTCAGTCTGATGAACCCTGAAAGTGTTGACATCCTGGCCCTTGTGGTTTCAGTCTGTAGTGACTGCACTTCTGCCTCCTGTGCCCGGATTCCCGATGGAATAGCTCAGCGTTCCGGGAGGGGCGTCGGCAGTCGTCGAATGGCACGTGGGCGGCTGCCGATGGGCGCGGCGCCGGCGTGCGGTTCCGGCTTTACGGGGCGCTCGTTTGGAGACTGTAATAGCCGTGACAGACCGGCACGTGCTAATGACCGTCCCCGACCCCACCCCCGTTGTTCGCCTCCCCGCCGGCCGACACCGACGTCAGCTCCTGGCTGGCGACTCGTTAGTCACCCTCACAAGACTTGCTGACCGACTCGGGCTTTTGTATGGGAATGTGTGTAGGAGGAAGGTGTTTCAGAGGATCACGAGATCGAAGCCTCCTTCACAGTCAGAAAAAAACTCATTTCAGCCTCTTCAAATAATAAAGTTCCTCTTTACTGGCTTCCTGATGGTAACTAAGGGTCTTCTCACCAAACATGCCTGTCTGATTGTCGTTGCATGATGACATCTGTTGTTCCAGAAGCTAAGGTATTTATATTTTACCAGGTTTTCCACCTTTTCTGATCGACTTTATTTGCACATGTGCTTCAAGTGCCTTCCTTGCCTTCCCCAACTCCTGAAATTGACCTAATCCGAAATTCCCACTTGCGTCTAGTGCATCTCCTCTCAAAGTTACCTTATGCCCTAATTTCTTCAGACCCCATTTGCTACAACAAACCTATACATACATGATTCTGCTGACACGGATTTTGTGATAACCGTCTTTAGCAAATTCTGTTTGAAAAACCCTTCTAATACCTTAGGTTTTCTCTGTATAACTCCCTGCTTAAACGCCCATTCTCATATAGGTCCATGGCCCTCTGCAAATTAGTCTTATACCTGATCTGTTTGTCACTGTAAATAGACTTAATAAAATGATACCCCGCATTGTAACTGTCTGTGCCCCAGACCGCGATTGCTGTACATCTCCGTTTTGAAGAAAATGTTTTATGTCGATTACAGCACAGCGTCGCTATATTTTTTCTGGTGATCTAAGCAAGCTAATATTGTATGCTTATCACCTAAATGTACATTCCACAGCTTACGTTAGGTGGAATATGCGATTCCGAGCCACCATCACATACAGCACTTGTGTAGAAGGCGCAAAATGATAAATACAACTAGGATTGGTGGTGCGGCACAGCCTATTACCAGTTGTCGGAGTAAATCATAAATCGAGACCTGCGCACCAAGCACTGAGCTTTTAGACTCTCTTTCTGCGAGTTCCCTCATCTTCTGTGCTCATCTGATATGATTGGCTTTTTTTTATCGTTGTTCGCCATAAAAAAGACCAGGGAATGACTGTATTACTCGACTGTGCCTTCCAGAAATTCAATAAAGATAAATAGACTATCATACAGTAATGTAAACCAAGTATTCATACACGAGCTTCTCCTTCATGCTAAAATTCATTTCTAGTATTTTTTAATGACAGTTAAGGGGTCATCCATAAAGTACGTACACAGCAAGGGGGATGGGGGTGGGGGGAGGGGGGTAGACCAAATGCGTACAAGAGCGTACAAGGGGGGGAGGGGGGTTGAAGGCTGAATTTTCCATACGCATGCATACACACTTTCCATGAAAATGATCTGTATAAGTGTGCATGTGTGTGTTTAGGTGTGTGTGTGTCTTGTCCATTAACCTTACTGCTCTTCCACACTACTGCCCCTGAATCAAATTCCATCAAACCATACTGCCCCTCACTACACTGTCCCGAATCTATACTGCCCCTGAACCATACTGCCCCTGAACCATCTGCCCCTCAAACATACTGCCCCTCAAACATACTGTCGTTCTGCTCCTAACTATACTGCCTCTCACCCATACCACCCCTTGACCATGCTGCTCCTTCCCATACATACAGTATGTACAGTACATCAGAAGTCTCAACTACTATGGACCTCAAATATGGAACAATCTCCCATCGCAGACAAGAGACATAGACACTAGAGACGAATTTAAACATCTACAAAAAGTATATTTAACCACTAAGATACCCTGAAAAGGACAGACCCGGCAGAGTAGTGCCAACTTGTGACATAATCTGCAGAATGAACCCAACCTTATTTTCTCTTACCATCATACAAACCATCCCATTGTTGTCTAATGTATTGTATTATATATCTCAGTCTACATGTTGTATATGTTATTTATCGGATTTAAATCCACCCAAAAACTAATGTTATCAACCTGCCAACGGATATTGTACTGAATTTGTATGGCCCTGGCCGAGCATGAATACCAGCTTTACAAAAAGCTGAGCTTTTCCAGTATAAATAAAGAGATTTAAAAAAAGAAAAAAATACTGTCCCGGGGCAGTATGGATTGGGTCAGTATAGTTGAGGGGCAGTATGGTTGAGGGCAGTGAGGTTGAGGGGCATGATGATTTAAGGGCAGTATAGATTAGGGGCAGTATGGTTGAGAGGCAGTATTACTGAGGGACAGTATGGTGGTTGAGGGAAAGCATGGGTGAGGGGCAGTACGGTTGAGAGGCAGTATGGTAGAGCAGCAGTATGGATTAAGGGCAAAATGGTTGAGAGGCAGTATGGTAGAGAAGCAGTATGGTGTAAGGGCAGTAAGGTTTAGAGACTGAGGGACAGTAGTGGTGTAGCAAAAATATGGCAGTATGATGGAGGGACAGTATGGTAGAGAGGCAGTATGGTAGAGGGGCAGTATTGCAGAGGGGCAGTATGGTGGAGGGACAGCATTGTAGAGGGGCAGTATGGCGGAGGGCCAGTATGGTGGAGAGGCAGTATTGTAGAGGGGTAATGCTAAAAAGTCAGACTTTGACACTTTCCCATGGTGAAAAGTCCGGGCGTAGCCATCATTGCATGCTAAATGTCAGACTTTGACACTTGTCCATGGTTGACACTTGTCCATGGTGAAAAGTCAGGGCTTAGCCATAATTGCACGCTAAAGAGTCAGACTTTGACACTTTGCCAAGGTGAAAAGTCAGGGTTTAGCCCTCATTGCATGCTAAAAAGTCTTGTTGCATGCTGAAAGGTCAACACAGGTTTTACACTTGTCTGAGAAAGATTTGAAGCTGCTGACTTTTTGGGGGCAGTCCCCCCCCCCCATTCTGACGCCACTGTAAAGGGGCAGTATGGTAGTGGGGCAGTATAGTAGAGGGAAAGATTGGTGGAGGGACAGTACTGCAGAGGGGAAGTATGGTGAAGGGGTAGTACGGTGGAGGGGCCGTATGGTGGAGGGGCAGTATGGTGGAGGGCCAGTACGGTGGAGGGGCCGTATGGTGGAGGGGTAGTATGGTGGAGGGGCAGTATGGTGGAGGGGCAGTATGGTGGAGGGGCAGTATGGTGGAGGGGCAGTATAGTTGAGAGCCCCTATGGTAGAGGGGCAGTATGGTAGAGGGACAGTATTGTAAAGGGGCAGTATGGTGGAGGGACAGTATGGTGGAGGGGCAGTATTGTAGAGGGACAGTATAGGAAAGGGGCAGTATCATGGAGTGGCAGTATGTGGTGGGGCAGTATGGTTGAGGGGCAGTATGGTAGAGGGGTATTATGGTGGAGGGACAGTATGGTGGAGGGGCAGTATTGTAGAGGGACAGTATAGGAAAGGGGCAGTATCATGGAGTGGCAGTACGTGGTGGGGCAGTATAGTTGAGGGGCAGTATGGTGGGGGGCAATATGATTCAGGAGCAATTTTGGTGAGGGATGGTATGGTTAAGGGGCAGTTGGGTTGAGGAATGAAAGTGTAGGGAATTTATGAGTGAGGGGCGGTATAGTTGAGGAGGAGTATGGTTGTGAGACTCTTGTGAGACTTGTGATATTGGGATTGAGGTACACCTGGTCTGACTGGTGGGGACTTAAGGGTGATAGGGGTAATTGTCCCCAAAAAAATCCATTCCCAAATTACAGAATCTCATGAGATTTTGAATTCAGACATGTTTAAAATTCATAGGGGCATTTTGGTGAGCCAGATGTACCCATTCCATGAGAATCCAATCTCCCATTTTTTTTTAAAAACCAGAGTTTTGGGGAAAAGCCAAAGTGTACACCCTGCTGTTAGATTTCTGTACTGGGGGAAATTTGTCAGAGACTGATGAAAAGTGTGAAGAACACTTGTCTAGGTACATTATACCTGTTTCAGGTGTTGGAAGGTGGGGGGGTCCAGAAAATGTACATACGCAATAAGTGGGGGGCCATGAGAAGCGTATGCTGTGCAACAGGGGGTCAATTTTCCAGGAAAATCTGCGTGCATACTTTATGGATGGTCCCTAAGAAATTTTTGTCTATTGGAGTGACTTATGAAATATTGCTTCATCAACAACATCAGTAAAAGAACAATATCTAGCGACCCATGACATCAGTCCAGCATTCACAAAAGTTTTATTAGTTATCATTTCAAAATCCGAGTTATGGTTACCCTTAGAATTGATGCTGTATTGGTTAACGTGATTGGTATAGATAGCATACTTTCTATATTGAATATCTCCGTTATGTGACTGACATCATCTGTTTGGAGAGACGGTTCTAAAGATGGGCAATAAGGAAGATACACCAAACCCAAAATCATGACAGATATATAGAAGAATACCGTGTAGTGCTAGAAGCAGCACTGGCTAGATCGTATGGTCTTTTTGCAAATTGGTAGCGTGTCCAATCAAAGCCTGCCGCCACAGTCAGCTTATATTACTGTAGAAATCTCAAAAGGTTCCCACCGTGTTGGCGCCTAAATGATTGATAAGGAAGAAGGTTAGATACACCAGTCAGTCAATCTGTCCATCATATCACAGTTTGATGCCACGTCCTCTCAAGTTACAACTCCATTTCAAAGTGTGTTCTTTGGGCAGAGGTTAGGTAAGTTGACGTGGGAGTATGTGAAACATCTCACTTTATCTATACGGCCAGGGTATCTTGTGCTTCGGGCCATATAGCGAGTTGCTCGTGGGAGCAGCTCAGCAGCAGGAGACAATTTTCTATAGAATGTCTTTGCATACACCAATTCCTAGCTTGTTCGTACACTTTGATCCTCACATGGTCAGCTGACAGCGTGTTATGTTCAATCTGTTTATCCTGTTAGTCAAACGAATTGTAGACATAAAACTCGTTGAATTTAATATTCTTAGTATTTATTTAGCCTAATATGAATTGTTTCAGGTGGAACCCGATAAACTGAGTCTGTATATGAACAAGATACTGATAGGGAGCTAGTCTAACTTGGCCAGTATATAAAAAAGTCAAGTATACATGAATCTAGGTACCAGGTACATAGTTTCAATTCATATTCCATTCCATGCCCTATTTTTTTCTAGATATGGAATCTAACTCTGCATCTCAGTGAGCAACTGTTGGGTTGCTCCTGGAAGTACCCTTCACCTAAACCAAATGCTTTCATGTAAAATAAGATAAGACTCAGGCTTGAAAGAGCTGTCGATTGTGGGTCGATACCTGGTGGGAATCTTACACCAACATCGAAAGTAGATTTGCTGAAGCTCGCAAAGGCTCTGATGTGGTCGGCTGACCGCTAGAATCTGATGCCGTGACCAGGATAAATACTGTCATCGGCCAATTACATATACCGTAGTTTTGGGGATTTTAATTTTGTTTGTTTTGTGTGTGTAGTCTTTTGTTAATTTTTTTTTGGGGGGAGGGTGGGGGGAGGGCAGTAACTAGAGTATGCAATGATACATAGAAACAGGTATTTGGTAGAAACTTAAAGAGAGTTGGTAGTGCTAGTGTTTATCGCACGATGGGTAGGTCGCATTACTGCGCGAGGCGTTAGCCAAGCACAGTGAGTAGCCGACCTGACTGGAGTGCGATAAACACTAACACTATTAACTCTCGTTCAGTTCAGTTTAGTATTTAACTTACCCTGTCTCTGCGACTTTCAAGCTGCTCGAGCGAGTGAAGTTTGCGCCTGCCAAATTTCCAAGTAAGGCCAAAGTTTGTCCACAATTCATATACCGCATTAGTATGACGTCTCTCAGGTTCTGGTCGCTGATAGGTCAATTTTTAAATCACATTTTACTGTACGCTCGCCCGAATAGAGTGACCCTATGGCGTTTTTTTAAATCATTATATTAGGGGTAGGATAGAAATCATAAGATTAAAAAATGGTATACCTTTTTACAAATAAAGAACTATCATGCAAGATATAGAATTAGCATTATTTAATTTCTGGGATTGGTTCTAGTAGAATGAAATTGCGAATCCTAATATTAAGACAGACAATACATACAGAGAAGTAAAAGGGTAAAGTGTAGTTGCTTGCTGCCGGTGCATAGATGCCCAAGTTTCTAGAGATTAATCCCTAATCTTCTAGGATTAGCCCACGGAGATTAGACAGGAGATTATATGGGCTCTCTGTCATACATATATTCTCACTTGGTTTTCGATACGGGATGTCAGATATCCCCATCTATAAAAAATATTTGTTAAGTGTGCACGTACATGTCTCACTAGAAAAGCGTCTTCCACCAGAAGAAAATTCAACAATACAAAGAACCTTGTCCGCATTAAAGTATTCTGATTACAAATAAAAATAAAACTACGTGGGAATGAAAATGAGTCATTCTGGCTTGGGCTTCAGCCCTCGGCATCTAGGAGGTCATAAATGAGTCTGTTAGGTCTCATATCAATGGAGGATTCTTTCTTCAATTGAAACTTTCCTATTACTTCTCACAGTGAACTTCTCACAATGTGCATGGGTTTGAAAGTATATTCCTCTGGAGGTGTCTGGAATAGAGAACTGGATCTCTTCATGTCATCTGAAATGAGCCGCTATCAAGAGCCTCATTTTGGACATTTCAGGGGTAAGTAATTACCGCGCCGTGTCGCTAGCTGGCGTGACAGTCGCTCTATATACTTCCCAGCACTCCCAGGTGACCAGGTGAATCAATCAACACACCAGGAGACATTCACGTGTTGCCGTGATGTCCCCAGCGCCCGTGAGGATGTTCACACTTTTACTTCATCACTTCGTTGACCTTGTGGGACTTGATTCTGTAGACCCACTGCACAGAGGAGCTGTAATTGATATGTTGGCCAAGACTACGTCAACATGTTTTTTCTATAGTCGCTGAATATACAGAATACTCAGAATTTTGAATAGTGAATAGATGGTTGTATGTACTTCATATTGCCAATTGGCCAGATTTATATGACTTTGCAGACAGAAGTGAGCGATTATTTTAAAATTGAAATACACTCTTCAGAACTAATAATCTTTGCGGATTCATTTCCACCCGCACAACTACGCCCAATCATTCTTATTACCGGAGCTGACATAGCATTGCTTTAAGGGGATTAGCATGTACTAATCAGACAGCTGGCAATAAAGAAATCTCCTTCGCTCAGTACTTATATTTTCGGTATAAAATCATAATTATTTGATCAGATTCTTTGTGATTTGGATCGGCCGTTGAAATAGATTGCTGGAGTGATATAGGAGCTCGGTATGTAGGTAAGTTTTCAAGTATTAAACCCCTTACATTATTTTACATCCTTCCATTGGATATATATTACCCGACTTTCGTTCTGCAACCTGACGGATGTTTTTCGTTTTGATCTCCCAAAGTTCACGCCGTCGAGTTCAATAAGGTAAATAGAACCACCTCATAAAGCTCAGTTATGATACACAGCTGCTAGATGGGCCAACCGGAAAACTTGCATCTGTTTGCTCTTATAGAGATCGTTGTGAATGGGGAGCTGGTGTAGGTATGTATAAGAAACCCTAACCCAGTATCTTCTACATACTGCAAGACATAGTGGCGAGAGAATAGAGCCTTCGTCACTCCGCCTTTTGCCTCTTCACTCACTATTACCAAGGCCCCCTTGCCCCTAACCAATCCCTCTCCTTTCCAGTCGCACAACCTTTACCCTACTCAACCCATACCTTTTACATGTGGCCACCCTACTTCCTTTCATACTTTATCCGGGCGTCTTTATTTATCTATTTATTTTCTATCTATATGGAGGTGATTCTCTGCCAGATGTATTATTTCCGATCAAAAATGTAACTTGACACTATTCAGACATTACTGAAAACTAATGACGCATTGGTACAATTTGAAGTAGTATAGGAATATGTTGTTATGATTATTCAGTTCTCACTTTTATCCTTCATGGTTCCCTGCCATACAGCTTCTCTGATGTTTCCTTCTCTCTCTCTCTCACCTCCATCTTTACAGATATCTCTACACATTCATATATGAATATACCATATATTCCTACAACCTCTGTGTTGTCTGTGTTTATATTTGTCATTCTGTCTGCCTCTCGCCCTGTATATCTCTCTCGCCTGGTATATTTCCCTCTCTCTTTCTAATATGCCTTCTGTCTTCGTCTGCCAGGAGACCGTACTCCATGCACCCAGCCTCTTACTGCTTCTATATTTCGTAAAGCAACTGTTAGGTCCAGCCGTGCTAGTACCCATAGTTCCTGACACGGTACGCCATGAAATCTGTCCATCCATTTTATCATCCACCTAACCACCATGATAAACGCATAAAGCGTACAGATCGCTTCGGAGTGACATGTGGAAAACTGTATTCTCCAAGGAGAATACGGGAGAAGAGGTCCATAGCATGAAAATAGTGGGCGAGAAGATCTGCAGCCATGTTCTCTTTCTCTTTATCTCCGATAGTGAATGATAGATACAACATTACTATGATTTTGGTATGCGTGGTCGTATTCTCCTCGTAGTTCCTTCTTTCATTCAGATATTACTATGGTTGCAACCACACATATCGAAATCATGGTAATATTGTGTATGTACATTTCTCGTAGTTGTTAACCTGCCTCCTAATATAAACAAGGGCTTGAACACCCCATCCCTATCTGCATTGCCTGATGTCCACCACCACTTGGCTGCAACCTTCCCGCATGCCACGCGCCACCAAGATCCAACAGTTGTATACCTCACACTATCTGGATCTCACTGTCTTGGTCGGCGCCAGATCTCCTGTATCCCACCGAAGCCCGCAGCTCACCGCCAACCTCCCACGGTTGCCTGTTCACGGCTCCACCTGAAGGAAAAATCAGAAAAAGAGTACGAAAAAATCATAGATGATAAGTAATCACATTAGACTTGTGGAATTCGGGAGCCCAGGTGTTCCTGTTTCAGGTGTGAGGCAGCTGGGCTCTTACCCCCTTCTCCTGCCCCCGCCTTCCGCTCTGCATCCTCCCTTCCTGCACGGTTTTCTCACGCGCCCATACCGGCCTGGCCTGGGAAACGCGCGGTACGTGGGGCCGGCGTACGCGCGCACTCTGCGTCCAGGGATTAATGAGCCGACAGACAGAACAAGCCTGTCTCAATTTTTAGTCAATTGGATTTTATGGGCCTCGCAGACGATATTTTCTTATCCCCAGGTGGTAACTGACCTGTTAGTGATTCCTCCGCAGTCTGCCTACGGTCAACCCACACGTACAATAGGACGCCGTTAGTAAGAATAATTTCCTTGTCATGGCTGTTTCAGTGGGTGATTGGTAAGATGGAACCCTAGATACTGTGATAGTAATATATATCCAAAGTATCTCAAGTCTATTCAAAGGATATCATCTTCGTAAATCATCCTGCAGATACTCTGATATGAAGGCGCAGCCTGAAATTATAAATTCATAAAATGCTATAATTCAAATGCTCTTAATTCAAAATGTAAGGAAACGTATGTGTTTTCTGTAGGAATAGTCATTGAGCAGCTAAAAGTGAATGTTTAGAAATAGAGGAAGGTGTTAGTACCTTATACCACGGACTTGGATGACATATACAAGACCGTGCTTACTGCAGACTTTATGTTTCGTTGTATACCACTGCTAATGTTCAAGTCTTTAAAGTAGGTAAAGAAACTAGATACCTTCGAGGCAGTTGTGTGTCTGAGCCTATCTTACGGTATTATGGCCTATGATGTCTAGCTAACTACAATTTTGATGCCGAGTCATCTGAGTCTAATGATAGGCACGCTCAAGCTGTTAGAGTAGTTCTTTCCACTGACAACGGTGGAATCAGGGATTTGCAGCCAGCCACCGTCGCTTGGCTCATTCTGGGAAAATATTTTCTTTGCTTACCTGGATCTCTATATTTGTAACAACCAATTATGGTTGTTAGTAGCTTAGTTTGAGAATCCTAGTGTCTTGTCTTGTATGTGCTGTTAATCAGTGGATGAATTGTAGAAAGGTCTACTGGAACATAGTTATTTACAAATAGCACTTGATCTATTTTTTTAATTAGGGTGATAAAATGGCATCTGGAATAACAAGATATATATATATATATATCCTCAATTCCCGATAGCCTACCCAAAGGTTGGAATTTATCAATTGAGAATAATGACATTAGATAGTTGAATTCAAGATATATGATGATTCATGTATAACATGGATATCGTAACTACAACATCTGTGGATGAATACAATATACAGGGAATTAAACTGTCATAGCAGTGATGAAATGTATTAAATAGACGGTTAGAGACATTCCATAGACACATGATATATATGACAGTATGTACTATTGATGGATAGTTGCATGCAGAAAGGGGAGGATTGACTACAGGGTAGGCTAGAAGATACTGATGGAAGAATCAGAAACTGGAGGAACCGATACATTTGAAGCAATATAAGAGTTTCCGTATACTATAGAGGAAACCTATGAAATTTTAGGGTCAGAGCTCATATCCCTTCGAGTTTGAATCGCGGAGTAATTCACAAGGCGAAGCTACGTGAATTACGTAGCAATTCAAACGAGATTGGATCGAGCTCTAACCCTTAACCTAAATGGGTTTCTGAATTTATCTCATTCTTCACATTGACTAATGGGCTACCATTTGAGACATAATCCCACATTGGATATTTTCCTAAATATCTCAGATATTTTCCTAAATATCTCATGGGCGTTGGATACGGGTTCCTAATGTTAAGTGTATGGAGAAAAGTTACCAGGGGTGAAATAAAGATGGGTGGAGTTCATCACAGATATTCATGGATGGGAGGAGTTGACCAGAGATGGGAATAGATGATAATACAAGGACAGAGCTGCAAGGAACCGAGTAATGACCCGCACTCTCTACTAGTGATGAGCGAACCGCATTTCCATCCGAGAGACTGACAACGCTACTGGTGGCCTCTTCACGGGAATGAGGCTAGCACGCTGAGTACCCGTGGCTCTGATCTCACCGATAACGTTGACCTCTCACCTGGAGGAGGTTGAGGTTTGAACCAGCTCATTAATCCCCAGGTACACCTAGCAGTCCTCACGAGCCCTACTCCTATCCACTGCCGCTCCCCTGTCGCCCCACCTCCAGTATTAATACCTGGCAGGTAACTATCAGTACTGGGTGAGAGAGAAAAAAAGAAAGACAATTCCCTTCCGCCCCCACACGGAAGTGCTACAAGGCGCCCCTGGTGGGAACGGGGTCGCGGCAGAAGGATTCTTCCGGGAGAGTGAGCGCCCACACGCCGTTTTGGTGGAGAGTGAGGGGGTAGAGGGTCGGCTGACTGATAGGTATGTGCGGCTTGGCTCACGCCTCGATCTCTCCTCCCTCCTTGTTACAATTTCCTTCCCGCGCCCGTGTGAATGATTGTTATCGCCGCATTGAATTCGACTGGCATTTTATGATCTGGTTTAAAGGATTCCTAGAAGTCTTTCCTCTCGAAAGGAGATCATGGATGTGGGTTAAGGCTATTTCCACTATGGGATCTAGGCTTCTCAATTCACTTTTATTTGTTTAATATTGCAAGTACAGTTGTAATATTTGTGTTTTACCACGAGAATATGAGCAGACTGATAACCTCGCGTATTAGTATTATGAGGTGAAGTTGAAAATGCTTAGTTATACGTTAGAACAGAACAATTAGTTTTACAAAATGTACATGTATATATCGATAGAAAGATCATATGTAATATAAGTTGACGAGCCTAAACTGGATTAAAAACTGGGTGTATTTATTATCCATCGATATCCACTACCTATTGTTTCTATGTTGTCAGAATCCATAATATAACCAACGATTAAGGATGTTAAACGTTTGATTACGGCCTCAAAGACTTCCATTTAAGGAAAACCCAATAATTTGGCAATGCCTCGGTTTAATTTATTTTGAATGTTTGACTATTTTTTCAAGGTCACTAGCCTTAGTTGCAAAACCTATGTACTCATGGAAGAACTGTACAACTACAGAACGAATATAAGTGTAATAAAAATAGATAAATACATTAACCAATGGTTTTGTGGAGAAGTAATAACCTCGCTAATGCTCGTGTATTACTACGCGTCAACCTTTACGGCCGTCTATCAATAAAACCATCTATTATTGTCTACCCATACGTCGCAGGAACAGAGGCATGAATAATATATTGAGAATATTTTTATTACCATTCATGGATATGACGCGAGACCGAGGCAAACCATTGGATGTCTCTATCAGGGATTGAATAAAACATCGTTCCCACCTCGTTGAACCCAGCAGAAGATGAACCCTATTTCATGAATCCCTGGAAGCCAGGAGAGGTTCCCGAAACCACTAAGCCTGTAAAACACGTGTGAAGACGTCGGCCCCATCATGCCCATCTTCCCCAGTAAAGGTCGCCTGTATCAGGCGCATAAATGGCCCATTTTAAAAGGGACCTCGAAATTGAGGCTGACAAGTCATATGTTAACAGCGCTCCATAGTGACAGAATCCGCCCTTGCGCATGTACCTGGAGCTCGTATACAACAAACTTTCAACACGCGGCCGAGCAGCTCACGTATTGTAAACCCTTACGATCCTCAGTTGTCTATAAGGCTACCTGGTTATTAGACTGTAAGGG
Source organism: Alentia gelatinosa (assembly GCA_950022655.1). Classification (NCBI taxonomy): domain Eukaryota; kingdom Metazoa; phylum Annelida; class Polychaeta; order Phyllodocida; family Polynoidae; genus Alentia; species Alentia gelatinosa. Next base: position 77,851,567 of record OX465581.1, read on the forward strand.
TTCAATTGGAAATGCCAGTTTATGATAGAATTTTATGAGGGACTTGTGTTAAAGGGACATTCATGGGTCAAATCACATATCCATCGAATCTATGAAATGAATAGGCAGGATAGCCATGGTAGAATATCTCCTAACCGTGCCAATGGTTTGGGTTTCAACAAGTGTTAACACGTTTGACATGTATATGGACATGTATATGAATGTCTTGGTTGTCTCCGCCAGAGTGGCGAAACCTTTTAACCTGAATGGGCCATGTTTTGAACATTTATGTATTTCTTTCTTTTTTTTTATTCTGGTATGATGGTTGGCAGAAAAGCAGATCTCCGATTCAATTTGCTATCAATATGACAAAGAGATATTAGAAAAACATTGACAAAGACCTATTAGAAATAAATTGACAATGCTCGAAGTAACCCCCGGTCTGGCAAATTACGAAGAATCATAAGTTTTCTAAGGATAGCCTGATGAATCTGTGCCGGGCACTGCGATTGTGTAGCCATTGATCCAATTTTAAAATCGATATGACGTGTGAGGTATCATGAAATATTGACGATGACCAGACGGATGATCAGGACACGTACTGTTATGCTACATCCTTTTCTATATTATATATATATATATATATATATGTATGCTATGAAGGAGTACAAAGATTTCCACAGGGTCTGCTTTGTATATCACATCAACCCATTTAATAAATGTGACAGAATAAATAGAAGATCTACAGATAAAAAAAACTAAGTAGTTGCGCTGGTAATAATGACCAAAAAAACCTCTTCTTGTCATGTTGCAAACGACGCGGTAATTGCGAGGGGACGCTCAAATTAGTTCATTTCCGGAGAGCTTGGGCTTGCTCGTTTGTAGAATCAGTGACACTGTGATGTAGTATAACACTGTAATAAGGAGCCACGGCAGATCTATGCAGTTGTTTGTGGGTTGATACGGAGGCTGCGACATAATTATAAACTATATGGCGCGACAAGGCCCTGTGGCGCGACCATCGTTTTGGAAATATGGGGTGCGAATGTATATGGCCATGTCAAAGGCCCCTTCGAGCTTCACATTGCCATGTCAAATTCCTAAAGATAAGAAGTAGACTGAGTTGGATTGTAGCTCTTACTCTGTATTTTTGGGCGTCTCTGATCAATTCGAGGCTTTGAAACCCAGGCCATGGCAATCTCCACCCTTTCTCGCCCCATCCATCCGTGTACTCTGACCACACCACCGGCTCTGTCCACCTGGCCTACGCACCCAAGTAAATGTGGTCAACTCAGTCTACAGGCTGTCCACTCGCGGCTACATGCGATAATGGATCAGCCCCTGCTGCCGCTCGACCCGAGAGCTTACATTTTGGTCACACACGGCCGCCACTACACCCCAGCCATGCTAGTGCCGCTTGTCAATTCCGGAAGAATTCTGTCTGCACTGCGTGCGCAGCTATCCCCCTGGTGGCGCGGATCCGGGTCGCGCGCCACGTCAGTTGGTCAGTTAATGGCGCCCGGTTGTCGTTGACCTTGCCGAGAATGGCAGGCAGGAATTGATATTTGATGAACGCTCCACCCGCCAAAACTTTCAGACGACATTCGTCTTTATTACTGGGTTGGGGAAACTTGTCGAGGGATGGTTGTGGTCAAAAGGTCAAGAGGACCCCGATTTGTATTCCTCCCAGGAAATGTTGAATTGAGTCCAAGCAGTGCAATGCAAGAAGGGATAAATTTATTTTTGAATGACGGTACTTGTATTCGGATTCTATTTGCTGTCATTCTAGACTTTTATGATGCATTCTTTCGCGACATATATCGTGTATGTCAAATTTTGCAGCATCTATGGATAATATTGTTCGTTCTGTCTACAGACATTTCTTATTTCAAAATAGAGTGAGACGTAAGGTCACCATTGCAAATAGTCGTGGATCCTCTGCAAAAAAATATGGTCAGATACTCTTGAATACATCCATCACTGCCAGCTGGACAATCCTGGAACCAATATTATTTGTATAGGCCCTGACGACTTACACGATCACCTTCCAATCCTGCCCTTTGCTCCCGCTGTCCGCTCTGACAGGATTAAATGATGTTTCATTTTATGGGATCAAAGTGCTTCCTATACCTATAATACATTAGTTACAGTTCACCGCACATAGCGGTGCATTGTTTAGCAAACACCCCTCAGTCTAGCCTCGAGTTCAATGCATTCACACCTAGAGTGTGAATGATGGGTGTGATAGCAAGCTTGGGGCTGGTGTATCATGCAAGAAATGACTGCAGGGACAAAGTAGAACGAAGTAGAGTGTTGTGTTATGGACAAGGGTCTGTTTCGTTGATAATTTTCTCAATTTCACACGGAGAGAGATAGGTATCTGCTAAGCAGCCCTGCCAAACTGTTATTATGCAGGCATTTGCTGTATCCCTGTCTAAACCATATCTAAAGTATTATAAAAAGAGGCGATATGCATGTTTAACCCACCGAATTGGAGCTGGAATACCATGGAATACGTTTCCATCGCTGTATGTCCACTGGAGATAAATTGAATTAGTATTATAAAGCTTATAGACTAATTCCTCTAATGATAAAGATTACGTTGCCCTTTATGTGTTTGGCCGAATGCCGTATGTGTTTTGCCGAACGCCTTGCATGACCAAGTAGATAAGGCGCACTACCGGGCTATACGTATACATTTAAACTTTGGTTTTACTGGATGCAAGTTACTGAAAAGAATCTGAGAACAATAATGAGAGTTTAAAAATTTACTTGTCCCACTGCCTAACTGCCTCCATTTCGACGGCATATTTATGTATCCGTAGATATAATATTGGGTGTATGATTAGTTCCTATATACGGACCCTAGCAATGCTTTTGATAAACTAGCTATAGCCGGTGTGAGAGAACCTCTCGTACTGTAAAACCAAATAAGACATTACGGGAGGTTCAATGTTACATTTAGGCCCGGCGTCCACCTATTACGATATGGCACCGATATGGTCTACGATTCACCTCCCGATAAAAAAATCAAAATCGCGTCGGAAGGTTACCTGATATCGGGGCAGTTGACCACGTTTCTGCGATTAGAAACCGATGAAACCCCCATACAATGCATGGTGGATTGGTTTGTCTAGACATATGTCTACGATTTTGCACCTTCCCGATATGGCACCGATTTTGACATTTTGTATCAGTGCCATATCGGGAGGTCTACGATTCTATCGTAGTAGGTGGACGCCGGGCCTAAACCTACATACTAGCTTTATTATATTTATCATATAACAAATAGACGGATTATTTTCGAGAAAGACAATGCAGAGATGCATAGGTGACTACTAAGCTGAATGGAATGAACCGTGGACAGTGCAGTCCGTCGTTTTTGCAGTTTGTCCACAGAAAAGTATCCCATCCCCACCACACTCCTCTTGGCACTCCGCCCCAGCCGACGCGGTGATGAGCGCGCCCCGTCCTACCTGTCTGTGGCAGGATTACCCCGCAGGGAGTGGACAGACGAGCAGATCCGCTGATCGCCACGACCCCTTAAAAGGCGTCATCGCCGCCGACGTCGATTTTCCGCGTCGTGAGCGGCCTCCTGATGTAACGGTCCGCGAAAGTCCATAGTCCATAGAAATCCTCGCACCATGGCGCCACTGCTCGGATCGATGTGGGCACTAACTTCCTCTTCTCGACTCCGATTGGTCAGTTCAAGTGCTTTGCGACATGACGGTTTTTTTCTGTGATAGGATGTCCTCTTGGTGGATTGATTTAGTGCACGAAGACTATTCGCTACAATATATAAATGTAGTGGAAAATAAACATCATTTCTATCGAGAAGAGAGGAATGTGTATCCTCTCAACAATATAAATTTCTAATCACAACCACGTGGTGTTGTGGTCCGTTTCAGTGAACGACCTTGCCGAGTCTGCATGTCCATTACCTTCTGAGTGACGCTGAATGAAGAGATCATTGAGTAAGGAACGAGGGGGTGGCAGGAAGGAGGCAGGGAGGTAGCGGGTGGGTAGATGGCGGGGATCGAGAGGTAGCACTGCAAAGGAAGGGGACGTGCAGGGTGCAAGCAATACGGTGACATGAGAACCTGATGCAATCTAAGGTCCCAGGTAAGGGGGGAGAAATATGGGGGGTGACCTGGTGATGAGGGGAATCCTGGAGGGTGTGGTCGGGGAATGGCGCAGAATTCGGGGATGGGGGTTGTGGAGACGAGGAGGAGGTCAGGTGAGGGCGCAGCAGTGAGTCAATCAATGAGCCCAGTGGGTGTCGGCGATTGTGGTAGGCGGCTGGGGTAGGTACAGATCCTGGAGGAGGGCGGCCAGAGACCGCCTGTCTGAGAGACGTGGTGTAGTCTGGGCACCACGGAGAAGCCTACTCTAATGACAGGGCCCTATCGTAACAGCGGGCGAGCGAATGAAAAGAACCAATGTACCAGGGAGTAGAAAACTGAGTCAATAAAGAAGAAAGGACGGACAATTGAGTGTGCTGAATTACCTTGAACGATTTAGTTTCCTGTGAAACATATACATGTAGTACTAGCACCCAACTCTTATTGGAATCAGCATGTCTCCGATGTTTTTTCTCTTGTTTCATTTTGGTAAGGGGGGTCGAAGCCTTTTTTGAAAGAAATATATCATAATTGCCTTTACGTCGGATGAATTCTGAAGGAGAAAGACCAACGAGAGCAAGTTAAAGACACAGAAGGGTTGGTAAAAAGAGTCAAAGGGAGTGTTTCACACAGACAGAGAAATAAGGTGAGCTACAGAAAGAAAACGATAGCTGTGGGTGTCCGGAGGACGGGACCTTGATATAGATACCGTTCACATACTTCCCTCTAACGTAAACTGTCACAGTGATTTATTACATTCTTTAACCTTATTCGGTGCTTAGGAATGTGCTTGACCTTTTTTGAATAGTTTATCTATAAGCAATTTCACATTTGCATACAAAAGTTAACTTCAACAAAACCGTCTAGTAACAATACACCCACAATAACACAATAGAGGACCCTGGATGTAACGCAAATACAAAAACATAAAGTGCAGGTCGCATTTGGGCAGTATGGTCACGACATTACCAGTCAATGTCATATATACCTAGGGCCAAACCTCTAAGAAGTACTACCTACTACTAGGGGTGCCATATAAATAATATTCAGTCTCACTGTGACGTAGGGAAGTCATACCTTTTGCACCAGGTGTCAGAACGTATTTGATATGGTACAAAAGACCTCGAACGGTCACTCCTACGGGCTTACTAACTACGTTTACTCTTATTACTTGATACCCTTTAGAGCGGTTTTTAGTCAGGTCTGAACAAGTACATTTTGTTCTACAATGGAGTCAAAACAATACGTCAAAAGTAATCCCATGGATTGGATTCCAGTGACATTCAGTATTAATTTGCATTATAGGGTTATTTGACATAAATCACCAAACCATAATTATCTTAAGATATAACATAACGTTCAAAAAGTGCTCTTCAGAACAACTGCACATAAAGTTCTAGGGGGGGGCTAGTTTTAATGTGCAACACCATGCATGTCAGTTCCTGATGTGTTTTCAGAATGTTACTCGCTCATTAGAAAAAGCAATCATCATAGAAGTGAACTTCTCTGATAACAGCAGTGCCCAACAGAATTACAAAAGAGCAATTTCAATTAGCCATTTAGAAAGAAATCACAAATAACACTACAAATGATTTAGTTTCACAAATTTTTTAGGTTTACATTAAAGATTAGTAGTATCCATTATGAAACTGTAATATATCCTTCTATATGGCAATATCTGTGCACAATATATGAATAAAATGCAACAAAACCAACTTGATTGTAATCACTTTCTTCAACATAAACGCATTAAAAAGCAACATGTGACTGAGGTGGTTTAGTCACACCACAAATGGTCTGTGCTATTAGAGTGTGACTATCAGCCCACACGCTTGGACCGGACCGGAGAGTGGATGTTCTATGTTGTTATCCTCGTTGCCTGCCATGTAAATTGGGTACGAATAACGCTCCATCATGGGCTAGTGAACCAATCTGTGGCGTCGGCGCCTTGCGCGGGGGAACATGTTGCCGCTGCACGCCGCAATATAAACCGCATTACGAGCGTGGGTTAGGGCGGAATGATCCGCGCGTATTACCGTCGCCTGTAACAGTTTGTTGTCTATCATCATGGAGATCATGCAGTCTTAAGTGGAATTCACACAGTAGGATTTATGTGCCTCACAGGGTTCAAAATCTCACGAGATTCTGTTTCTTTTAGTGGTAGATTGGGATTCACACGATGGGATTCGTGTACCTTCCAGGATGTCTGTCCACTTAAAGTCGCCTTATCTTATGAAAATGGTGTTGGATGGGTGAATGGGCGAGTGGGGAGGTGGGTTAAGTGGAATTCACACGGTGGGATTCATGTACCTCACAGGGCTCAAAATCTCATGAGATTCTGTTCCTATTTAGGGGTAAATGGTGCATAGAATTACAGGGGAAACATATATCAGGAAAAGGGAACCCTTCAATTTAGACGAAGAAATTGTGTTCCAGTAGAGAACCTCAGCAGGACTTGTCTCAGAAAAACATCCTGTGAGGTACATGAATCCCACCGTGTGAATCCCACTTTACGATTAAAAGTGGTAACAAAAGGGAAGAAATTTGCATTCCTTGGCAAGTTTATCATGTTCCGTTGAGTAGTATACCAATGGCAAAACTATCCAGGAAATATAACTAGGGATTTGGTTAGCAATTTCGACGCAAATAGAACCACCAACATGTTTTCCACACAACCAAGTGATTTTTAGCAGAATTCTTTCCAACAGCCTCCCGGCATCGTTTGTCCTCTGAGCAAAGAGCAGAACGCTACTAGCTGCATTTATTCATGTATTACAAGGGGGCTTATTATCACAACGACCTATGGCCCTGACCGAGAGATAGCAGAATGAATAGCTGTCGCCAAGATTAATACTACCCCAGGATGGTAAAGTTTCCGTGCAAAGTGATAGTATGGAAGGGCAGTGATGCTCTAAAAAGGCGAAATTAACTATAGTCTACTGAAACCAAGAAATGAGTTATTAGAATCTTTTAACAGTGTATCTAGCCAAAATATTTTGGAACAATCTACCAAAAAAAACTCACGACTGCCATTCAAATATAGATAGGGCACAACTACCTAGCTGAGCAAGGACATAGTTAATGCATTGTAGTTGTACAGTGAGTGAAGGGTGCTCAAGAAAAAGGGTATCATGAGAAATCAGGAAATGTAGTTTAATATATATATATATAATTTTAATGGATGTTGAGGGGTGCTACATAATGCATATAACAATAGTCAGAGGCTAGTGATGAATAATATTTCATTGATATATGATAATGCAAAAGGAGGCTAATGGAAACCCAAATAAGGAGGCGGAGGATTGAAGAGAGTGAATTATAATGGACGAATAAATAGATTGGTAATTCCCAGCCTTGCCAAGAGGTTCACTAATTGCCGTGTGAATCCTTGGACTACCTATAGAGATTGCGAGGGACCAACTCCTTCCCAGAGAGGACAAATAATACAGCGAATTGCTGTGTGGTGCTGGGTGAGACCAGGCAGAGCAAAATAATTTCTTGTGACGTTGACTTGGCTTGCCCTGACCTGCAGATAACAGAGATGGATGGGTGGCGCCGGATCTGATTTCGCCTGGCTCGCTCCGTTTAGATCATGATGACCAGCTGTTACTGACTGGGCCTACGCCGCCACCATGTTTTGTGGGTGTCTTTTTTGTTGTTTCCCCTGCTGAGTGAGACAAAGGTTGTGGATCACAATACAGAGGCCGCTCGCCGACTGCCTCTTGATGACGGCCATGCAAAAAGAGAGGCGAGTGAGAAATGGGCACTCCCAGCACAGGGCCAGGAGAGAGGGGGCAAGAATAGCCTCCTTCAGGGCCATTACCATCCTCCGTATTACGTGTGATCTCAATGAAACGAATATCTTTATATCATCCTTATTATGAGCGGGCTATGAGTTATGAAGATATATTAGTAAATATTTTTTATCAAATCATCGACTCAGGATATTTTATTGTCATACATTTGAAAGTAACATGTATTGGTTCTTAGTCAGATATCCTAGGATTCCAATTTAGGTAGAGCTAGTAGAGCGTGCTTAATTTTATTTACTTGATGGTCTTTATGTTTATTTAGACAACTATTAAGGTATATAAGTTTATTCCTTTAAGAGGAAAGGAACTCTGCTTCATGTGTGTTTTCTTTTCTTTTCATTAGATACATCCAATTTGTCGTTTCTTTTGCATTTACTCAATGACATTTTAAGTGGGACGTCTCACATCCTGTTCAATTTATAGATGTGTGTCCTTACAAAATCCAATTTTCTTTCCAGCAATATGAAACATGATACCTCGATTGCCTCCACGAAGAATTGAGCCAGAAGCCTGCGCGCAGATATGTTGTGATTTAGAACTACCGCTCCAGAGTGGGAAAGTGCTACCGTGAACCGGAAGTAGAGAGCCCTAGACGGACGGAAGTTGATTAACCATGCCCATCTTGACGACTGGCAGCCCGGAAGTGATCTTCATCGCCTTTACCTTTCTGGCGGTAGTGAAGCCGACGGCCCACATCCGCATTTGGAAGACTTGTAAGACTTCATTTTTGATATTGAGGAGAGATTATCGCTTTTGTGTAAGGGGGGTACTGAGCTATAGTTATAAAAATGGAACACAAAACATGTTCTAACTGAATTTCATGTGTTGAGGGAGAGAGGGAAACCTTGCAGGAGACCTAGAGGGAGCAGCATGGAGGTATGCTTGAAATAATGAACATTTTAAAGTGGACGAGAGCAAGGGATCAAGGGACTTATAGATGAAGCGGAATATCTTAACCCGAAGAATCTCGGTATTCTCGAGAATGTGGTGGTGTTAAATGTCCAGACTGTGGTGGTCGGAAAATGTGGTTTATTATTCTAAGAGCGTGGGACGCTGTTGCTTATATATGATTTCCTATCGATAACTGATTATTGGTTTATGATTAACATTCGTAATCAAAGATATACAAGGATTTCTATGTTTATAATGTCCGATGTTCGTGAGATAGCCATCGTGTAAAGCCATAAAGCTGTACTTTCAAGATAGCTGGGGCCTTGAATCTCCCAACCAAGCTTAAGCAGCCAGCTGAAGGTAGGCTGGAGAGATGAATAACACATGGGTATTGGTCTGCCCCTTTTCCAGGGCAAGTAAGTCACTGTCCAGATTAATCCTCATTGGCTCTTAAATCCCCGTTATTTCAACCATAAGAAACTAGAGATAATGGATGTAAATAAAAAAGAACTGTGTGGACCGAGAGAATTTGCATTTGTGTAAAGTGAAGATAGTTTCTGGCCATCTTTAAGAGAATACATATGCTGGAAGGTAGATGACTGCATGAGGGTCAGGTATTATCTGACAGACTTGTAGAAGAAGGATATTTGTGGAGGGAGGAGAGCCAAGGCAGGGGAGAAATTGGGGGTAGAAGAGTAGAAGATAGGGAATTATATTGGTAGTGAAGAACGTTGGAGACGTGTATTAGATATAGTTGAACTAAGCTGCTTATAGTCGACGTTCAGACTCAACTTCCCATTTGAGTCACGCCACGGAGTAAGGCAAAGAAATATCATACTTGCTGATAAAAACAGGTTTCGAATGATGCTTTCCTTCATCAAACCCTTTTCATAGTGCCCCCGTCTCTCGGGCTGTGGCCCGATTGCCGTCCTTTCCCTCTCTCGTAACTGTTCTCTTTCCCTTCTCCCCTTCGCTCTACTTCATTTCTTCTACTAGGTTCTAGATACAGCTCCTTCCTCATTATTGCTTCTGCCATCCCTCTACCCCATGTATTCCAATAAAAGCCACATCATAATTCAAACTTCATTTGCTCTTACTTTTGTAGTCCCCTCTTCCTTTTCCCCTCTCCCATTTTGATATTACCTTGTCTCCAACATTCCACCTCATTACTCCATCCACATCTATTTTTGCTCCTTCGTTCTTGTTCTCTGGCCTTTCCTACTCCCAGCACCTTCCAACAGCCACCACCCACGCCCTCCCTCTGGCTCCCCTGTCAATCTCGCTCCCTTCGCAAATTGTAGAATATTGATATTAGGTCGGTACTCATCGAGCCAGAAATGAAATCACGTTTCAATATCTCTCGGTTCGATGATCGGCAGCGAGCGGTTCCACAGTGATGGTCACGTGCCTTGTAAACATGTCGGTCATCAATCACGGCATGTTAAGCTCCTGGTAGTTCTGACCAGCTCCTAGCTGCTCAGAGCAAGTGACTCCCTCCTTACCTGAGAAGCATGCTGGATTCTTGTTAAGGTGGAGTTTGTTAAAATTTAGGCGCTCGAAGTCCAGCGTGTACAGAGAGGGAATAAAATTCTCTCTATACAGGTTCATGAGACTTAACATTAAAGAAGGAAGAAGTCATTTGTTACGTTTCCATTGAATTTAGACCAACCGCCATTCCAGACCAAAGTGAGTAGGAAAAGGATGGATTTCATTATGATTTTAGACTGAGAGGAACAAACTTCTACCCCTCTTTAAAATCTAAATAATTTGGGACATATTTCCTTCGATAACCCTGACACTATAACATATAGTTATAGTGGCAAAACTATAACGTTACACTACATGGGGATACAAAGGTTAAGGAGATGAAAAACGACACCTACCAAACTAATATGTATAGATATATCAATGGAGAGATGCAAACTGATTTAATGTTCTTATCACAAAGGTACTAGAATCTCCGACTGCAAAATTAGCTATCTGACATGTGTACTTCTAGCTTAATCTATTATACCTGTAGTTCATCTTTAACATATATCATAGAGTAGAATCCTTTGGCAACTGCATCCCTTCCATATGCGCCTAATGCTGGAGACACACCAAGCGAGTAATGCAGCGACATCCGGAATCGCCAACACAAAATGGCAAGTATTTGAGCTATTAGTCGATATTCACCTGATTATTGCCTACAAGATGCTGAATTATAGACAGGAGATATTCCATTGAAATGATATCTCACATACACGCCGATTTGTGTTGGCGATTCCAGAAATCGCTGCGTTTCTCGCTTGGTATTTCCTCGGTATCAGACTCCTTTTTCTTTCCATGTCAGGAATCAAGCTGAGTCGCTCCCTGTGGTATTTTCTTTTCTATATTGTTTGTATAATTGCCAACGTCATTTCTGTGATCCCTGTTCACATGTGCTTTTCCAGCTTGAACTAGCGGAAGATATAAGACGTTAGGATTCTGGCCTTTAGAGTGAGCCTATATAGAAACAAATGAATAAACCTTTGATTGTGGCCGGCAAAAGGCAAACAAACCACACAGCAGCTGACCCAGCCACCGCCCTCCTTCCAATGCTGAACCCGCATGCACTAATCATACCCCTGGTCACACCGCAGACCACAAGGGGAGTACCAGCAGAGATGCCTCACTAGTACTTCCTCTTTGAGCTGCTGTGCGCAGGATTATGTCTCCCGCTGAGCTGCTCTCATTTGATCACTGCTCCCCGTCCTGCGGGCCAAATAGGAATGCTCCTCTGCAGCCCCAAGTAGCTTCTACCTGCGATCTCTGCCCTGCGTGGGATTCATCATTCTGGCCGCTACTGCTTCCTAGCCACCCCCTGCCCTGCGCGTCCCTCCCATCTCTCTGCCAACCCCCTCCCCGCCGAGACGAACTGATGATTCCTGTTGACTGGGTCTCTATGACCGCATCTACCAGGCCGACATGCCCCATTCTCCTTAGAGAGGGCAACAATGAGCGGCTCGGCGCTTTCTTCTAGACCCATGCTCATCTGTCTGGTCAGGACCAAGGCCAGACCACGTAGCATCATGTCCTTTAGCTACACTGTATTGCTCATCAGTTGCTCACTGAGCAGTGGGGATCTGCTCGTTTATTCCGCCTCTCCAGCTTCATTGAAGCGTTCAAGGTAGCATAGCTTTATCCACTAGAGTCAGACCTTATGCCTTAGATGCTGAGGACTTCGCATTATTTACGAAGTTCCAACTTCAAATGATAGAAATGTCATGAGAAATTATTGATTTGAAAGATTTCGGTATTTGACTTCCTTTCTGCGTACTCTTGGACATTAATGAATATCTTCAAATGTCTTCTTCCTTATCGACTAGTGAAAAAAGCATGACAAACCAGACAAAGAAAGGATCCTCCAAAGCATTTGATATATCTGAAAGACTTTTTACAAACTTTTTCTTTCAAACATCGCCTCAGTTCTTACAGCACCATTTATCTGAAATATCCTTGTTGGGACCAGAACTAGAGATATCAACTTTCAGATTCCAGTATATTCCTTGAGGATTCGCTGAGGAATTTCCAACATAGATTTCGAGGGGAAGACCCTGCCTTGTCTTACATGCGAAAGAGTCTCACATCCCATTATGGCAGATTTTTAATTCATTATCGTATTTCTTATGTCGCGCGACTGTCGAAGTCCATATCGTCGTTGACCTCCTGCAGTGATCAGGGATGGAGATCAGGAATGGCTGTGCTCCGCAACGTAGGAAAAGATGGGATCGTGCCAGGAATGAATCTCCGCCATATAGTGTGGGGTGTGCATGACAGCATCTTGATTATCTTCCCAATTTCACTCGGAGAAGATGGGATATCCAATCGTGCAGGACACATGGACGTGTTGTTTGTTAAGAGACTTGAGAGGCGGCATGCAGGAGACAGATAAGGACTCCTAATCACGGAGTATTGATGCGTCCAAAATGTATCCCGCTGCACAAAACCAGAGGCGGAACATCTGAACGTCGCGTCTTGTCTTACCGATAGCTCTCTGCCTAAGCCTCCTTTAGTCTACTACATAGATGTCGTGCGTCTGCCGCACTTAAAGATGAACCGTCTCGAATCTTTTGCTATAAATTGTTAAGTATAAATATGCACTAGTTTTCAAACTTGAATGGGCGGATACAGACGCAATTTTATAGTTCGAACCATGGCTTTTTTATGAGCTTTTTTCACGGTCTATTGATACTAATCATCTGTTGAATGTAAGTATAATCATGCACCAAACTTATAATTGATACATCAATGCCATTTAGGCAGGTCTTCGAGGTTTGATAGGACCCCAGTAGCACCACTCCATCGCTGTAGCATCACCTACCCGTTGAGCATCGTAGAATAGGCTACAATTGAAGCGTATTCCGACCTCCAAATTTCATGCTAATTCATGGAAGAAGAACTGGAGCATTTCAGCCGGCATAGCTATGAAGAGAAAATGACATATATGTTGTATACTGTTGCATTGTATAAAAGCCCTTTCAAACCACAAATTTTATTCATTTAGAATTATACTTCGACTAAAAGCGACTGCTGCCTTTATCTGAAAGAGGAGTGTGGCGTATGGTCCTATCGCGAATCACGTAACACAAGTTTCTTTCATCCTTGTTCTGCCTGTAAATCTCTCTTTACCATAAAGTCAATTCGTTGGTGACACATACTAATGGGATTCTACGTAGTATTTGTAAAGATGATTACCCACGCCCATACATCATATAAACCGGACGTTAACCAAGATGGGTTCCATGCAAGATGGCTTACAGCGACGAGGCGGAGAGGGTACAGACTCAACCAAACCACTCACATAATGTCCTCCGGCTGGTAATCTCGGTGGATTATGGCCCGCTTAATCCCACATTATCCCCACAGGTAGTAGGTTGTTTGGCGAGAGATGGGGGTGAGGAGGGTGTGGCTCGGTCCGCCTTGCCAGTACTTACCTCCCCTTTACAATTTCCCACTCCGAAGAACATGACCATAAAACTCGCACTCCGGAGGCATATAGGGCCGGCCTTCGTTCACCCCTCCATACCCCACACTTGCCGTGCCCCGCAAAAGACCCCCACTACTTTCCCGTTAGCAGCACGTTACTCTGATATTGTGGCAGACATGCCATAATCCAGGTACCTTAAACATTTATGGAGGCCCAGCCGGCTGGCTTGCTTGTCACAATTAATGTCATGCGAATCACCGGAACCCTCACCGCCTCACCCCCTTTCTCTCAATCTTCATTCCCTTCCTCCGCTCCTTGCCCTTCTTTTCTTGTTCCTTCCTAGTATATATTCACTTTTTTCATTTTCCTAATGTCAAACATTAACGACATATACAATTGAACATGTTACAGAACGTTCTTTCTCTCACCTTCACAGAAAACATTTAGAACATATGCACATATAATCAGAACATACATAAAGCATGTTTACATTGATTGAAGGATTCCTATAGTATGTACATATTGTAGCATAATTTAGAACAATTCCTTTATTTAAGCAACATAGTCTATACATCTGTCTCATTGTACAAAGTTCATCATAGAAAGTGACTACTTTTTGTGTATAAAATATCTTTTTGGTAGTCGTTGAGTACATTCCAGTAATATGTTTCGAGGGGTGCCTTTTAGATATCTCCGTATTTGCTGTTTTTACTTTTGTTTATATTCATTGCATATCTTTAGGTATTGTAATACTAAATACTAGTTTGTTATCTATTATCACTCCAAGCTATTTGTAGCTTTCAACACCTGTCAGTGTCCCATTTTTTCTAATTCCGTTTTCCTATCTATATACAATTTTTGATTTGTAATCTTTGTATAATTAATTATTAGTTCATGACAGGTCATTCATTGTTTTAGGTTTCTTAGAATCATAATTATAGCCAAGATTAGCATTAAATGCATTTATGTGATGCGTGATTAAACAATACATCTGCATACACTATTATCTTTACATCGTTGTGAACAAATTTATCGACTTCGTTTATATATATTAGAAATGATAGAGACCCCAGTACTGATTCTTTGGGCATTCCAATAGTTGTATTCCCCATGTTTGAGACTGTGTTGTATAATATATTCATCCTTGTTGAAAAAGGTATAGGGTCATAAACTAGTTCTTTAATAAATTCAATACATTTCCTTCTACCTTTTTTTATCATTTTAACTGCCTCATTAATAGTTCATGCTTTACTGAAACAAAGTATTTTTGTTATATCGATAAATTGTCCTTTTGTGCTTGTTGACTTCAGTTTCTTTTGTTGTTTGTGTACCATCTCTTTTTCTGCTTTTTACCTTGCTTGCTTTATTTTCTTTTGAGGGAGGGAACCTTTATTTTCAGAATGATTTTTCGTTTTATTTTATTGGAGAAGTGTCTCTTTGCGTTGGAGTGATTTCGACCTATTTTGGGTCTCATCAGGTGTGGTATGATAGAGTTGTTGTTGTGGTTAGTGGACTTCGCTCACTGTATTACAGTAAGGAGGATTCGGTTGTCCCTTTTCATCTGTTCCTCTCTAGTTAGTCGTGCTAACCTACCTCTCTCTGTGAGTCGATTGTAGCTAACTTTTCCTTCACTTTGAATTTTCTTTTCTTATAACAATTCCTACATATTCAAACCATTTGGTAATTCTGTTAAACAACTAGGCCTTGCATGTCCTGTCGATTTGATTGGGAAAAAACATATGATATGTTATTATATAATCACATTGATCAGTAAATGTGTTCAGAGTCTTTTATGGATTACCTTTTCAACACCTTGGATATCATGGGTAAACTGATTATATAAGTCTCCACTTACCGAAATCCTTTGGGTCTCCGTCTTTTGGTCGTGGTGTGACTATCACCATGCAAAGGCTATATGGGAAAACACTAGATTTGTAATTATCAATTTTCCCACTATTTATAAAACCTCGGCACTTCCGTCTCTATAAACATTGTTTTTCCTGATTAAATATTTTTGTGTCCATTTCAACATCAGTTATATATATGGAAATTCAGATTCAGTTAACTAAATGCATCACTAATATCTTCCCTAAACTTTCAGAAAATTCATTCATCATTTTAGCTTTTTCAGACTTTACTGTATTCGCATTTGGTTGACTCACATAACCTCCTCGTAATTCTCTCCAGAATCTGTGTGGGTGCTTTAAATTTAGTAAAGTTCTCCCATAACGTACTGTTGGGAATCCCTCTGATTTCTCATCGTAATGTTAATTGGAAATTACAACACATGACCGAGCCTATATTTATAAGCATAGTATCTAATATGAGGACATAAGGCACCAGGGGTGGGGGCACTCACACCGCCGAAAGCTGACGCCTTCGCAGTATATATATATATGCAAATAATGACAATAAAAAACACAACAAACACAAAAAACAGCGTAGGGCCAGAAAAGGTGTCTATCATAAAGAGTATATTATAATCCTATGCAACTATGTTTAGTTTATTCCCCTATTCTGGGAACTCTCACTCGTCCTCCTTCCTACTAGCCTAATATAAACCCGTCCCTTCCTCTATTGTTCATTTACTCTTTCCTCAAGTTCTTTATTAGCCCGTAGTCCTTGCTTTCCTCCCAGAATTTGATATATTAATCTCTTTTATCAAAGTAATTAATAGCTTATCTCCAACTTCGCTCAACCCTCTCCCCCTCCCATAACCAAACCATCCAACTCACCTCTAGTTGAGGCTCAACATCATCCTTCCTTTTATGATTTCTTTTACCCTTCCCGTCTTTTTGCCTATGTTCCTCTGTACCTCATTCTCTCCCTCCTTATTGAATCTCCCCTCCTTTCCTCCATCTTCAAGCCATTTACCTTTCTCTGTGTCATCTGTCCTTCGCTATATATTCTCCGTTTTTCTGATATAGTTTCTAAGTTATCTGTTACACCCCTAAGATCCATGGGTACGTGGTGTGTATATGAGAGCATGCATGTAAATATATCTGTGTTACTGTGTTTGTATATGTATTCCCTTAAGGGGATAGAGGGGGTGAGGTTCTAGTAGGCTGTATAAATTTTTGCTAACAATTATTTGAACTGTCTCAAAACCATAAATTCGTGTGATGAGCCAGATTCTTTTCCACCAGCAAAACCGACAGTGGTGATATGTATGATAGACTCATCGTTATCTACGGCCTATCATGGCATATCCCCGCAACAGATATACTCCACCTAGCAAATTCTCCTGACGCGAAAAATACAGGGAATTAAGAGAGATAGATCTGACGTCGCGATGCCCGGAAGGTGCTCCTCTCAGTCAATGTAGGGATAAGAGAAGCTAACAACGTGAAGCATGGTGTCTTACCTTTACCTGACTGCTTTAGTATAGAGATGGTGATGGAAGATGACAGTGGCAGGGTGGGTGGTGGGGAGGAAGGGGAGTGGGATTCTTCCTCCTAGGCCCCCTCCATTGAGCCCTGGATGAAGGGTATATTCAACAGGTTTCCTCCCATAGAGCACCTCTTACAACACGCACATCAAAGCTTATTGATTCTAAAAACAATTGATTTTCATCACTGCCAAACGGGGTCTGCCTGACGCGCATGTCTCTCTCATTTCCTCACCTCCTTCATCTCTGCAGACGCCAATGAAGTAATGTCGTCTAGCGTCCTCCAGCGTGTTCTACGTCATAGTAACTGTGTCCAGAATGGGAATAAATGACAGATTAATACCTAGCCATGACTAAGAATTATTTCTAATAAGAAAGTTCCATGTCTTCCCTATTAAATCATAAAATATTTTACTGACATTTCACTCTCAAGGTACCGCCTAGGTTAGCTGGCAGAAATATTGAATCAATCGCAAGAGAACGTGACCATCATAGTGGATCGTCAAACCTATCAATCGAGTTCATTTAATGCTATTTCCATGTTGATAGGAGAAGGGCCTTACTTAATACTTTCCTTTCGGGTCTACTATATCAATATTATATGAGCCATGCATATATAGTTTGTTCTTTCTTTGATCACACGGCGATGGTATATAACATGCAACACATTTATACAGACATCATGAATATACTATACCTGTTTCCATTAGATGCTAGTCATATCTATATGCGTACACCGTGCACGTTCCTGACTTACAGAGCTCAAGGCGTGTTACCTCTTTCTTCAAGCATGACCTTTTTCATTAAGGGCCAATCGATTTGTTGCATGTTCTCACGATTGTCGGATAGAGAGAGTTGTTGCCGTACTATATAGGGCAGTTTACCACATAACCAACTACAATCCCTCTTTTGTAAGTGGTGTAAGGAAATAGCGAACACGAGAAGACATTAGATGTTCAGTTGTGCGCACACGTACATATAACATGTTTATACAATGTCTGGCCGTGCATCATAGATACACCATAAATAAATGCAATTCCATAAATAATGACTATGATATGTTGTTCTATATAAACCATATACCCGAAATCTTTGATATTATACCATAAATGTATGTAGAAATCTTGTCGAAGAGATGGTCCACATTCCGCCGATATCCGCCACGTGCACGGGTTATACAAATTAGAACTTTGGACGTAATTCCAGCTGGACTTTGTACCCTTTATACATAGGACTAAAGTAGCTCACCAGAAAAGAATTGCAAAAGGAGTAAAAGGTATTGGAATGTTACATTGCAGTATACATGGATGATATGACGAGCTGCGAGGTGTTCGTGCGGAACGATGACCTCGAGGAAGGTGACATGTACGTCATCAAATCGGACAGCTGGCAGGGCCAATCACCTTGGGCACGGCGTCCTGCCGAGTGCACCATCAACATCAACTTAGGCGACCGACTCGTGGCGCTAAACCTGCTCGAGTGGTGGTGTGACCAGGTGTTTATAGACCCTTTCCTGGCTGTGTACGACACGTGCCTTGGAGACAGAACGAACCTGCTGGTCAGTGTTTCTCACCAGAATTTAGATAATGTTTTACTCTAATTTGGCTGTGGTGCATGCATACTGCATGTATAGTTGATATTCAGGTAGAGAATGATGATATAAACAAGAAATGTTCGTTCCTCCAACACCTTTATGGGTGCACCCTGAGGGTTTTTTTATCACAAGAATATGTTTATACCTAATTTGATGAGTATTTTCCTGGTCATGTGTTTGAATGCCACATGAGATGTATATATATGTGTATGGATTAAGAAATCATCGAAGGCATTATCGAAGGCATGATCCGATGCACAACATTACAGAGTCGCAATGAATTCCTCTCTCTGTCATGCATGCCCATTTATTACCCTGATTGAATTCAGTTGTTTTCCGTCAGGCACACTACAACTGTTCCAGTGTGACACCGCGAACACTCTACAGCTCCAGTACCTGCCTATCGCTCTATCACTTCCGGGGTCACACCCGCTGGGGTTACTTCTTTTCACTGGAACTCGTTGGCAGATATGGTAAATAGACCGCATTTATTTCACCTCTGAGAGGGTTAATGTGTAAGCCCGGTACTGATATGGCATCAGTGAGAAGGTTCTTCTGTCTGGGTGGAATAAATCTACAACCGACTTCCGGTTAGGTGACAGAATGGGAAATGTGTTTTTTGGGATAACGTGAGAGAGAAAAGAAGGTATATAAGGAACATCTATGACTCTTTTCAAAGCGTGTGTCGGTCTCTGCTATTTCCCTGATTACTTGTTTTCTGCTGTGTCTGCGTCCGACACGGAGATACGGCATGTAATATAGAGTTCCGCTTGATAAAAATGATAAAAGTAAACATGGAATGACAGCTTTTCTCATCAGATTTACCTATTTCAGTGGCATTTAAGTATTCACAAAAGTGATTGCAGACTCAAAAATGACACCAAAAACGTAGGACAATCAGTCCAAATAGGAGGAATTTATGCACTTTTTCATTGATTATGATTTCCCTCTAATACATTTCATAATTTTCCTGCAGAGGTGATTGCGTTCCCCGCAGGGGGCATTGCTGCTCTCATTGTCCTGTGTATCGTTGTCGTCATGGTTGTCGTCAAAATCATCTGTGTTGTCACCGGATACGAGAACCGACTTCCGGTGATCCAGATCGACCCGGAGGATCCGAAGCAGACGCTCTTGACACTGGATCTCAGTGGGGGGTCTCCTGAGGGCGGGATGCAGGACACGCCAACCACGCCAGGTACTCGTATAAAAGTGTTAGGTTTAGTTAACAAATTATTTTCTCTTTTTTTTATCCGTCTCCTTCTTTTTCTAATCAATGTTCCATTGAAATCTTTCATTTCCGGTCTAAGTCAAAATACCCGCCTCCCTCCCTCAGAGTTTTCTTTGTCAACACGCTGATGGCACCTTTAGAAAAGTTTTGAATTATTTCTTTCCCCGTTGAGTTCTTGGGACCGGCTATTGAAGTTGCCAGCTGGTTGTTTTCTTCCCATAACAACCTAATTATGTCAAACTTTAAACCAGGGATTGAACCCATGGCCTGATAAAGATGTTCAGCATTCGACATTTTGTTTATTCAATTCACACGAGATTTCAGCTCTTGTTGAGCACTGTCAGACTTTTTCAAAGTGAGTCCATTATGTAAGTGGCAGCGAATTTAATTTCCTGCTGTTTTGGATTCGCGATGACTCTGTTCATGAGGGAATATTGGTGAACTGCCAACAAAGGAGTGAAAGGGATCTGTATCTGAAGTATTGAACGAACCATTGATTTTTCAAATCATAAATAAAACCGAATGGGACAAAATCGATAATTACACTCGGGTATTAATGAAGATTTAACTCAACAAATATTAATAAAAGAACCAAGTCATCCCATTTATACATTATCTCTTTGGCTACAGAAGCCATGACACAGCACTGACTCATTGTATAGTGCGGGGCGTCACGGCATTATAAATGTCATTGTGGTAGGTGTCGGGCTGTAGCGTCTAGACACGCATTCATATAGGCGATATTTCTCGTGTGTTTTGATCTTGATACCATCGTTTCCGTGACAACCATCATATATTCCTATACTATTTTATATTTCCTTTCTTTGCCAAACCGCATGATGAAAATACTTTCCAAACAAGTCACATCAACTATCTGACAGTTTTTACAACAAAAACGAATCTTCGGTATACTATTGGTTTATGTCACCATTTTTCTTCTATTATTAAAAACATGTCTTATAAAATTTATCAATTAACTAGGATGAGATCGTATATGTCGCAAAATACTGCACTCCAGATTTATAAAACAGCTGTGTTGCCTTATATGGATTATGGAGATGTTCTGTATGCAAGTAGCTATCAAAAATATTTAGACAAATTACAAATTCTGCAAAATAGAGCGCTACGAGTTTGTTTGAAAATGCCAATTTTGACCCCAAGTATAAATCTGCATAAGTTAGCTAATGCATCTCTACTCAAACAGAGGAGAGAGGCACATATTTTAAATTATATGTTTAAACGCTCTCGGTTGCCCCAGTTTATAGTAAGTGATCCTTTACCCACTCGGCTCTATATGGCTCCAGTATTAAAAAAATTTAAACCAAATTGTTCATCTTACATGAGGTCTTTACAATATTATGGTAGTACCCTGTGGAATGCCCAACCTGTTGATGTTCGAAATGTGGAGACATATAAAGAATTTAAATCCTTAACAAAAAAGAAATGTCTGGCTTTATTGGACAACATTCCATATGAATTGTAATGCGATCAAGACGATATAGTTTAAATACCTCTGAATATTGTCAAAGTATGTTTGGTTGAAATGTATTATTATATCTTAAAAATGGTCTTTTACGTATCCGCCTAGGTGGTTCTCATGCATATTTTTGTAACAATTTTGATATAACTATCCTGGTTTGTCTTACTTATTGACAAATTATGAGTATGTGGAAATACTACCTGTTTTACTTGTAAATATACCCTATCTGTTAATTGGTTTACCACATTATTGGCATAGCCAAGAAAACCAGTTGTTTATCAACTGAGGCCTATTGCCACTTTATTGATTCTTATATGGAGTGATATTTTAAAACAACACGATCAGATGGATACATGTAAAGAAACTTGATGAATCAATAAAGAAATTCGTACCTAAAAAAAAATGTGACATGACACTTAGGCCCGGCATCCACCTACTACGATATGGCTCCGATATGGTCTACGATGCACCTCCCGATACAAAATCAAAATCGCGTAGGAAGTTCACCTAATATCAGGGCAGTTGACCACGTTTCTACGATTAGGCACTGAAAAAAAACCTTCTGATGCATGGTGGATTGGCTTGTCTAAACATACGTCTACGATTTTGCACCTTCCCGATATGTCTCCTATATTTACTTTATGTTTCGGTGCCATATCGGTAGGTCTAAATTTCAATTGTAGTAGGTGGACGCCAGGCCTATGTCTAATTATAAACACTCCCGAGATAAATTGTCTGCAGTCCCGGAATTACAGGAAATGAATTTTATTTAGAGAAGATTTCGTGACCGAGGGCCTACTACACATCACATCCCAAAATGTTTATTTATCCGAATGGGATACAGAAGGAAAGAGGAAAGGATAGAAGAAAGGATCAAATGTGTCAGTTAGAGAATATTATAGGTTCAAAAAAACAGAATACTTCCTAACCTGTGATATTTTAGTGGCACTTATGAAGGTCGGTTGATATGCCTACACGTCATGATTTGGAAGTGACAAAACCAAGATATTAATTATGAGTCTCTCTGTATATGATTCGCTCGAGTGCGGGTTATTTTCAGAAAAATAAGACTACGTCAAGTAGGTCTTTGATGAACACAACAACAAGTAGTTTAGGCTTGGCGTCCACCTACTACGATATGGCTCCGATATGGTCTACGATGCACCTCCCGATAAAAAATCAAAATCGCGTCGGAAGGTCACCTAATATCGGGACAGTTGACCACGGCTCTACGATTAGGCACCCAAAAAAACCATTGCGTGGTGGATTGGCATGTCTAGACATATGTCTACGATTTTGCACCAGGTGGACACCAGGCCTTTATATAAATCCTCGATAGATTTCTCGCTCGAGTTACTGAGTTCATAAACCTCTCCGTCTCATAAAAACGACATTAGTGCTAAGTCCACTTTGATCTAATACCAGGTACTAACAAAATGATGTAGATCTTCTTACCATTAGCACACTTTCCATTGGTCCTCTGACAGGTGTGGCTGGTGCTTCAGGGGCAGCAAGCAGCACGTCTGGACTTCCGCCGACAGCGCCGCCTGCTCCTAGCAGGTCACACAACCTGCTCACCAAGTCACATTCCTCAGGGGCCTCGGGCGGCACCCATCACTCTCAGGACCACCATGAGTGTTGGGACTCGGACGGCATGGAGAGCTACTCGCCTCCGCGACTCAAGCGGTACGTCAGCGTACGGGCATCCCGGATACTCAAATTGTGAGGGACGTTATCATGGCCTTGCTTGCTTGGCGACAGCAGCAATACGGCGTCTTCGGTGAATGATATCACAGGTACGCCTGCCCACAGAAGCTACGAATAAAGGAACAGGAATTAAAGCCACTGTACATATACCTGAGATGTGATTGTGAGTGAATTTATGGTTTTGGCATATATTTGAGGAACGTACTTGAGTAAGTCGCTAAGAAGGGCAGGTAATTGTTGAGAGGTGTCTGGGAAACGTGTAAAGAGTGAAATATATGAAGACAGAAGTATGACAAATTTGGTATATCAATTTAGACCTAAACACTTCGTAGTGAATAATTATCTTCAAAGCAGAGATAACCATGATTTTTGAGTAGCCAATGCTCAGTATTACAATATTAACAATGTTCCAAAACTGTGAGGCTTGGCTTGAGAGGTCTTTATTAAAAATATCACTGATGTAACTGACGGGAAACTGGTTATGCCATATAGCGGTGTTTTGTAATGTGATACCTCAAAACGCCGGAAACACTCAAATTATGGAACATCATATGTCAAGTATAAGGATGTATAAATCGTGCAGGAGATTCCAGAAAGCAAGTGATGCCAGAATTCGGAAAGAGAAGAAGGGTGCGATCAATTCCATTTCCGATGATTCAGACATGTCCAGGTTGGAGATTATACCAGCATTCAGACACAAGTAATATCATTGTTCCGGTACAATAATCCCCAGCTGACAGATGACCGCATTCCTCGAGGTTCTGTCTTATTGACGCAAGACTTCTCTTAGTGAAACTGAAAATGTGCAGGTTGTGAACCCCCATCCAAGGCTTACAGACAACCAACTGACAAAAATATTGCAAGCACGAAATGTGCTTGAGTAGCTGTTAAAGGTATGTGGGTTAGATTAGCCAAAAGGATCTTCCATGCCATGAAGAACTTCACACAAACAAACATCGATGACGCATATGAGTGAGCAGAAAATGTACTCACATTCACCTATATAGCATTCTAGGCCAGTATTTCCATATCCTGGAGTGAAACCCTAAAGTTTAATCTCCAGGACAGGCAGTGCAATGCTCCAGTATTCATGACAATTGATAAAGTCTCTGAATGCCTCGGTCCGATGACGAAGAAGCAGTGCAACATACTCCGCACGAACCTTCAGGACCAGCAAGGTACTACTTTCTTAGTATCCCATACAGGGTTACAACATCTCCTACAAACAGTAAATACATTAAAGAGAAATAGTGAATGTTTTGATACCGTAGATGATTTAGTGTATGTTTCAAAGATAAGGAAAAGCAGTGAGGTGTTTTGTGTCCAGGACAAGCAGTGCCAGGATTTGTTGTATGCATCAGCAGTGCAGTCTTCTGATGTCCGTAGAAAGATTGCCAATATTTTGAACTTTCAGGACATTCAATGTAGCGTTTTGACATCCACAGCAGGATGTAGTATAGTTTGATGTTTGAAAGAATAGTGCAGAATTTTGATACGAAGGTGAGGCTTTGGCAAGGACAATTTAATGACCATTTAATGGCGTGTTTAATGTAAAGGACTAGCAAGACAATGTTTTATATAGAGGAAGACTAAAACAGCGTTTTATTGTACAGTGCCGTCGCCAATTATAATATATGTGACAAATACGTATTGCATTTATTCGACGTTTGCATTCATGAAAAAGTATCAAGCTTTTTCAATGTAAAATTTGCAATAATATTGTAAATCAACCAAACTTTGAGAACATTTTAATCTGAATTATTAATGGGCATCTTGATTGTCTCTGTATGTATATGGGGCTCATCTTTGTAGGACCTGAATGGTATTACCTGCAGCTGTTTTCGGTCACTGGCAAGATATTTCGTGCCCCTTGATGACTGTGATTGTCGAATATTATTGTCACAGATGTGTAGTATGGATTTTAACAGTGGAACTCCATCATCTATGTATAAAGGCCTGTGTAGAAGATGGGCTCCGTCAAAATGAAATATAAACTATAGATCTTTACTATTTTTCTCATTCATATTTGCGTTCTAATTTTCTTTGAATTTACAAGAGGATGTCCAAATGAATATGCGTGATGTCTGTTATGTCATATTATCTGCCACCTAGCCGGCCGTAGAGACGGACATGCCGCGCTTTGACAACCACTCCCTCTGTGGCCTCTGCAGATTAAATATCAGGAGGTTGGTTGAAATAATTCATTGAGCGCCACATCCATCAATCATAACAGTTACGTCATGCTCCATGGCTAGCATGACCAAAGACTTCAAACCTCCGGGGGCATTATATTCTCTGAGGGAAGGAGGGCAGTGAATGTGAATGCGTAATGCGTTTCTTCAATGGAACGAGACATGCAATGGTAGCCTATGGCAAGTCGTTTTACTATCTATTCTCGCGTGCATTTAAGGATCTTTAATCTAAGAATGTATGAATCAAGAGTGGCAATCAAGCACTGAATCACAGCAGTATATATCCATCTGCTGGGAGTGTCCTGCTTTGGAACAGAACTAGAATGACGCGCTAATTCAGGGTTTCCTAAACCGAGTTCCATCCTCTTTCATTTTGTCTAACAGATCTGGAACATTATTTTTAAGACCTCAGCTTATACCTGACTTCGATGTAAAGACAGCGATTTGATGATAAATGCAACATATTTCTAATTCAAAATGTATACAAAATATATTATCAGGGAGGTATTTTTTAAACTAAGAACGCTAAGAGAATTGATCTTCTCGTGGTCTTTTTTGCATTCCCGTTACCTAAAGTAATCCGGTATGGGGGACGCTCTTACAAGACGATCAGGAAAATATCTATATTTCAAAAGTCAGAAGTTTTACCTTTTTAGGTCCGTTGCTAAGTCATGTGAAGCATATCTGGACGTAACTGCTGTAAACTTTATTTTAACAATATCTACTAGAGGACATTGAGGCATTAGCTGATGCATTATTTGGATAAAGCTAGGCAAGACATATCCCACGGAAAAAATAAAGATGCTTTGTTACGATAAACATAGTTAGAAACAATAGAATACATCAAATATACATTTATCGAGGGGAGAATGTGGTAATACGATCAGAAGACACAGTATATTCCACCAGAGACTATCTTAAACAGTGTGCGTCAAAATAGAATACATATTAAATCCGGGGTGTTCATAAATTTTCATTATGAATAATTGCAAATTATGTATTTCATAACTATTTCATAAGTACTTAGACCAAAATAACACGGAACAGATTCCATTCAGCTACACCAATCATGTCTCCTCATTATTACATACATGTATGGAAATAAAACGCCATTTTACTGCTCACTTTCTCATCTTGTCAACAAGCCATGTGGTGTGGAGGGTAGTATTATTTATAGTTCGTCACACTGTGATGAACAGAACAAGTGCAGTTGGCCAGTAAGTGTGATACATACACGCACAGGTAAATGTTTAATTCCTCTCTGGTGATTGCATTTTAATTTGAGTATTTTTGTATGTGTAGCAGCATCAACGTATATATATTCCAGATGTTAGCTTAGTGGGGAACGGAAAGCTGGACTAGTCGCCCCTGCATCTATATTCTCTAATTTAGAATCCAAATTAAATTGGCTTATCGGTTCATCATCTTGGACGCCTCAATGTATACCACCGCTATCCGAATATCATCGTAATTTATTCAAATGACAGACCTCTTAAGCTTTAACAACATGAAGGACTCACTGAAAGAGAATGATCATGGTAGGTATCCCCTTTTGGGTATTCCTGAAGCCGTTATTGCATAGCTACGATGATAGATATATCACGCTGTAAGTTCACTCATTCGCGCTTTTTTACTTGGCCTATCTGTGCGCATCAATCAGATTATTGGGGATTATATTCCAGAGGTGGAATAAAAACACAGTAATCACATTGCTTATTGACACAAGTGGCATTGGCCTTTACCAAAGATCACATCGATCGGATCAGTTTTGACGTCGTCTGCCTACAGCACAACTGCAATAAAAGTGGTATCATTAATGGCTATTTTGCGTCAAAGTGTCATTACTGCTCGTTTTATTGGTGGGCTTTTTCGCATATAGAATGTGTGACAAGTATATATAAGTATATCTACAGAATTGGTTTGATATTATCTTCCGAATGTTAAATGTCGTTGAGGTATTGAGCCAAATAGAAGATTTGAATGATACCCTGTTATCATTGTATAGCGTTTTTAGAATTACAATGTATAAGTCAAATGTACGATACACCCCATATAACATATACGAGTTATTTCTCGTATAACACGTGTGTAATTTGAATTTTTATGTGTAAATATGAAATGTTTTATTCAACTTGGGAAGAAAAATATGTAAATTTATTTATGTAATTTAAATCAAACCATGTGAAAATAAAAAGATGTATATAAAGAGAACATCCTACTTTAATTGCTCCATCAACCCCTTTCGTGTCATAGATTGCGGGCATTAATGTGATCCATCCTGGCGCAGATTCTTTCCGCTTATCGCCTTCGACCCGCGTCGTCATTTTCCATTTCTGTGGAGTAATTGCTTTACAGATTGAAATGGACACTTGTAAGCCCTCTCAGTACCGTAGCCTCGAATTTCAATCAAGCATGGTATCACTAGACCTATACATCATTGGCAGTTTGACACCAATCGCGATCGTCCTAGTTAAGATATTTAAGGCAGGCGGCATATCTCCTTCATAGCATATTACCATCGGCCTCTTTACTTTTCACCGGTATGTGCAGCAATAACATTTCAAATATGGCTATTAATGATGATGCAAATGATGTCAGGTACCCCTTGTCAGTTATGTTGACTGTTCTTTTATAGTTTTTTTATCCAAGCAATCTGTACAAGAAGGAAGACAAAACACGCTAAATGCTGAATTAAATGTCCCCCTCTTCTAACCAAAGCATAGACATGGCCAAGTCTTTGATTATGACAATTTATTAGATGATTAAATGAAAGTATGAGGAACCCATAATGATATGTATTCATTCTCTTTTAGGTCCATGAATCCCCACGAGGAGGGGTGAGGTAGGAAACTATATGGTAATTAAGTGGGAAGGAGCGCAAAAACTCTATACAGTACTGTCCTGCTACCACTGTTATTAGTTTAATTCAGAAGTGAAATCATATTAGTTTGTCGTCATTAATTATTCAAAAATTAAGTGCGTTTCACTGATGTAAATATCCAGACACTGAACATTGTTTTACCGGATTTCTCTTTTTTTATCCAAATTGTAAAGCAAAGCAGAAGTATCGCCAGCGAATTTTCTGCTCAAATGTGCTTAAACAATGTGCTTTAAAAAATATTGTATTTGAATTTTAAGTATTTAAGCATTCCGAAAGTCCCCCTTTCCTGATGTCTATCACCTTTACCTGCTACCCTTTCAAAATAAAGGTCTATTAATGAACAGAAGACAGAGGATTCATTTCAATCAGACTCAATCAGTCTGAATCGTATACGAAGTAAGCCTACTATTGAAACTCACCTATATGGTCTGCTAAGGCGGCCAATGCTCTATCATAAGAGATATATAATTGTTAATGAATAAATAAATACGTTATTCATATTGCAGTTGGTCCCAACCGTGCGCCCTTGATTATTGATGGCTGACAGACTTGGATGTAATTATAACACAGGGTATACCTATGTGATGGCCAATGGTACCCACGATTCCTAGATTTTGTACAATTTCCTGTAATAACTGAATTGGGTATTGTCCTTGTCTGTATGATCTCTGTATGGTAAGAGATGAAAAAGAGAACCACGATATAACTATATCGACTCTTACCATCAGTAGAGGGCAGGACAGTAGTATATGTGCGTTGTGTGCTGCCACCTCGCGGATAAAATATATAGCATTATAACTATTTCATCAGATAACGAAACTTCGGGAAGTGCGTGGAAGTATGACTCAGATGCAGTATCCCCATAGCTCTCGGAGGGGATGGTCGGACAAGCCTAAACATGTTTTTCTGTATATCAACTACAAGTATCTGAAATCTTCGCAATATTTTGCAGATGTGAATGGACAGTGTCAGTAAATGCACGGACCTGCCATGGGCTACTTGAGAGCCATGGCAAGCCGGAAGCACGAACTTTGTCCAATAATGTATTAATAGGTCCCATAGGTCCGAGTCACATTCTAAGGTTATAGTCTGCTTGAATTAGCCTTTTGCATATATATGCTAATGGTAATTATCAAAGGTGTTCGATGTCTATGGAGGATTTCACTATGATGAACTACTTCGATAAGTATCTCCTTCAGTCAATCGAGTCAATAGTTTGACCAATTATAGGTAGCTTAGAAATACTAATCATTTTTTACTCATGTTGTGTCCCACATTTTGAACTTCAAAGCACGTGATGCATGCTGAATCACTGCAAAGCTTCACGTACGTTTAACGACTGTCATGACTTGGTAATGACTAGCAACCTTATATAACTTTACTTTTATAGCTTGGGTGTGCTTCTAGGTACCAGCGCTCAGCCAATGACGGCCGCTGCATGTGTCTGGTAGTTGCGCAAAGTCAGAACCGCCAACGCCGTATGTTCGACGTCACATAGTTAACGCGCTCAGTTCAAGCTGAACCACCACAGAGGCAACACGGGCTTTCACTGGAGGGATATAATTTACATAACAAGGAGGCAGAGTGAAGAGATAACATCTATACGTACTGGATCTAATTGCAAAATAAGATACTAGGGCCACGTCGCCCCTTTTGTGGCGTTATCGATGACGTGCTTCCCATATTCTCAGCAGGTCCAGCTGCAGAACTGCTACAAGGATAAAGAACTGTGGTCGAGCAACTCGGCCAATATACTTCCGTGGATGTCAGAGACAATCAAAAAGTAAGTTACATTTGACCTCAATTGATATGATTTTGTGTAATTGTTATAGATTTCTTCATAGCTACAAATTGGTTGAATGATGAACAGTCTACCAGTTTTTCACCCATAATGAAAAATCATGGTTTGCTGATGTCATACTTTATAACTGTGTTGCAATTTCATTGAATTGTTAAACGCAATATAACATACCCTCGCAATAATGCAACTGCCTTGCAATTTCACGCAATAATGTCCCATGGGACCACCTGTAGCAAGTCTTACTAGAACCTACAGATTCACTTTTGTCATTTTTGATTGACAACTAACCTGCAAGGGATCATGTTAGGGGGAGCATATTGAACTATAAGTTTATCTCAACGGAAGGCAATATCAGGAATGGGGGGAGGCATAATACATACAGTGATATCTTTAGTGCAGTCATATTGTCTCCAAAATGCAATCGGGAGTCTCCGATAGGGCACTTTAGTAAGGCCTAAGGGCATGAACATTATACTGTTGAGGGTATACTGTCCATGGAAATAGGAAGTGACCAATACAGTCATGATACGGACGTAAAACAACTTTGTTTCTCAAGAGATCGTTAAGAAGTATGTTATTAGGAAGATATCCATACGACTAAGATATAAAAGAGCACATGTTTCAATAATATATTTCCTTTGTACCACTTCAGAAGAATATATGATTAAAATTTGAAGATGACAAAACAGACACAACCAAATTATTTGTAGGTTGTTGTTATCTAACCTGCCAAGTTGTATAATTGATGGTTCGTTATTGCATCAAGACTGTCACCACGCTTCGCTAATTAATGTTCATTTGACTTCATCTGGTGATTATACAATCAAAACTAGAACATTGTATTGTTGTACGACTCATTCGAGAGTGATATTCTAAATACTATTACTAAATAATTCTAGCCATCCTATCACTAGTTGATGCCGAGAGTTAGAAGGCCACAGGACGAGATGGTAGCGTGTTAGTCTAATTGAACAAATTGGACGTTAAACTACCCAAACAAACAATGTCATTCTTGCTATATCATAGGGTATCGCCTAGGTTTGTTTTTCTGTGTGTATATAAAAAATTATTATTGGATATCACACATGGTTACCGGTAAGGTATCATAGCAATTAAAACAAGAAACTGTATGGTAATTCCTTTAACCTATTGTGGTGATGAGACCTCTTTCAAATGGCCCCTATCCCAAACGCTATTGGCATGTGATTAAATGGGTCTCATCAGCTGACTGGAGGCACGTGTTGGCACACCTAGTGGTGATTTTGCCAAACGAAAGCCAGTATAACCTGCGTTGACGCTAATCCAGGTAAGTGCAGTCTCTAAAATTAGAGTTTACATCACTACTCCAAGGACAACAATTACTTTAGGACCATCATTGAACGCCTCATTACTTCCAATACTTTAATAAGTGACTCTGCATATTCCGGACCACAAATATGTAACAGTGGGTATCCATGTTATTGGCCAAAACTTGTTATTATCTATATGATACAAACAGGTTCCCCCAATTTTGAATTGTGTATTGTCGTGGCTTTTGAATATTCCATCGCAATTTTCCTCGTGATAACAAATGAATATTAATAGAATAACAATTTGATGTCCAGCTTCCACTTAAGGCGCTATCAAGGCCTATACATCCTGTCAGCAAAGGTATATATAATTATATATATACCGAATTACGTAATTGATAAATAATGAAATTCTCATCAGCCGACTAACATAGAAATAGAGCGAATATTGAAAGGATATCTGATCCATGCAGACATTCATATACATATAAAGTGAAAGTACGATGTATCCTTGCATATGAGCTGATAAATGTATACTAAACGTTTGTACTTAGACATGCAGATATACGTTATTTCCCTTTGTTGGAGCCCAATAAGCCATAGGGTATAACTGTCACATAGTGGTGCACTGTAATGCACGATAAGTATTCCCTATGTGTACCTTGCCAACGATTTTGATCCCAATTATAAATCGATTCTAAACCGAACTACTTGTTAGGTAGAAAGAAACTTTGCTGTTGTCAAGTTTTTCGTGATGTTCATCTCTGGCGATTCGAGTCCGACTAACAGGCTGGGGCCATTAATGCAGTACATAATAGTATTTGAGAGGGGGGGGTCAATCTATATTTTCAACGTACAGTGGTATGACTTTTCCTTGCATTAAATACTATTACTATGCATTAGATACATATCTATGTCAAAGAATGGTGATTCTGTCATTAGGAAAAGGGCCGTGACAAATGCTTGATAGTAGTTTTTCATCTAAATTCTCTTAACATTATCATTTCTACTATAAGTAGGTCTTCCGAGAAAACGAGGACCCAATTTTCAATGTTGATATTTCCATTTTTATTGACACAAGTTTACTATCAAAGAGGGATGTGGTATACCGATGGTCAGGTCTTTTTTAGATGCGACAACTATAACATATCTGACTTCGATACCCTCGATGCTGAATCCATACACGTATTGATGATTTCATCATTTGGTCCCCCCCCCCCTCCCCCACCATTCGTTTTAAATTTCAAGCAAGTAGCTATGCTGTTGTTATATAGCATCAAAATAGTGCTTTGTAATAACAACACAAAAGATCAGGACAGGAAGATATAGTAGAACTAAATTTGAGTGGTCTAGTTAAATTCAGATCAATGTGTTCAGTAATGTCCTTGTGGAGTTGTAATCGTCACCACTGTGATAATATCCCCTGATCTCCATGCAAAGATACAGTTCCCAGAGATTATGACTTTCCAGCACAATAATGATATTTGGATCAGCTGTCCTACATTCGAACTAATATTATTATGACACAAAAGGTGGCGCCATCGGTAGTTATATGAGGAACACTTTAGGTTCTTCACTGGCCGCCAGAGCTACACTACGTTGGCTTTGGTCTGGTTGAATAAGCGACCGCCTTGGCCAAGTAGCGGGAACTGTTACACTCCGACCAAATCTAGGTACTACTTCTCTGGCCGCCAGAGCTACACTGACGCTAGCTCTGGTGGAAACCGATCTAAACAACCTTCACTTTAGCCTGGAAGCCTGGCCTAGTCACATTATAGGCCAGGTAAAGGGTTCCACTTTTCTGTGCACTATGGTTAACACACTCTCCTAGCAGAGATGATGTACTTAGCCTGGAAGCCAGGAACCCGTTTCAATAGAATGCGTCACTAAGCCACTTAGTGACATGACTAGTGACAGCAATAGTGACAGCAATAGTGAAAAAAATTAAGTCTCATTTCATAAGGCATGTCACTGTAGGGGAGGTGTGTCTTGTCACTGTTGTGGATGTGTCCCTAGTTTGGGACAGCAAAGCAGAAAAACATGTGGGGTACCCCATCTCACTAACTCATGTCCTACCGGGAACAAGTGCCATCAAGGTGAAGGTCACTGCATAAATTAGCGACAGCACTTGAATAATTCTACACTGGCCACCAGAGCAGCATTTGCTATGACAGAATTCAAATGTGAATATCGTTGGATTGCATGAGCCGATCTCCTTCATATTTGGCATGTCTATAAGTTGTATGTGTCCCTGACTGGGATTAAAGTTTCATAGCTTAATTCCTACGGGAAGTAAAGTTACGCATTTGTGGCAATAGAAGCGAGAGGGTATACCCTCTCGCTATCATAGACACAACAGTGGCAGCAATAGTGACCGGACATGTTTCTTTTGAAATGGTACAGCCACTGTTTGTGTCTGTCTGAATTTCAGTGTCACTAAATGTGTTGTCAGGAAACTACTGAAACGCGACCTGCTGCTATTGTGTCGCAAGGCCCAATAACGGACGTCCTACAGACTATTGAAATGGGTCCCTGGCCTAGTTAGACTATAGGCCAGGTAACGGGTTGCAGTTTTGTGGTGCATTATTGGTAACACCTCCTGGTTCCCTGGTCATCCCCTAGAGGGCTCATCGGAATTAGGTGTATGACAAGCGGATACCAGCCAAACCACTAGGCTGGTTCCCATAGTATCCGCTAGTCACAGGCAGGCACCAGCCAAAGTTTAAGGTCGTGCCTGTGAAGGACGTAGGAACCTGTTACCTGTCCCTTATTTCATTAGGGCAGGGAACCAGTCCATGATGTACTCTACTTCTGAAAAAGATCTGCTGGAAGAGTGCCACCTTGGCAGACCTAGCGCCCGTTTCAATAGAAGCCCGTCACTAGCCCGTTAGTGACATCAATAGTGACAGCGATTGTGACAGAAATAGAGAAAAAAAATTAAGTCTCGTTTCATAAGGCATGTCACTGTTGGGGTGGTGTGTCAGTTCACTGTTGTGGAAGTGTCCCTAGTTTGGGACAGAATAGCGGAAAAACATGTGTAGTTCCCAAGCTTGCTAACTCATGTGCTTCCGGGAACAAGTGCTATCAAGGTGAAAGTCGCTGCATAAATTAGCGACTGCGCTTGAGTAATTCTACACTGGCCACCAGAGCAGCATTTGCTATGACAAAATTCAAATGTGAATATCATTGGATTGGACGGGCCAATCTCCTTCATATTTGGCATTTTTATAAGTTATATGTGTCCCTAACTAGGGTTAAAGTTTATTTAATTATGTCACACTTTTTTAGGGCCTTTTTAGGACCCCCCACCCCCTGTCAAACTTTCTCACACATTTCGTTACCCCCCCCCCAAAAAAATTATGTCACAATTTCTAAAATACCCCCCCCCCCTCCAATTTTCTTTCTTATGTATATTAGCATAACATAACAATTATTACATCTTTAACAAAGCTACTGTAAAAGACCATTGATTTAGAGGGAGATATCCTTGTGCATAATCATCGACCCCATAAAGGACCATTTCCACCTGATGACTATAAGCATTTACTTCATTGGTTGGGGGAGCACAATTTCTATCTCACAGCGAAACCTGAAGATAATCCCTTCCTAAGCCACAGCTGAGTATATATTTCCAATAGACAAGCTGGTGGGGTTCCTATATATGTGAATTAGGTTATGGTAGAAATCATCACCAAATGCATTTATGGTAAAAAATCATCATCACTGACAGAAAGGCCTTCCTTTTCATGGGAGGTGACCACCGAAGAATCGAGAATGTGAACCTGCAGTCTGCACTAATCAAATGTATCCAGATACTTCTGGCTTACGGCATAATGGATGATATCACTGCATTCTAACTTTGTTAATACCACCTGCTTTTCTAGTTTTATGACAACATCCTTAGGGATCTAAGATGTATCTATAAAGAAATGATTGACCTGAAATTGTTATCTCCTATTTCACCTGATAATCATCTACCTAAAGTGTCAAATAATCAGTGGGTGGTGCTTGATGCCATAATCATCCAAAATCATCAGGTGAAAATGTGGGAATGTCATCTTGCCTCCCTGGCAGAAACCTGTCCTTATTGATCAGAAACAGGGAACTCTTCCAAGTGTAGTGGGATGGGAATCCAGCAGTGTTCGTCTGTTTCACGGAAGGTGGCGCGATATGCCGATCCTTACTGTGTAGTGATTCCGGGCAACGCCGCACACGAGAGTGGCGCGGCGGAGACCGGGATTACGTAACGCTTAGTATATATACTCAGTGTTCACAGTAGGTCGACAGGCTGTCCTCGCGCGTCTCTTCTACGGAACGGACCCTTGGGCCCTCACTTTGCAGGCGGGTTCTCGTAACCTTCCTGGTGGTTAGGCGAATCTTCCGGATTAGCCTATCCAGCGTTACCTAACACCCATGTGCTAGGGTACTGTACTTGTGGGGAAGATCTTCCAGATCTTTCCGGGAAGTAAGTGATTAATAAACATCCCTGTTTATTAAATGACGTTGTTGTGTTGTGTGTGATTAGGTCTGTGCAAACTAACCGAAAACCGAACCAACCTACGTGAGTGCGTAGGGTTGGATCCTGCCTGGAACTAGCGTTCCGGATTGGGGTCATCCAACCTGCTAGACAGGCGGCGACCACCACACAAGTATAACAGCACTCTCTGCTGTTACACTTAACCACATGTACTGATCTTCCTTGATATGGACATTTTCCCATTTGGCTGCCTTTTTGATTAGGTGTTTGAGTATTTCAGTGAATTGTGTATGCAGCCTTAACAGGATATTCATCCATAACCACTCATTATCATACTTTTTCCAACACCTTTCCAGCATGGGCAAAGTTGCCTCTAAAGTCTTGGAAAGTTGCCTCTAAAATCTTGGAATCACGTGATGCATGTTCTTTCACATATCTCCGGACACCCCCCCCCCCCCCCGTGATTTTTAGGCTGTGTCTCACTTTTTAATCTACCCCCCAACCCCCCTGAGTGTGACGGCCCCTTAATGTAAATAATTTACAGGAAGTAGTACTGCTTTTAGAACAAACACAGAACGAAAGTGCCTGGTTTGAGGTATACACCACATAGACTGTAGTACATCCCATTGTCGCAAGGGCCAGAGCACTCAGGCTCTCTAAAGGAGCGTGCAATAATTATGGCCAGGGGGGGGGGCAACTTTTTGAGGGGTATTCCAAGGGGGGGGGGCAAACATTTTCTGGGCATTCCAAGGGGGGGGGCAACTATTGGGGGAGTATTTCCATGGGGGGGAGCAAATTTCTTTTCACTATTTCTTCTAGGGGTCGACATTTTTAGCTAAACATAAGGCAGACTTCCACATTTGTGTTCAATGCCAAGAATTAATATTTGTAATGAAATGCATTGATAGCATATCACAAGAAATCAGCAGAAGTTTTACTACTATAGTAATGATTAATGCACAAGGTATCTATAGTTGTGTCATACCCTGGAGTTCAGTGTCTCTGGTTACAGTCCCATTTCTCTTCTGGGAGATGGGTGTGCACTCTCATTCATTCTGATGTGGAGGGACAACTTTCATTTTAAGCAATTTTTATGAAGGGAATATTGTGTGAACAATATTAGCGATACAGCCATTCTGCTTAAGGTCGGGCCCTAGCTTAAGGTGAGCACCCCTATCACTTAGCCACCAAGCTTGGTCAAAATTTTGACAAATGACTGACTGTAACTGGGTTTGTTCTAAGGTAAAGAAGGAAAACCTTATAGAAAAAAGGCCACATCACTTTAGCCTTCCATGTGTTTTTACCCAATTCCTATGGTATTCCCATAGGGGGGGAGGTTTTTTTGACCCTCTGGTGTTCCAAAAACTGCCCCCCCCCCCCCCCCCCGCCATAATTAATGAACGCTCCCTACCTAGACGGGTGGTTGGTGAACGGAAGATACACCGCAGAGACTTTATGTGGCCATAGATATACCTATGATGTGACTGAATCACACCAATCTTTTCGTCAGAACAGGGTGGAGACAGGGGTGGCGGTCAATTGAGTTAGGTTCGCCCGCGATCTCCGTTCCATACCGTACAGGCGTGGAGAGGGATGTGCCTTTGTACTAGAAGGAACTGGGAGAGGGTGGGAAGTCCTCTGGGTGTAGGATGTGTATGATTGGTCCGTCATGAGCATCATGGAATTTGTATATACTCTCCAAGCAGATCTTTCGCAACGCTCTGGAAGCAAAGCGCAGGATCTATCCTAGGTGAGTCACACATACACGGATTTCAACGACCAGCCTACTGAGACAAACCAGGATCTTTGCAACCGATATGTTGTTGACTTTAAAATTTATTATATCATGCTGCCATGAATAAAAGAGTTTCCTGAAAGATAATGAAAGGGATTGTTTTAAGAGAATGTATAGACTTTCTCTTTCATCAGAGTAGTGAAGTGTGGGGACTAAAGTACCATGTTGACTTTATTTGACTTAAATATGGTCATGGGAACATACCTGCTACTTCGTAACACAGTTTACAAAAACATCTCCAATTTCAAGATGTCTGTAAATCTTCCAGCTACAGAATTGTTAAATTTTTGAAACTACGTCCTAGTGTACCCAAAAGAAATGACATAGGAAATGATTACATCAGCTGCTATGGCATTGTACAATTGTGTTGGTTTTTTTTTTCAAGATACATTTTATAAAGAGGAAGCTTTAAATTATAAAGTTGTATAATGTCCATCTTTTTAACAGTGGTACCCCTTCTAAAATAGAAGTAAAATAGAGGTTTGCACATGCCCATTTTATGGAATGGTTTGAATTGTGAATGTAAATTATACAAACTATCATCATAGGCTAGGCCTATCTAGAGATGATGGTAACAAAGTTTATTGAATATATATTCATGGGCAACAGTTAACATATTATTCATGATTAGTTGCGATGGTTGGTCTTCCTAGCAATGTATAGCCTATTAACACTATAGGAAATGTGATGGGAAAAACATGTATGTTCATGAGTCCTGGGAGCTGTTTCACTAGTAGTGGAGTGAAAGCGAGAGGTGAGACCGCAACAGTGGCCCCAACAGTGGCACCAACAGTGTCAACCCCAAATTCGCGTTTCATCAGTGGTCTCGCTGTTGAGGTGAGACTAACTCTCACTGTTGGCACAGGTCTCGCTATGCACACGCACTTGACGTTCGAATTTATTCGTCGATGGGCCGGTATCACGTAGAATTCCACCCCTTTCCATAGGAATTAAGCAATGAAATTTTTACACAAGTAAGGTATATATATAACCTATAATCGTACCGAATATGAGGACAATCGGCCACGCCGTTACGAAGTTATCGGCGTTTGGATTTTCACTCCCTCCGAGCGTTTGCGTTGGTCGCTGTTCTTTTTCACTCCCTCCGTAGTGCGGCGGGGTTTCGGCTGTTCTTTCTGTCTCCCCCGGAGACACTGGCCACCAGAGAAGTATTTTCTATGACAAAATTAAAACGCCGATATCTTCGAAACGGTGTGGCCGATTTTCTTGATATTTGGTACCTTACTCGTGTGAAAATTTCATTGCTTAATTCTCTGGGGAAGTTGGTGAGATTATTCTATACACGTAACAAACGAGAGGGTAGATTATATATATATATATATATATATATATATATATATATATATATATATATATATATATATATATATATATTGAACAAATGTTTGATGATGCGTCAAGATCCTTACATAATATTGACATTGATGTGGGGGTTGTCTGAACTGTCTTACTTTTACCCTAGCCTATAGCTAGCAGCGGAGACTTCAGGCTACTGTAGCTGCGCAGAGAGGCCTCTTCCCTTTCAGTTAGAACTTTCCATTTATCCTATGGGTGTGTAGATATTATCTAAACCTAAACGTCATAGTTGTTTTGCTGGGTTATCATTCATTTGTTACCACTGATACCCCTCATTGCCAAATTATGATTAAAACAATTGTTCAAGATGGCATAATAATATACTGGTCCTAGTGGGAGAAACTATTTTTTTAAGGTCAGCATAATTCTTAAGAACGGCGATTTGAATGTGTAACTGATCACATAGAAACAGGGACGCGATTGCTTTATTCCATCTAGAAATAATTCAACATATGTTAGAAATCCATTATATTTAGTTTTGGACGCCGTTTCCGCAAAGGTTAAATGATGTGTTGCTATGTTAGTGTCTGCGCCGAGTTACTAGTGAAGCCAGCCTGACTTCCAGCATCTATATCAGAAGTTATTGCACGTTGAATCATCATATGTGGAGAATTAATGTATAGGTACCCAACGGCACGTTCTCATTCAATTCAGTCGAAGTCTAATAGTAAATATTGAACATTCAACTTCGCCAACAAAATGGGTTTATCCCTTTCATTTCTTATAAAAATATGCCACATCGCTCATCTTGTTATGTGTTTTACGCATTACTGTACCGGTAATGGATTAGTGAATGGTGGTGAATGTATATAGTTTAAACCACGGTTACATCAAACCTATTTGTTCACACCAAACGATTGAAATATTGCCTTTCGTTTTCAAACACTTTCAAGGTAGCAACGGCGAAATATAGAAGTGCTTCCCTCTCGCATTACCAATATTTAATTTGATTAGGTGTACATTAGCATGGTTTTATATCACGACCATGCCATTTCAGCCTCTCTATAGCTACCTGCTGTTCGATATCCGGCCTTGGAAAATGCTCGGGCTCCGCTGTGACCGGGCAGTTTCTGGGAAGAAGGTGATTCCCACAGAATCTGGTAGTTTCGAAACTTATAATTTTTCTAGTGGGTGCCAGAGGCGAAACTTCAATGTTCCAAGCGGAAAACGCTCACTTGTATAATGAGCTCACTATGCTAACCTGGGACCTGTTTCACTAGTTTTGTGACACGTCTGTGACACCATACAGACATTTGAGTTGTCTATTTTTGTGACAACACAAGTAGCTGCCCTCAGGTAAAGACAGACCACAAATATAAGAATTAGACAAATCTACACATCATGGACCTGTTTCACTAGTTTCTTGACAAAAATGTTAGACAGACATGAAAAGCGGCACCAACAGTGCAAGCAAGAATGGACAAAACAAAGTCTAATGTCTTGTTCTTATGAAAATTCTCAATTGTCAGCAGCCTACGTTCATAAATTGTCGGTCCAGAAGTGCGCTTGATTCTATGCGACTAGTATTATATGAGGATAATATATCTATTCGTTAGCTTAGTTTAACCATCGCTGTCCGGTCTTAATCATCATATGCTGAACATGCCCAACAGAAGGGTACTTATCATCTACCAATATTCCCAGGTCATTAATCGTTTCATTTGGGTTCAATCTATTAAGCATGTCATGGCAGACTTCGTCTTTTATTACCAACCCACATCAGATTTAGTGATTTTTCGCGTTGCATTTAAGTAATCTTGCATGATATCTCTAGCACTTTATTTATTTCGCCATTAACTAAACATATTTGTCATCCATTTAATAGAAATTAAAGTGTCCATAGAAGACACATATGGAGCGTGTATCTACATACCCGGAGCATACGAAAACGAACTCATATCGGCATACCACTTTTCTACGCAATATCCTCGCATGGGCTCGGATATTACTACGCATCAACTACTTGGAGCATATGACCGCTTGTATGAACACTCCTCTGCATGCTTGTTTCCATTCACCGATCTGGCATCGGTGGTTCCCGACTGCAGATCGGTGGCGAATAATCGGCCAATGGCAAATGGTTTTATATCAGTAAAGACACCGATTTCACTTGATTTCTCGTGTATTCTCTAATCACATTTATTACTAGTATTTTCGACCATTTTACTCTGGCTCGCCAGGGGCGAGGACGATCTGTGTCTGTTAAGTTCTTTTAGACAAGACGCATTCTAGAATTTGTTGTGATATCCAGTACGTCGCTTGTAGATGATAAGGGTATCAAACATCAAGATATTCATTGTAAAATAACTAACCCCTATTGGGAACTTCAATGCTGAGTTTCCCATCTTTTGTCTTGTTCATATAGATGCGCCGGGCGATATACCCCGGGCATCCTCCCGTGTTATATAGCGGGGATATTCTTTTAGTGCTGCAAACTGACCTGTTCTGAGTGGATCTAATTCATACCGCAAACCAAAAAATTCCTATTCTAATGAAGGGCATACGTGACATTTGCGTCAGTGATCACACCGAACCGATATTTGCTTTTCTGGGTTCTTCTGGGTACGGTCGAAATTCCGGTATTCCCATTCTATGTCA
The DNA here is from genome assembly GCA_950022655.1 of Alentia gelatinosa. Taxonomy (NCBI): domain Eukaryota; kingdom Metazoa; phylum Annelida; class Polychaeta; order Phyllodocida; family Polynoidae; genus Alentia; species Alentia gelatinosa. Next base: position 77,893,125 of record OX465581.1, read on the forward strand.
TTCATATCCAATTCAAATATCGATGGAAAGTTTCATTAGATCTGCTGGTTTGATTAATAGTTCACGAAATCTCACCCAACTGTGCTCTGGTGAACTCAGTGATATAGACTCGTAAAAGTATAGTGTTGAAGATAAGACGCTGATGAACTTCACCCTACACACAGATATCTCCAAAGCCGCTCCCTTCAGGAACTTAATTTCACTAACTTCCTCTTTCCCTCTCATTGTATTTAGGCATCCAGCAATTTGAATGTTAACAAGCAGAATACTACGAATGGTATAAATTACGTTGATTTGTTAGAGCATTTCTCATCAGAAAGCATAGAAGAATACAGACCGAATTACTGTGAATTTATACGAATAACCTTTTTCTGACTCATTGTATTAAGTTTAATTCTTACTATTCCCCCTTCGCATTTCTGAGAAAGGCAGGTTTGTTTTTGAAGGCTTAGTTGGAAGTTGTCGATGAGTTTTGCCCTTTTCTTTCTAATAAGGATTACGTGAATTCTCATTATAGTTTTCCATGAAACGAATATATAGATATGCACATGATAGATGCAATGTACATGCTTATATCTATTGTAATAAGTACTATTACTTTGCCGGCTATTATTACAAACACATGGAGGTTAATACATTTCCCTTCCCAAATGATGGAAGCAAATATAATAGCAACAACTATGATAATGCCATGCCGACATTGATGTCGAGCTGTCAACAAAAGTGTTTTAACCAGATAGGAAGCTATATCTTATCGTCCACTCCTACAAGGAACGAAAATGAAACCAGTCCGGGGAGATCTAAATCGGAAGTCTGGAGGAGAGATGCGCGTCATTTTATCGACACCTTGTCATTTAGGCAGAACAGAGAAGTGTTTATGGTCATATAGATTGATAGATCTTCTCAATGCGAGTCCTACCGTATCGACATGGAGTATTATGTAATATCTGTTTCCCTCTGAAATAAGTACGAGCAGGTAGCATGTTCGATTGAGGTTCCATTTGTGCCTGATGCAACTTATATAGCTGCTTGGGAGAATCGGTGACTTTCATGCGATACATGCCGCGTCGGTCGTAACATCGTGTAATGATTTAAGAAACCCTTTTAGCATGTCTCTTTCTACATTCAGGGTCCTTACGCCGGCCTGCACGGGTGTCACCATGCCAGTAAGGGTGACCAGATGTCCGGTCAGCCCAGCACCAGCCCACCCTTCCTCCTGGACATACACTGAGGTTGACTCGACGGCTGTCGAAGCAGAGAAGGGTCAGAGCTCACTCGCCCTGACCAAGGCTGACAGGGTTGTACAGTGGGTAGAGGACACAACCAGAAGAACTCCCACTGCCCATGAGAGTATGAACGATGTGCGACACCTGTGGTTTAATGATATCGCAATGACTCCGTACAGAGCAGGTTGTAGTGACCGGACGTTCCCAGTTGACAGCACAAGTGTTTCAGCTTCCCCAGGAGTAGGTCCCGGAGAGCAGAAACCAAAGGTACAGACTTACACACAGCGGTACACAAATGCTGAACTTGACGGCAGAGTTATTGGAAGTCTCATCAACTTCACTATCCCCAACGAAAGAAACACACGAACTCGTATTCCTCATACTCACCACGGACCGGCTCCGACGGCCGAGCACTGCCAAGCGCTCCTCAAAACTAAGCCGAGGACGTCAGCCGAGGTGTTAACAGGAGGTGCGCAGAATATTTCTAGCACAGAAAGGACTCATCCTTACACTAGCCTTTCCTCTCCCTCGTCCATGGTGGAGAGTGAATGCGATGGAAAGGAAATGCTTCGCAGGAGGATTTTGGAACGAAACCCCCAGGCAAAGAACTCTTTGTCTAGAGAAATAAAGACAGAAAAGGTAGGTTTATAACAAGAGCTATCCATCTGGTTTAGTTTACTACGATCAATACAGTCAATTTGTTGTTCTTTGTAATTTATATTGTGTCATCATTCTTTTACGTAACCAAATGTTTACTCGTTTCTATAACAGGTATAAGACATCGACATTTTAATAGTCAATGTATTAGGGTTTAAGACGGCACTATTGTTCCCGATTATTATCGCCGATCGGGCTGGGTTACACAGGCTATCGGCTCGTTCCCCATAACCTATACGTGTATTTGCATATTGTGATGATGCTTCGACTTTATTTGATGTCTTGTAAATTTGTTTGAATAACGTGAGCCTCATCAATGACCCGAGTTGGAATCTTGTGACACATCAGTTGAATTTCCCTTTCATCAGTAAATGTGTATAATGGATACCCTTACATAGCATACACTCAAATGATAAAAATATTTACTTCTGTATTGTATTTCTGGCATAAAACGATGAAAGCACCTTTCTCCAGTGCAAATAATGAACTAATGCAGTATCGTGAAATAGTTGGACGAAGGCAATGAAGCATGTGATCCAAAGTCTGTTGTGGTATGATATAATCGGAAAACTGTTTTGTATTTCGGGAACTGTCCACACAATGCAATCGTAGAGTACATGTAGAGTACATGATCATATACTATGATATAGTTATCAAAGGATATATCCGTCAGCCTCCAGACCTTCTATATATACCGCACAGTGTCAATTTGAATTAGGTCAGTTTCTTATCATCATCACGATCTTTACTATCATTATAATCATTATCCTAATATTTCGATTCCCATGTAAAACTTTCGTTTTCATTGCAGCTCACCACAGAAGAAGAGCGGCGTCGGACGCATCGAAGACAGAGGAATAAAGAGGCGGCCCAGCGCTGTCGAGCCCGGCGAAATGATCTCGCAGATCGCCTATTTAAGGTTCGTGTATTTTCTTGAAATCTTTGCAGACTCTTTCTCAGAAGGTTTTCTAAATGATAACATGAGATCAGCACGAACTTAATTGCTATACAAGAACTCGAGCCCAAAGCATTGCCTTCATATATTACTGTTCAGACAATTATTTGTGATATAGATATTGTGATAAATTATATGCTATATTATAAATGTTGGATGCAATTATTTGCGATACAATTATCGTATGCAGTTATTTCCGATATAAATGCTATAAGGGTTGAAGCGCTGTTGAATATACTGCTCCTCCTATATAACATACATTGATATACATTTTAAAAAAACCGCAGCTATACCTAAATTCATGATGGACGCTAAATGATTTTTTTAAATAGAATGAATAATTTTACATGAAATTCCAGAACTCATTTTTTCATGATCCCTTATTCATGAATTATTTGGTACACTCTGTAAATAATTATTATGAGAGATCTTTTGAAGAATATGAAATCATTATTCATATAACCAGGGGCCCATTGAACAATCTAAGATCATACATAAAGACCCTTTTTTGTACCTCTTACAACGGTTATCGTTTAATATTTCTTGAGTTTGTTCGCTAAGACAGTCTTAGCTGTCAATGAGGTTTTCCATAAGTGTTGAATTAAGTTCACCCACACATCGTCCCTAGGTCTCCTTGGCGTACAGAAAAGGGTTTTTATGTACAATCCTAGATTATTCAACGGGCCCCTGGTCTGCATGGCAACGACTCGATCCCATAGTCTACAATCTCCGGTTATGTTGCCAATGAAAGAGATGAAACTGCAATTAAATTTTGAAAGGTGTATTTCTCTTGTAATACAGTTAGGAGCTATCCATAAGGTATGTACGCACTGAGGTGGTGGGGCGGGGTGGCGTCCAAAGTTTTGAAAATTTTGCCTATGCTCCTTCTTTGTCCTATTGCATACAAAATTGGGAGGGGGTTGAAAGTCCAGACAGCCTCCTCTACAAACGATGATTACAACGGTGGAATCAAACGTTTTCCTTCCTCGCTAAAACAGGGTGGTGAGTTCTGTATCATCATAATGAGTCTTTATCTTCAATGATACTATGAGAAGGGTACTTTGGAATACGTTGACAGTTCGTCAAGTTGTGACAGCTCTGGGAGCTGTTTCAAAAGTCGAATGAGATCTCGCCAGCAGCGCGTCACATTTTGAAAGCGAGAGGCCGGCAACAGCGAGCGGCACCTCAAATCAAAGCGGCAACAAAACTACTACCAATATCCCATAGAGAGCGGCACCTCCACCTCGACAGCGACGCCTCAAGTTCCATTGTTGGCCTCTCGCATTGGCGATGAGTACTCTTGTTTAGCACCCTCCCGACTTTTGAAACAGCTCCCTGATTCACTATTTTGCCGTTAGCTGATTAATAATTCAAGGCTGGAGTATCAAAGAGATAATTGGTCTTTTTTGTTAAGAGAGGCAATGTACATTTTCTTGCCAAACCTTGCAATTCCCGCCCACCCCCACCCACCGTCCCCGGTCAAAAACATCCGGGATTGCGGTGGTTTTAAATCGTGTAACCACAGCTGCATCACCATAATGATAGGTAACATTCCTATACCAGGGATGCAAGTTCGCCGACAATTGACGGAAATCAGAAATTTCTGCATCTTGAAATATGACTGAAATATGTATGAAAATCATGAAATAAAAGTATGAAAATCATTAAATGAAACTAAATTCCAAGAAATGACAGATAATTCTGGCAGCAGTTTCTCACCAACGGCGTATAAGCCTCCATAGGCCGTTAGCATTGACGCACACGCCGGGAAACCGGCACAGTCAGTACTTTGGCGGCAGTTAAACGCGTCAAGGGCCGTTGACACTGCCGTCAAAGTTCCGTCAAGTGCCGAAATTTTGTTTGACGGAACGGGGGAGGGGGGGGGGAGTCCCCCCCCCCCCCCCTCCCAATACCCCCCAGTTTTTTGTGTTTTTGTTTCCGACTTTTTCATCAGTTACGACTTTCATCCCTGCTATACTATTGTCCATAGTTCTGAAATGATCTCATTTGTCTTTTCTCTCATACAGGAATTCCAGGAACTCGAATGCGATAATACCAGTCTGAAATATGAAGTTCATCAGTTGGAAAAAGAGCAGAAAAGACTCTCAGCCATATTCGAAAGTCACATCACAAACTGTTTATTAAAAAGCAAGGATAACAGTGGAAATCCTCCAACTTCAGCGCCTTAGATGCGTCAGCAGAATTGCATGACATTTATTAGAATGATTATTCTAGGATGGGATTTGGTTTGCAAATTCACCCTAATTGGAGACACCTATACGACACGGGTCCTTTGTGATTGATCATTGGCCGATGTAAGGACAGGCTCAATTAGTTCGTTATTTTCTGGCAAGCTTCCTTTTTCTTTCTTTGATAAAGTATTTTTGTAGACCTGGTTTGAGATTATTGTTGTATAGACATCATCGGATTTCCATACATATAATATGTGTTCCGAATATTGAGAATGTTATTAATTATAAATTGTATGTTCATGATATATTTGAAAATTGTATGCATACGTAATACTGCATTTTCATGATGTAGCTCCCTTCACATAAAAGAAAATGCATCAGACTCGCTGAAAGGTAACTACATTGGTATTTCATATGGTTAATGGTTAGATACAACACCGGATAGAGTTGTATTACTCAAGACTTGTATAAACTTATAATGTTATATAGAGAGAAAGTGATATGATAAATGTAGGCATTCTGGAAAGTAGTCCGGGTAACCACTTCACCTATCTCGCTGACAAGAGTGGATCGTATTACGCAGTTTGGATCAAAGTGTAACCTTACAGTAGACATTGTTCAAGGGATCAGTTTCAGTCAGGAGGGAAAGCCTTCGGTTTGAAGGCAGAGTTATTCAGGTCTATTATACCTACTATCACGTGGAAGGCTTTCATTTTAGGATTCGCCCCTGAAGATGTGATTGAAAGAGTCAGTGGAAATAGTTTCCCAGCCTTCCACACATTGTTACATATCCTAGATTTATAGCATTAAAATTATTTGAATTCCTTATATCGTCGAGAAGATTCTCGGCTAATAGTTGAATCTCCTTATATAAGGAAATTACACAAGTGCACTGCCTATTTATATAAGCCTTTGTAACCTGGGGCGCTGTGATATGACTGTCAATAAGGTAGCTCACCTCAAATACCTCAACATTTACACAAGGTGGTACTTTGGTATGATATCTGCATCACTGTATCTATCTATCAAATGTATACTATAATTGATAAAATTTATGCTTGATGAAGGGGATACTTGATTCTTTTTTGTTATTATCAAAATATGAAACAAATTGAAGCTGCTTGCACTTTAACGCAGAACAGCAAATCTCTCTGTAATATCAATTACTGACCACAGTTAAACCCATAAAGTATATGTGTGGGTTTGGTTTGGTTTTTCTATGAACCTCCTGTAATCAGTATATATTTAGGTATCATGAAAAGGTATGTACATTTGTTGTATAGGAATTATTTAATCATGGAATATTGATTAAAAGATAATAGGGGAGGGGAACAGATTAGAGTTTAAGTGAAGGTACCAAGGACTCATTCTTGGACCTGGGACCTGTGTCACTAGTTTCGTGACATGTCTAGATGGTGTGCCTGGTTTCATAAGAACTAGACATTAGACTTTGTTTTGTCCGCTCTTGCTTGCACTGTTGGTGCCACTTTTCATGTTTGTCTAACACTTTTGTCACGAAACTAGTGAAACGGGTCCATGATGTGTCTAGATTTCTCTAATTCCTATGTTCGGGGTCTGTCTTTTCCTATGGGCAGCTACATGTGTTGTCACGATACTAGACAACCCCAATGTCTGCATGGTGTCACAGACATGTCACAAAACTAGTGAAACAGGTCCCTTCAGCTAGCCCCAATGTCTCATTCTTATGAAACCAGACACACCATTTTTGGGGTCTATCTTGTCCTGATGGCAGCTACTTGTGTTTTCGCGAAACTAATCAACCCCAATCTGTTTGTATGGTGGCACAGACGCCATGTAGGCATGTCACGAAACTAGTGAAACAGGTCCCTGGGCTGGTGGCGCAGACCTGGGGGCTGTTTCACTAGAAGCGGGGTCAAAGCGAGAGGTAGAACCGCAACAGTGGCAGGAATAGCGGCACCAACAGTGTCAATCCCAAATTTGCGTTTCAACAGTGGTCTCGCTGTTGAGGTGAGACCAACTCTCACTGTTGGCACCGGTCTCGCTATGCACACGCGTTTGACATTCGAATTTATTTGTCGACGGGCCGCGATGACGTGAGATTTCACCCCTTCCCATAGGAATTAAGCAATGAAATTTTTACACGAGTAAGGCATATATATAACCTATAATCGTACCAAATATGAAGAATATCGGCCAAGCCGTTTTGAAGATATCGACGTTTGAATCTGGTCGTAGCAAATACTGTACTTCCCGCCGGCCTTCGGGGGGAGAATAAAAGAATAGCCGAAACCCCCGCCGCACTACGGAGGGAGTGAAAAGAACAGCGACTAACACTAACGCACGGAGGGAGTAAAAAGTTCAAACGCCGATAACTTCGGAACCGCTTGGCCGATTTTCTTTATATTTGGTACGGTTATAGGTTGTATGTATACCTTACTCGTGTGAAAATTTCATTGCTTAATTCTCATGGAAAGTGGGTGAGGTTATTCTATACACGTAACAAACGAGAGGGTAGACCCTCTCGCTTACAGCAGCTCCACAGTGGCACTAACAGCGAGACCCAATTTACTAGTGAAACGGTCACTGCCACTGTTGGTGCCGCTTGTGTCCCAGGTGCTGTTCACGCTTGACTGCACCTTCTAATGAAACGCAAACTACCGCTTTGCTGTCACTGTTACAAACAGCGAGACTTGTAGCTCCTAGTGAAACAGCCCCCTGAATGATGAACTCTACAACATAGGACATTACTCTGGAAAAGACACACTGGGACAAATCCTGTCTGGTTTACGAAGGGTGCTGGGCAACGACGTTAATAATGGCCTACTAGAAGATCAGTAGGGCCTAATAGGTAAAAACATAGATATTACTCCTATACTCAGATACTTATTGAGGCATACCCCATGAAAACGTTCAGTACGAGTTTTCAAAACGAGTTCTGAACGTCTTCTTCCATTAGATTGGTTATAATTCGCCAAAACTGACCGTAACTTAACTCTATTGTCACTGTCACCTGCCACGGTGAGTACATCACAATATTAATCTAAAGTCAAATATACTCGCCTAGCTGAGGTTCGGTTCGCTCACAGAACAGAAATTGATTCAGGAATCAGCTTGCTTATCTTATCAGCAATCCTCTGATCTAGTGATCAGTTATCGTTTCCATTTAAAATGTGTTACAACAAACTTCTCTCCACATTATAATACATCAATTCAAAGGTTATAAGAGAGATCAACACATTTTTCATTTCAAAAAGACTGTTTCAGATCACATTCACGTGTTTTTGTTGTCATCAGTTCTTAAGTGACCGTTGGTAGCATTCAAGACCTGGGACTGTTTCATAATCGGTTTGATCTCAAGAACCGCTCTTTCCATCAGAGGTCCCTTTAGGGCACTTCTGTTGCATAAAAAAAAAGATTGTTAATTTCGGCGGAACTTTTTCCAAGAAAGATCGCCTTAATGGAATTTCTTGTGCCAAAGAAAAGTGTCCTCCCGCTGTACTACCCTCCTACATCCCTGGCCAATGATGACGGTTGTAGCACCGACTTCAATTGGCCGGGTTCCGCCTATCTAGTGTGTACTAACAGGCAGGTATTACTCCCTGGCGCGAGTGCTGGCAGTGGTTGAATGCTGGTTTTTGGAGTCAATCATCGGAAGTGGCCAAAAGACCTGAGAACTAGCTAAATTTTCAAATGCCAATGGACATCGCACTTGCTGCGATGCAGTTATTACCTACCATATATAAAAAGGCACGATTTCGACAGGATCTGCTTGGAGTTGCTCCCCCGCATAGGGGCAAACAGAACTAGGGCTGTGCATGGAGAATGAAACGCAACGAGAGTGAGATTCACGTGTGCAGATAAATTCAAACCTGTAGTTGATGATTTATCCATATCCACTTGTCCACTAAACTCTGCTATTTCTGGGGCACTGTCAGTTGAACTAAATGGAAAGAATGTAATCCACCGGAGGACTATACTCCAGTGTAGGTCTGCAACCTAGTGACGCAGCGGGACACCTGTTCTCCTCGGACGGCCCGCCATCCCTCACTCGCCAGCTGCCCGGGGTCCATCTGGTGGGCCCACGCGCCCAGACGCGACAGCGGCTCCTCCACCCACGGCAACGAGACCCCCGGGGGGGCGGAGACGGGGTCTCCCACCAGCCGGACGTTGCTCCTCCGGTCCCAGTCTGCCACAATGGCCCGCAGCTTTTCGGCTTTTTCTTCTTTGTAGGCGTCTCGGCACTGGTGGAGGCCACCTCGCCTTCGCCTATCTCCTCACTCCCCGCCGTTCTCCCCGGCTTCTCTTCCTCCTCCCCCTCGGCCGACCCCCTAAAGTGCAAGCGGCTGGCAGAGGGTATCTCGTCCCGGTGACGAGACCAACGATGGTTGTGGCGGCCCAAGTGCCGTATGTAATCGTTCTTGCGGGATACTCTGAATCGCATGCCGCAGTCAGGGCACACCCACCCGAGTCCCCACTCCTCGTGGGTGTTTTCTTTGTGCCTTTTGAGGCCGTCGCTCCGGGCGAAAGAGACATCACAGTCTGGGCAAACGTGATTCCTCTCTGGCGTGGCCATGGTTGTGGTAGCGTCTGCCGCGCCAAGCGGATGTTCCCTCCCGTTGTTTTCTCGGGGAATCTCGCGCTTCCCGGCGCCACGCGAGACCACGATCGAGCGCATTCTCCCAGCGGAGTCTCGGCCCGCGACCCTAGCAGACGCCACAGGAGTACGCGGCCCGGTCTGTTGCTGGCGTCTCCGCCGCCACCTTCCTGGCCTCTTCCTCCTCGCCCCCCACTGGCCACCGGTTCTTTGGTCCCGGGCGAGGAAACGGCGGTGATCTCCCATCCAAGACGGGCCTGGGGAACGGCCCCGCCGGGAAACATAGCCTTAGCTGTGCGACCGACCGACCATGGTTGTTGACAGGGCGTCAATTACGATCCTCCTCACCAGGTGGCAGCCCCCGCCTTCCTCTGTTCCCGACGCCGGCGCCACCTTGAGAGCGTCATGGTGTACTATCTGCCTCTTCGAGCCCTCCGCTATCTCGTAAATTGGGCCACCGATGTTTTGTACCACTCTCCATGGCCCTGTCCAATAAGACTGTAACTTGGGAGATACCCCCAGCTTACGCAGGGGGTGGAAGTAGTACACCTCCTCCCCATCTCGGATCGTTTGTTGATTAGCTCGCAGATCGTAGTTTCTCCTCTGACGCGCTACTGCCTTCCCGGAGTTGTGTCTAGCCAGGGTATGGGCCCTCTCCATGCCCTCCTGGAGTTGGGCCGCATAATCCTCCCCCGTCTCCCCCTCCCAGCCCTTCAGGGGGTAAAGAAGCGACAGGGGGGCGCTCGTCTCCCTCCCCAGCATCATCGCGATAGGGGACAGGCCCGTGGAGGAGTGGACCGACGACCGGTATGCACTCATGGCCAGAGGCAGGTTCTGGTCCCAGTCGCCTTGATCTCCGGCAACCATGGTGGCCAGGAGGCCCTCCAGGGTCCGGTTCGCCCGCTCCACGAGGCCATCGCTCTGGGGGCGAAAGGCGCACGTTCGAGTCTGTTTAATACCCAGCAGGGAGACCACATTCCAGAACACCTCCGACTGGAAATTCCTGCCTTGGTCCGAGTGCAGAACCACCGGAGGACCGAGCCGGCAAACAAATGTTTCCACAAAGGCTCTCGCGACAGTCCCCGCCTCCTGGTTGGGCAGGGCGACCCCCTCCGCCCACTTAGTGAAATAGTCTACCACCACCAGGATATACCGGTTACCCCGGGGGGTGCGCGGGAGGGGGCCCATGATGTCCAAAGCCACCCTCTCCAAAGGCATCTGTGTGCCGAGGTGCCCCATCCTGGCCCGGTGAGGGGCCGGCGGGGGCTTCCTCCGGAGACACGCAACGCACCTGGCGCAAAAAGCCACCACATCCCTCCGGAATCCCGGCCAATAGAACCGCTCCTGGCAGCGGCGGAGCGTACGATCCCGTCCCAGATGTCCCATCAGGGGGGTACCGTGGAGGTCGGCCAGTACTCCCGGCCTCCGCTCGGGGGCGACGGCCATCTGGAAGGACTTAGGGCCCCCTGGGGTGTGCCACCACCGACCCAACAGGCCCCCCAGTAGGACCAGCCTCTCCCTCTGCGCCCACCAGGTGCGTATCTCTCCGCCCTCTTCCTCCTGAGGGGGGCGGGCGGGGTCCTCCGGGCTCACAAGCCACTCCCTCACCCTGCTCAGCGTGGGGTCTCCCCGCTGTGCGGCCTCCCACTCCTCTGCGTCCCCCCCCCCCCCCCGGCAAGGGATCCTGGACATCGCTCGGGGGAGGTGTGGCCCTCCGACGCCCCCCTGCCGACCTCGTGATTGCTGCGCAGCGCTCTGGCTCCTCCCGGCCGCATTGCCGGCACGGTATCCGGGAGAGCCCGTCGGCGTTGCCGTGCAGCTTCCCCGCTCGGTGTTGTATCTCGAGGTCGTAGCAGCCGATGATTTGCAACCAGCGAGCCATCTGACCCTCCGGATCTCGTATCCCCATCAACCAGCGGAGAGCCGCGTGATCCGTTCGCACCAGCACGGGGCGACCCACCAGATAATTCCTGAACTTTTGGAGGGAGAATATCACCGCCAGCAACTCCCTACGGGTCACACAATATGCCCTCTCCGGCTTGTTGAGGGTCCGGCTGGCGTAGCACAACACCCGATCCTGGCCCTCCTGCACCTGTGAGAGGACAGCCCCGACCCTGAAGTCACTGGCGTCTGTATCTAGGATGAGCTGGCCCTCCGCCTGGGGGTAGCCTAGTATGGGGGCAGACGTCAGGCTCCCCTTCAACTGCCGAAAAGCCTCCTCGCACTCCGGAGACCACCGAAAGGCCCGGCCCTTCTCCACCAGTTGGGAGAGGGGTTTGGCTATGGTAGCTACCCTTCTACGAAAGCCCTATAATATCCGGCCAGCCCCAGGAAGCTACGCACCTCTCCCACGGTGCGCGGAGAGGGCCAGGTCCCTACCGCCTCAATCTTCTCCGGATCCGTCTGGACGCCCGCTCCGGAGACAATGTGTCCGAGAAACTTTACCGATCGCTGCGCCAGACTGCACTTCCCGGGCTTGATACGTAGGCCGGCCGTCCGCATGCACTCTAGTACCTGCTGTAGCCGCTCCAGGTGCTCGTCAAAAGTGGCCGAAAACACAATTATATCGTCGAGATAGACTAGGCAGGCGGTCCACTGGAGTCCCTTCAGGGCCACCTCCATCAGGCGCTCGAACGTCCCCGGAGCGTTACACAATCCGAAGGGCATAACCCTATACTGATAGAGACCCCGGTGGGTGGAAAACGCCGTCTTCGGGCGGTCGTTCTCCTCCACCTCCACCTGCCAGTACCCCGACACGAGGTCCAGCGTGCTAAAATAGGTTGATCCTGCCAGCGTATCTAGAGTCGTCTATTCTGGGCAGAGGATAGGCATCCTTTACTGTCACGGCGTTCACCCGCCTATAATCGACGCAGAATCGAACGCTCCCATCCTTCTTTTTAACAAGCACCACCGGAGACGCCCAAGGGCTCACCGAGGGTTCGATAACTCCGGTGGACAACATTTTGTCGACCTCTACGCTGACCGTCTCCCTCCGGTGTGGCGCCAAACGCCAGGGGAGCTGTTTCACCGGCGCTGCCCCCCCCGGTGTCGATGCCGTGCCTAACCAGGGTGGTGAGCCCCCGTTGTTGCGGGTTTAGCATGAAGGCCTCCGCCTCCGCGCCCAGCATCTGCTGTAACCTCTCCTTCTCCGGCTGGGCCAGGTGGGAGGCTAGGGACCACAGTTGTTCCCTCTCTTCCTCCGCGGGGACCCCCGCGCCCAGCACCCTCAGGCAGGCCCCTGTGTCCGGCGGCCCGTCCTCCAGGAAGCCCAGAGTGGCCCCCTGCCTCACTACCACGGCCTCCGCCCCTGGGTTGAGCAGGCGTACGGGGCACGTTCCCCCCGACGGGTCCACGAGAGCGCGCCCCACCATCCACCCCACTCGGTTATCTCCCTCTAGCACTCCGACGCCGCCCCCGGGGAGCACCCCCTGCACCTCCCCCACCAGCACCGTCTCGGAGTGGCCGGCCAGCACCGCGGTACGCGCATTCACCACCCTGCAACGCTCCGCCTCTCCGCTGGCCCACTCGAGCCTCCCCTCCGCCAGGTGGACGGAGACCTGGTGTTGTCGGAGGAAGTCGGCCCCCAGGATGGCCTCATTCCCGATATCGGCGACCAGCCACTCCAGGGCAAAGGCTCTCCGGCCTATCGTCACCTCCCGCCGGAGGGTGCCCCTTACCACCAGTGGCCGGCCGTCCGCGCAGGAGACGGGACGAGGAGCCTCTCCCAGTCGCTCCTCTCCCCCACTCTCGTCCCACCACTTGGTTGAGAGCAGGCTAACGGTCGCCCCCGTATCAATGAGCAGCTGGACAGGCCTCCTCCCTAGCCGTCCCATCACCACCATCCCGGGTCCTCCGGTTTCCTGCCTCCCTCCGACCCCCTCCGTCCTAAGCCGGACCCCTGGCTTCCCCCGCCAGGGGTCCCTCCTAGTTTCCCTGCACCGGGGAGACCTCGCCCTGCCCACCAGCTCCCCCGTCCCTCCCGGGAGTCTCCGACGGCCGCCGGAGCTGGGGGCAATTCACCTTGAAGTGGCCTTCTTCCCCACACCTGAAACACCTCCTCCCCCGCGGCGCCACGGTGGCGGTGCGGGACACTTCCGTTTTCAGGGTGGCCAGCTCCTGCCGGAGACCCCGGAGTTCCTCCGTCATTGACATTCCTGCGGTCCTCACTTTGCCTGCGCCCTCCCGGTCCGTTTTGAGGTAGGCCTCGGCCTCCAGGGCCGTAGACACCGCCTCCTCCATTGTGCGGGGCTTACTCTGGAAGATCCAGTGCCTCAGGGCGGAGTCCCCCAGGCCCTCGATAAACCGGTCGCGGCACAACGAGTCCACCGTTGTGCCATCGGCCTCGGGGTAGGCCAACCGGGTAAGGCGCCAGGTCTCCTCCCCATACACCTGTAGCCCCTCTGTCTCGCTCCTCCCCCTGTTCCGCAGGAGGGCCTTATAAGTTTCGCATTGGTTCCGGGGTTGAAACCTCCGGAACAAGGCATCCTGAAGGAGCGAGAATCCCCCCGGGGAACTGGGGTTGATCCCGGAGAGTACCCGCCGGGCTAGCCCGGTGAGGCTGACCCCTAAGAAGGTCCCCGCTTGTGCATCCGTCCAGCGGCTCTGCACAAGAGGAAGTGTGACATGTATTCCTCCAAATCGGTGGTCCGGGCATGACGATGGGGCGGACGGCCATCGCCGCCCCATGGCACCCGCCCACCCCGGGGGCCCGGGTCCCTCCCGGGACGCTACTGTTGCTCCGCCGGGGGGTATTTTTCTCCCCGCTTCCCGCGCTAGACCCTCGGAGAGACTCGTCCGGTTCCTCCTTCTTCTCCAGTTCGCGGGGGGCCCACGGCCTGCCCTGCCTGGGGGGCGCGGGCCACAGGCGGGCTTCCCCCCCTGCTGCGGCCGCACTTCCCTTCGGGCCCGCTCCCCACGGTCCTCCCCTCGTGACCTCGTCTCCTCCGTTGCCCTTCTCCACGGCCGCCTGGTCGCCCCTCCACGGCCATTTCTCGGGGGTGGATCTCTCTTCGGGGGTTCCTTCCCACTTCGGTCGCACCCCTCCTATCGCCGACCGCGGGTGGCCGCTGTGTCCCGGGCTCGGTTCCCCTACCGCCCCCGGGGGTGCCGCTTCTCCCTCAGCCCAGGGGTGCGACCCGCCGTCTTCCCGGCTGACCCCTTCCCGCCTGGTCCATCTCTCCTCCTCCTCCAGGCGTACCAGGGGGCCTTTCACGCCCGCGCCGAGCGCGGCGGCGGCCTCCGCTGAAGGTTCCATGCTCCAGCTTTCTGATCCAGTCTCCGTGAATTCCCGATAGGCGGTGAGAACTTAGATCCCCCCGCTGCCACCAATGTAACGGGAAACACAGAAGACTCAGACACAGAAATACTGTTCAGTGTGGGTTGCTTTATTCAAGTGAGCCTACGGTTTACATCAAGGCTAACGCGAGTTATCGGCCTGTCCTAGCGCCAGGTCGGACTTGGGTAGCGTCGACTAAGTCTTGCCTCTCAAGGCTTTCGTACCTAGTTCCTCCAGGTGTGCGCACAACCACTGTCAAGCATGGACTGCCGACCCTCCCCTCCTCTCCTCCTTATATACTCTGGTGCTGACGTCACAGCCTCCCTACGTCATCCCTTCCATCTACGTCACGGGAGGGTGGTCGCTCCTGGCGGGTCGGAGGGCCGGAGGGTCGGAGGCTTCCTCCGATCGGAGGATCGGAGGACCGGAGGGCCCCCCTCCGTCCGGAGGATCGGAGGGCCCTCCTCCATCCGGAGGGCCGGAGGGCTCCTCCGTCCGGAGGGACACTTCACCGGAGTGAACGTTCCCCTTCCCGTTCAGAGTTGTCTGGCGGAGAGACATCCTCCGGAGGACCGGAGTACTCCGGAGGCGGGCACCGCCCTCTCATCTCTGCCACAGTACATATATATATATACATATATATATACATATATATATATACATATATATATATACATATATATATACATATATATATACATATATATATACATATATATATACATATATATACATATATATATACAGTAGAACCCCGCGTAAGCGGTCACCCTCCGTTCCGGGCAAAAGTGTCTGCTTACGCGGGGTGTCCGCTTACACGCGGTTAAATAAACATTTAATATAGGGAACCGTTCCGACCAAAGGTGTCCGTTAACGCGGGGTGTTCGCTTACGCGGGGTGTCCGTTAGGCGGGGTTCTACTGTATATACATACATATATGTCTATATATTTCAATATATTATTATATATTAAGGCTGCTGCAAGTCTTGGCTGGGTTCCGCCTGTGTCGCCGCTTGCTCCTTACGTCTAATTCCGCCGAGCCTCCTAGCAGATGACCGGGGAACCAGCGTACTGCAAGTCTACTGTGTAGCTCTCCGTAGCCTGTAGTGCGACCACCATTCACCAGACGGCGTGTACACGGCTCAAGGAGGGCCTGTGGGAGTCTATGGGCTGAGGTAGGGAATTCCATACCCGGAAGCAGTATGGCGGCAGTAATGACGTCACATGTTTATATACAGGCAGAAGCAGGACCGAAAATCAACTAAGCAGTTTCGGACAGGAATAATACTTTCCCAAAAAGTTTTACATTTCCTGATAAATAGTATATACATTAATCTATCAGAAGATCACAGACTGTGAATTTAATAGAGAATTTTAATCATCTGACAGCTCGCACGTGTGTATTTGTTTGGTGTTCCCTGGGTTTGAATCCGATCTATTTATAGCATGCCAACGAGAAAATTCGCATCTCCACCAATCAGCCGCGAGTACTGGTAGACTCCCACAGACCCTTGTGCCCCAAGCGGTCGTGAAAGAGACTAAGCTCTCCGCAGCCTATCTAATTCGTGACGTATCTAGTTGTGTATCTGTCTAGTCACGTTTCTAGGTTAGTCGCTTGACTACTGCTTGACTACCGCATCTATTAGTCATCGTGTTACGTCACGTTCTTCTGTGATTACCGTTATTCTGCTAGCTCCTGTGATACTGGAAGCACGTATTTTAAACTTACTTAATTTATTTCGGTGTTTTTATAATCTTTAGATTACTGTAAATCTAGATGTCTAGGCAGGGCTAGGTCCCATTGTTATTTATTGAATAAAGCCATATTTATTCTATTTTCCGCCAAACTCTCGTCCTGTGATTATTAACATTCTATTATATATTTCAGTAATCTCATCTAAGCCTAATTAATATCATATACATATATATATACATATATACATATATATATATACATATATATATATATATATATATATATATATATATATATATATATATATATATATACATATATATATATATATATATATATTATTTATGTTGGAGTATGTTGAGAGTCACACTTCTTTGAAAATGTCATGAATGAAATAAAGCAGAAGTAAGCTTTCCTTACCTTTGACCAAACACACTTGTGTTTATTTATAATCTTCCTTATGTTGAGTTGTTCATGGGGCCTATTGCATGCCTTAATCCAACGTTTAATGTCACCTAATCTTCTTTTAGGTTTTGGGAAGGGGACCAAAAACCCATATTTCCCACGTTTCTCAGGATACCTTTGATCCCCAGTACAGATCCCCCAGGCACACCTCTAAACCATTTTCAGAGTGTTATGAATGCAAATGCACTCATAAAGTAACAATGTTTACTCCCACTCTTCTAGTAAAATCTATGTGGGAATGAGTCTCCGAGTAATTTAAGTTGTGGGACTGTGCTAAGTGAAATTCACATGACGTGCAAGCGACCCACTGACACAAATCTGCTGGGCGCTGATAGGCCAGCTGCTCCCTGCCACTCACACCCCGTCGTGGATCAATCACCGTAGCGCAGTTTACACTAGACGATCATACCCTGACGTTCTTAAATCTGGCGACTTTTAGCCGTAAGTCTAGAAGTCGTCTTAAGCTGGAGACACACCAAGCGAGAAAGGCAGCGATTTCTGGAATCACCAACACAAAATGTCTAGTATGTGAGCTATTATTTCATATATCCGTTTGTAAAGTTCGTCTATATTAGTAATATACGAGCGTATCTTAGGTAACGATATTCACAGAGGAACTCGGAGAAAACTTGTGGGTAGATTGAAGATAGGCTGGCAATAGACTGCCGAGGACAATCGGATCCTCTATTTTATTCAATATAGAGAGAAGGGGGCGGTTCCTTGAGGGAGGGGCTTACTAGGTAGGCTGGTCTACACCTGAGGGAAGCCTCGTTTCCGAGCTATCCAATCATCATCGAGGTGGGCCGCGGGTCCAAAGACCACGCGCCCGGGGCGGGTCCGGACCCGGGACCCGGGTGGAGACCTTCCTCAAGTGCGGGCGAGTCCATTGAACCATCGGGTAGATACGATAGGCTAGGTGAACAGGTTGGAGTGGTGCCCTGATAGTGGCGCCTATATCTCTGCTTTGAACCTAGCGGGACGAGGATCGTAGATCAGATTACAAGGGAGTGGGTTTAATAATCAGTACAGGCTCTCGAGTGATATCAATAGCCTGGCTTTGACCGTTAGCGGCGGCCATTTTGTCTTGCGGTTAATTTCGGAATAGGAGATATAACAGCAAAGAGAAATATATATTTATATTTAATAAATCATTTTAGGAGTGTTCTTCTTGGGTAGAAATATCCACCGAATTATATTAAGATGACCTCAGATTTTCACACGTTGATTATTGCCTCTGATACGCTATATTATCGGTGGGAGATATTACTATGAAAGAATATCTCAGATATGCTATTTTGCAGTGGCGTCAGAATAGGGGGGGCAGGGGGGGGGGGCGGCCGCCCCCCCCCCCCCCCCCCACACACACTTTTTTGCCACCCCAAAAAAGTCAGCACCTTCAAATTTAACTGAATCAAGTGTAAAAACTGTCGTGATTTTTCACCATGGAAAAGTGTCAAAGTCTGACTCTTTAGCGTACAATGATGGCTAAACCCTGACCTTTCACTGTGGTAAAATATCAAAGTCTAACTATTTAGCGTGCAATTAGGGCTAAACTCTGACTTTTGACAGCGGTAAAATATCAAAATCTAACTCTGACTTTTCACCATGGAAATATGTCACAGTCTGACCTTTTACTATGCAATGATGGATAAGTCATGACTTTTCACCATGGAAAAGTCTCAAAGTCTGACTCTTTAGCATGCAATGAGGGCTAAACCCTTACTTTTCACCGTGGTAAAATATCAAAGTCTGACTCTTTAGTGTTCAATGATGTCTAATCCCTGACTTTTCACCATGGGCTAAAAATATCAAAATCTGACCTTTTACTGTGCAGTGATGGCTAAACCCTGACTTTTCACTGTGGTAAAATATCAAAGTCTGACTCTTTAGTGTGCAATGATGGCTAAGACATGACTTTTCACCATGGTAAAATATCAAAGTCTGACTTTTTACAGTGCAAAGATGGCTAAGCCCTGACTTTTCACAGTGGAAAATGATCAAAGTATGACTCTTTAGCTTGCAATGATGGCTAAGCCCTGACTTTTCACCATGGAAATATGTCAGAGTCTGACCTTTTACTGTGCAATGGTGGCTAAGCCCTGACTTTTCACCGTGGTAAAATATCAAAGTCTGATTCTTTAGCATGCAATTAGGGCTTAGCCCTGATTTTTTCCCGTGGTAAGATATCAAAGTGTGACTCTTTAGCGTGCAATAATGGCTATGGTTGGTTGGTTGGTTGGTTTGATTTAAGTCCAGTTAACCATTGCAGGTTCCCACCAGACTTTCTCGAGGTTCTTTTACACCACAAGGGTGGTGATCAAATCTATGAAATGAATTTAGGTGGAAACCTCACCCCTACACATTTACCGAGGTGAGAGTTCTTCTACTTCCCACACCACATAGACCTGGTATGAGAAGGATTGGCCTTTGATATAGCAGTAAATCTACCACTGCTGGGGTGTAGGAGAAAAGTGGCTGCAGTGGTACCCGAATCAACAAAGTCTGACAACCTCTTTACCACTGAGCTAACTCCCTACCCCGGTCGCTTTTGTTATGCTTGCATGCAAGCATATCCAGTCTGCACCACGAGGAGGCGAGGCGACACTAGGGTGGACAGCAATTAACAATAATGGCTAAGCCCTGACTTTTCACTGTGGGAAAGTGTCAAAGTCTGACTTGACCTAACTGTAACGACCTGACTTTTCTCAGATTTTTCGATGACTTACGGTAAATCCAATGGGATAGGTCAATCTCAAAGTCAGACTCAATACCAAGAAAAAAGTCTCCCAGGCCAATTTTTCAGTTCGCCCCCCCACTTTCAAAATGTTCTGACGCCCCTGTTTTGTATTAGCGATTCCAGAGATCGCCACCTTGACTCGCTTGGTGTGTCTCTAGCTTAATGTAAACGCCAAGCTCGTGGCGACTGCAGATCGTTTGATTACGTCTAATTACGTACCACCTAGCTACTGATGCGGGCAACTGAATCATGCCGGCTAGATGGGCGGCGGCTCTGTGAAAACTCATAGTCGTCAGTATAAACGCTCGGGTATTTTCTGAGGACGACGACTTTCGCGTTGGACATTGCCACCGCCTGACGACCATTGGCTGACGATCTACAGTCGTTATGTTTTTAGTCGTCTAGTGTAAACGCGGGGCAACTGCTCATATCAGACACTCATATATATATACCATTGCCGCATTGGTATCTTGTTCCTTATCCAGGTCAGCCAAGAACCATGGGATTACGAGAGACAGCCCCGCTTCTATCCTTGCTCTTGCCCTACTTTATAGCTTTTGGTGGAGGTGCCGCGTTAATAAGTTTTCTGAAGTCGGTGTATACTTCTAGAAAAGGCAGAAAGACAGTGCAATTCTCCAGAAAGCCCCGGGATGAGGACAATTATGTGTTTCGTGATGGCGATGAGCCCGGTGCAGGTCCTGAGGACGTGGAGGAGTGTGTTAGCACAGATCCTACCGAAGAGGCAGACACCGCACACGTTGAGTACACACTCACAAGGTAAACTTTCACATTTGTACATTTTGAAAGTAATTTCCTGTGGATAATAAAACCGAGTTAGAATTATTTCAGAATAGTTACTGACAGACTGACCAGGAGAAGAATGACCTTAAATAGTATATAGAAAGCTTTTGGGTTTTTGTTCAAATATCTTTTCATTAGCTTATATACTACGCTGTTTTGTGAGACTGGGTGGTATTTTATGATAATTTGGATATGTTACTCTGAGCCAGTAAGGGAGCGTTCAATAATTATGGCCCAGGGGGGGCACAGTTTTTAGGGGGGCCAACTTTTTTTTGGGTATTCCAAGGGGAGGGGGCCAAATTTCTTTGGGTATTCCAAGGGGGGGGAGCAACTTTTTTGGGGGTATTTCCAGGGGGGGGGGGCCAAATCTTTTCACTAATTCTGTCGCTGGGTCGATGTTGGAGGCCAACTCCCATATTTGTGTTCAATGACAATGTTCAATGTTCAATTGATTGTAACAAAGTACATACACAAGTTCCAGGTTCATTATAGATGTTTAATAGATGTACTTCTTCGTTGTGTTACATTGTAGTGTGTTCTGTGAGAGGCAGGCAGCACAAGGCCGTTATCAGTGCCCTGTGTTACATGATGTTATGAAATGCATTTATATCATATCACAAGAAATCATCTTAGTTGTACAACTATAATAATGATTAATGCACAAGGTAACTATAGTTGTCTCACTCCCTGGAGTTAAGTGTCTATGGTCACAGTCCTGTTCGCCAATTCGAGATGGGTGTACATCCTCCCTCAGTCTGACAGACTTATGTGGAGGGAGACAACAATGGACGAACACTAACATTTATCCCAGAATCAATGCACGATGGTTAACCAAGGCGGGCCGTTGATACCAGCTTTACAAAAAAGCTGAGGCCCTAGCCTCTTTATTGAGTACATTTTCCTACTCACGTTATGTTATACAACGACTACTGTACCATAATCTAGCTCAATAAAGAAATTTATCCACACACAAAAAAATGCAGTCTCACAAGATCATTAGTTTTTTCTTAAACTGTCATATTATTATTTTGTGTTGTGAGACCTAAAAGCTATGTTGTGAAACCGAAACTAGGGGAATACACACTCTGCATTCTACAACATCATGGTGTCTGTCTTCTTCCTTCCTCACTCCCACAAATAAGACAAAATACAGCACTCAACATGGTGTCAGAAGTAAAACTCATGGACAAGAGGGAGGAGAAGTATTTGGGGATCTGGAGAACCAACTACAACTGTCAGCTAAGTGAAACTACAGTATCATTTGACTTTGCTGTCAATGTCAAACTGAACTAAACATTCTAAGCCTGTAGTATTGCTATAGTCTATATCAAGTGCTGCTGGTGATACTCATAGTCAAATGTATGATATCCTGTCATCAGCCAGTTGTTTCAAGATGCCTAAATACGAAACACCAAAATCTTTTACGTTTGACAAGCCAACAGCCTGGCCTGAGTGGAAACAGAGATATGAGAGGTTTAGAAAAATAGAGAAAATAGACAAAGAAGATGCGGACCTCCAGGTTAACTCTTTGATTTATTGCATGGGTCCTGAAGCTTAGAACATTTTTAAGTCATTCCAGTTTGATGCTAGACCAGCCGCTACGCAAGATGTGCCAAACCCTGTAGACCCGAAAGAGGACTATGACACTGTTATTAAGAAATTTGATGCATATTTTGTGCCTAAGCGAAACACGATTCACAAACGCACAAAATTCTACCAGCGTACCCAGCAGGCTGGTGAGTCAACAGAAGTGTTTGTGCGAAATCTACGTGAGATGTCGGCATACTGCGACTTTGGTGAGAAACAGGATGAACACATTCATGACCGACTCATCAGTGGTATGCTGGACCGAGAAATGTCAGAAAAGCTTCAACTGGAACAAGACGACCTGTCACTCACCACCGCAGTCACTCGAGCACGCCACTCAGAGTTGGTGGAAAGTCAAAACACGCCAGCCGCAGATGTTAGCTTCGTCAAGAAGGATGCTAGTCAAGGTAGACACCACCACAAGTCGGGCAAGCAGTCATTTAAACGCCATGAAAAGTCAAGTCAAGGTCAAGCTTCAAAACAGTCAGGCTCAAAGCCTAAATGTGGTCATTGTGGCTACATCCATAGATCATCAAACAAAGACGCATGTCCTGCCATCGGTAAAACTTGTCAAAATTGCAAGAGAGTCAGACACTTTGCCTCAGTCTGTAGAAGCAAAGTACAGGAAGTCAGTGAGACAGCAAGTGCGTGTAGTCGTGATCTATTTTTCGGTGCTGTCACTTGTGACGACAGCAACCCAGCGTGGAAAGTCAGCCTAGACATAGTTGGTGATAATTGGGTTACCTTCAAGATTGACTCTGGGGCAGATGTGTCGGTTATGTCTTGCACTGATTATCTGCGCCTGAAGCCAAGGCCCAAGCTGAAGGATGTCACTACAAATCTGTCCAGTCCAGGTGGTCTACTTTTTACAGCGACAATTTAAAAATTGTTGCTTTCAGTTGCAACATAAATTCATCACTCAAATCATGTATATGATTCAAATTCATATGTTCATATGTAATGGCTGACAGTTTCCACTATTGGTTGCCAGTGGTGCGACTGCAAGCACCTCTCCAACAGAGGTGACTCAAGATGGCAATGACTGACATTGAAACTGGCCTTCAAATGATGTGTTTCAGTCCTGCTCCAGACCTCCCCATCTTTTTCGCATCGGTACTGTTCTGTCAACAACAGATGGGTCTATTTTTCAAAACCTGCATTTTACCTACCTAAGGCCAGAAACTGACCCTGAAATATAAACTTCACAGGAAGCCCTAGTTTCCTATATTATCATTTACTACAGATATCTAGCTATCACAAATAGTTTATTCCAATAAGTTTTGAGTAGATGTTATAATTTTATACAACTTTGAAGAGAATCAGGCTTTATGTGTTACGTCCGATACCCCTATCAATGTGGATATTTTTGGAATGTTTTATTCTCCCGCACTCACTGGCCAAACGTTTATCAGAATTTAAAATAGGAAAGCTTATATATAGTTCTTTCCAACATCCAAAAACCATATGTGTTGATCTGTCAGTATTTTTGTCACAAGATCTTGAATTTTGTTCAAGTCACAGAAATTACGAACTATTTTACATGTTTTAATGTAACTTCTTTTGTATTTACCATCTCACATCACTTGTTATTTTCATAAGGATTTCAGTATGATATTTCTCATCCTTAGACATTGCTTCACAGTTAATAATAACTTTTTATCTGTAAATTATCTATTATAGGTGTATCTGTGAGGCATAAATGGTGGCTCTTTCAGGGGTGTCGGACGTAACACACTAACTATATCACACATAGTCTATTACATAAAGGTTTTTTGTAGTATTAGAACTTAAAAACCTATCAATATCACTATTATGTGATACGGCCATTATTTCTACAGCAGAAAGAAATACCAAATACTGAAAATTATATGTTTAGGAAATTCTATTGAGTTTTGGCTAAAACTTTATTCTTTGTTCTTCATTCTATATAATAATGGATCAAAAAGCATATATGTGTTGACTGTATATATACACAAAATGATCAGAGTCAAATATCTGTATGACTTATCAAATTTCCTTTGTTATATGGCAAGTTTTAGCTACTTTTGTTGTACATCTAGCAGTATTTCTAATTTATGAGAGAGGGGTGT
This sequence comes from Alentia gelatinosa, assembly GCA_950022655.1. Taxonomy (NCBI): domain Eukaryota; kingdom Metazoa; phylum Annelida; class Polychaeta; order Phyllodocida; family Polynoidae; genus Alentia; species Alentia gelatinosa. The sequence goes on from OX465581.1 coordinate 77,917,382, forward strand.
CGGACGTAACACCTAGTAACAGATTAGAAAGGGGTTCCTGTAGGGCCTAAATCAAAAGACACCTCAAGAAATAACAGGAGCTGAAAAGATAAAACATATATGAAAATGTTACATATAGAAATCCAGATTTAACTTGTAATATCATAAACTAATTCCTGGGTGCAGGGGTCATGGATGTAATACTTTGTAATACAATGGGACAGAGGCAAGCCTATCAAAACATTTAGAAATGATTATACACATACAGTAAAACCCCTCTTAAGGGGCCACCCTCCGTTCCGGGCCAAGTGTCCCCTTAAGCGGGGTGTCCCCTTAAGCAGGGTTTTCAGTATGCCAGTGGTTATACAATAGAGAATACCTACATAAATGAAGGAAACGATGGTTATTAGGGTAAAAGGTTCATTAATAAATAAGCAAATAAATATAAATTATACAATATAAATGAATATAAATTATTATAAATTAATATAAAAGGATATAAATGAATATAGATGTACAAAAATGCCCCCCTCCCGCCCCCCCCCCCCCCCCCCCCCGAAGTCAGCAGCCCTATGACCGTGAGCCGCCCAGAGCCGCGACGGCTCACTGAATACCGCACCTTCAAAGCCCCCAGCCCGCCCTGTGTCGCCCACCGCTAACCTGTAAGCGGACCTCTAACCCAAAGCAACTACACTGTGAATATGTTTGATTCAGTGACAAATATATATCTTTTGTAAGAAACGACAACAAACATCTGTACATATTCATCCAATTTGTATCATCCTGTTGTTCTGTTATTTTCATTCCCCATGTTGAGAGTTGCATGGAAGAACGACTGTACACTGTCGATTGCAATGATGATCAATAAAAAAAAAAAACATTAAAAAAAACCTACCTTCAACAAGTGCTAAAGTCGCTCATATGAATATCCACTCACTATCGCCCGCCCAGAGCCGCTAGAGATGCGGTTATTACCTTGAAAAACACACTCCGGCTGCCTGGGCTCGCACGAGAAGGATTTTCAGTGTTTTTGATATGATGTCCCTCAAAACTGTCCCCTTAAGCGGGGTTTTTAAGCATTTCTGTATTGAAAAACTGTCCCCTAAAGCGGGGTGACCCCTTAAGCGGGGTGTCCCCTTAAGCGGGGTTAGAATAAACTCTTAATAGAGGAAAAAATTTCCGTTCCGAGCAAATTGTCCCCTGAAGCGGGGTGTCCCGGAAGAGGGGTTTTACTGTACATAGTTAAACTCTCAGAGATATTACAATGGTCAGGTAAACATTACAACCTGTTGAAATTAATATCTTTCCTGTCTGTCATATATTGGGGTGTCAGACATAACATGGGGTGTCGGACGTAACATGGGGTGTTGAAATGTGGTTAAATTGATTGCATCTTCAGTATGCCAAATAATGATTCACTATGAAAATCACAGAAGCTGAATATAAGGTACATGTTCCAATAATCCATAATAAAGGCACCAAGTATTCATACTCATATCATAAACAAAGAACTAGTAGCAGGGGTCATGGACGTAACACCTTGTGATAAAACAGGGAACTTAGAACTCCATAAAAAATTCAATAAACCTCTCACACTTAGTTGACTAAATTAGTAAACATCGCAATACCTTTGGCAATCAGTATGACCTGCCCTTAGTAATTATTTTCCCGTTTAGCATATATTGGGGTGTCGGACGTAACGGGGTGTTGGACGTAACAAATGCACATTTGCATCCTCAGAGGTGTAAAAAAAAATGAATAGCACAATGGTTTTTACTATGCTTAAGGCTAACATATAGTAGCATGAAGTAAATGAGGTTTGCTCTTGAAAAATTTATTACTGGAATTACAATCATGTTTTATGTAACTGTTACGTCCATGACCCCTATTTTTTGGAATTTAGGTCTAGGTAACAATATTCTGAATCTGACACATTTATCATAGACCAATCAAGCTCAAACTTTGAGGAATGTAAAAGGACATATTTCTGCAGCATTTGTAGTTGGAAAACATGAAATTGATTCTTTTTATCTTTTTGTTTTTTAGAATTTAACCTGGGTCATGGACGTAACATTTTTCAATTGAAAAACTATCTAAACATAAAATTCATGGAAATTTTCATTTTGTCACCTTGATTTATGATGTTTCCCATAGCCCTGATAGTGAAGATTAACTTAATGAATAGTTTTTACTGATATTTTTGCCTTTAGATAAATTGTAAGTATTTGTTCATCTTCACATATTTTTAAAAACTTGAAAATAACGAGAAAATAAGGGTTTTTCTCAATTTTCACCAATAAATTCCTGTCGGTTATATGAAAACCCTATATTGGAATGACAGAATTCCCTGAGATGCATCCATTACTGCAGGAATAACAACTGTACACTGATTATTAAGAGAGATATTCAAGAGAAATCCTTTTTAACCTAAAATGCAGGTTTTGAAAAATATTTGTTTCTAGCTGTCTTAACAATTTAAGGTATCAGTGTAGGACGTTGGAGTGATCAGTACAGTAACGCGACCATGAGTAATTCCTGTATTGTTCTCTCTCTCTCCAAGATCAACTGCAATTTATTCCCGCCTTCCTATTTTATTGGTCAAAGATCATGTTGTTCTCCAATTCTATAGGTGTAACCAAAAAGAAAATTTCGGGGAAATCGGCGAAAATCAGGTGCCAGATTTTCTTCAGATTAGATCGTATCTAGCCTGGCTATGTCATGTTGCGACCCTATGTGAACTAACATAGGTCGGTTCGGATATGTTCCATTCTGTACTCGTCGGATAAAAGGCTCGGACAAAATTATTTTTACTCTTTGCTCTTTGATTTAAATCTCGATATGGCAAGTTGATGTGTTATATACCTTTGTATTTGTCATCATTTAATGATGTCGTTTCTTGTATCAGTATTGCACTGATAGTCCCTCTTTTTGTAAGAGAGAGAGAGCCTTTGGGGCATGGTTAAGTATGGGGCTAGGAATTGTTGAATTTGTTCACACACCCCACCTGTATTAATAACGTCGATTCTTTAAGAATGATAGGGGTAGATTGGGCAATCAAAGTTGTCTCTGCCTTCAGGATCCCCTATACACAGTGACCTAAGGAAAGGGAAGGTTTTTATGAAGGTATGGTATTGGTGATTAGAAATGCTGTTGATATAATGGAACTTCTTGAAATACCATCAGCACTTCTCAACCTGTTTTCCTAGGCCACCAGTAGTATAAATCATGGATTGATTGCTATCATCAGGTATCCGGAAGCAGAAATGCTGAGGCGCTCGGAGCAGTTCGCCTCACTTATGAACTCCCGTCGAAGTGTTCGTTTCTTTAGTCCGGATCCAGTGCCTTTCGATGTCATCTGCAACATTATCAGGACTGCAGGTTAGTATCTTTAGAATGGCCTGTATTTCATTTTGTCGTTGACTTTTCACTGAAAATGTGGCAGCGTATATACAATTATAAAATATATGCTGGAAACCTTACTGTAGATACTCCAGGATGCTGTCCTGAGAAAGTGCTGGATAAAGTACGATAAAGCAGTTTTGCCATTCAGAGAAGAAAAGGGCATTGCAGTTTCAAACATTGGAAACGTTTAGTCATATTTCCGAATATGTAGCAGTACACGATTTTATTCGATTTTATTTCCGGCCTGTATTAAGCTATTACACAAGAGCGAATCAAGGTACCTCATACTGGGATGGTGGATGAACTTACATGTACTTCCATGGCGGAATACCACCTTTATTTTGGAATTATTAGATTATTGACTCTCTCCTGCGTATTTCAAAATGAACTATATAGTTATATATTTTCACCACACATGAGTTATCGTTTCTCTGATATCGGAAGATGTATTATTGTAATACTTCCAGGCACGTCTCCCAGTGGTGCCCATACAGAACCGTGGACGTTTGTCGTCGTGTCTGACCCCGAGGTGAAAAAGCAGATCCGGCTAATAATAGAGGAGGAAGAAGAGATTAACTACCGTCGACGGATGGGGGGCCAGTGGGTGACGGACCTGACACCATTAGGAACGGACTGGAACAAGCCTTATCTTGAAGAAGCTCCCTATATTGTGCTCGTCTTCAAACAGGTATATGGGCTGACGGCTGACGGTAGAAAGAAGAACCACTACTACAGCGAGATCAGCACCTCCATATCCACTGGGCTACTTCTCGCTGCTCTGACTGTAAGTATTGGGATTATAATGTGCATGCTCTGTGTAATCACGGACTTCGATCTACATGTTCGTGGTGAATAGTGTTCTATAAGATGAATAACAATTTAATTATATGTTGAATATACTGGTATATAATAAGGTTCAGTATTTATGCTTAGTAAAGATCAACGCACACTTTCCAACTTTTCTCGCTTCCTTTTCGTTTCAATATCTCCCTGCGATTTGTGTTTTCCCAATACAATATCGCAAGGTATGCATTGAGCTCCTTGAGAGGTTCAGATTGTACCGCCCCTCTTGCACCCACTTTCCCCCCACTCTGAGAGGGAGTTTGTCACCGACTTTTCCTTGAGACTTTCCTTGAGATTTTCGAATGAAGTATGTTTCATCGTTTTTTCCTTGCCATTTGTACCTTTTGGTCGCAACTTCCCGCTGGGAGGGCTGCAAGTCCACCAACTAGCTCCTCTCAGCCCTTTTCATGGATCTGTATGGTGGATAAGTATATGTCTCAAGATCTATGTTTCTCTTCACAGAAACAGATTATAATTGAAAAGAAATACGAATGTGTCTGACGAAATTATATATAATTTTTTCTTTGAATAATAATTTCAAAAATTATATTTGTCAGGAAAGATAGAGCAAATATCTCCTCCAACAGAGTGCATATTCAAATATCCTCTATTTTTAATACCCACAAAAACTTATCCATCGTTTAGATCTATTTACTGGTGTAAAGGGGGGGGGGTGAATCCAAAGTAAAAAGTTCAAGGTGTGCACAGATATGTCCTACCCACCTCCTGCTGGGATGATCAACACATGAGCGGATTTTATCACCGACTTTTTCCGGCCCCTGCCGCGTTGGCCATACCCCACTTGTGAAGAAAAGTCACAAAGTGTGCGTCGGCCTTAATAATATGGAGAACCCCGATGACCGTCACCGAATTTCCTGGCGTCCACTTACTACGATATAAATTTAGACCTATCGATATGGCTCCGATACAAAAAAACAGATATCGGAGACTTATCGGGAAAGTGAAAAATCGTAGACAAATGTCTAGACACTTCACCACACATCGTAAGGGGTTGACTGGTAAAAAAAAAGGTGATCGGTACCGATATACCCCATGATACAACCAGGGCAAAAGTGCATATCTTGAGGTGTTATTTTCATTTTTAGATATTCGATACATTGTAATTCAAGAAATGTTGTATCGGTAATGTTTACCAGCTATCGGTAATGTTTACCAGCTGGTAAACATTACCGATACAATATTTCTTGAATTAATCCTGAAAAATACATAGTTGTTCTATGTGTAGGCTACTGCAGTACACATAGATCACCTATGTGTTTTTTCAGGAACTAAGAGCTCTGTTCCAAGTCAAACTAAAAAAGTATTTATTTGAGACACTTAAACCTGGTCAAGATTTGTAGGGCATATACACATATGTATCTTATCCCAAAATTTCTTAGTTTCCTGATCAGTGTTTCACACGTGAGAGGAATTTTCAAGGCAGAATGCTCCCGATTAGCTACCACCATTTCAACATGTACGATATGGGTTTTTTTCATCAGGACCAAATACATAGACCCCCATTTTTGATCGGAGCCTAATCACAGAGAGGTGGTCAACTGCCCCAATTAGGGGTAACCTTCCAATGCGATTTTGATTCTTTTTATCGGGAGGTACATCGTAGGGCATATCGGAGCGTATCGCGAGCTCAGTGGACAGCGGCCCTAAGTTATAATGTGGTATCTTCCAACTCCTTTTATCGGATTAGAAACATATAAAATTATTACACATAGACAAATGAAAAGTCATCTAAGTTAAAACTAACAAAATACAATTACGTTTTCAGAATGTTGGACTTTGCACCGTGACCAGCACCCCAATGAACGCTGGCCCGCAGCTGAGGTCATTGCTCAAGCGTCCCATCAACGAGAAGGTACTGATGCTCCTACCTGTTGGCTATCCAGCTAGTGACGCTACTGTTCCAGATTTGCATAGAAAGCCATTGGATCAGATTCTGATTTCTATTTAAAATGTAATAACAATAGTTCTTGTAAAGATGTACTCAAGAAATGACTGGATACTTCCGTTATGTCAACTCACCGGAAGAGTCACTACATAATAGTTTCATTGCCAATAATTGCAAAGAACCTTTTTTAAGTGTGGGATATGCACAGATATGCTCCTCCTCCACTTCCTCTCTCCTCCTCCCTCCTCCTCCTACTCCTCCTTCTCCTCCTCCTCCCCCTCCCCCTACTCCACCCCAACTCCCCCTCCTCCCCCGATGTTAGGTAGAGGTTATAGAGACCCTCAGCGTCCCTTTACTATCTATGTGGCAACCCTCTGACATTGGTAAGGTGCAGAGGACTGTATTTAGTGTCTCAGAGGAGTATCCAACTGACCATGACCAATCACTTCAGATCGAAATACACCATTGGCCCACTCGAGCCTGATACATTCGGATCCTTCAAAGACAGTTGTTGAAGTAGCTGGTTGGATACAGCAAATGACCCACAGGCTACATAAAACCCAACCTTTTAACTGTTGTTATTTTTTTATAATTGCACGCTCATTTATCAATGATGAGCATACAGTTCCTATTTATGATCATGTAATGGGAATAGATATACCGAATGAAAAGGTATAGGCAATATGAAACAATATAAGCAGTATTCTAGGTGGATTTAATGTAAGGTTTATTCTCGTCGACACGCATAGCAATAATGTTATGAATATGAATAAAACCTTTAGCTGATTCACTGCTTCTATGTTGTTATTTGAGTTACATGTCCTAGTTTGACAGTAATTGCCTGTAACTGTCTGCACCCCCATGTCCAGTTTTACTGTGCTAATATTGTATGTTCAATGTTCTGTCATTGTTGTTGCTTCTTATGTGTGAAAAATATATAGGGATGTGGATAGGAATAGCCACTAGAGCTCTGTAACTATATGATATAGTATGTGTGTATTTATGACACGCTCTCACGAAATGGGAGGAACCCATGTTTTCAGGTTCACCATGTTATAACTCTTTCAATTTTTGAGTTAGTCACCCATTTCTTTTTTTATCTCATAGATCGCACTAAGAGCAACAACGTCATATATAGTTTTACCTGGGTATATGTATATGAAAAGATGATAATTTAAATGAAAAACCACCCATTTTCACTGTTTTATTTTTGCCAAAACATGTACACACACAAAAAAAGAAATATATACCACATTCATCCCTCCAAAATTGATCTAAACCAACCTGCCTCAATGCTAACAATATGTTCCAAGTGAAAAAAAAAATTCTTTGAATATTTTTTATATTCCCTTTTATCATGGCTAAAATGTACCTCATCTTTACATCGCCATTTTTCTCTATCACATTGAATAATGAAAAAATAGTCAACCACTGGTTATTTGGCATGGATTGTAACCCTGATGTGTATGTTACGGGGGAAATTTTTAATTTTTAATTTTTAATTTTTTTTTTAAATCATAAGAAAAGAACTATGGATTCCAGAAATGCCAACATCCTGTAAAGTCCTTATGGCTAAACCGTGATCATCTTTACGTCGCCGCCTTCAGCAATGTCGGAAGCAAAGAAAAAATATTATTTATATTTTAAAAAAAATCTTTAGAAAATTAGAAAATATGTTCACCTTCAATGTCAATTTTCCTTACATGTCATGTACATTTTTTCTAGTAAAACTGTGGCGATGTAAAGATGAGGTTTATTGTCTCTTTATGTCGCTGGTTTTTATATGTCTCTGGCAACAAGGAAATGATTTGAAATTTAATGGTTTACCCTCAAACTGAACCTCAACCTATGTCTCACCCTCACTGATAGTTACATCCTCATCACATGAATTGAAAAGGAGATATTAGCCTATAAAAACGGTGATGTAAAGATGAGCATTCATCTTTACGTCGTCCATTTATATATGTCTCTTGGAATAAAGATTTGCATTTAAATTTGAATGTTTCAGCCTCAAACTCACCTTCAACCTATTTCTCACCCTCACTGATAGTCCTACCCTGGTCATACTAATTAAACATTAGATATTAACCTTTAAAAACGGCGACGTAAAGATGGCTACACATCTTTACGTTGTCCATATATATATGTCTCTGGGAACAAAGATTTGAATTGCAGTTGGGTTTTTTTCAGTCTCAAACCCAATGTCAACCTATGTTTCAACCTCACTGATAGTTACAACCTCATCACATGAATTAAAAAGGAGATATTAGCCTTTAAAGTAGCGACGAAAAGATAAGCACTCATCTTTAGATCATCCATTTATATATGTCTCTTGGAACAAAGATTTGCATTTAAATTTGATTGTTTCAACCTCAAACCCACCATCAACCTATGTCTCACTCTGACTGAGAATCCAACCCTGGTCTCATGATTTAAATCTAATATATTAGCCTTCAAAAACGACGACGTAATGATGAGTAATTTGTCTTTACGTCGCCCATTTATCTTTCATCTCGGACTATTTTCAAATTATGTGATTATCAGTTCAAGTTCCATCACTGATGAATATGTCATTATTTGTGGTGTTGAGTGTAGTTACATGAGTGTCCCTCTTCACAGAATCAGATTAGAGTCTGATTTGGTATCAGGGTCTGTAGAGGTTGCAGTAAAATCAGGGAGCTGTTTCAAAAGCCAGGGGGAGTAAACGGGAATGGCCACCGCCAAAGCGAGAGCAATCAACGGCACTAAAAGCAAGAGTTCTAAGGTCTCGTTTCAGAACTGGCGTCACTGTTGAGATCCCAGTGCCGTTAGCTATGCCACCATAACAAACGAGACATTTAATAAATCAATATATATCGAATGTTTTAATAATTCCAAACTATTCCTCATATTTTTCCCCACATTTCAGTTTTTATTTGATGCTTCTATATGAATTCTTAGTGGAGTTACAGAGCCTAACTATTGAAACGGGTACTACCACTGTTGATGCCGCTTTGACCCAAAGTGCTGCTCGCTGTTAGCGAGGTGTCGCTATTTGGTTAGTGAGAGCAACTACGAGAGTTTTTTCAACTAATGAAACAGCTCCCTGATCTGCCACTTGACGGTGTATCAATGTAGGAAATGTAGGAAATGATCTGCCAGCGGGAAAATTGTGGAACCGGAAATGGTTCTTGAGACAGTCACTTTGTCATCAGAAGATGATGTCATTGATGAGGAGAAATTTATCCCTCTTATACTGTGACTAGACCTCAGGCTGACGTGGCCGGGTGACGCCTTGAGGCATCATTTACAAAATATTCGTTTTTGAAGATAAAATTGGTAATAATGGTTCAATAAACATGAAACTTTCAGAGAATATAGATATAACATCATATTTGATATTCCAGGCGAAATAGAAAATAATATTAAATATCACATGTCATGTCACGTGATACAGAGATCAAAATGTTCACAATAGGCCTATATGCCCGGCCTCTAGCGGTAGTCACTGGCACTAGTACCCGGCTCCATGACTGTACCCCTGCCGCGGGTACCCAGCGCGATAGGGTTAAAGGTCATCCTTTTGTCAGTTCAAAGTGATGACAAGATTAACTTGGATGATGAAGTTCCTCTTGGCAGGAGTAAGTTGATTACTGAACAAAGGCAAGATCCTGAGATTTTATTGCTTACCCACCATGCACTCTCAGAAAAGGCGCTTGACTTAGTCTCCACCAGGTACTTCTTTAAAGATGGTGTTTTCATGAAAAAATGGAGACCACCAGATGTGCTAGCATCAGAGGACTGGTCTATTGTTTCCCAAATTGTGCTTCCTAGGGCTTATCACTCTGAGGTTCTTACAATATGGATGGTCCCATCCATTTGTGTGTTAAATTTGTCTAAGTTTTGTACCTGTATCTATGTTGTGGTTCATATGACATGGACGAATTGCTGTACCTACTACTCTGATCTGGAGAGGCATTGAAACCAGCCGTAAGGTTGAGCCTACTCCAGTATAAATAAAAGGTTGTTTTTATATATAAATGTATATATGGGTCATTCCACCAGAAAATGTACTTTTGGTAAAAAAGGGGTAAAAAAATTTACTTGTGTGCAAAATATACACTTTCAAGTTTTAGGAAAACATGATTCAACTGGGATATTAGTGGGGGGTCAGTTTTTGTAAGGCTGCAAAAATTGTAAATTTTATTGCCGTCACGTCCGACATATAAAAAAACACTCATACAAAAGTTGATGATAGAGAAATATATTTTATTTTTTGTAAGACATCAAGTTTGTACCCAGTATGTCAAGCATAGTCTGATACTATAGACAAGTGGAAATAGTGAACTACTTATACAATCTTTTTCTGTGCTGCCTCAAAGATGCACATACAGAAGGTGTTCTCCAAGGGATTACAAAATGAATTTTGTTTTTTCTGTCACTATCTAAATACAAAAGTTTCACGTTTTTAAATCACAGAATTACTTTTATAGGTTATATACATGATCTATGTCAAATTAGAAGATGTTCCATGCATTATTTCTTGAGCTAATAGCTTCTGGGAAAAAGGTTTAAAAATCTCTCGGACGTGATATTTTTAATAACGGACGTGATGGAACAGTAAATTCCACTTTCTTGATGAGAAATCCGAAATATGTCCCAAATTATTAAAAGTTCATGTTTCCTTTTGAAAATACATACATTATCTTCAATTCAACCACATATAAGAGTATCTTAAATGCCAATGACCTGTTATTTTTCTTGAAAAACTACAAAGAATGTCCAACTCTTTCTTTCTGATCACACTCAGAATAAAGTAAAGTACATTTTTCTCTTACATTTTGTGCTAAAAACTGTCTAGAAACCTTTTTTCTTTGCTTTTAAATGCAAAAAATGCTAACTTTAACCTTAATATTCATTGAAATACCACATTTTGTGTAGACATTATAAATCTCTTGGACGTGATATTCTTGATAACGGACGTGACAGACCAGTAACTTCCACTTCCACAAACACGAAATATGGACCAAAATCTGAAAAACTTTTGTTTGTTTTTGCTAATATATACATGATTTTCAATTCAACGACCTATAAGAGTACCTTAAATGCCAATGACCTGTTTTTTTTCTGGAAAAACTGCAAAGAATATGAAACTCTTACTTCTGATGCCACTCACAATACAGAAGAGTACATTTTTCACTTACATTTTGTGCTAAAAAAATGTCTGCAAATCTTTTCTCTATGCTTTTAAATGCCCAAAACGCTAACTTTAACCTTAATATTCATCCAAATGCCACATTTTTTGTGTACATCATAAATCTCTTGGACGTGATATTTTTAATAACGGACGTGACAGACCAGTAACTTCCACTTTCTTGATCACAAACATGAAATATGTACAAATTGCTGAGAAAATCTTCTTTGGTTTTGCAAATATATACATCAGCTTCAATTCAACCATATATAAGAGTACCTTAAATGCCAATGACCTGGTTTTTGGGGAAAAACTGCAAAGAATATCAAACTCTTGCTTCTGATACCACTCAGAATACACAAGAGTACATTTTTCATTTACATTTTGTGCTAAGAACCATCTGCAAACCTTTTCTCTATCTTTTTAATTTTATCTTTTTCTCATCTCCTTGTTCCTCCAGTCCTTAGATGAGTCCTTTGGAGGTTTCCTCTCATCCGGAGGTAACGGTTTACACCCCATGCTTTCAAGGTATGGCTCATATGTAGGGGGCCATCCATAAAGTATGTATGCACTGAGGGTGGGGGGTAGTGGGGATAGGGTGGTTAAAATTTTGTGCATAGGCTACTTCTGTGTTTTATTGTGAAAAAAAATAAGGTATGGGGGGGTTGGTAGGGTCGAAAATTTGAGATATTGTGTGTACATACTTTATGGATAGCCCTAAAACTGAAAAAAGAGAAAACAAACAAATTAGCAAACTACCTATTAAATAACATTCAAAAGGTACATTTGTTTTCAAAAATTGTGTTCTTTGTATGACTATTGTTCAGACTTATATTTAGAATAGATATTTTGCCCACAAACTTAATATGATGGCTGTAAGAAAAAAAATATTACCAAAATCAGATTTTTGCCAAAAATGTCAAAAAAAGATTTCCTCAAAATGATTTATTTTTTTCATCACACCATAGAATATAACCGTCTTCAGTATTCCAGGTGATTTTATCCAAGGTTTGTCCAAGTCTTATAGTTCAGGTATGGTTTTGAAAAATCATGCATCACGTCCGACATGAAAATAAACCACTATAGGTAGTAGCTCAATCTCATCATTACCCTTATCCCCGGATGAAAGTAGAGAAGCAGTAGCTGGGAGTATAAAATTTTATTTAATTTTATGTAGTAAAATGCAGTAAAATATTTATGGCGACCTTACTGGACGGCATATTAAAATGTAATGTGGATATGAAGGTAAGTAAAAGTAGATAAATGATAATTGACGGTAGAATGGATGTCAATTATTAAAATATTGAAATAAGATATACAATGGAGTTGTATAGATAATACAATGTAATTGTATAAGATAATGAAAAAGTGCCCTACGTGAGTAGGTGAGGAAGAGAGGTTGTGGGTGGGTGGGACGAAAATTGGTACTGTAGTACGTGCGTACTGTAGGGCGGGTGAAGGAGAAGTGAGGCCGGGGTCTGGACCGGGCTGTACCACGTGACTGCGTAGTAAGTGTGAAAGCCGCGAGGGGGCAGGAGGGGCGCCCGTGAGGCGCGGTAGAGGGGGACACCGGGGGAAGCAATGACTACCCCTGAGCAAAGCCCATGAGTAACCCATTACCCTTATCCCCGGATGAAAGTAGAGAAGCAGTAGCTGGGAGTATAAAATTTTATTTAATTTTATGTAGTAAAATGCAGTAAAATATTTATGGCGACCTTACTGGACGGCATATTAAAATGTAATGTGGATATGAAGGTAAGTAAAAGTAGATAAATGATAATTGACGGTAGAATGGATGTCAATTATTAAAATATTGAAATAAGATATACAATGGAGTTGTATAGATAATACAATGTAATTGTATAAGATAATGAAAAAGTGCCAAAAAGGCCAGTAAAAGGTGAGGGGGGGTGGGGGAAAATTATGAATGTTTGTTTAGGGACCGGATTAGAGCAAGGTTAACGGCCTTTGCATCAGTGTCCTTGATGTAATGTCGGTGGGAATTGGACCTCCAGCCGCCATAGCGCTGGATGGATAGCTCAGGCATACCCGCCTGGTATGCCTGAGTGGCGGCAGCCTTCCGGAGGCTGTGGAGGGTGTAATCGGTAGGCTGATTAGCGGTGAGTAGCAGCGCTTTCCACTCCTTGCTCAGAGTCCTGGTCGTTATTACTTGGCCGTCTGCCAGGAGTAAGAACGGGTCCTCGGGGCTGGCCGTGGGGGCGGCCGCGATCATATCCCTGACCGCCCGCACCGGACACGAGGACGGTTCGGCGGACGCCTGCAGGGTGACTGTCTTTTCCTCGCCCACCATCTGCATGTTCTTTGCCGCCTTGACGCGTATCGACACCTGTCTGGGCGTGACCACGACGTCTTGGCGTGACAGGTGTCGCGTCGAGTCGAACTTCGTCGCAGATGGTGGGGCGACCTCGCTCTGCCGCAGGGCCGCGTAGAATATCACCAGGATAGCTGCCCGCAGAGCGATGTGTAGGGGTGACTCGTCGAGGGCCTCGAGGGCTGCCCTGAGGACGTCCATCGGCACCGCCGGCTTGACGTTCGGTTGGTAGGTTTTGTTGCGCCTCATAGCCTCGAGTGCACGTCTCACCCTGAAATCCTCCGTCGGCGCGACGTCGCCCCCCGTCAGCCGTAGGTGCGACCGCACGTGTGATAGCTGGTTCGCGACCGTCGCCGGCGAGGGGGCGTGGTCCGCGACGTATTCGAGGAACGCCGTGGTAAAGCTGACGGTAGGTTTCTGGGGGTCGGCGCCCATCCGGCGGCAGAATGCGAGGTAGGTCGCGACGGCGGAGCGCTGGTTCGCGACCGTTCCGGGGGCATGCGCCTCGCATTGCCGAGCAGATGCCCTCGTCTGGAGCGATCGTAGCGCCGGATCTGCAGGTGAGACGTAACACAGGGTTGAACGAAACATGAGTACATGGCATGACCTCGACTAGGGAGTGGAATTTTATGTACCTAGAGGCCGTATCAAAGTCCCTCGAGGTTAGGTGTGCCCGGCTGAGCGCGTCGGCCACGGTATTGAGAGCACCCGGGACGTGTGTGTACACGAAGTCTACTTGTAGTCTAGCCTGCACCATCCAGGCTTGACGGGCACACTCGGCCAGGACGGGGTTCCGGGCGCGTCCCGACCGGAGTGCCTGGACGGTGCCCATATTATCACAGTAGACTTCCACCCGGGTGCCGCGGTCACGGTCGGTTAAGAACGTGCACATCGCGTATACCGTGTTGAGGGCCTCGAGCTCCGCGATGCAGGTAACAGGGTCGTTCACTGGACAGACGCGGCCGGAGTACGAGTAGGTCCCGTCTGTACCCCCGACGCCGGACAGGCACGCGTCCACGATCAGGCACTTGGTCGGGGGGCCTCGGGGGATGAGGGCGTGGCCGTTCCAACCGTCGGCAAAGCGCAGGAACCATTCGAGGTCCTGCCGCATCTCGGAGTTGATGTTAATGTAGTACCCGCCCATCCCCCGGAGGGCCTCGAGCAGTTTACTCACAAAGGGGCGCGCAGGCCGGATACACTTGGCTACATGTAACACGCGCCCCAGTATTGATTGCAGCTGGCGTTTCGTCAGCGACCGTTTCTGTGCGACCGCCCTGACGTGCTCTCGGACCTCGTGTAGCTTGTCCTCGGGGACGGAGAGCGACATGTCTATGGAATTGATTACGATACCGAGCCACGTGACCACCTGGCTGGGGGGCTGAGCCTTTTCCCGGGCCTCGGGGAGGCCCAGCTCCTCGAAGAGGGCTCGGGCAATGGCGAAGTCCGAGGCCGCCTTTTCCTCGTCGGGCGAGAGGATGATAAGATCGTCCAGATACATGGCGGCCTCGACCCCTTTCTGGCTGAGGATCTTAACTATTGCTTCTGCCACACACTGCATGTGGTAGGAGGAGGCACGGGCACCAAAGGGCATCGCCGTATCACAGTAGAATGCCTCCCCCCACGCAAAACAGAGCAACGGCCAGTCCAGGGGGTCGCAGCGGAAGTTCTTGTACGCCCGGGATATATCGATGGTTGACATGAAACTCCCGGGCCCCGAGGCCACCAGGCGGCCGACGAACCCATCCACGTTCGGGAGGCCATGCTCCCGTTCCTCGCCGTAAACCGAGTTCTTGACGATATAACCGTTGACGCTGTCTTCCTTGGGGTACGTCATATCGGTTATCACTCGGCGATCGGTAGTACCTCTCTTCTCACGTGTCATTAGAGGCGACACGTGACACCAGGGTAGGAAAGGGGGGGCCTCGAACGGCCCCATGAGGTTGCTGTACCCCTTCTCCTTCCTGATGAACTTATCCACCTGCTCCGGGTACCCTGTAGCACTGGGGTGGTTGGGTACCCCGCGGGTATCGCTTATTGGCCCGGCGTAACCCAGTGGGAAGCCGAACCTGATGAAATCGGTCAGTTCCTTGCTGCCGGGGATCCCGGAGAGATATCGGATCCAGACCGGGATGTTGAGGTCCGTGGGGATCTCGATACGGGCCCCGAGGGCGTTGGGTAGGCCCGTGCGCCTCACAATATCGTAGATGTGGGCGTGGTCCGGCGGCCCGTGTGCTGCGAACTGCGGCCAGTTGGTTCTCCTGTGTCCGGCGAACGCCTCGGGGTCGGTCCGGACTCCGGCGACAGGTATCCCGGTCTCACAGAACTTTCTGACGGCAGCGAAGTCGATGGGACTGAGTTCGCGGCCGTCCTCCCGGGGCAATTGCCGAGCCAATTGCTCTGCTTCCCCGCTAACACTACCACAGGCGGGAGTGTATTCCTCGGTGGGCGGGGCTGCACGCTCCGTGCTTCCCCCCACGTGCGCGGCACGCGCTGTTGTTGTCACGTGGGGGGTGACGTCATCACTCCTGCACTCTTTGATCGGGTCCCCCTCGCCGAGTGCACTCGTACCGAGGCCGAGGGGTGCGTCTCGCGCCACGCTCACTCGCGGGGCGCGTCCGGTCCGTTTTTTGAAGCCGTGCCGTGTTGTTTCTGCACTCCTAGTTCGGTGGGGCGGACCGTGTGTCCGGCGTGCGGCGTCCTTCGTGGGGCGGGTGCGGATGTTGGTGCAGCGTTGTCATAACCCGCACCATACACGAGTTTCCTGTTGCACGCGTGTATAGAGTGCGTGCACATCCGCCCCACCGAATCGCAGAACGAACAAACATGAACCCATTTGATCTGCCCGTCCTGATGTCCGTTCCGTAGGCGACAACCTCGCTCCGAGTTGTACGCCCGGCAGGGGAGCTCTCGGGCTCCGTCCCTTCCTCCGTCTTGACCGTTAGGGGCGCTGGTGGCGGCCGTCATAGCTATGCGTACGCGTTCGTCTTGAATGCGCACGTGGTCCGACCAGTACACACGGCCGGCCTCTACCTGATCGAATATGTAGTTAGACCACCTCCTAACCGCGGGCCACGGCCGTGTCTGGGCGTCCACCGTTACCTGCGAGAGGTGCCTGTACATGTCTCGACGGTCGCCCTCGGGTATCGCCCGCTCGTCCTCCATCATCAGTAAGAATGCGCTCACATACTCCATGGGGGCCAGGCTCCCCCTAACCTCGAGCTTTTGTGACATGGTATACAGGCCCTCACGTTCGACATACATATACGGCTTAGAAATGAGTTTATGTACGGTCAAGTCAGATGAAAACCTACCGGCCGTGCGCTCATGCCGAATGCCCTCGCGGTCGATCTCTCGCTGGAGCAGTTCCTCGCTCAGGTAGCGTTCCCTGAGTTGTCTGGGTGCGGGCAGCCTCGACGTCTGGTCCTGGGCCCAGTCTCTTGTCCGGTCCTCGGCCGTGGAGCGGGCCTCTCGGACCGTCGGTTGTGTAGCCCTGGTCAGCGACCGTTGTCGTGCCATCGCCTGCATCGTCTGAAACATACTATCCATCGTCCTTCCCATCTTTTCCATGTTGGACTCGAGCTTCGAGATCCTAGCCGTTTTTACCGTGCGCCCGCTGTCCGAGACCGACTCGATGTTCTCGTTGGACTCGGCCGTTTCTTGGAGAGTGGCCTCCGATTCCACCGTGGATTCCGTCGGCTTCGATGTGCTGGGCACCGGGGTATTCCTCGTCGTAGGACCCATTTCTCCTTTCGCTGTACCGTATCGCGTGTATGGGGGTGCTAGCCTGTACTCGGGGAGTATGAGGCGAAGCACGTGGCCAAGAGACGAAAATTGGTACTGTAGTACGTGCGTAC
This sequence comes from Alentia gelatinosa, assembly GCA_950022655.1. Lineage (NCBI taxonomy): Eukaryota > Metazoa > Annelida > Polychaeta > Phyllodocida > Polynoidae > Alentia > Alentia gelatinosa. The sequence goes on from OX465581.1 coordinate 77,934,871, forward strand.
TGTAGGGCGGGTGAAGGAGAAGTGAGGCCGGGGTCTGGACCGGGCTGTACCACGTGACTGCGTAGTAAGTGTGAAAGCCGCGAGGGGGCAGGAGGGGCGCCCGTGAGGCGCGGTAGAGGGGGACACCGGGGGAAGCAATGACTACCCCTGAGCAAAGCCCATGAGTAACCAATCATTTCAATTTTCGATTAGATATGGAGTACAATAGGCAAACATTAAGAAAAATCAAAACAGATGATCCTAACCCTCATTTTCATACTTGTTATGAGATGAAACCAAACTGGGCGTCACGTCCGACATATATATATCGGACGTGACGGCGGCTACAAAAATGCATGAAAAAAATATATTTACATGTGGACTTTCTTCACTTTTTCTCCCTAGACTTATGAAATGACACTTGGTGCACATAATGAACAACTTTCGTTACTGTATTCTTGTAATTTAATCTCATTCAAACATAGTTTCTAGTCAATTCGATGAAAATACTTCACCCATATCACGTCTGTGATGGCTATTACCACATGATAGGTGTACAACCTGAGTCCAGATACTACACAGTCTTTTAAACATACATTTTGTCATTGGGAATAGATCGTAATATATATATATTCTGCACCTCTTTGCACATTTTCTCATAGGTCAATCGAAAGAAGAATTTCCATGTTGGACGTGATATGGCTAAACAAATTTTTTTGAAAAATTCACTAAGACATTGAAAATACCCCCAACCTTTCCAGTAGTGGCCATGTTGGGAACTCATCAATCTACTCTTTTATTCAAACCACAAACTTTCGGTAAATACTTGTGAACTTTTCAAGAAAATGGATTCTACAGAATCACAAACTCCAAGTTATCACTATTAACACAGAAAATCATGTCCAGGATGGAAAAATAATGCTAGCATCGAAGAAATCTGGACTACTCACATGAGCTGGATGTCTCCTCAAGCTGCTGAACCGCCAGAGTGGAGGCGAATGCACAGTTAAAAGGGATAACATCCGGTTCTTGTGATCAACTTTCCCGCCTTCGATTGATCTCTCGGACGTGATAAATATCACGGACGTAATTCCTTCAAAATTACTTTCCCTGTTCTCGCATAGTGAAGGCACTTTGGAAGCATTTTATTACTCTTACACTACAGACCCTATGGCCACATTATTCAGTAATTTTTGTACCAAGTTAGCACCAATATGGAGAAGTGGAGAGTGCTAAATGCAACTCATCACATCTTTGATATCAATTGTGTAAAATCGATTTTTTTTCGTAATTCGGCTGGGAAAAAAACCCTGTTGCAGTTGGCCTAAAATCATATACATATGTGAAAAATTGATGTATGTCCAGAGTTTTAAGTGCATGTTTGGGAAATATGCCATTAAAATATATTGTCATCAGGCTATGCCAAATATAACCTATAGTATTTGCTGAAAAAGCACACTTTCATTGAAATACACTTAAAAATTTTGCGGAGCTTTAGAAATAAGGGAAAATACGACTAAACAACAGCCAATTTACATAACTTCAGGAAATAAATCAATTAGGGAATATATATTGATAGTTTCCACAAAAGAAATAGTGCTAAACTTTAGAAATATCAAAAAGACATGCACTTTTTTGCTAATTTCTTTGAAAGTCCACAGATTAAAAAAAAATGCAGATAGACCAATAAAAGTAATGATTTTCTGAAAGGGCAGGGTGTTCTCTTTGCACAGAAAAAAAAATAAATTAAAAAAATTCATTTATAATGAAATTATAGCCCATTAACCCCCCAAAAGTATGATTTTCACCAAAAGTACATTTTCTGGTGGAATGACCCATATATATATATAGTGTAGCGGTCGGAGGGGTAGGGGGGGGACCTGGGGGCGAGTGGCGTGCCAGTAGGCTGTGCACTACGGGTGCCACCAGGTCCTCCCACCCCCGAATACAGGAAAGCCACCGAGTGCGCGGTGGGTCCCCACCCCCGAAGCCACCGAGTACGCGGTGGGTTCCACCCCCGACCGCCGGGCCCCACCGAGCCGGAGGGGGGCCCGGTGGACGCTGGGTGTAGCCCCTGTGACGTCACTCTCGAGTATAAATACTCGAGCAGGGCGGCACCAGGGGCAGATTGGATCGAGACACGAGTCCGGAGGGAAGGACCTGAGGCTTCCGACCATACGCTCACCAAGAAGACAACAGAAAAAAATATATATTATGGCGGAGCCCTCTGAAAAAGAGAGGGAGATGCTTGGCCAGGGGGTTAGAGGTTCTTTGGTTAGCATCGAGGATGAGGTTTGGTTGCGTCAGCAGGGCACTTCTGGGAGGGTGGAGGGGGCCGAGACTGGTCCCTCTGCCGCCGACGTTCAGGATGATGAGAGGGGCCCTGGGCCCCCTGAAAAGAAGACGTCCGACTCTGGCGCGGACTGGGCGATAAAAGGGGAGGAAGGCGGGAGTGGGGTGGCTGATAAACAACGTTGGGGCGCGCCCCATGGCCGGGGTCCACCAAGTTGGCCCTGGAGGGATTGGAGAGCCGGTTGGGTGGGTCAGGGCGACCCTGAGAAGCGCGTGGTTGGCGGGGGGGGTCCTGGCCTGACAACTCCGACGGAGCAGAAGAAACCCGCTTGGGGCGTTTTTGACGGGCTCACACCTACCAGCGCTTCTGAGGAGACGAGTGGTATAGCGTTGCAGGCGGTGGCCGGCAAACCAATAGTTATGCCTGGTAAGTACAATGGCACAACTAACCTGGACGAGTACATGAGTCACTTTACACTGTGTGTCTCCGCGAACGGGTGGTCGGCCAGCCAGGCCGGTACTTTCCTGGGTGTTAGCCTGACCGGGCTCGCACGGCGAGTGTTGTCGGGGCTAGAGCCGGGGCGGCCCGGGGGCTTCGAGGCTTTGAAGGACGCGTTGTTTCTGCGATTCCAGCCACGCAACCAGTGCGAGACTTTTAAAGCTCTCCTCCGCAACAGGGAACCGGATAACGAGGAGGGTCTCCAGGTGTACATGGAAGAAACCTGGAGACTCACTCGCCTGGCTTACCCGGAGGCTGACGCCTTGACTATAGATTCACTCTGTCAGGATCGCTTCGTGGAGGGGCTGGGAGATCCGTCTCTTAGACATTGGATCTTCCAGTCCAAACCAAGGACGATGGAAGAGGCGGTTTCTACCGCATTGGAGGCGGAGGCGTACCTCCGGACCGATCGCGGACGGGGGGACAAAGTGCGGGCGGCCGGCACATCAATGGCCGAGGAAATGGCCGAGCTGAAAAAGGGTCTGGCGGCACTGGTCAGTCAGTTGGGCAAGGCTACGACCGGGAGCCCGAGTCTGAGGGGGCCCCGTTGCTATGGGTGTGGGGTGGTGGGTCACATACGGCGTAACTGCCCCCAGGAACGGAGGAGGGAGGATGACGCCCTGCCGGCGGCTACCACCGAGGTCAGGGTGGAAGAAGCGTCAGGGCCGGGAAACTAGTGGGGACCCCCACCAAAGAACGGGTGGGGGTCGGGGGGAAGGTAATCAAGGGAGAACGCGAGCCGGGGGGGCCAGGTATGATCATGAGAGGCCGTATAGAAGGACGCCCTGTCCGCCTCCTGGTCGACACCGGGGCTACCGTTAGTCTGTTATCGGCAGCCTGGTGGCGGAGACACGGCAGCGGACTGGACTTGGTTGCGGTGGATCGTCCAGTGTCCTGTACCGACGGGCGTCCACTCCCGGTGGTGGGCATGGTCCGAGCCGGCCTCCGGATTGGGGACACAGATTTCTCGGGTGATTGGCTGGTGGCGGACGTGGGAAATGAAGCCATCCTCGGGGCAGACTTTCTTCGTTCCCACCGCCTAGCGGTGGACGTGGCCAGGAGCTCGCTGCAGCACGAGGAGCCTGCCCGGGGTAGGACGAGGGTTACTAGTGGCTGGGTAGCGGTAGTCTCCGGGCGTTCGGAGGCCATCCTCGCTGGGGTACTGCACGAAAACCAGCCGGGCGGGGGCTCGAGCCTGCTGGAGGGGGTAGAACTCGGGGGTTTGTTGGTTGGCCGGGCTCTGGTATGCACGAGTACGGGGGCGTGCCTGGTGCGGGTCTTCAACCCGGGGGTGGACCTGGTGGTGGTACGGATAGGGGAAACTCTGGGTCACCTAGAGGACGTTGCCACCACCGAGGGGGAGTCTTGCCGCTGGGTGGAGCCTCCCGGTGGGGGTACATCTCTACCGGCACAGGCGGCAGAGTGTCTGGATGGTTTGACCCAGCACCTGGAGGGATCATCAAAAGAAGCCCTGAGGGCGATGTTGGAACAGGAGGTGGAGGCTTTCCAATGGGACTGGGGCCAACAAGGACACACAATGGTGGTGGAACATAGGATGGAGACGGGCAATGCCCCTCCCATCAAACAACCACCGAGGAGGCTGGCCCCGCACCGGAGGACTACGGTGTCCACGGAAGTAGACGCCATGCTAAAAGCAGGGGTGGTAGAACCGTCGACCAGCCCCTGGGCGTCCCCTGTCGTCCTAGTTAGGAAAAAGGACGGGTCGGTGCGTTTTTGTGTCGATTATAGGAAAGTCAACTCGGTCACCATTAAGGACGCCTACCCACTGCCTAGGGTGGACGACTCCCTGGACACTCTAGCAGGGGCCACCTGGGCCCTGTTTTTCAGTCACGACAATCGTTATGGGCGACGTGTTTTTGCTGTCAGTGTATTATAGACACGACACTATAGTGAACAAGCGATATGTCGTGAGTGTAAGTGTCGCAGGGCATGCAGACGTGTTTTTCAGTCACGACAATCGTGGGGTCACGTGACTGAAAATGTCGCCCAAAGTGTCGTCTGTTCATGACACCTATGGACATGTCGTACAGAATGCGCAACTCCACTTCCCGTTCGAATTAAGCAATGAAATCTTAACACGAGTAAGGTATACTAATAACCTATAATCGTCCCAAATATGAAGAAAATCGGCTGCACCGTTTCGAAGTTATCAGCGTTTGAATTTCGTCATAGCAATCGTTTGCTCTGGTGGCCAGTGTATTTTCCTGACGCCTCCGCTAATTTATGCAGCGCCATTGAAATTGACTGCCATCGGGAGGTGGGAGGGTGACTGGCCACCAGAGCAGATGATTGCTATGACTTCGGAACGGTGCAGTCGATTTTCTTCATATTTGGTACGATTATAGGTCATATGTATCCCTTACTCGTGTTAAAATTTCATAGCTAAATTCCGTCGGGAAGTGGAAAAATCTTCTATAAACGCACAGTAATGTGTTATAGAACCTAAGACAGTTCTATACTTGTCGTTACGGCCGACACTTTTAGCGGCGATCGTCAGTGGCGCACTACGATCGTGTCTATAGAACAGCGGCCATCTTGTGTCTTCCAAATTGTCGTGGAATCGCTGGACGATCGTGGGGTATTGTGGGCCGACGATGTCGTGACTGAAAAACAGGGCCCTGGTTTAGCACACTTGATTTGGTAAGCGGATATTGGCAGGTAGGAGTCCGGAGAGAAGACAGAGAGAAGACAGCGTTTGCCACTGACCAGGGTCTGTTTCAATATCGCGTCATGCCGTTTGGACTGTGCAACACGCCAGGCACATTCGAACGGCTGATGGAAATAACCCTGCGTGGGTTGCAGTGGCACTCTTGCTTAGTTTATTTGGACGACGTGATCGTCTTCGCACCTGATTTCGCAACCCACTTGGAATGGCTGCGGGAGGTGCTGCGGCGGCTCTGTACCGCCGGTCTGAAGCTGAAGCCCAGTAAGTGTAGCCTAGCCAGGCCGGAGGTCAATTTTCTGGGCCACATAGTGTCGGGGTCTGGGGTATGCACCGACCCTGCTAAGGTTCAAGCGGTGGAGGAATGGGGCACCCCTCGGACAGTCACGGATGTTAGGAGTTTTCTGGGTTTGGCGGGTTATTATAGAGCGTTTGTTCCGGAATTTGCCTCGGTGGCGAGACCCCTGTCCGCCCTGGTGGATAAGGGCAGGGCCTTCCGGTGGTCCGCCGAATGCGCGGAGGCTTTTGGAGAACTAAAAAAATGCCTCACCTCCGCTCCGGTGTTGGGGTACCCCACCGAGATAGGACAACTCATACTCGACACCGATGCCAGTGACCATGGGCTGGGTGTGGTGCTATCCCAGGTACAGGGGGAGGTAGAGAGGGTCCTCTCTTACGCCAGCCGGACCTTAACGAAAGCCGAGAGGGCCTATTGCGTCACTCGGAGAGAGATGTTGGGGATAGTGTTCGGGGTGAAGAAATTCCGCCATTACCTTGTGGGGAGGCCCACTGTGGTGAGGACGGACCACGCGGCCTTGAAATGGATGATGAGTATTCGCAATCCAGAGGGTCAAGTGGCGAGGTGGCTACAATTGTTGGGGTGTTACGACCTGGACGTGAGACATCGGGCAGGGAAGCTACATGGAAATGTGGACGGGTTATCCCGAGCCCCCTGCCGGCAATGCGGCAGGCCGGGTAGGGACGCCTGTGCGGCTATAACCAGGGGAGGGAGACAGCCCGGGAACGGCGGGCCCCCTCCGGGCACGGAGGACCCTCTCCTGCCACCGGGTGGCGATGCCTCGCGGTGGGAGAAGGACCAACTGGACGACAGGCGGTTACAGAGGGTTAGGGCATGGGTGGGCCCGCTGGGGGCCCCCTCAGAGCCCCCCGGGGAGATGGACGACGAAGAGATGAGAGCGTGGTGGGATCAGCGCGACAGGTTAGTGCTGCTCGGAGGCCTACTCGGCCGGTGGTGGCACATCCCGGGGGGCGATAAAACGTTTCAAATAGCGGTCCCTACCGCCCATAGAAAGGGGGTGTTAGGCGATATCCACGGTTCGGCCATCATGGGGCATTTGGGCCGGGATCGGACACTCCGTCGCTGTCAAGAAAGGTTCTATTGGCCGGGTTTCAGGAAGGACGTGGTGCTCTACTGCCGGGCCTGCCCAGCTTGTCTGCGACGGAAGGCCCCCCCACCTCCGAGGAGAGAGCCGATGGGGCATGTGGGGGCGGGCGTGCCGTTGGAACGGGTGGCGATGGACATTATGGGTCCCCTCCCCCGGACACCTCGGGGCCAGAAATATATCCTGGTAGTATGCGATTACTTCACAAAGTGGGCGGAGGCTGTGGCCCTGCCAAATCAGGAGGCAAGCACGGTGGCCAGGGCGTTTGTGGACACCTTCGTATGCCGGCTGGGTCCCCCGGCAGTCCTCCACTCTGACCAAGGCAAGAACTTTCAGTCATCGGTGTTCCGTCAGGTGGTATCTCTGTTGGGGTTTAAGCAAACACGAACTTGCGCTTTTCGCCCCCAGAGCGATGGGTTGGTTGAGAGATGTAATAGGACTATTGAGAGCCTTTTGGCCCTGGTGGTGAAGGAGGACCAGACAGATTGGGATTTGCACCTGCCTATGGTGATGTGCGCTTACCGATCGTCTGTCCACTCCTCCACTGGGGTCACACCCAATATGATGATGCTCGGACGCGAGACGAGCGCCCCCCTGTCACTACTCTACCCGGTGGAGGCCGGCTCCGAGCCACCCGGGGAGGGGTATGTAGCCGCCCTGCAGCAGGGGATGGAGAAAGCACATCGGTGGGCGCGGCGGAGTTTGGGAAAGGCCGTGGCCCGGCAACAGAGAAACTACGATGTGCGTGCCCGCCTTCGGCCTATTCCGGTGGGGGCAGAGGTGTACTACTATCACCCCCTCCGAAGGCAGGGTATATCTCCTAAGCTCCAATGTCTGTGGACGGGGCCATGGCGAGTGGTGACGGCGATTGGAGGTCCGATCTACAAGATAGCGAAGGGCCGAAGTAAGAGAGTCGTACACGCCGACTCCTTGAAGGTGGCGCCACCACCGCCTGAGGTTGTCCGGCGGGTGGCGCCCCCCATGGGTGGTGGGTTAACTATGCCTCGCTGGGATAGACGTACGGACGCTCGGGGGCCGGAGAGCTGTTATTTCCGCTCTCCAGTTGAAGCCAGGATGGAGGATGAAGCCAGAAACTTGTCCAAAAGGCGGGGGTGGTCTCTCCCGCCCACCAGAAAAAGATACTTGAACCGTAAGCGGGCGGACCGGCGGAAAGCCAAAAGGATGTACGAGCGCGAGCAGACGTCGGCGCCGCCGGACTCAGGGGAGGAGAGTGACCGGCCGCACTGCGCTGTGAGAAGCACCGTCTCGGTGCCTGCGAGAAGGGACGAGAGCATAACAGGATCAAAGATGGCTGGTGGGAAGCACGAATGCGAAGACTGTGGAGTCCTCTTCTCTCGGGCAGATGGCCTCAAACGCCACCGTGACTCGGCGCACCACACCTGGTGTCCGGGGTGGGCGTGCCCCCTCTGCAGCCACCCGTTTAAGAGTTCGAGGAAGTCGGATTTTCGTAAACACCTCCGACTCCATCGCCACCGGTGGTCTGATCATCCGGATGAGATACCGGCCCCCACGCGGACGTACTTTGGGCCCCCGGGCCGGTTTGGTTCGGTGGGCACGAGGGTGCGAGGGGAGATGGGGGAGACGGCCGGCCCAATACCCAGCACTTCCCGAGAGGAAGCCCCACATACACCGAGTAGTGCTGCGGCCACGTCTGCGCCGTCCACACCCTCCTTATCCGATCCTGGTATCACCATAGGGGAGGTGGAAGATGAAGACTTAGAGGCAGCGCAGACGTTGGCGCAACTGAGTGATACTGATGTATCGCCAGTGAAAGGCGTCTCGAAACCGGCTACAGCTCGTCGAGTGGGGGAAACCTCTCCTCCACAGAAGCGGAGGCGGCAGGATGTGGGGCTGATGCGGTACGGGCTTGATGAGAGTCCTGTGACGGCCCAACAACTGATGGCAACACTGCCTCCCGTTACGCTGTCGCCGGTCTCTATCGCGGCTCTTCGTGCCGTTCTGCAGGACATGAACGAAAAGGCGCTCCTGGCTCAGACACCGGCCGTTGCCCCAGCCGGCGGAGAACCGGAGGGGCAGGCCTCGGGCGTGGACATTCCCGCCGTAAGGCGGTCCCCTAGGGGGAAGGGGAAGTCGTTAAAGAAAAAGGAGACTAAGACAAAGGGGTCGCGGAAGAGAAAGCCCGACAAGGTGACCAAGGCGGCGACTCGGAAATCCCCACGGCGTGAGAAGGAGGCGACTACCACCCGGCCTCCACCCGCGGCAGTAGCCGGGGCCCCTGGCCCGGAGGGGGAAGGAGACATCACGCAGAAAGTCGTGGCACTGGTCGGAGGGACCACTGACCAGACAACAGTTAGAGAGAGTGCGCGGGACACCCCCCCTGTTGTACCACCAACGAAGGGGGAGCCTGTAGAGGATGTGATGGACGAGGAGGTGTCGGGGTTGGCCACCACCGAGGGGGTGGGAGGCCCCAGCGAGAGCGAAGTAACTGGCAGCCAGAGCTCGGATAGCTCGGTGTCGTCAGTCAGTACCATCATAGAGACGGCGCAAGGAACACGGGTCCCGGGAAAAGACATGGCGGTGGCGGTGGGCCCGGCAGGGGACGGCGTCGTCGAGAGGAGGGAGGCGTCCCCGGAGCAGGTCACTATAGCCCCCACTCGGAAGGAGTCCCCGGCGTCGCCAGCCATCTCCTCGGATCGGCAGACAGCTACACACCGCTCCAACTCCCCAGGGGGGACCCACCCCAACCTGCCCGGAGCGGCCGGAGAGGGTGATGGGAACTCTCCCGTCCGCCCTACTAATCTACCACCGGTCCTAAAGGAGTTAATTAAGGATCCGACCGTGCCCAAGGAGACCCAGGGACATTATGACGAGACGCCTGGCGGGCCGGGGACCCCGCCGGCTACCACGGCGGCCCCTGCTCACGAGGTAGGGAGGGTGATAGCGGATATGTCGTTGCCCGGGCCCACCCCGGGGGCCACCCCCCGGCTGCCAGAGCCCAGTACGGGTGATGGGAAGGAAGGCTCTCCCCCGGAGCGGAGGGGGACTCCCAGTGAAGAGACCGACGATGGGCCGGGGGCCCCGCCGGCTGTCGTTGCGGCTTCGGCCCACGAGGGAGGGAGTGTGGCAGTTGGAATGCCGATGCCCGGGCCCACTCCGGGTATCACCCCCCTGCTACAAGAGACCAGCCCCGGCGGAGGGAAGGATGGTTCGTCTCTAAGTAGCGGGACCCCCGGGGAGGAGGTCCAGGGACAGGATGTCGAGGCACCGGGGGGGACGGTTGCTCCACAGGCTACTACTGGGGCCCGGGCTCACGGGGGAGGGAGTGTGACAAAGGAAATACGACCGCCTGGGCCCATCCCGGGTATCACCCCCTTGCTGCTAGAGACCGGTACTGGCGGAGGGAAGGAGGGTTCTCTCTCGGAGCTGAGTGGGACCCCCGGTGGGGAGACGCCGAGAGGGTCAGTCCCCCCCAGAGTTCGCCTACTCTTCCGCAGGGTCCGACGGGGCCCTCACCCGCGGTCTACACCGGGCAGCCTGTCACCAGTCTCACTGGAGGAGGAGCAAGACGTACGGAGACTATGGTCGTAGTCTCACCTGCCGAAGAAGCGGCGAGGACCAACCGGGAGACGGGCGCCGGGGGATCGGACACTGAGCGGAGGAGTCACACCCGAGGGCGGCGAGAACAGAGGATACCGGCCCCCCTTCCCACCCGCCTCACTATCTTGCCTTACGCTACGTTGAGGGCGGTTTACGCGGCTTGGGATAGGGAAAGCCATGTGAGAGTCATCCACCCAGGGGGCCACTCACGAGGAGCGCAGCAGGGCACTCACCTGCCGTGGGTGGAGGTGCCAGATACCCCCCTGGGCGCATGGAGCCACGGCAATCCACCGGAGTTCCCCCTGGATGGTTACCACATCATCCGGGGTAACCAGTCCAACAACACGAACGTTACGGACAATGGGGAGGTCGAGATCGTCTACACCCGGCGGACGACTTATCAGAGAGTAAGTACCTGGCTAGGTTGTTGGATGCAGCTGTATGAATCATGATAGGCCAGTACAGGCCCCGGCTCCCCCGGGTTCGCGGTGGGGGGGGGGGCGGCTAGGGAGTCTGTGGGCGCGAGCTGAAGAAGTTCCTGGTGGGGGGGGGGTGGTGTGGGGTGGGGGGGGGGAAGGGTGCATGCGGCCCGCCTCCCTCCCCCCCCCCCCCCCCCCGCTCCTTGGTTCCTTCGTTGGTGGAAATTAGCGGCCGGAGAGAAGGGGATATGGGCATGTCTTGTTGCTTTGGTTAAGTAGCGGAGTAGCGAAGGGGGGGAGTTGAGGGCTACTGAAATTAATTGTGGCTTTCCTCTCCCGTCGCAGGATCCCCCGGATGACGAATAGACGGACGGCGCGGAGAGCAGCTCGGCAGGAAGGACAGACGTTGTCCCCACCACCGCCACCGGAAGAGGAGGAGGTTCAGGAAGAGGAGACGACATGTTGTTCCCCGGTAGGCCTCCCTAAGGGGCCACCGGGCGTAAGGTGCCTTAGCGGTAGACCCCCTTCTGGGGTCACCGAGCCGGCGGGTAAAATACCTTAGTAGTACCTTAGTAAAGCGTTGTGTTAAAGCTATGAAAAAAAAGTGGAACTCCTTGTATGAATAAAACGTTCTTTTATTGTTATCAACATGTTGTTACACTAATAGGATAAATGTAATTAGTTATTTTGTAGGCTCTCCGAGAAGAGCAGGGTCCTACGGAGAGGGCTATCGATACCCTTAAGGTGTCAAATCCCCCGAGTGGGATCTGGGCTGAGTAGCAGCCTCCCCTTTAAGGAGAAGGGATAGACAGGCACCCAGGTGGGTTTCGGCCTTAAAAGTAGGAGAACAGGTATCCAAATGAGATAGGGAGAGTGTAGCGGTCGGAGGGGTAGGGGGGGGACCTGGGGGCGAGTGGCGCGCCAGTAGGCTGTGCACTACGGGTGCCACCAGGTCCTCCCACCCCCGAATACAGGAAAGCCACCGAGTGCGCGGTGGGTCCCCACCCCCGAAGCCACCGAGTACGCGGTGGGTTCCACCCCCGACCACCAGGCCCCACCGAGCCGGGGGGGGCCCGGTGGACGCTGGGTGTAGCCCCCGTGACGTCACTCTCGAGTATAAATACTCGAGCAGGGCGGCACCAGGGGCAGATTGGATCGAGACACGAGTCCGGAGGGAAGGACCTGAGGCTTCCGACCATACGCTCACCAAGAAGACGAGGGTAGTCACGGCTATATGACTAGTAGATGGTGTAACCTAGGAACAGTAATAAAGTGAACCACACACTGAGACCCTATGTGCTGACGTTGTTGTCGTTGACTGGGGAACTCCGTTACAATATATATATATATATATATATATATATATATATATATATATATATATATATATATATACATGATACAAAAAGACAAGAAAAAAAGACTTGACCAAGTCTATGTAGAGCCAAGAGATGCAGCATGATTGTCGTGGTCAAGGTGGTCACGCATTCAACCCAACCAGAGCTAACCAAGGAGTAGCCTGTAGTACGGCCACCACTCACCAGACGGCGCCTTCCCAGCGCATCCCGCGCGGCTGAAGCGGTCGTGAAAGAGACTAACTAGGGAGCTAACGTAGTGTAGCTCTGGTGGCCAGTGTAGTGAAAGATCTGCCCCTGGCGACAACGGGACGTACTACAGTCTACTCTGTGGTCCGCGACTGGTACTGGTACTGCACTTGGGACTACTCACTGACAGCTGGGACACCGAACTGCAAGGCGCATCCGTAGTCATCCTCTGTCAAGCACGCCACACAACCATGCCTGAGTTAGCCTACTGGAGTATTCGGGGTGTAAGTATCAGAATTTCTCCTCTTTTGACATTGATGACCATGATGTCAGCCACTAGATCTAGGCCTTCTCGTGCAAAGATTGAACCCCAGGACATGATTGGGCTCGCATGAAAGACTCTATTATAGTCTATACTTCTACAAAGCTGGAGTTGTCCACCTCCAGGAGGGGGGGGGGAGGATCAGACATTGGCCACCCCTACAGGCTATAGCTAGTCCTACTCACAAGATAGCACTGTCAGGGTGTGTCTTAAAACTCATTGTATTATTGTAGTCTACCGGTATTTTTGATAAGTTAGGCTATGGTACTATACAATTATTATTATTATTGTCTGTTGAGGGATGGGGGTGACATGTGGTGCACGTCCACTCTCCTCCCAGATCTTTCGCGGCAATACAAGCAACCGGAGGAAGTAGAGTGCCGGATATCTGCTAGGAGAGTGTTGCTGATCATCCCACTACGGTACGGTACGTACGGTAGTGGCAGTGAATCCCGGATAAACCGGCCCCATCGTCATCGCTGCCCCCGTGTCTAAACCGGCCCTGTCGGCAAAGCGGACCCCCGTTTTGACAGCTTTCACACGTGTCCAAACCGGCCGCCTCGGCCCGTGAGACAGTTTTGTTTTCACGCAGGACCTCCCTTATTAAACGATATTCGCACCGGATCCTCCCCAATGTCCTCTCTCGCAGCTGTTCTCCTATCATCCACACCAATTCTCCCTCGTAACTTCTTAAACAGCACCCTGATTCAGCCGATGGTGATACCCCTGGTATCAACCCCATTGAATCTGCGGCAGCCACCAGAGGTCACCCGGACTGTGAGATTCCTAATGGAATAATCTTTTCAATCGGTCAAAAACTTGAGAAACAGGCAGAACATGAATCAAAGGCCCCTTTCGTGATAAATTCACCTAAAAACATTGGTGCATTACCTTCAGGTGACTGGTCAGGTGTGTTTATGATAGTGCCTTCATACCCGATTTTGAGGGTCACTATGGCGACCAAAGAAAGTAAAACCCTTCCAGATTGTTTTAAACTCTATTTACCGAAAAATATATTGATGGATTTCACCCTCAAAGATGTTATTCAAGAAATTTCTGCAAAAGTGCAATTTTCCCTGACAAAAAGAAGGAATGGTTGCCATGGCAATTAATTACAACAGTTATAGAATCCTAATGGAATATGGAGTTCATATATGAAAAATCTTTTCAACCAGTCAAAAAAATTGAGAAACAGGCAGAACATGTATCAAAGGCCCTTTTCATGATAAATTCACCTAAAAAACATTGGTGCGTTAACATGACTGGTCAGGTGCCTCTATGATCGTGTCTTTGTACCCAATTTTGAGGGTCACTACGGCAACCAAAGAAAGCAAAAACCTTCCAGATTGTTAACTCTATTTATCGAGAGATATATTGATTGATTTCCCCCTCAAAGATTGATGACTAATGACCAAAGATTGATGATTTTTCAATTAAAAGAAAAATTATTTTAGAAATTCCTATAAAAAATCCACTTATACATGAAAAATAGAAGGAATGGTGGCCATGGCAACCAACTATATAATTAAATACAGCATTCCTACATTCTTATTGAAATATTGTGATAGTATATGAAATATCACTTCATTTATATGAAAACGCTTGACACAGGAATGACATATATATAAGGTAGTTTTTGATTTACAAATTTTGGTGAATTACTGACTAGCAGCGATGCTATTGCGCTAGGTTTCAGAGGTTGCTATGACAAAATAACAACTTTGAACCTTCTATGATGGTACTTGATATATTCTTACAGATATATTTATGAATTTATTGCTGTAAAGTTTTTAGGATTAACACTATTATAGTCAAAATATTTAAGAAATTTTTGCTTACAAAAATCCACCTTTAACTGAAAAATTAAAGGAATGGTTGCCATGGCAACCAAATATGGAATTCAAGCAAGATCCTAACATTCTATATGAGATTCGGTGCTTGTGTGGGCTACTGTCTTTCCAATTTGATTAAAAAATATAGTGCAATGGCTTGGAAAGGCTTAAAAATAATATCTAATCTGTACTTAACCTAAAGGTTTATATATTCAATGACCTTTGCCCTTTGACCTTGAATGGAACCCTCAGAAATTCTAAATAGAATCTTCTAAATGAAATCCAATGCTTGAACCTGACAGCCCATATCTTACTCTACAAGTGTAGAAAATTTCATATTCATAGCTTCAAAAGAGCCTAAGCAACTCACCACCAGATATCACTATTCAAAAACGATAAAAACGGCAACCCTGCCGGCCGATATATCAGCCTTTGGGACTGAAAGGGTTAAGATCATTTACTACAACATCAAGTACTACAAAATGCCCCTGTTGCTGCTTATTTTAATAAGATTACCATATTTATGGGAGAGCATTGAGTACTTACAGGGGTTCTGCATGCAAGAAAATGGGACTTCCTTCTGAGGGCCACACCATAGATTGATCCACTCATTCCAAAAATCCCTCACGCCATGCCAGACTATAACAAATTGCCAGAACATCTGTATTTGCATGTCAATGATACTGCTACAAGAAACAGTGAAGGTCCTTTGAGATTCTGCAAGGGAGCCTGATGACTATGAATTGATGGCACAAATCGAGAAAGCAGTTGCTGCTGGATATTTGAATGTGAACAACCAAGTCTCAATAAGTGACTTCATTGAGAATTAGGTTCTAGGTAGTCAAGCTTTATGATTGATTATATGGGTACAGGAGAGATGGGGGCTTCCAGCAAGACTGCTAGCTGCCAACTACAGCCTCAATTTGGCAGGGGTTGATTCACTGATTTCGGGTTGGAACATTAGCAGAATCTTACAATTCAAATCATATATATGATTCTTACAGAATCTTATAATTCAAATCAGGTATATGATTCAAGTTCATATGTTAAAAGCAGGACACAGAAACCTCTCATATATAGGCTCTCCAAGGACTCCTGTAAAACTGGTGAAGGAATACCTAAGGGCTGACATTATTTGCTATTGGCTGCCAGTGGTGCAACTGTGAGCACCTCTCCAACAGAGTTGACTCCAGATGGCAATGACTGACATTGAAACTGGCCTCCACATGGTGTGTGTTCCAGTCCTGCTCAAGACTCCCCCATCTTTTTTGTATCAGTGCTGTTCCGTCAACAACAGCTGTTCATTTGCTACTTGTTTCATTTATTTTCTTTTTTGAGCAATTTTTATGAAGTGAATATTGTGTGTACCATCACCAAATTTGGTGGTACAGCCATTCTCCCACTCAGGCACTAGCCCCTTACTCCTCATTTTAATGGCAGGTGTCAAGCAAAATGAGCAGTAGGTACTGTGTAAGTAATTGGTATAATCCATGACCTACCATGCTTAAGGTGAACACCCCTACCACTTAGCTACTGAGATTGGTCAAAATTTTGACAAACGACAGACTGTAGCTGGGTTTGTTCTAAAGCAAAGAAGGAAAGCCTTATGGAAAAAATGCCACTTTTACCCTATTCCGATAGGGGGGGGGGGGGGGGGGAGCGATGTTTTTTTGGGGCATTCCAAGGGGGGGCCAACTTTTTTTTTGGTATTCCCATGGGAAGGGCCAACTTTTTTTAGGGTATTCCCATGGGGGGGGCCAACTTTTTTTTGACCGATCGGTGTTAAAAAAACTGTGCCCCCCTGGGCGATGATTAATGAACGCTCCCTTATCCCACATAGTTCCACCATGGTATTTTGTCGATCTCATATATGAAGATTAGTTTGGCCCATCTACATACATAAATGGGGCTCCATGAGCTCTGGTTTGTATTCTAGCTATGTCAACAAATGACTCTACTCTCGACCTCTTGTACATATGGTTCAAAATATGGGCTTGCCTTCTATTCTTTAGCAAAGGAATTTCGGCATATCTATGAAGATCACATAAAGGGGTATAGGCTGATGCCCTGAGACAAATCTGCAATGCATTGTTTTGTCAAATCTGAAGTGAGTCAGTAAGATAGTCATGGGCAATATCAAGGAGAACATCTCCATAGTCAAGGTATGGTAGTATATCAGTTTTGAATATTGCAAGTGCCGCTTTCTGCATTAGGTAACCCCTCATCTTGGCAAGCTGATACAAATGACAAGATACACTTTTCTTTAGCGAGGCAAAATGATGCCTAAAGTCAAGATTGGAGTAAAACACCATATCTAAATATTATTAGATACCACTTGTTTAACTTCCTGATTATTAATAAAAAGCTTTGGTAATACATTTTGTCTCCTTAATTCTTTTGCAGAGAACAGAATATGATTTGTCTTCCCTATATTAATACTTAACTTATTCTGAGTACACCGAGTCAAAGAACAATTCAGATTAACTTGTGTTTCCTTGAATAAATTAAAAACAACAAAGGGCCAAGTACTGAGCCTTGTGGTACACCATGTATAATATCCCTAGATCCAGAAAATAAATGATTAGCCCTGACTGTATGTGGGTAGGAACTAGCAGCAAGGTGGTGGTTAGGCAGGTTGGTGGGTGAAATGGTTGGTGAGTGGACAGGTTTGTATGTGAGCAGGTTGGTCGGTGGGCAGTCGGTGGATAGGTAGGACAATAGGTGGGAAGGGTTGATGATTAGGCAGGTCAGAAGGTGGGCAGGTCATTGGGTCGGAAGGTTGAGATATGAACAGGATGGTGATTGGGCAGGTTTGTATATAGGTAGGTTGGTGGATAGGGAGATTGGTAGGTGACAAACTTGAATGGTAGGGAGATTGATAGGTGAGCAGGTTGGTTGCTAGATAGGTAAGTTGGTATGTGGGCAGGCCAGAGTATAGGTAGGTGGGGAGACTGGCCTCAGTCCCTGTGTCCTACCCTTCCACCCCTTCTGAGTGACACAGGGACTGGTCTCATCCATAATCGGCCGCGTAGACTGGCGCGACATCGGCTTGGGGTCATAAATAGGAGATTCTGGTCAGAGTGGACAAGTCTTTAATTCATGGGCCACTCAGAGAAGGACACATACTACAATGAATTGTATTCCGATATCCTTTAATCATTTAATGAATGTTCATAATCAAAGACTTGAGCAAGTCTAGTAGGTGGGCAGCTTGGTGGTTAGGCAGGTTGTATCATGGGCAGCTTGGTTGGTAGGCAGGTTTATGGATAGGTTAGTTGATATGTGGCAGGCTAGTGGGTGGTAGGTCAGTAGGTGAGCAGGTTGGTGGGTCGGAAGGTGTACATGGTGTATGTAATGTTATCGCGTGACCGTAACGTCGGCCGTACAAAGGCAACGCACTACTGCGGATCACTCTCCAAGCATATCTTCTGTTATACGAACACTAACCGAATACTACCGAGACTACTATAAAGAGAATGTAGATGCAATTCACATATTTATAATGTCAAGGTATCTAATGTGTAGAATTCACCTGATATTGCTTAAATAGCTTGAATATGCGAGGCCGATCGAAAACAACATACGCCTATTGACAGGTCAGCTGCGGTTCACACTGCTCCGTTTCAGCTACCTACTGGAAATTTTTGCGGAGCGGCGCAGTGTATCGCCGCTGGAATGCGGTGTGATGCGAAATATGGTTACCTTGCGAAATTCCGCTTTTATCGCCCACGAGCATGCGCAGTCATGAATTTCACGATTGGAGAGTGCGGAAATCATCGGGCGCTCTCATCCTAGTTGGTAACACTCTCCTCCCAGATCTTTCACGGCACTAAAGCTTGCTAATAGTAATACAAGCAACTTTGCACGTTTCGTCGATCGAACGATATTTCACGGGAGCGTCGCCAACGTCACGCAACGTAGTAACGGGTACGTCCGGCCGCAAAAATGGACACTGCGCTGCTCGGTTTTCTCTCTTTGCAGAATAGTCCGTGAAATGTGAGCGCAGGAAGTTCTCCACACGCATGCGCGAGTAGAGTGGGTGATAAAAGCGGAATTTCGCAAGGTAACCGATTTTCGCATCACAGCGGCAGCCAACGTAATATTACGTTAACAACGTGGTGCAGAGCAGTGTATTGTCAGTCGGCGTTAACTGATGCGATCGGACTTGTTGTCATCGATTGTTTTCGCCTATTAAAGCTATTTAAATGGTATTGTGTGCATGCCCCACGTAAGATACCTTGATATTTGGTCATTACGCATTCCTTTCAGGTAGTCTATCCAGGTGCTACAAGTATACAGGGTGCTGAAAAACAACAAGAACAGATGTAGACAAGACAAGGACAATAAAAATAGACAAGACAAGTAAAATTAACAATACTATGACAATACTTAAAGACAGTAACAAAACCAGACTAACACAGGAGCATATGTAATAGATGATTGCTGGAAACTAACTTTTTTCCCCATTTTTCTTTTCACATGATTCAGTATTGATTGTCCAATAGGAGAATTACATCTCTTTTTCGAGCCGTTCAATGAACCTGTACTTGTGCTTCTGATGCAAGAATATGCAAGTCGCTTTCTGTGTGATAACCTATTGTCTAAATTCCCTAATAAATAGTGTGACATCGAGATCATTTGAATGAAAAAGTCTTTGTCTGTGTATAAACAATTTACTGTGCAAGATAAGGAAGTTGACTAATTTATCTGTTTTACTAGATACTGGTCCATGTCTCCCAAATATGATTTCTTTCTGGGTAACTTTTAAAATATCTTCCCCAAGAATGCCATGAATCCATTTCCTAATAGTAGCCCAGAATTCTTGTACAGCATAGTATTCTGTAAAGAAGTGAATTATAGAGTCTTCCTTAGCACAGTAATTACATTCTGAGGATCGTATCACCCTCCATATTTGCATATATATATTTATTACATGTGATGGTTTTATTAATAATACGATACTGGAATGACTATATGTTGGTCTCCCTAGAAAGAGTGTATGGAAAATGACATATCTTTTCCCAAGCCGACATCCGTGTAATACTTTTGCAAGACTTAAAAGAATTTCCACAGAGTTTGCATGTGCATGCTTATGGAAATCCAAGCTCTTCTCCCCCCTCCCCCCCCCCCCCCACACACACACACCCAACCCCATGGATGGCCCATGTCAGAGATAGATAGGCACGGGAGAGCTTAATCATGCGGCCAACCGGTATATAGATAGTAACTGATAAGCTCCTGCACACTTGACGCTCAATAGCTTAAATTCATGCTCTTACCCAATGTCCAAAGGTAGAAAGTCGTAGACGATTACGCAGGGCACTCAGATTTCTAGTGTTATCAGACGTTTATCTCATTTTTATTGGTCTGAAACATATTTTGTAATACGCCCAAAGTAAAAAGTAACAAATATGCTCTTCTTTCTGTTTTATGCCCTTTACATCAAATATTGTTCCTTTTTGAGCTTTCTACACGAGTAATTTGCTACACAATGTTTTATCTGACCTACTATCAACCCAGAAATTTTGATACATGAGATATCTTCCACATGGGGAATTATCAAAATTCTATTAAAGCTATGACAGTTTTCTCGTATATTGGCAACAACACACCCAATTATTCGCTTGCACGCATAACATTAAATTTCAAATCAATTATAATGTTATAATTATTTGACATTTGAGAAATTTAGAACCACACATTCCGCCAAACTCATCAAGCAGCTATGGTAGCGTTGTGTTGGTTGCGGCCAACCAAAGTAGTCTTCCTCAGGATAGCTTTTACTATTAGTAGACTTACAATCACCCGGTAGTTAGGTGCAATACTATATTTATATGTATGCATCGGTGCTGTAAACGTTTTTCTTTTTCAGGGAAGTTGAGTGATCTCTTTCTTCATTCAGGGAACACACAGTGGGCAGGTGCATTAAATGTGTTCCCATGCAGGATTTTATACCGAACCCGATGTAAATAGAATGTGTAGATAAATATATCTGTGTAAATAGTCTGCTTATGTAAATGCATCTAAGTACATAGTCTGTGTTGGTGCCCCACTTTTTTTACCTGTGTCAATAGTTTGTCTTATTTACAAAGGGTGTATGTCATACATTACGTCCTCACACTAGGGTAGCTTCACCACATTTGACAAGACCTTCCTCATAGACCTTAGGTTTTACCGTTATATTTGCTATCGTGAGTTTTTTCCGGTATATTCCATAGTACCCAACTAACATAACACGTAATTTCAATGAAGTATTCGAACAATGTTTTTATTTCAAATTGGCCTTCGTCAGCTACATAATCTCTTTGCGCTGTCTGACAACTCTTACAAGAGATCTGAATATTTTCTTAACTCATACCGAGAACTGTATTTGATTACTGTGGTGGAGTTTATTGTATATGTATCCCAAATAACTGCATCTGACATCACAACCCAGTGATGTGTCGGTAGACGGTGGAGCACCAAAATAGACACACAACATCGCATACTACGTATTGCGACAATGGAGATATGACATATCGCGACACTGGAACAAAAAACAAGGTATACCAAGATATGCCACGGCACACACATTGTGTTGGTGGAACCAGCCCTTTAGTAGGACATCAAGCTGTAGTAAAGTAATGTAAAGCCTATAAGACACCAAATTTTTTTCCCGATTCATCCCGACCATCGGCTCAGTGAGAGTCTGGAATAAAATGTCGATGTCTTATACCTATAAGACACCGACACGATGACTGTCCCCGATCACACTTCCCTCCCTTTATAACCTTGTAAAACAACCCAATTGAGATCAAAGAGAGCGACCGGCTGGGCCCCGGGCCGGGTGATAAATATATATAGGCAATAATGCAAAGTTTAATAACTTCTGGTCTATTTGAAATATCAGAAAACGGTTAAAAGATCGCTTGTTTCTCCCCTACACATCGATATAAGACACTTGTAAATCGGACTGAGGGATAGATAGCAACGCTTTTTGAATGGCATGCTCAGAATCGGTAACAATCGGTAAAAGTGCGTACACCGGAATCTTAAGGTCGGGCAGAGTCGGTCATATCTGACATGGTAGTAATGCCCGAGGCGTCGGGAAAAGCAATAAAATCGGGTCAGTGAAGTGCGTACACCGACCCAATTGATGCAGATTGTCACAGACCCGACGGATCCGTCGGGCAAAGGTAGAATCGGGCACAGTGGTTGGGTCGGTGTCTTATAGGCTTAATGCATGCCTGGCCACTAATGAGCATATCTGCTGAGATATTGGGTTCACGGGTTGACCTGACCTATATAGACCGCTTACCACTAATCAGGGGGCCGTTTCACTAGTGGGGTGGTATAAGCAAGAGCTAGCCCCGCAACAGTGCCAGCAACAGCGATGCCAACAGTGACAATGACAAGTTCCCGTTTCATCAGTGCTCTCACTGTTGAGGTGAGACCAACTCTCACTGTTGGCACAGGTCTCGCTATGCACACGCATTTGACAATCGAATTTATTCGTCAACGGGCCGGGATGACGTAGAATTTCACACCTTCCCATAAGAATTAAGCAATGAACGTGAAGTGAGTTATATATACGACCTATAATCATACCAAGTATGAAGAAAATCGGCCAAGCCGTTTCGAAGATATCGACGTTTGAATTTGGTCATAGCAAATACTGCACTTCCCGCCGGCCTCCGGGGATAGACAAAAGAACAGCCGAAACCCCTGCCGCATTACGGAGGGAGTGAAAAAGAACAGCGATTAACGCTAACGCACGGAGGGAGTACAAAATTCAAACGCCGATAACTTCAGAACCGCTTGGCCGATTTTCTTCATATTTGGTACGGTTATAGCTTATATGTATACCTTACTTTTTGTAAAAATTTCATTGCCCTCCTCTGACATAAACAAAAGTCTAAACCCAACAGCGACAGGGTCTACCCTGTCACTAATAATGCCTCAACAGTGATAGTTACAGTGAGACTAATTTTCTAGTGAAACGTACTCTGTCACTGTTGGTCTCACTCCTTACCTGACTCATGTTCACGCTTGACTGCACATTCTCATGAAATGCAAAGTATCACTGTGGTCTCACTATGGCAGCTTACCCTCCTAGTGAAACGGCCCCCAGAACTCTCTCATAACATGGTTAGTACAATAACATGATAATGAGGTTGTAACAGTAATAGAGCTAAGATGGTAATGCAGTTAGAATGGTTACGCGGTAATGAGGATAGAATGGTAATACGGTAATAGTAACTTAATAACTTCATCACAACTTTCTGTCTGGCAATCTCCCACATTGTGTCTGTCTGTATGTATATATGTCTGTCTTTCTGGCTCTGTCCCCCTCTGCTTGAATATATCTGACTGTCTCTCTTTTTGTTAGTGGCATACATACAGCAGGGCCTGTCCCCATTCCAACAAACATGGATAAACTTGTAGAACACAGTCATGAGTCCAAGGACACCCAATGAGTCATCACTCTGATAACAGCTTTGGCTCCCAGAAGTTGGAGAGAAGAGAAGGGTAGGGGAGGGGGGCATGTGTACGGTTACAGGAGAGGCGGCTAGAGAAGAAACATACAGGTTTTGTGCCTATCTGACAAGGCTTTGATTCCTGGGTCTGTCAGGGATCAGGGGAAGTCCAAATATAGTTTTTTTCTTAATAATGTCCATAATCAAAGACTTAAGCAAGTCTACCCTGTTGTTAAAACATGATGGTCTTAACATGACCTTGGTCGTTAGACACAGAAAAAAATGGAATAATCTACAAATAATAATTATAGAAATTTGAAGATACTTGCAATTTATTTTCTAACTTTTCTGGATATTCTGGTGATGAAAAGCTAGAAGACGGGGGTTTCACGGACAAATTAATCTTTTTGTGTGTCTGTCTGTATGGTTGAGCTGAGTAGAATGTAGCCATGGCATGCGTAAGTCCCTGCCTAGTTGAGTCGGTGTTTTTCCTCTCCTTCACTTAGATTGCGATGTTTTTGAGATGTCTCCAAGACGACTAACCAGACAGATAAATGTTCAACTCAATATCAAAGTGCAATCCATCACGTTGTTCTCAGTATGACATCTCTGACTGTCACTGGGCTTCTACAAAGGATTCGCATGGGATGCGCAGTAGTTGATAAAACCTGGCTTTCACATGGTAGCGTTAAGAAGAAACAGTCGGGGCTTAGACTGTAAAGGTAAAACGGCAAAGGCAAATAATACTATCAATCATTGCAGGTCCGGGATTGAAGAAAAGAGAAGGTTCACAAATCATGGTAGAATGGTCATAGAGTTTAATAAATGTTTTATATATAGAGTAAATAAATCACTATTCTGTGAAGCAACTTATAAATAAATGGTTTACTATACCGGGCAAGTAGCTATAGAGACAGATTGAAAAAAAGTTTTTAAACGAAGGAACCAGTAGCCACATTTATAGGCAGGACCTAGTAGGTACCTGGGATTCAGACATATAATGTTCTCGTTTAAACACCAACGTTAAGCAACCTTCGGCTATCTGGTGTGTGGGGAAGAATTCTAGTTCATGTCAAATATAGAGTTAAATCTTCACGAATCATCCATTACCATGAAATATTATCCGGTGCCGCTGATCAAATATTCTATAATTGATTCACTAGGAGCAAATTGTATGTTCATTATTGATGAATGAGCTGCAATTATAAACCAATAACAATTAAAATCTTTGGTTTCATTTAGTCTATTGATAGTTTTCTGTAACCCAGTGCACCCGGTCAAAATGCCATTTCTGTAACTGTCTGAGTCTAGGACCCAAACATGTCAAACACCAGTAGGTCAATGAGGTATTTTAGTCTGGAGTGATTGGTCATGTTCAGCTGGGCACACCTCTAAGACCCTGAGACGCTGTCACCCTGCTCATGTCACAATGAATAGCACGCTGGTAGTGATGGGATAATTTCTTTCAGTATGCTTGAAGTCTATGAGCGACCCCTCTAACCATTAGGCAATTTATATATCGTGTACAAGCACGCTCTAATAATTCTTTAATTAACCCTTTCGCGCCGGGGGATGCCTTAAGGCATGGCCGGGGGATGCATAAATGAAGGAAACACTGGTTATTAGGTTTTAAGGTTTATCAATAACACATTAATAAGCAAATAAATGGAAAGATAAATACCAAATAAAAACAAAACAAATATAAATGTACAAACAATTTTGAGTAGATAGATTATAATACATTTACATGTACAGTATTTACAGCATCCAACAGTTTCACAGTCCCAGGAAAGCATCGAGGGTGGACTGCACTTTTTGTGGACGAGAACCACCAACACTAACCTGTAAACGGGTCTCTTACCCGCTACTTTCAACAGGTGTGAGCGGGGTGCCCCTTTAAGCGGGGTTGAAATAAACTCTTAATAGAGGGAAAAATATCCGTTCCGAGCGAATTGTTAAGCGGGGTGTCCCGGAAGCGGGGTTTTACTGTATTTCTTTATTGGTTTGATTTTAAATTTCTCATATTTCGTGCACTTAATCTATATTTATAACAAGGCGGTCATTGTGATACCAAACTTTATTGTTTTTGTTGGGGAAAACACATTTATTTTCATCGATTTCACGACTGGTTTCCCAGATGGCAGATCAGGGCCTTGTTTTTTAGTCACGATATCATCGATCCACGATGGCCTAAGATCGTCGCTTGAGACCAAGACATTATTTGGTGATACAAAATGGCCGCCGTGCTATAGACGGTGTCGTAGCCTGCAGCCTACGATCTGAGCTCAAATTGTCGGCCCTGACAACAAGTATAGAAATTTTAACACGAGTAAGGGATACATATGACCTAGAATCGTACCAAATATGAAGAAGATCGGTCTCTTCGTTCTGAAGTTATCGGCATATTTCGTCATAGCAATCGTCTGCTCTGGTGGCCATAGACTGTAGTACGTCCACTTGTCGCTAGGTGCCAGGGTGCTCATGCTCCCAAAGTAACCCGAAGGCGGCGCGGTGCGTCGGACCGCATTAGTCCTGACGTCATCATTGGGATTCCCCACCTATCACGTGGCATTTTGGTGCCAAACAAGTCTAAACCCCGCAAAGCATCGCATACACGATGTATCGGCGCAAGTCTCCTTTTGTCAATGAACGAATGTTTTCAGTTATAAACGATCAAAGATAAAGAAAGTTGAGAATGTATTTGGCAGGAAATATATTTTTGAATTGAGCTATGATACTTCGAGATGTTTTGGTTCGCCGATCACTGCACACAGTGAAGGCATAACCCAATGTTTGGCACCAGAACGTAGGGGAACCCTGCTCTCGGCAGGTCAAATGACGTCACACTAATGCAGTCTGAGGTGTCGGGAAAATACCCTGGCCACCAGAGCAGACGATTGCTATGACGAAATTCAAACGCCGATAACTTCAGAACGAAGAGGACTATCTTCTTCATATTTAGTACGATTATAGGTTAAATGTATACCTTACTCGTGTAAAATTTTCATCGCTTAATTCCCACGGGAAGTAAAGTTCCATGTTTGCTACGACATGTCTAAAATTGTCTTAGCCCTACGACATAGTTGGCGACACTTTCCGCTCGGCTAGGCACAGAGTGTTGTGACTAAAAAACACATTTGAGCTCTCTAGATGTCGTCGATACAACACATTTGTCGTAGCTTCTACGATCGTGGCTCTATAGGACACTCCCGCCTGGCCGATGTCGCCAATAACGATTGTCGTGACTAAAAAACAAGGCCCAGGGCGCCACCACTCAACCTCTAGGAGTATTTATATATATGCTGACCCAGTTACCCGTGGTGACGCTGTTTGTTGCGCCAGGGGTGCCCGGTGCATTAGGGTTAAGCCACCCACCTTTACCACCCTACGAGTTATCACTCGCACATATCATGATTCAACTACATGTACGCTATTTGCCTATTTTCCATTAAGTCGATCATTAAAATTTGATGAAATCGTGGCAAAAAAGGCTACTTTCGAACCCCAAGCGATTTTTTTCTACGCTACCTATTACCATGAAAACATGATAATCCATTTAAAAATTCAAATTTTGGAGCACTCTTCCATATGTGATATTAAGAAATGTTCAAGTCATCATTCTTTGTATGATCTAAGGCATGGAATATAAGAAAATAGGCCCATATGGTCAGCCTATTTTTGTGTTTGGTAGACATAGTAACTATGCAAAATATTTTCATGTGTTAGCTAATTATATATCATTTCAGATATTACATTGATAAAGCTATAGAAAACTATATTTTTACACAGTTTTCCAATGAATATTCAGTTTAGCCTTACTTTATGCCAAAAACGTAAATTGTGTGGTTACCATGGAAACAGATTTTTCACATAGAACGTCTACTTTTATAGTACTACTTTTAGAGCAAAAGGGTGTGGGTATTTGGAGTGGGTTAGAAATGGGTGTATACAAACAAAGACGGGTTTGTATAATCTTATAGTATACAACCTATTTGCGTCATGTCACAGCCTGTACGCTACAGAAAAAAGATAAGAAACTGTCATGATATGTGAGAGGGGCCAGGCGGCAGAACGGTTGAAGCCGAGCCTGGAAATTGTAAGACTGACCCTAATAAAATCTATCTAAAAAAAGAAAAAAACAAAAAACAACAAGAGTTTGCAACTGAACTGAATTCCTAGCTTTCCATGTCCCAGATTATGGATGCAGAAGGGTCTACCGGTACGTCATGGGGAAATTCTTGGCGCAGAAGGTGGGTTATCATGTTCGCAAATCTTGCAAGATTTAGGACGACGATGCAAGATATTGTGAGATGCAGCCTGATCTAGACTGGCGACTCGATTTGGCAGGTGGAACACCCGCTTTCGGATAAAGGTAGAACCTGAATTCAAAGTGTTCCACTAAGGTATTTCAAAGCTGTAAAGTTTGATACCAGGGTGCTACTATTTATTATTTATTACTCGTGGTCGCTGTCTGAGTCCATATTTGCTATACACCTATTACCAATTAATTTAAATCTTAATATATTTCAGTGACTTACATGTAGTTCTAGTTGCACACAACAAATATACAAATAATCTAATCAGTATAGTTGTTCTGCTATTGCAGCATCACCATACCACACCTAGTGGAACTACGTGTATTGCCTTACTGTGACATCCTTAGTGGCTTGACAGTGCACTGCGACTTATTGAGCGTGGGCCACACGCTAATATATTCTGCCTAAAGGTTAGAGTGGTCACATAGACCTTGAGCTTGCTGCTAAAAACTAACCTTTCACTCACTGTTAACACTAAAAAGACTAAAGTGTGCTGGTACTTGCCCTCAAACAAAAATAAGAGTGTGGTTAATTTGAGTTTCCATGCTAAGCAAACTGAGCTAACAATTGTTAACTCATACACCTATCTAGGAGTAGATATTGATTCTCATCTTAACTTTGACAAACAATCACAGAAGGTACTGAGGCAAGTGAGCCACAAGTTGTTTCAATTCCAAAAAATGAGATACCTGCTAACCAAACAAGTGGCAATCTCGTTTTATAAGTAAGCGATCCTGCCCATTTTTGATTATTCTGGTATTTTCCTTGATGGGGCTTCAAAACAAAACCTGGCTAAGATGCAGAGGCTACAAAACAAAGCACTTAGAATCTGCCTAAATGATGGTACTAGGGCATTAACAATTGACCAACTTCACCTCAACACAAAAGTCAAATCTCTTCAACTTAGAAAGACTGAGTTGATCCTAACTTACATGCGCAAGGAGTATATTAGAAAGCATGGAGCCATAGGGGCTGCTGATAATGTTAATGAAAATGTGATCGATGGTGATGTTGATTCCCTTAATCACGGTACAGTTATGCTGATTGTAATCCTATCCTATAATGGAAGACCACCTATCTCCAAGGTGAATTATATGTGAATAAAAAAATAAATAAAAAAATATCTGCTTGCTAACACTGTGATATTGGGAAAGGAGCAGAGGGCCAGTGTCTCAATGTCTTAGAGGCGTGCCCACCTGAACATGACGAATCACTAGAGACCAAAATACCTCATCGGCCCACTGGTGCTTGGTATACTTGGATCCTAGACAGGCAGTTGGGGAAATGGCAAGCTGACTGGGTTCTAGTGTGTTACAGAAAATGACACATAGACTGAATATTTAACCCGATTCCACGCTCATTCATCAATGATAAACATACCAGAGGGGGACAGAGCCAGAAAGACAGATTGGCTGATGCTCCAATCTTGTCATACAGAGGTATGACAGGCGTGTGATCGCCCGCCGTCTCGCTCAGGACTAAGCACCATTAACTACTGAAGAATACGAATTCAACAACTCTGAAAAGCTGGGAGATACGTTGTGAACACTCAGTGACCATGTCAACGCCAACTGCCGAAGCTAAACCTCAACGAGAAATGAGGGAATCGACGAAGAAAACCCGACACCACAAACCTGAGGGTAAGCACGAGGACACGGGTATGGCGACCAGTCTAAAAATAGCCAAGTCACCCACTGCTAAAAAGACAGCGGTCCCGTTGAAAGCAAACGCTACAATGAGTCAAGTGATTGATAGGATAAATGAACTTGAACGAATGTTAATCGAACAAGAAGCCTCAAACCACACTACTCTCAACCTAATCACCAGGTTGGAGATACGAATTACTAAGGCTGAAAAAAAGATTGATAAATCGACAGGTTTATTGGACATTATTAGCAAACGGCTATCGACTACTGAATCGACCCTCAAAGACGTGGCCAACTCCCTGAACCGGACAATGGACGACATAGATCAAGCTAGGAAAGATATGTTAAAAACCCACCTCATAACCCTGAGAAACACCGAAAAAATGGAGAACTATGACTATGATAAGCGCAGGAAATTGATAATTCTATCTGGGTACAAGGAAAACAAAGAAGAAAGCCCTCGTGATACGATTGTCCAGTTCCTAAACGACATCCAGATCAATCCAAATGAAGTACTGATGGAAAACATATACAGGAGAGGCAGATTTAACCCCAAAAGTAACAGACCTCGTGATATAGTAACCTGTCTCGCCTCACCATTGATCAAAGGGAAGATCTACAAAAACCTTCACCTTCTCAAAGATAACGATAAATGGAACCGCGTATCAATACACGACGAGTACAGTAGATCTGAATATGAACATCTGAAAGATCTAAGAGCTCTAGCAGCGCTAGCGAGAAGCAAACAACTAAAAGCCTCCATGAAAGGATTATCCATCGTGATAGAAGGAAAGTCATATACTGCGGCACAAATGGGGGACCTTGAAGAAAACCATCCGGAGATTTCTATTGAAAAAGCAAAAACTCAGGAAACAAAAGATGGTCTGGCCTTCCAGAGTAGGCATGCTAAATTGTCAAACTTGTATCCGTGTACGGTCAATTACCAGGGCATCGACTATGATACGGTTGAGCGAGCATACCAATCAACGATGGCCCTCGAGTGCGACGACGACAAGGCACTTGACCGCATAAATGCAGCACAAGATGTGAGTGAGGTTATGAACATAGCCAGAAATGTCAAAAAAACGAAAGAGTGGGGACAAAAAAAAGAGGAAGAAATTGTGCTCTGTAAATTCGAACAAAACCCTCTAATGAAAACGTACCTACTGGAAACTGGCGACAAGTTCCTATACGAGGCAACCATTGACCTGGAATGGGGGTGTGGTAAACATCTTGGACAAGCAACCGAGATCGAACAGGACTCATGCCCTGGGAAAAACAAATTGGGTAAGATCCTTCAAAAAACCCGAGACAAGCTTAACAAAGAAGAAGTAGACAAAAGCGAACCGGAAAACAGGGACTACGACGACGAAACTGAATCTGATCAAGAGGACAAAAGCGAATCCGAAAGTGAGGGAGACAAGGAGTAGTCGCTATAACAGATATATTCAGACGACCTAGTAAACCAGTGTGTTGGTAAGATAGGCACTCAACCGTGACATAACCAATCAACAAATCAATTGGACCGTGACCGTGATCTGTGACCCATATTCCGCAAATATACACAAGGATACGTACAATGAAACACATATTTATAACGGACTCCAGAGGCAAGTCACTACACCAGATGATTGCTCAAATCAACACAGAAAGGATCCAAATCGAAATACGCACCTTTAGTGGGCGTACCATCCAAGACCTCATCGTTATCTGTGACCATTATACCTCCATACAACCCGATAATATATACTACATCATGGGCGGAGTATGCAATATAACCCAAAAGAAAGGGCGGAAACTATACTTCAACTGGCAATCTACAGAGGAACTATTAAATAATGTGTGGTCATATATTGAAGCTGGCATGAATTGGATTAAGAAAAACTCGCCAAACTCGACAGTAATTATGTGCCCTATAATAGGTCTACATGTGGGAAAAGCTATAAACGAAATATGTGAAACCAAACAAGAAATTGTAAACAAATTTGTAGAACTGATAAACCCTAGAAATTATCCATATCAATGTACAAATGAATCCGGCAATATCAATTCCCTGGGTACAGAAAATGGTTCATAAAAGGAAAAAATAACAAAGTAAGACATGACTTTACTCATTTAAGCAGAGATGGAATCCATCCGACAATTACACTCGTAAGGTTCTGGGCAAAAGAAATAATGAAAGCAACAAAGCAAAACTGAAGGATACATATTCAGCCTAAAATGAATCCCCGATCCAATATTAAGCATAAATTAAAACTCGAAAGCTACCAAATAAAAGGTGCAACAAACACTTGGACTAGGTCGCTGAACTTATCCAAGATTTCTTTAGGAATATAGTTAAACTACTCTCAATTATTGTAACCGAACTCTCTCTCCCTTTTCCAATTCCTATCATACTATGGAGTACTAATGACTTGGACTGGGTCGCTGAACTAATCCAAGTCACCAAATTTACAAATATCACAAGCCCAACGGAAAAGTATCAGAGAAAGGAAGATACATATCCCATTTTGATTTATATTTTCTTTTTATGGGACAGGTGCTGTCCTGGGCATGGTGTGGCCCTTATCCACGCCCCATAGTTAAGCTCGGTAAGCAACGACCCGAGGTGTCGATGTTGCTCGCCAAAGAGCTCCTAGTGCTAATAGAGCCAAATTGTTTATTCTACAATGTAATGTTTCATATGTTTTGTCTGACTTACTCTCTAAACAGAATGTTAATTTTTACTCACACAAAACACTCTTGTACATGCCTATGTCGATGTATGTCTATTCCCATGTTATTGAAATGTGTACTTTCCAACAAAAAACCTATATACCGAGGTAAAACTAACAATGGATAAGAATGAGATTAAATACATAAACGATTTAAAAGATAAGCGAGGACTAAAAATCACCCACCTTAACGTATGGAGCCTTAAAGCAAAATACGAAAGAATGCGTGTGGAACTTAAAGATGCCTCAATAGATGTGATCACGCTATCTGAGACCTGGATGACAAGAAAAGACGATTTAAACTCATTTTTATTTCCGGGATATAACGTTGTTAGACTTGACCGAATGTGGAAGGAATCCCCAACGGATATTGAACCGAAAATTGGTGGGGGGCTGATGGTTTTGTTGAAAGATAATATAGATTACGACGAAAATACCTATAAAATGTGGAATGTAAGTTCCAGGGACTTTGAAATGCAAATAGTATGTATAACCCATGCCTTTATGAAACCAATTGTAATTGTTAATACCTATAGACCGCCAAAAGGGAATAAGACAATTTTTATCGAGACACTTAAATCGACGATTGATGATATAAAAAGAGAAAACCAAGAAATTTTTATACTTGGTGATATGAACTTGGATATATCAAAGAAAAAAGATGCACAATGTATAACCTTGTTGAATGGTATGACCCAAAGAGGTCTCACACAATGTATCAAGGATATCACACACTATACAGAAAGCAACTCAATCATTGACCTTATTTTCACCAATACAAATTTTATAAAAAATGTAGGAGTCTTGGATAATAACATTAGCGACCACCAGATGGTATATATAATAAGGAAAAAAACCTCTGAACAGAAAATAAAATTAGAAATTACTGGACGTACATATAAAAAACACAATAAAGAAAAATTAGGGAAATTTGTAGATGATACTAAATGGGGGCAATTTTATAATACAAGAACAACAACAGGAAAATGGAATTTCATTATGGCAACACTTACATCGTACCTGAACCTAAATTGCCCGACAAAAAAATTCCAAATCAAAACAAAAAATGAACCATGGTTGACAGGCGATATAGCTATACTATTGAAGGAAAAAAACAAACTCCTAACAAAACCAAAAACCAAAAACACCAAGACAGCATGGGATAAAGCCAGGGAGGCTTGGAAAAATGCAAATAAAACAATAAAAAGAGCACGACAAGAATATATACTGAGTCAACTAAACAAACAACGTGACAACCCAAAAAAGTTTTGGAGGGAAGTCAACGATATTTTACCAGGCACCAAAGAAAATAAAAACAAAAGTATTAAGTTAATAGATCAAGACAGTATGGAAAATATTTTACAAGATAATACCGCTGATTATCTAAACAGCTTTTTTACGAATATCGGACCTAAATTAGCTAAAGACAACTATCAACCTAGGAGACTATATGATCCAAATTTAATTACAACACAAGAAAACTACCACACTGACCAAAAAGAAATTATTGAACAACTAAAGAAAATAAATATATATAAACCCTCTGGTATTGATAATATTAAAACTGAAATTTTAAAAGAATATTTAATCCTAATCTCAAAACAATTTACTGTACTCTGTAACCAAATTTTTGAAGAATCAGATATTCCCATATCATGGAAAACCTCAACCGTAACCCCAATCTCCAAGGGTGGCGATACTAAACACTGTACAAACTATAGACCCATCTCAATTATACCTATTCAAGCCAAAATCCTGGAAAAAATTGTAAATAATAAATTAACAAATTTCATAGAAACAAACAATATACTTACCCCGCATCAAGGAGGCTTTCGAAAGGGTTATTCAACACTAGCAACCCTCGCAGATTTTACAGATGATATTGCTAAAGCATCAAATATTGGTCAAATAACTGGTACTATTTTTATAGATTTGAAAAAGGCCTTCGACACCGTAGACCACTCCATCCTACTTGACAAACTTCAAAATTATGGAATAAGGGATAGAAATTTAGCATTTTTTTAAAATTATCTTCGAAATAGGATGCAATATACTAAAGCAAATAATCGGGTGTCAAGTGGTTTGGAAGTGGTCTGCGGTGTCCCACAGGGGTCTAACCTGGGGCCGACTTTATTTCTTCTTTATATCAACGATGTTATCGCGTGTATGAATAAAATTAGTATCAAGTTGTATGCAGACAATACCATTTTATACACCAGTGGATATACCAAAAAAGGGATTGA
Source organism: Alentia gelatinosa (assembly GCA_950022655.1). Classification (NCBI taxonomy): domain Eukaryota; kingdom Metazoa; phylum Annelida; class Polychaeta; order Phyllodocida; family Polynoidae; genus Alentia; species Alentia gelatinosa. The sequence continues at coordinate 77,968,798 of OX465581.1, forward strand.
ATCAACATTACAAAAAGCTGCGGACATATTCAGTCTGTGGGCCCTGGAAAACAAGTTAACAATTAATGTATTAAAAACAAAATACATGTCGTTTGGCTCAAATTATGGATGTAAAAAAATTGGACATGTTGACATCAAAATGGATGGAATACCTCTACAAAATGTAAAATCCTACAAATATCTAGGGCTAACACTGGATCCCAGTCTAACCTACTCACTGTATACCAAGGATGTTGTTAGTAAAATTAATCATAAATTGTATAAGTTATCTAAAATGAGATCCTATGTTGATCAAGGTACTGCTTTATTGGTCTACAAAACATGTGTGTTGCCGTTCTTCGATTATGGAGGAATTTTTATCAAAAATAGTCATAAATACCAATTAGAAAAACTTCAAAAATTACAAAACCAGGGACTCCGTATTTGCCTCAAAGCCAACCCAAGGACGAGAGTAAGGTTACTTCACAATAAAGCTAGGATGCCATTCATAATGGAAAGGTGGAACTCCCAAATTAAGAATTTTATGTACAAAAGATCTAAAGATTTAAAATATATTGACCAACGAGTATTACCAACTAGACAATTCACTGCAACTACCTTGAGAATACTACAACCCAATTGTGAAATGTATAAACGGTCCATTGAATATTCAGGTAGTATCATATGGAATGCCCTACCACCTAATTTGAGGCAGATTGAAGAGTATATAGAATTTAAGTCCATCACAAAGAAAATCTTGCTGGAAAGTATACCAGTATGAATATATACATATACATGGGTTTTGTAATACAATGTACTGTATTTATTATACAAACTGTAATGATTTAGAATAAGACGACTCAGACAAACATGTATCAATAAGATATCTCGGCATCTGATGAAAACCAGCAACGGCTAATGGCCACGGCTGACAGGATGCCGTCTTTATTGACGATAAAAATGGATGTTATGGAAATATTTTGTATGTAAACAAATGATACGTCAATAAAGAAATTGTACCCAAAAAAAAAGTTGCGCCTAGTGTCTGAGTGGCATGCATCAGGAAGCTGCTGGCAGGCTTTATTTCCATTGAGTATACAGTCCATGATAAACTGAATGATTTTCTGACGCAACGCTATGTAAATGTCTATACATGTATTTAATAAACTGAGGTCATGTTGATGCTAATGAATTATGAGGCAGAGATGAAAGTTTCCCCATATAAATGACGGAATTCCCTCAATTGCTATGAAACGGCAGTCCCACAAAGTTAGTGGCATTTTCTGTTTAGTTTCACATTTTTCACTCTTCAAATACTAATAGTGTCAAGAGAAATAAGAATATACATGTATATATAATATATTGATTTACAGTCATTATGTTCCAAGATAATTCTAAAATAATTCATTTTTAATAGGAATTTCCGATTTTTCCTCAGTCCCGACTTTCATCCCTGATTAGGAAACACCGATAAGACGTATCGAAGCATAGCAGTGACTATCCTTGAAAATTTTGAATATCAAATTTAAGTCATTGGTATAATGGAATATTCATCGTTGACATCTTCCTACTGTAAACTGAAAAACTCTGTAATGCTTACCGATTTTTTGTTTCCTCATGCAGCTGGGCCAGCCAATCCGTCTCTTGCTTAACTATGTAGGGGAGGACTTTGAAGATAAGATATACGACTGTGGGCCAGGTAAGTTGTTTATATGTTATATGAATTTCGCCAGGTCCTTTAGGGCTCTTCCGTTCTACCTATTTATGCTAAATTGTGCATATGTATGAGCAAACTGATATGGTGAAATCCTTTTCAAATCGAATGATATTGGCCCAAGCGAGTTATACAAATAATGATATATTCTAATGTTGCAAAGAAAGCCTATCAAACTGGAGCTCCCCTAGAAAAAATGGATGTCAACTCAGGATTATATAATATTAACGCTCTTGATATTCCTTATCTGTCTACGTTTCGACCCTCACGAGTTTTCTTCGTGACAGGAATAATATATTCTGTACTTCCATGCCTGTGCGGTCATGTGGCATTACTGGTTCTTGTTTTAAACGTGCATGGATTGAAATATCTAAATTCAATAAATTAATTGAAATGTTTCTATTTCTAGCCCCAGATTTCAGCAGGGACTGCTGGACTAATGTCAAATCCCAAATGGGACTTGATTTCCCCAATGTAAGTTATCACAATTTTATATGCATACTTCATCTAAAAGAAAACTATATGTGAAATGTTTTTTAGAAGAAATTCAATTATTTGTAATTTTGATATGCATATAGTTTGATACGAACGAGCATGATCTAACTGGTGTATTTGTGTCATCCCTAAGTCTGATAGCCTGCAAGCCGGGCATAGTGTCCAGTGCTTTGCGGGGAAGCCCTGGCTCGGTGTTAAATATATGGGATGGATAGAGAAATGTATATGTAAGATATAGTTATTATAAATAAGGTTTACATGATATTTCATAATGTTGCGTAATCAGGATGGCGGATATTTGTATGGCCTGTCATCCATGAAACCTTTGAGGCTTTATAGTTGAGGTGATGGTGTCTCACTTTCACCAGAAAAGTTTTGAAGTATACAACTTTGAGGAACCCAATTACTTTTAACTAATTTATCTATTCATGTAAGCAGTATTCAAATTCTAAAAGACTGCTTGTGGTCGGAACTCTTTAAAACTTTGAAATGCACATAATACGTCCAACTTAACCTTCTTTGCTGTTACTAGTTAACATCAGCTGTATGCCACTCTCTTTTAGCTGCCGTATTACTTGGATGGTGATGTGCATATAACTCAGAGTAATGCTATCCTTCGTTATATCGCCAGGAAACATAACCTGTGTAAGTGTATTTTCAACTAAACTTTTATATTATTTGTCAAAAATCAGTCTGGGCAGATCCCCTTTATTTATTGCATGAATTATGAATGTCGTGATTTTTTATTTGTATCTAGGATAGATAGATTGTAATGATGTATTGATATCACAGATAGATTTTTTTTTTTTTTTTTTTATTCAGAAAAGATAGGAAATGTATACAATCGCCTTTATATTATTTGGCGTTCTTCCTCGTATACTCCAAGAACTTTGACAAAATACACGACATCACAAACATTACAAACACATTGCAATACATAGTACCGGGATTTCTATGCAGGTCATGTGACGCTGCTAGGTATATTATATAACTTTAACATCAATATTTTAGTCCTTTTTGAGGGACAGTTTACTTAGTATGGACAACACATACATTTGCAGACGAGGACATTAGACAAGTGGTTAAATACACGATGTGTATGTACAATGCTAATGGTAAAGTAGTACATTATGTGACCTAATCCAGATAACTTTCCCATCCCTGAGAGGTTCACCCTCTTGGTCGCCTTGCCTTCACATGGTGCAGGCCAGATATGCTTGCATGCAAGCATAACTAAAGTGACCGGGGTTGGAAGTTAGCTCAGTAGTAAAGAGCACTGGACTCGCAATCCCAAGGTTGTTAGATCCTGTGGATTGGAGTCCCACTGCAGCCACTTTTCTCCTTCACCCTAGCAGAGGTAAATTTACTACTTATTAAATGCCAATCCTTCTTATATCACACCTATATCGTGTGGGAAGTAAAAGAACTTTCCCCTTGGTAAATGTGTAGGGGTGAGATTTCTACCTAAATTCATCTCACAGATTCAGTCAAACCCAAAGGAAGTCTAACAGAACATGTTGGACGTTAAACTACCCATATAAACAAACAAACAAACAAGCCGGTTAGAATAAGGTCAGTTGGTGGAAGAGCTGACAATTCATACACAATTAGGCACTCAGCCCCAGGCCAGCTAAACGGCTGCTGAACGCCTGTTTAATGCCTACCTGGTGGAATACTTGCTTTAGAGTTGATGATGTGAGTCTGAGCAGAATATTATCACTCTGGATTCATTGAGTACAGCGAAGACCGCAAATAAAGGTAATGTATTGATAGGGAATGAGAAGTTAGCATATCATTGTAGTGCTGGAGTTCGAAAAGAGATGATGTTCCATCCTTGTATTAAGTACCTATCCGACATTGGCTTTTGATAACGAGCCGAGTTCCAAATTTATATTTTTAAAAAGGTTAATTCATGTATACACTCACCTATCAACTTTGCTACGACTAGAATAACATAATATAGAACCACAGGCATTCAAGTTAAGTGTAGTTTTGATTATCTACGCCAGGTGGCAACACGGACCTGGAGCGTGCTCATGTCGACATGATGGCTGACCAGTCTATGGACTTCAGGAACGGATTGGTGCGGCTTTGCTACAACCCTAAGGCGGTAAGCACACCTCACTCTGTTTACTTAATTCAAGGACTTAATCACATGTTTGTTCAGAAGTAGCATTCAATTATGCAAAATGTCTCTTTCTATACAGAAATGGTGATTCCATTCTACCCCAGTATGTAAGTGGCATTTCATTCCAGTCAATTCCCAGTTTAACCATGTGGATATATCAGTGCACATAATCCACACATATGTTCACATAGACACCTGGTTAAGGCACCTGCTTGTACACCCCTGTCCCCCCACAATAAATTCGGGGCCCAGGATTTTGTTCACAAGCTTTGGGTGTGTATGAAATAAGCTAATGATCTAATAGACGTGGCGATGTTGACTACCCGAGCTACCGCATCAGGAAAAAAAAATAAAACGAGCTAATGCATCAGGAACTGGACTCTTAATTCAATTAATTATATGATATACATTAAAAGTCAGCATGTTTCACCACCATCTTGCGCATGTTCATGTCGCCAGTTTTTACTCACAGGAATCGCTCCTGCCAGCGTACCTCGAAAATCTGAAGACATCGCTGAATGCTTTTGAGAAGTTTCTTGGGGATCGGCCTTTCTTTGCTGCTGAAACAGTGAGTGTAGAGCTATTCCTAGAGCCGTAGATTCCTAGATATGTATTGATAATCGGAGAGAATTACTGGTAAATTTGTCGCAGTGAACTATGTTTAAATGTTGTTGAAACAACAAATAATTCCCTGAAGAAGTCCCATTAATGGGACGAAACGTTGCAAAATAATACTGAATCTTTCCCCTCCCCAATCTCGATGTTAATCAAAACCCATAATAAAATATTTATAACTTAATCAGCTTGTCTGTTTTTTTGTGGATTTAGAACCAACTTGATTATGTTTAAATGTATATATCATGAACATAAACGCTAAGCCCCACAATATACGTATTTCATTGTTTTCTGATTTTCAGGTGACCTTTGTTGACTTCCCTATGTATGAACTCCTGGATCAGCATAGAATTCTCTTCAAGGACTCTTTGCAGGGATATCCCAAACTGAATGCTTTCTTAGACAGATTTGAGGTACGTGCCTTTCATCAATGACCCCCAAAAAATCTCTTTTAAACATAGCTGAACTGGATGAATGGAATCATTAATGTTCGATAAGAAAATGTCAATTGTTGTCTGTGACTATCACTGATTCCACCGGCCTGAATTTATTATATACCTATGGCCGAACACTCCGTAGTTATATACCGCTGCTATGGGTGTATTGATGGTACATGTTTAATTATTGAGGGTATCACGTAACAAAATTTAGCCACAAAAAAAACAACTGACCACTGGCAAACGCCGGCCGGCGACCGGGTGGCCTGCTCCACTACAACGATAGCAACCTGGGATCCATTTCAGTAGTTGATATTCCGTTCTTTGTCCTCAGCGGCACAACAGCGGCAGTATGCGTTTCAATACTTTTTGAACGCAACAGTGAGAGGCACGTTGAACATGAGCGGCACCAATAGCGGCAGTACCCGTTTCAGCGCGTAATTGGCTGTCTATGGTCCTTTTCAAACGAAGTAAATCTGGAGGGTACGTAAAAAAGAGTTATTAAATCCCCATGTATAAAACTTCCTGATGGTTTTCATAATTGTGCAATCCTTTTTCTGCAGGAGCTCCCCAACATCAAGAAGTATATGGATTCACCCAAGTTCATGAAGGCGCCAATCAACAACAAAATGGCTGTGTATGGGTCTCAATAAAAACATCCATATTCACTGATGAATATCACTTCAGACTGAAGGAAATATTTCTTTGATACATGTTTACAAGCAAATGTTTTACTCTGTACTCATCCTTATATAGTAGTTAACAGGAAGTAATATTCTGTCTCCAGCTATGGGAACAGTAATCCTTTTATACTGAATACTGCAGTGGGTAACACATAAACATTGTTCAACGAAATAAATTTATTTTTGAAGAAACGATGTTTCTATAGTCCTAGTTTGAGTTACATTTTATGGTCCTGTGAGTATATTGAAGGAACATAATTTGATGATTATATGTTATTTGCATTCAATTAACAAGTACCTATTTTTTGTCTCTTTAGCGATAATCTAGATTTATATATATATAGGGTTCAATATTTATGGTTCCAGAACCCATATCTCCCACCGGCAGCGATAATCTGCTTGGTGGAACAGCTCATAACATCGAATAGCTTCCTCACGGCCGCTGCCGCTGACCCCCAATCCAACGCCATGCTTCCAAAACCCATCGCTGGCAAGAGTTGGCTGCCCTGTTGGTCGTCGCCAACTGCTGGCCGGCGCCAATAGCCCATTTTGAAGCTGTTCCATGAATATACACAGAGAAAGCAGGCCGGCCGGCCAGGTGTTCTGAACGCAAAATTGTAAAATAGCTCCCGCAAACCAATGCTGGCAGAATACTGTTTAATTTGATTTTGTAGTGCAGGCCAGCCGGCATGCCAAGAGGGACGCTGAGAGCAACGCTGGGGTCTGCGTTGACCACTCACCCACATATACCATTGCCAACACTGTCAACATGGAATGGTCGATAGCCGCAGTGCGCCAAACCACGAGCAGAGAGAAAATTCCACCAGTTTGGGTACTCTGGGTGGAATTCTAGCCCCAGAGCGTGATATACACATTCATAACATCAAGCCTTATCTTTATTTACCTTCATTGTTCGGTTTAATGGAGAATCCAGCGCAAAATTGACAGGCTATGAGCATTCCCGTACAAATCCTGACATGGTGACAACTGACATGGTGACACCCTGCTCCGCTCGATATATATGGCTATCGAGGATCCAGAGTGGCATAGTTTTTGGAGAACCTATCGCCGCGCTGCCCATCGGATGAATAGGGAACTCAGCTTGCACGTCAGTGTGGTGAATGTCCACCAGATGTCAGCAGCAAACCCACTCCATGTCTATAGCTGACTTGGTGGAGCTGCTCTCGGGGCACCATCTGGGCCCCTTGTGTGCGCCTGGGTGGAATAGCTCGGACAATTTAGAGGGTTAGGGGCAGCTGGCCCCGGCGACAAACATCAGCTTGAGGGTCAAAACCCGCCTGCAGAGAGCCTTTTTGGTGGAATAGCCACTTATCTGGTGGAATACTTGCTTAACGGAACATATCAGTCATATATCAAACAGAAACCAAATAGGTATTGTAACCTATCACTAAAACCTTAATTGTGATCTTATCTGCTTAAAGGATAGAACTAAGTTTATTGATACAGGTATGACAACCGACAAAACTTAGGAAAGTTTTCAAAACTGAAGTAGTTAGATGTCAATACTAGAATCAAAAAGAGAGCAAAGGGAAGGGATCACAGAGTTTAGAAGTGTATCAAACATGAAGTCAATATTCAAATATTTTTTATGTAAATGTTAAAAAAAAATTCGCACTGCCGACTGGAATGTAATACAAACGAGGTGAAAAAAACAACCAAAGACTTTACCTTTCACGGACTGATAACCAATTGGCCTTAATACCTGTCAGGGCTGGAAAGGCAACTGTTACAAAATGACCGCCATACCCACTAAAGCAGCAAAAAGATCTTAACCGTAGTACAGTTTAACAATACAACACTTACATTTGATATTGCATTTTATCTTATCATGCATCAAATAATGCCGATTATTTAGATGAATTGAAACCAGAAATCTTGGGATGTTGATGGTTGTAAGTAGAACTATTCGAATAAGTCCTATATTTGGACTATTCATGGTAAACAAAATGGATTTGATAAAAACAAAATGGTAAGGACCTGTAGACAAGCAGAACAATTTAAATATACAGGCATTAGATATGAGCGTTTATGATTGGACAAGGTAGAATAATTGTTTATCGACTTTCACTTATATGGATTTCACCTGTGCCAAGGCCTTCATTAATTATCAGGGGGGGCACAGTTTTTCAAACACTGATCGGTCAAAAAAAAGTTGCCCCCCCCCCCATGGAAATACCAGAAATAAAGTCCCCCCCCCCTTGGAATACCCCCAAAAAAAGTCTCCCCCCCCCCCCCCCCCGACATCGGAGTAGGGTAAAAGCACAGAGGAGGCTAAACTGATGTGGCATTTTTCCATAAGGCTTTCATTCTTTACTTTAGAACAAATCCAGCTACATTCAGTCATTTGTCTAAATTTTGAACAATCTTGATGGCTAAGTGGTAGGGGTGTTAATCTCAAGCATGGTAGGTCATGGGTTCAAACCCCGGTAGAGTTATACCAATTACTTACACAAAAATAGTACCCACTGCTCATTTGGCTTGACACCTGCCACTAGAATGAGGAGTAAGGGGCTAGGGCCGAGTGGAAGAATGGCTGTACCACCAAATTTGGTGATTGGACACACAATATTAACTTCATAAAAATTGCTGAAAAACTGAAAATAAAAGAAACAAGTAGCAAATAAACATCTGTTGTTGACGGAACAGCACCGATGCAAAAAAGATGGGGGGAGACTGGAGCAGGACTGAAACACACCATGTGGATGCCAGAGTCCTTGGAGAGCCTATATATGAGAGGTTCCTACGTCCTGCTTTTAACATATGGCATCGGCCTTGTGTAGAAGTGTTCCTGCCTCATATTCTAAACTGCTTTTAACATATGAATTTGAATCATATACATGATTTGAATGATGAATTTACCTTGCAACTGATAGCAACAATTTTTGAATTAATGCACAAGGTAACTTTAGTTTCAATTTCCGTCATTGCCATCTGGAGTCACCTCTGTTGAAGAGGTGCTCGCAATTGCACCACTGGCAACTAATAGTGGATATAGTCAGCCCTTAGGTATTCCTTGGCCAGTTTTACAGGAGAATCCTTGGAGAGCCTATATGAGAGGTTCCTGTGTCCTGCTTTTAACATGAATTTGAATCATATACCTGATTTCAATCAGTTGGTAGTCATCAGGCTCCCTTGCAGTATCTCAAAAGACCTTCACTGTTTCTTGTAGCAGTATCATTGACATGCAAATATGGATGTTCTGGCAAGTTGTTATAGTCTGGCATGGTGTGAGGGATCTTTGGAATGAGTGGATCAATCTATGGTGTGGCACTACAGAAGGAAGTCCCATTTTATTGCATGCGGAAGCCCTTTAAGTACTCAATGTAGAGTTCTCAATAAAGAGTTCTCTTTGCTCATACTGCTCTGTCATAAATAAGGTAATCTTATTGAAATAAGCAGCAACAGGGGCATTTTGTAGCTCTTGATGTTGTAGCAAATGCTCCTAATTCATCAATGTTGAAGAAAAAACTAATGATCTTGTAATACTGCATTGATTCTGGGACAAATGTTAGTGTTCGTCCATTGTTGTCTCCCTCCACACCCATCTTGGGTAGATTCCATTGATAAAGCAAGAATTCTCACCAAAATATTCCAGAAACGTTTATGTAACCTTAAATGCATAGCCTACCTGGTTCCTTTTGACTCATGCTAATAAGTGAAATGTAAGGGTATTACGTTTGTTTGAGAAACTCCAAGCGGATCTGACAAGAATCATAGTTTTTTAGATATGGTAGGTAAATGATCAGAGACTATCTAAATCTGAAGCCGACATGCCATCTAAAGTTACACTTTAGTCCATCATACCTCATCTCGGGGGGGGGGGGGGGGGGGGCAGAATTCAGGACACGAGGAACAGAACTCAAACAGGTGTAGTCATCGCAAGACCCAGAGAGGAATCTGCTTTATTTGAGATTTCAACCTTCTATAATACAACCTGGGCCCTGTTTTTTAGTCACGATATCGCAATTCTAGGATCGCCTGAGATCGGATCAAGGGCCCTGTTTTTTAGTCACGATATCGCAAGTCTACGATTGCCTGAGATCGGACCAAGATTCTATGGCATTTTCGACGACACAAGATGACGGGTGTGCTATAGACAGTGTCGTAGGTTGAATCAATCGATCTTCGCGAGATGTGTCGGAAGTTAAGACAAGTATAGAACTGTCTTATGTTCTATAAAACGTCACTGTGGATTTCCTGTGCTTTCCATACGAATTAAGCGATGAAATTTTAGCACGGGTAAGGGATACATATAACCCCAAGATCCCTTGATTCGACTTACGACCGTGTCTATAGCACACCCGCCATCTTGTGTCTTGAAAAAACGCGTAAAATCTTGATCCGATCTCAGGCGATCATAGACTTGCGATGTCGTGACTAAAAAACAGGGCCCTGGATTAAAAACAGTGAATAACTAATGACAATCAGAAGAAGGTCCATGAAATTATATTTTGATTTCTGAAAGGCAACATGTGGATATTTGTCATTTCCCGTTAACCGGTTTGCCGCGAGTGCTGCTCCTTCCTCCGAATCCACTCTATAAACACACTTCTCCTAGAAATTAAGCCATGAAACTTTAAGACGAGTTCGGAAAACATATAACCTATAGGGAGCCAAAGTGAACCCGCTGAAACCACAGATACCCACCTACAAAACACCATTTCCGGTGGCCAGTAAGAACGAGGCCTAGTGCTAAAGCTATGGGGGTTTGAGGCTAGACTTTTGTTTTTGGTCCCGTTTGTTACTTTTGAAGTAAAGTTTATAACTATCGTCTCTGAATAACTCTGTTTCGAAACTACGATGACAGTTGTTAAGTTTATTAAAAATTTGGATCTAAAAGATTGGAGAATGACACATATAATCTTGAACCTACATAGTCAAAGTACTGAGCGCCTATACCCGGAAATAGTATTTTTCACCGGCTATCTGTGGTTGCATCGGGTTCACTTTGGCTCCCTATAATCGTCCCAAATATGAAGAAGATCATATAAGTATATGTCATTATAATTTATTATGACAACATCAAGACCATGTGTCACTTGTCTGATGTAAATACTGATAATACAGCTTGCAATAACCTAGAGCACCGGGTATTCAGGGATATGAATTCAAGATTCCCACAAAAATATATTACATACGGTCACCCTAAGCCATCCACCGGAACCAGGCAAATTCCGCCAAACCTACACTGGTATGAGTCCACGGGCTGGGTCGTCATGGATCATAAAGTCACATAGATCCAACCTCACTGACAGGTGGGATGAGTCACCCTGTGCGCTCCTCCGTGACCATGTGCACCCCTACCCCCATCGTGACATCCTGATGTACCTTCTGACCTTAGAGGGGTACTTCAATATCTTAAAATTAAATTTTGTTTGTATTTTTTTTATAAAGCATCGGCTTTATCCAGAGGTGTTTCTACCCACGTCTTTAATACTAAAATTAACATCTTGTATTTTTTAGACACAGGGAGCAGGATATTACCACATTAGTTTTACCAATAGCACTACTTGCAACAAGACCAATCAATTCAAATGAAGAAAAATAGTATCTGACATACTGAAGATGAACAAAGTGGATTTCCATGGAAAAAGGAAAGCTACCATCTCTGAATTTAGACATTAATTGAAGACATTGATGTTGGTAAATCCTGATGCAAAAGTATATGATGCTCATTTATGAAATATTCTAATTTTGATTATTTCAAATAATACTTCAATGATATTTCAAGTTTAATATTTCCATTCGGCACATCTATTGGGAAGAGCACGGTAGACTGTACAGACCACGACTACAGAAAAGTGGTTATCTCTGTTACCTGCTCTATTATGTGTCAGCCTATAGAAGTTGGAAGCCCAGAACTATTGATCTTGAAAATCATGCACATGGTGTCAAGGCAGAAACGGGTACATGTATGCCAACATGATTTTCAACCCTAGAATATGGGTTTCAGATTCAATGATACGAACGGTAGCGCATTCGACCTTTTACCCTTGAATAGGTATATAATTTCTCCTTACGAACTGATTCATTATATATCCCCCTGATATTATCAAAATGTGGAATAGAATGTACTTTGATTTGCCTACCTCTGACTAATGTATGCAAAATGAGTGTCTCTGGAAAAACACCACGGCTCTGGAAACAGGCAGGTATAGTTCAGGTACGGGACATCCACAATGATCAATTCATGGCCATCAATGAACTGAAATCTCTATTTGGGATCCAAGGAACCTTTCTCCACTTATGACAGCAACATAAACGTTAGATCTGAATGGGGAATACTGAAAATATGCACATGTGAAGCTGCATCCAAATGAAATTTAAGATGAAAGTTAAATCTTTGGGAAAAAATAAAAGAACCACTAATCTTATTAATGCGTCAATAAACTATTTCTATGTATATACTTCCTTTGTGGTCGCTGTAGGTTGTATTGCATGTCACGCGCCAACGTAGTTTGTACGGACAGATTAATTTGGGAAAATATTTTGGGACAAACTGCCGCCTGATACTCAAATAATACCTCGATATTATTAAAGTCTTATAAGACAAACTACAATGTACTTTAGTGTTTTACATGTTTGGAAATCAGGATATAAAAGGGTAATTGAGTATTATCATTCATGACAACTCGGAGTTATATTGATTTCTGTCTGTCGTGTGGTGTACCTTTTGTCTGTCATCGGTGACATTTGTATCTAAATTCACACCTAATTGTTGCGAATACTCGTCGTTAATTGTTTTCCTGAATAAAAAAGCAAAAGATTGACTTCATGGGTAGTCTGGTTTTGTATATTTCGAAAGATCTTAAGGCAAAGATTCTGCACCCTGTTTGTATCTCTGTGCCCGTCTGTTATGGCCAAGATCTGCCCCATACGCCAATATTTCATTCAGTAGAATCCCACCTAAGGGACACTCCATATAGGGGCCTTACCTTGCTCAGAGGTCCCTCTATTAGATGTTGGATTTCACCCCGTGTAAGAGGTCAATCTATTCGGAATGGAGGATATTCCCTTAAGCAGGGTTCTACTTTACATCCAAATCTCAGGGATGTCAGTTACAATACAGGGTTTATGCATTGGATATATGCAGTACAGTGGAGAATCAAGAGAAAGCTCCAGTTTTTACATGGGTCAGTGGGGAAGTTCAGTTGGGAAATCATAAGATGTGGCTGAATTGGGTATTCAGCAGTTGGTATGTCAGTATTATAGTTGGGTTTTTTTAATTCTGAAAATGTAAACATGAATTTTAATGGAAACATTGACAACTGGCACCCCTGCCATCTCTGAGCTATTTGAAGAGTGATTTATTTGTGAGAGATACGCTTATTCCTGTTGTGCCTGGTGTCAAATTAGGCAGTATCTTTCTTGATTAATTTCTTAAGTGAACACCTGTTGTGTTGCAGGGTTGTTTTGTCAACTACACCCATCCACGTGCTACTTTGAAGTGGCAGTTACATCAACTGTGGATTCACACTATACTAGCCTATAGCTGAATGCGATACTCGTGGGATGTCAGAAAAGCTAATTTAAAACTCATGTGTTTTCCCCACTAACAATATGCTATTATTTAGCTTTCAATCTGTTTGACAGTTCCACTGTTGTGATGCTAGAATGTAGCATCAGTGCCTGTTCTGGTATATCACATGACCAGGTTAGAGCAGAGATTAGTAAGCCAGGCTCTAAAACGATCTGCGGAGACAGTGGTGTAACACCTTGTGGGGATCTTCTTATGCTCTTGCATGCCACTAGATATGGGTCTATTGTTCATGTCTTCTGAACAAAGTCTTTTGAAACGTCGACATAATTAAAGAAAAGTTTAAGAGGAAATGCAAATTCATTGTCGTCTGTTTATTTCATTGTTGAAAATTATACAAATGGCTCTGATAAGTCCATTTACAAGTGGAACTTATACTTTGGTTTGAACATTGGTAGGATCCCTGATGATCGTTTAACGTGAAGTACAAAAGGTACGTAGGTACATGTTTTTCAATTGAAAAATATGGCAACAGTTGTAACAACTTAAAAATTGGTATATCTATGTACATTTATTGATTAATGTTGGTTAAACCAATATAGGTTAGCGAACTCGTAACTGCATTTTCAGTTATATCGAATATAAAAGGGCTGGGTATAATAATAGTTGTGCAATAAGTGAATTACATTTTTAACAAACGCAATGTTAGTAAATCCAACAATGGATGCATATAACACCTTCAATTTTGCTATTTCGAATGGGATTTCTTTGGGGGTGGGGTGGGAAGGCATAGTTATCTAACATCAAAAACAAACATAGCACCTAAAAAGTAAAATGAGAGCCTCTGAATACAGCTATATTGTGCCTCATTCATGTATAATAGAGAACACAAATTGGTGAAACATGAGACGCATTGTGGCAGTTTGGCTTCTTAATATATGCATAGACTGCGTTGAATGATTGTATCATTTCTAGAGGCCACTGTGGGGGGGAAGTACATTGAGTAGGGTCTTCTTGGTGCACTCTTGCGCCCGAAAAGCATACTAAAAGGGTTCTACATTTTATCATACATAAGCAGATTTTTTCAAAAGCGAATAACTTTTTACAACTTTCAGTGTCTCGCATTTTTCAAATATATTGGATTTCCCAGTACACTGCTGCCAACATGTTTACAATACCTACAATATAATGCATAGGTTGGATCAACACATGTTCTATGTACAAGAGTATATCCCATGGGTTATTTCAAGTGAATGCTTTGTAATAAATTAATCACAACATACTTTAAAACCTGTGCAGGACTACGCGCATATATATACTGGTGCGAGCCGAACTAGAATATGACCGACCACTACATTTCTATAAATCTATGTACGGGATTTATTTACATTTCGCGAGGTGTCTTGTAACAACCACTGGAAAAATATAATCAGCAGGCCATATATATATACATCACTTACAAAAATAAAATGAACCCACCAGCTCGACTTCAATACGTTTGTATTAGAATAATGAAACTATGGACATTTACTATTTTGGACGGCACCATGCCCATATCTTTGATGTTAATATAATAAATACATGGATAAGGAAATAAGTCTTTCAAAATTGGCAAATACTGATCGTATCACAAAAGAAATGACATAACTAAATGCACTTCGGGAACATTTAAACTACGACTTTGTAGTTAGAATACTGTTCTGGATTAACTGGGTAGGGTGGGCTAGGCGGTTGTGGCTGGCCGTGGTAAGGTTGACGGTCTGAGTTGCCCTTGTATTCCTGGAATTGACAGTTCTTATGGTAATTGCGTCGTTCAAAGTCAGTGCTATGGCCAGAGGCATACTTGGACTGGACAAGGTCGGGAACATCTATGACCGTACCGGGTGTGACCCCACCAATGTCTCCGGACTTAACTCTCAGGTCCATGTCTCCGTGCGTGACTTTTCTCCCATAGCCATACTTCTTTATAAGTTTAAACCAACCAGGCTCAGCTATAATTTGATCTGATTTTGGTGACGTCAACCGTCGTGGTGATGTCGCTCGCCGTGGTGGGGGTGAGGGCCTCGACCATGTACTTCGTCTTATTCTGTACGGCGAGAATGACCGTGATCTAGACCTCCGACGCGACCTTGACCTCCGACGCGACCTTGACCTCCTACGTGACCTCGATCTGTGGCGAGACCTACATTTCCGCCGTGATCTTGATCTCCGTCGCGATCTAGACCTTGAGCGTGACCTAGAATATCGCCTCGATGGTGAGAGAGACATAGACGAAGACCGTGACCTTGAGCTAGAGCGAGAGGAAGACCTGGACCGTGACCGATAATTCTCGCCACGTTCCCTTGACTTAGATCGATTTCTTCGTTCATATAAACGTGGAATTTCTTTTCTTGACCTTTTATATGACCTGTCTCTGGCGTCAGACCGCCGCCTCATTGGTGAGGGGGACCTCCGTGTCCTTCTCTCGCTGCGTGAAGCTTCCATTATAACAAGCTTGTTCTTCTCCAACTGCTGTTCGCCAGCTTTATTAATAGTCACTATTTTAGTTGACTTCATCACAATCTGCCGATCTATTTTCACCAGCGTAGGACTGTGAGCTCTTGTAGGTTCCTCCCGTGTGACCCGTTCTTTGTTGATGTCACTTGTGGGATACTCTACGACTGCAGCTGTTGGAAAAGACAGTAATATGATGGCATATAAAAGCTGCCGAAATTTTGACAGTTGTTCACCCTTATAAAGTAATGAGTGGTGGCCTTTCAGTTATCGTCTAATCCTCTTGGAGGATAAAATAATTCATTAAGTATAGACATGCTGATTCCATAGTTGCAATCATTTACTTATCAGAATAGTTGATTTTTTGCTGGAAAATAAGTTGTTTTATCCTACCCCTAATATAAAATCCCATAGGCTTAACATTGAGTTTCCGTATATCACGCTGACTAACATACGGAGTTTTATATGCCACTAGTGGCATACAGAATTGTTATCACGTAATATTCCCAAATCGAGGAGACGGGGTAGGATAAAACCAAAACCTGATTCGTTTTAATCTTGGCCACCGCATTCCACTCCTGCAGTTTTGGCTCCGGACTCACTATGCCAAACTCCAGTAGTGGCATACAGTGGCCAAGATTGAAACTCATCCAGTTTTACGATAATACTTATTACACCAGAAGGCCCACTTAGTATAACCAGCCACAATGTCTATAGTTAAACCGAAGAAAAAAATGTTTCATCAAATGCAAAAAAAAACTTTTCCCATACAGGTCAAGTTTAACGGCACAGTCTACCAACTCACCATGTGATTTGTCTACAGCAACCGGTCCAGTGACAGGCACCACCGAGGTCCCCGTGTCGCTCACACTCGGAGAGGTTGGATCTGATGCTCGTGAGCGTTCTGCTGTCATCGGGGTGCCAGCTACGCTACTCAACGGCTTGTTCGCAGCCGCCTCGTCTGACTGGCCACGACTCTCCTTCTTCTGTGGGGAATCACAGTCGCTTTTCTCCGACGCACTTGCTGGTGTAGGTGATGCTGGGTTGTACAATACACTCAGTGACGCACTGTCCTCGGCCGAAGCTTCTACAGGGACGTTGTTAGTCTCGATCTTCACATCTGTCGAAAGGTACATATGATTAGACTTAGAAACACTGATCATGGAATTTTGTGTAAAGTTATGTGCTATTAATCCAGTATCCGTGACCAACTATGGGGGTGGCTGAAAATAACATATGGACCTGTATGTGAAATTTAAAGTCATGTTTACACTATATGAGAGATCACTACATATTTTAAAACATTGTTTACTATATATAGTGGAGAAAGAAAAGTGAGACGCCTGTAGCCATAGGTAATATTGACTTAGATTTGACAGATGACTGTGCAGGTACCTTTAGGCAAATGTAATTTAATAAAATTATTAAGAACGTATTGGTAGCCCAGTGGTGCACAAGGCATGCGAGCTGATTCATTAAGTGAACTGTGTGGCAAGGTACATGCAATGAAGCTGTGATCCCCGGTGTTTGTTAAATCGGATCAAGAACTACAGAATTTTATACAGCACATGCACACATGCTAATATTTTATATAAATTAATTTGGACCAGACTGCACCTCTGGATAATGGCGAAAGTGAGGCATTTTTTAATTTTTTAATTAGCACTGTAAAGAGGTACAAATTGACTGGCCTCTGCATTGCAGATTTTCAAGCTAGTTTATTCGACACAAATTGATATTCTAAACTTAATTAGATCCTCCATTACGTAAACTTATATACAAGATGAAAAAATGAAAAAAGTGATAGTTTATGATGATCGATGAGGTAGGACGATGAGACAAAATATTGTTTTAATTTATCTCTATTTAGACAAACCAAGTGAAATTAGATCAATCATACTTATCATAATACTTTAGCTTTAGGTGTTTCTTATAACCATATAACGACCCGTCCTGTATTTCAACTGGTAGTTTGTTCCATCTCATCATCCCATTATATACAGGACTCTTCTTAAATAAAGAGGTTCTTGGTCGTTTTAATTTTATAATACGCTTATGTTGAGCTCTTGTTTGGGGTCATCGTCCCCTGTCACCGTTAAAGCATAATTTTTCATGTACAATAATTTCATATAGATTCTACGATTATCCATGCCCTCAATCATCCCAGTGGCTACGGGCCTGTCTATATCTGACAGTGATATCATATATCACTGGATTGTGGCTTAAGACATACATAACTAGCCACTAAGATCAAGAATAGTTCCTATGCTGAATTTCTTCTTTTACAATTTGGTATTTAATTTGCCATCATAACAAATATTTCACTGGCAGGATTATTATGCAAATACTCATATGATCGTACAAGAAGGAGGTACGTGTATATATGCTTTCATCTTGTGAATTCTTATCTTGTCTGCTGGTTAATAAATAGATTAACATCAACAGAATACACCAAAAGCAAAAAAAGTTGCATATAAAGTGAACATAATTAGAAAAAAAACGTTATCTCGTATTTCATGTGTAGCACGAGAACATTATTGTAAACATACATCGTAGTTATTTCTACAACCAATCTATTACATATATTCTATACATATTCATATTATTCATGGATAGTTAAAATGTCTGAGCAGAATGATTTGCTGATCAGTAAAATTCTAATCATGCGGTCATCTACAAGACAGCATTAATATATACCCAACATGCTTTTTAAATTACCAACTACACCACTACAACAGCTGTAACTCAAACTATTTAAACAAGCAAAACGATAGGGTTGGCATTTTGAGTACTGTATCAGACCAGGAGACTGATTAAAAAAATATAACGAAGCAGATAAATAGGTAGACGTCGATGTAAAATGCATGCCAATACCATATTCCCATTGAAGTCAGTAATATATCCAATGTTAGATCCATTACCGCAGTTTTGAAACATCCTGTGACAGTGGCAAACGTACTCCGGAGTGTGTTTCAGAGTTTATGTGGCTTAAGATATTTGTCTCAGCCGATATTTCAAAATCGGGCCAAATAATTTTCTAGACCTGTTCCATCCAGTGTTAATTTCAGTACAAAGTCGACACGGCTGAGCAAGATGCCTGGAGTAAAATATCTGGGAGTAACCTCTCTGTAACGTATGCGAACACTTCAGCATGACCGATGTGGCAGGATGCAGCAATAACATCGCTTCCTATTTTTTTGGTTTAAATTTTGCTCAGAAGTTTATTTGTAGCCTCGTTGAAAGAGTATATCGATACTTACTTAATATAAATACATTATTTTCACGAGATCCGATGTGGCGACAGCCTATTTTTGTCCTGAATTTTGTTCAGCTCTCGCCACAAGATAACTAAGTGCAACCGAACACCTTGACATATGTCTTAAGAGTATTTCACAGCTGACGAACCCCTATATGATTCAGGTCCTTAGTCTTAGTGCTATCCTATAATCATTTCGGCATTCTGTGCCCAGAGGGATTTACCAATTTATACTGACGTTTGCACCTGTAAACAGAGGTTAGTAAGAGTGCAGACCATCCACCAAGACTACTAGGAGAGAACATACATGGAGTATGTACTCTTATTTTTAATCACGGGACTTACCACTGGTGTACGCCTCATGAAAATCGCAATCCATGGCCACTCTATCAGGAGGACTGTCTGGGGAATATAGCTCTTGCTGTCTCTGGCCAGGTATGGAGGCGGGGAGAGAGGGAGTGGTACTAGGACATTGCCTGTATGGCGTGTAATGCAGAGTATTTGTAACACTGCAACCTTTATACAGTTCATCGCTATTACCGCCATATTCAGCCACTCTGTTACACGATTCGTCATTGTCTCCAGGTTTTGGGAGGTCTTCCTCAAGATCCGCTGCCTTCGGTGTAAGCTCTGTAGTATCATTTTCAACTTTTATGCCGAACGGCAAAAAATGTAAAGATGGTGGCCCCATTAAGCACAGCGGCGGTGGTAGGGGTGGAGGTAACAGTGGCAGTAAAGTTGATGCTGAAGCTGAAGGTTGACCGTTTATAAGCGGTTCTTGTGGAGGTGTAGACTGAAGGACGATCTTCTGTGAGTCTGTGTCTGGTAGCAGTGGAGACTCTGACGTTTGGTTTTCAACTGGACCAGATGAAATCCCCAGAATTGCATTTCTTGCCTGTTGTTGTGGTGGAGTTGTTACTTGCTCCAAATCTGACAACGGAGTTGGCAACTCAGGCTCCGAATGAGCACGAGGTGACAACAAATCTGCCACACGTACTGAATCGGTTCCCGTGAGTTGTGGTGGCTCTGATTGACTGAGGCCTGAGTCTGCTACTGGGGGTAGTTTAACTGTCTGGTCAGATTCTAATGACGCTGGTACTAATGGGAGCGTTGATGGCTGGACAACGTCTACTTTTACTGTTGGTTTTGGTACAGGAGTCGTCTTGTCAGAATCTGATGATCCAGTCACTGACACTAGGTCTGACGTCTGGTCAGAGTCTTTTACTGGTACCGGTGCAAGAGTCTCATCAGGATTTGAAAGATTGGACACTGACAGGCTGGGAGAGGACTGAATCGGGTCGGTTTTTACTACCGGTGTTGCTTTATCAGAAATTGTTGAATTCCACACTAATGGCATTACTATTTGTACAGTGTCAGTTACTGGAACTGGGTCTGGTGGGGGACTTATCTTATCAGAATTAGTTGAATCTGACACTGACAGACAGGCTGACATCTGGCCCATGTTTGTTCCTGGCATTAGTCTTGCTGAAGGTGTTGTCTTATCTGAATTTAATGGATCTGCCACCAATGGTATGGATATCTGGGAGGAATCTTTTTCTAATTCCTGTTGATGTGACCGTTGCAGACGTGATTCTTGGTTAGAACCTAAGGAAGTCGGTAATTGCGACGGAGGCTTTGCGGACGATGGTGGTGAGAGTTCTGGTGATGGCACAGATTGAGAGTTTGGTGTTGTTAATATTGTAGGAAACACTGTTTGAGGCGGAACCTCAGGTGCAACCACGGGCTGCAATACTTGTTTACGGTACACGCCCACTGCACGTGGCTCACCTTGGTGAAGAGGAGTGGCACTGTCATCATGATCATCAAGATCCATGTCAACGACCCGTAAGTTGGCATCACTCTTACGACTTTCCTTCTTCTTGGACTGCTGAGAATTCATGGCCTAGAATAAGGAAACATTAACAACTACGTCAAGCAATATGATATAAATTGTTAAAAGGGTAGTTTACTTATAAAACAAAGGAATACTGTGGAACTTAAGTATCAATCGGCCAGACATACATATTTAATTAAAGAAACAATTGTAAACATTTTACTACACTGGAAGAACTGGCATATATTATGCAGACAACATGTGCACGCCACCTTTCACACATTACAATACTGTAGAATAATAACATGTGGCTATGTACGTTCTCTTATTATCATCATAGTTTCTAGATTAATTTTCTGATCTTAAATCATGTTCCATATTCAAAGTAGATGAACGAGGCGCTTTTAGAAATATCTGTCTGTCAGGTGCAATCACATCTAAAATGTGAAAGAACACGTCTCATGTTTAAACCACAAGCGACCAATTGAATGGATACATAATATCTTCTAAAGTGTACGTGTACATGCACTTTTCATCAACTCTTTTTAAAACCTTAAATTAATTAACCAGCAACTCTGTGACGACATAGTCCGATCCTGGGACCAGGCTATCGACTATTTGGCAGCGAAGAAGCAGTATAGAGCCAAGTAAGCTATCCATCTGCACCTGGCAGTTGAAGGTGCATTCATCTAGAGAGATTTGTTATTCCTATTGCTTGGACTACATTGCACTTACTTTACAGTACATCTCGATCCTTAATAGTAAACATGCACTAGAGGCTAATCAGATAACAACAGTATCGGTGCTTTGCTTCCCAAATCAAAATGTTGGACCATTCTAATATGCACTGCTGTTGTTTGTTTCATTTATGAATAAACAGGATTGTGTTGA
Source organism: Alentia gelatinosa (assembly GCA_950022655.1). Classification (NCBI taxonomy): domain Eukaryota; kingdom Metazoa; phylum Annelida; class Polychaeta; order Phyllodocida; family Polynoidae; genus Alentia; species Alentia gelatinosa. Next base: position 77,990,821 of record OX465581.1, read on the forward strand.
CTGGAATTCTACAGTATCAGAAAAAAAATTTAAAACTACTATTCAAATATATAAAATAGCACGTGTATATGAAGATCTTACCAAGCACTTTCTAAAGACTCGGAGATGATTGGTTATAGCATATATCACGTCCTTGAGCCAGTCGATTCTGTGCTCGAGAATTTTGCGATTCCTGTCATCTGTCTCTTTATGCTGCAACTTGTACATGTCCCGGAGCAGAGCACTGCAATATGAGTTAAACATTTTCAAAATTGAAAGAAATGTGATAGAGTCAAGAATGTTATCTTTATAATCACAAAGAGTTTATGATTATGCATCTCCCTCCAGTTCATTTCTAGATGTTTTCCTTTCACCTCACGCGATATTTATGGAAACGTAAAGACGTTTCCCAATAATATATCTAAGATATGGACTTCATATCTTGTTTTCAACGAATTCATCAGATAAATATGCTATTCATTTTACTTGTTCTTCTATGTTCATGTACACAGAATGCAGGAGATGGGAGTCGAACAATTGTAAACCAATGTCATAGAAATCAATTCAAAGTTACTTTTAATAATGAATAATTGAACTCGACAAGAATTTCCCTCTAAAACGAACTACACTAGTCTTCTTTAGTGAAACGATAAGGAGGCATCAAAGTTCGGAGGCATTATATAAAAGTACAACAATAAATTTCTCAATGCATGCCAATGTTGATATAGTGAATCACGATAACTTTATCATAATCTGAGTAATTTGTAAAGGTTCTGGATAAATAGAAGTCAATATTACTTACTTGCAGCCTGTTTCCTCAATTATCAAGAATTCCTCAGTGTCCTGGGGTTCGGACCATCCACAAATACCCATTAGGTCTTTATCATATTCATGCATATGGTTAGAAAGCTGCTCCTTTATTGTCGCGGCCTTTTCGTCATTAGTTTCTTTATGTAGACGCCTTTCGAATACCTTGATGTTTTCTGCATACTTCCTAATACGGTTGTACAAACTGATGTCTAATTTCCATCTAAGGAAAAGTGGAATACCGTTCTCTGATATTTCTCGTCCTTTAAAAGAGTCAATCAAAAGTTCTTCTGGGACTCGAGAATATGTGAAACCCTTAAACTGCCCGTCTGCTTTGTCCGATTTCAACCGGATCATTTTGTAATCAACTAAATAACTGCTACGAACTAAAAGTGCATCCGTCCGAGCCTTGTCATCAGTAATCTCTGGCAGGCGTTGATCACAGACTGTAATGATCTTTTTCAAGGTATTTAGATTTGCTGACCACTTATCTTTATTTGATCCATCTAACGTTTTAGAGCTTCCAACATGTGCTTCTCCTGACATTCTCTGCGGAGAACCTTGCACATCTGGATTCTTCAATGCCTCATGTGATGTTCTTCGTGTACCACCATGTGGGGTTCCTGAGATTCTATGTGGAGAACCTTCAACATCTTGAGTCTTCAATATCTCATGTGACGTTCTCCGGTTAGAGATATGTGGGGTTTCTGAGATTCTTTGTGAAGAAACTTGCACATCTGGAGCCCTCAATGTCTCATGTGATGTTCTACGGCTACCTGCATGTGGGGTCCCTGAGATTCTCTGCGCAGAACCTTGCACATCTGGAGCTCTCAATGTCTTATGTGATGTTTTATGGTTACAGCCATGCGGGGTTTCTGAGATGCTCTTTGGAGAGACTTGCATATCTGGAGACCTAGATGCTTCATGTGACGTTTTATGGCTACTACCATGCAGGGTCCCTGTGATTCTCTGTAGAGAACCTTCAACATCTGGAGTCTTCAATGTCTCATGTGATGTTTTACGGTTACAGACACACAGGGTTTCTGAGATGCTCTTTGGAGAGACTTGCATATCTGGAGACCTAGATGCTTCATGTGACGTTTTATGGCTACTACCATGCAGGGTCCCTGTGATTCTCTGTAGAGAACCTTCAACATCTGGAGTCTTCAATGTCTCATGTGATGTTTTACGGTTACAGACACGCAGGGTTTCTGAGATGCTCTTTGGAGAGACTTGCATATCTGGAGACCTAGATGCTTCATGTGACGTTTTATGGCTACTACTATGCAGGGTCCCTGTGATTCTCTGTAGAGGACCTTCAACATCTGGAGTTTTCAGTGTCTCATGTGATGTTCTACTGTTAGGGACCTCTGGGGTTCCTGAGATTCTCTGCAGAGAACTTTGCACATCTGGAGCCCTCAATGTCTCATGTGATGTTCTACAGCTACCTATGTGTGGGGTCACTGAGGTTTTCTGTAGAAAACCTTGCACATCTGGAGCCTTCAATGTTTCATGTGACATTCTATGGCTAGTACAATGTGGGCTCCCGGAGATTCTCTGTGGAGAATCTTGCACATCTGGAGTCTTCAATGTCTCATGTGATGTTTTGCGGTTACAGACACGCAGGGTTTCTGAGATGCTCTTTGGAGAGACTTGCATGGCTGGAGACCTAGATGCTTCATGTGACGTTTTATGGCTACTACTATGCAGGGTCCCTGTGATTCTCTGTAGAGGACCTTCAACATCTGGAGTTTTCAATGTCTCATGTGATGTTCTACTGTTAGAGACCTGTGGGGTTCCTGAGATTCTCTGTTGAGAACCTTGCATATCTAGGGCCCTCAATGTCTCATGTGACGTTCTACGCCTACCTATGTGTGGGGTCACTGAGGTTTTCTGTAGAGAACCTTGCACATCTGGAGCCTTCAATGTTTCATGTGACATTCTATGGCTAGTACAATGTGGGCTTCTGGAGATTCTCTGTGGAGAATCTTGCACATCTGGAGTCTTCAATGTCTCATGTGATGTTTTGCGGTTACAGACACCAGGAGTTTCTGAGATGCTCTGTGGAGAGACTTGCATGGCTGGAGACCTAGATGCTTCATGTGACGTTTTATGGCTACTACCATGCAGGGACCCTGTGATTCTCTGTAGAGGACCTTCAACTTCCGGAGTCTTCAATGTCTCGTGTGATGTTCTACTGTTAAAGCCTGCTGGGGTTTCTGAGATTCTCTGTGAAGAACCTTGCACATTTGGTGTCCTCAATGTCTCATGTGGTGTTCTATGGCGACCTCCAGGTTGGGTTACTGAGGTTCTCTGTGGAGAACCTTGCAAATCTGGAGTCTTCAATGCTTCATGTGATGTTTTATGGCTACTACAATGTGGACTCCCAGGGATTCTTTGTGGAGAAGCTTGCACATCTGGAGTCCTCAATGTCTTATGTGATGATGTACAGTTATAGACATGTGGGGTTTCTGAGATTCTCTGTGGAGAAACTTGCACATCTGGAGTCTTCAATGTCTCATGTGAAGTTTTACAGCCACCTACGTGTGGGTTCCCCGACATTTCCTGTGGATAACCTTGCACATCTGCAGACTTCAATGCTTCATGTGACATTCTATGGATAACATGGGGGTCACCTGCTGAGCTAGTTTTGGCGCGCTTAGCCGGACTCTTGCTCAACATCTGACTTTCTGGCCCAGTAGATAGGCTTCTAGAATTGGCCCTTAGCTCAGGCGTCTTTTCAGAACTGTCCTCTCGAGACTTGTACTCTTCCAGAGATATATGCCGCTTGTGCCGTTTTGAACATGTTTTAGGCATACTTCCCCGGTCGGTAGGTGAACTTATCGCTTCATGATCAGCTGACTGCTCAGGGTTTTCTTTCACTTCTGGTTGAGGCTGCTGACTGGTCTCTGGAGCCAGTTCCAATCGATGAGGACTGGCCTCTATGCCACTTGCCACATGACCTTGTTTTATGACATTTTCAGTGTCTTTTAATTCGGTTTGGCTCTCTAATTCAGTCATCACATGACTTTGTTTTTCATCTTTTTGAGGGATTTCAGCTAACTCATCAGATGACTCTTCCGAATCAGAGAGGCAGAAGAGGCCTTTGATAATGGACTGCGCCAGGTCTGTAGTCATCTCTTCCGCAACGGGACTTTTTTGTGTGGATGTAGGGACATCGATACTCTCCATATTCTCTTCCACTGAATATGTCTGAGAGGTGCACCGTGCCTCAGCTTCAGAACTGTTGACACTCTGAGACATTGGAGTTTCTTTCGTACAAATTGAACTGTCTACCTCCTCTTCCACGGCCACCTCTTGATTATCATCAGGCGTAGATGTTGTTGAACTAATGTGATTATCTATGTCGGGGGGTAGCACTGTTGTGGGACTACGCCTATAATCTTCCAGAAAATCAGCGCTCTCATAGGAGAAGTCGTTCAAGTCAACCTCTTCTGCCTCATCCATACTTAGATCTGTTCTGCAATGACTCTCACTTTGAGGGCTTGAGCTTGCTTTGGATTTACTTTTCAGGAGCGTCCTCGAGGGATCCTTTCCCAGTGGAATCTTCTCCAATGTCCCATGCATGACCCAAAATTTGGAGCGTTTTCTTTTGGGTACAGGAGAGTTTGAAACAGTTTTACTCTTCTCAACCATTTGAGTAAATGAGGCGGCTGTTTTCCCTTCCGTTCGTTTAGTAGTCGATACCTGATATGAATTCAAGGGAAAAACAAACAACTAATTATTGGTCTTAAAAATGTCATTAACGATATGTTCTCCTAAATCATTTCGATTGATAACTACCATGCGGTATAAATCTGTCATTAATATATTACCAAGTGACCTATCAATATAACTTTGTTTGACAAAAGTTTTGGTCATTGATGTCCAATTGATCTTGAAACACAGTCACAGATGAATGACGCTATAATATTGTAATAACGTTTACCACAAGGGAATTTGTTGAAGTCTGAATGAAACACGAATTTCATTTCGTAATATGAATACAAATTTATATTAATTTAGCTTACCCTTTTCGTTCCACGACTCTCTGTTAATTCGACGGCAGCAGTAATTACACGAGGGGCCTGTGCTGGATTGGCTGCAAAATAACATAGTTTTTAAGCCAACATTATTGTCTGTTTGTGGTTTAACGTCCTAGGAAACTCTGAAGCTATATATGGGTGTCATCAATGATTTAAACCTTTTACTCTTGCAGGCTAATTTCAGTCAGTTATTATTTTCAATGGATTCAAATATACCATAAGTAATCATAGAGACGTGTCTCTTTCAAAAAGCTGATTATACCTTTCTTTAGAATAGTTCCAAACAACATTCTCATGTTGTTACTATTTTTCAAGTATTTTCTTCTATTTTCCTCTACAGTTATAGGAATATTGCATTCTTGACACAGTAGCGTTCATGTGTATGTCTACAGTGACCTATCCTCAGGTCAGGCCTGCCACTGCCCTTTTGATGGAATATAGGGCTACATATAGGGCAGTAAAAGTGAAAATATAGGGCTAATATAGGGCAAATATGGGGCTGATGCTGAAAATATAGTTCTTTTAAACCAGAGTAATGCAACAATCAGGGGCATACCCAGGGGCCGGGGGGGGGGGGGGGGGGGCACAGGGGGCTTGTCACCCCTTAAGTGCGGTTAAAGTAAACAAAAGAAAAACTTCTGTTCCGAGCAAAGTGTCCCTTTAAGCAGAGTGTGACCTTAATCCTGGGAACAGCTTGTATAATGTATAAAATTCAAGTGCTTCCAGGGTTTTGCCCCTTGAACGCCCACGTGTTTTGCTAGGGTTCAGCTCTTTCAAGTCAAGGATGTCAGTCGGGGTCATGAAAAAGAATAGAGAATATTATTTTCATGAGGAATTTACTGCCTCAGAGAGACTGAGAAAATATGGAAAATACATCATTATTGGCCCTGGAATAGGGCTGGGGTTATGGGGAGGTTTGCACCACTGTTTATTGGTGTGAATGAGGCCAAATTTCTTTCCCTCTTTCTTTTACACAAGAAAAATCAATTTCATTAACTGAAATTTAATACAAGGATTTCCTTGGAGAATACGAAAAGTGCCATCTCTGATAAGTATAAAATCCAAATTTATGATCCCAGGGGCTTAGCCCCCTTGACCATCATGAGGGATCTACTGCTGGACCCCTGGTTATATTCTCAGATAACATAAGGGGGGTAACTTCACTCGTGGAAATAAATCCCTGGATACAGCTTGTGTCAAAGTTCTCTCAGGGACTACCAAGTGCCCTCAGGAGGGGTTATATCACTAGACCCCTGGCTATTTTCCCAGGTAGTGTCAGGTATATATCTCCCACTCCCAGAAACAAAAACCCAGGGGACAGTTTGTATAATCTATGAAATCCAAATGTTTTCAGGGGCGTTGCCATCTGGACCCCAGTGGATTGTTGGTTGGTTGGTTTTTTTTCTTTTCTTTTTTTGGATGCATTTTATTAGGGTCAGTAACATACAGATGTTCATCTGGGCTCGGCATAGGCCGATCTTCCGTCCAGTTAACCATTGCAGGTTCTCACCAGACTTTCTCGAGGACCTTTTACACCACAAGGGTGGTGATCGAATCTATGAAATGAATTTAGGTAGAAACCTCACCCCTACACATTTACCGAGGTGAGATTTCTTTTACTTCCCACACCAGCAAGACATGGTATGAGAAGTATTGGCCTTTGATATAGCAGTAAATCTACAACTGCTGGGGGTGAAGGAAAAAGGTGGCTGCAGTGGGACCTAAATCAACAAAGTCTGACAACCTTGGTATTACAAGTCCAGTGCTCTTTACCACTGAGCTAACTCCCCACCCCAGTCGCTTTTGTCATGCTTGAGCTTTCCTTCTCAATGCCTGCCAATATTTCCAGATAAGCTAAGGTCTGCAATGCCCCCCCCCCCCCCACCCCCACCTGGGTATAGCTTTACAAATCAAAGTGATCATGGGGGTTATGCCCACTGAACTTCCTGGAGGGGCTTTACTGCTAGACCTCTGGCACTATTCTCAGATGTCTTAAGATATGTATCCCCCTCCCTGAAACAAAATCCTAGGGACAGCTTGTAAAATGTTTACAACCCAAGTTCTTCTAGGACTTTCACCCCCTGGACCCTTGTGAGGGGCTTTGCTGCTAGAACCCTAGCAATTTTTCCAAGTAGCCTAAGATTTGTGACCCCCATCCCTGAAACAAAATATTGCACACAGATTGTACATAATCTAAGTTTTTCTGAGGGCTTTGCCCCCTGGACCCCAAGGAGTGGCCTTGCTACTAGAGCCCTGGCAATATTCACAGATTACTTAAGATGTGTAGCCCCTGTCCCTGGATACAGACCATATAATGCATATTATTCAAGTTCTTCTGGGGGCTTTGCCCCCTGGACCCCCTAGAAGGGGCTTTGCAGCTAGACTCCTGCAGATATTCACAGACAACTTAAGATGTGTAACCCCCCTGCCAGACCCGTCAATATTCCCAGATAGCCTAAGATATTTAGGCCTAACCACTGGCATTAAAACAAAAATCCGGGTACAGCTTGTATAATCTATAACATTCTAATTCTTTCAGGGGCTTTGCCCCCTGGACCCCCCAGGAGGATCTTTGCTGCTGGATCCCTGGCAACATTATATAATCTATGAAATCCAAGTGTGTCCGGGGCTTAGCCCCGGTACCCCCCTGGAGTTTTTTTTAGCTGGACCCCTGCCAATCTTCAGAGATGTGCCCCTGTCCCCCAGAAAAAAATCCTGGGTATGCCCCTAACAATTAACTAGAGATTTTGTCTATGTTATGATAGTAGTATCTATGTTATGATAGATAGTCTGCAATTTCTGTCAGAAATTTTTTATTTAGTATGAGGATTATTTGCCCTGAAGTGATGGATAGGAGTTTATCATGAAAATTGTAATGCAAGATTTCTGCACCACATGATAATTCTTTTTTTTCAATGATAATTTCAAAATATAGGGCATATAGGGCAAAATTGCTAAAATATAGGTAAATATAGGGCAAGCTCAAAAATATGGGGAAATATGGGAAATATGGGGCCAGTGGCAGGCCTGTCAGGTGGGTCAATTTCACTTGTTCATTATGATATTTGCTCTTCCCATTCATAGTTGTATGAATAGTGTACAGTTTCAATATGGGACATACACTAAATAGTGTCACCTGGTGTGTTGGTTGATGGCATTTTATGCCTAATAATTAAATACGCAAATTACAAGATGGACAATAAGTCTGCTCCTGGAATATGTTAGTATTATTTTTGAAAGGTGATAAGACCTAAGTGGACATTTTTGTTCAATGGAAATATCATTGATATTCAGCACTTTGGCAAATAGTCTGTAAAACTAAAAGTACATCTGCAAATATCTGGATGGGGGGGTTATATAATTAAAAAAAAACACAATGTAATCCCGTTATTTTATAGTGGTAACGAAGTGTGAGGAAATGAAAACAAGGCGGCTATAGGCAAGAATGAAGCAGCGAGATGAACCTCATATAGAAGGGGCTGGTGTCATGCATCAAGCTAAGTGAATGGCAAAGCTAATACCGGACGATTAAGACCAACATGTTACATGGTACTAAGATAGCAGTCTTAGCCCAAACCACATATTTTATTAAATAGACGTGAGATTAGTCCAAACCACCCTAGTAAACATGTAAATATTGTTTACTAACAGAAGCAAGACTCTTCTACTCTCCTTCGTTACAACTTGATTGCTGGCGCACCCTGGTTGGGAGAATATATGAAAAATTAACAATTCATTTCTATATTCAGAAATCTTGTGTAAAATGAAATCCCACAGCACTCAAATTCTACGTGTATGTGTCATAATTCCAACTTACGTTTCATGGGGACAGAACATGTGCCTTCTTGAGTTATCGCCTTCGTGGAAGAATGCTGGAAATGGATAAACACCTCAGTTACTTTCAATTCACCGTAAATATAGATTTAACCTATTGTGAATAAGATAAAGGAAACCGTAACATTAAAAGTGAGCTGCCACTACAACACTACGTGTTATCCTCGATAAAATCTCAAATTCAGGTAAGTCTGCGAAATTTCTACTATCAAACAGTACTAACTGATGGCCAATTAACCAATACCTCTGTGAAGGGAGGGAGGGAGGGAGTAAACAACTCTGTTCCTATATACACCAATAGAGTAGGTCAAGCCAATATCTGGTGGTAAATGATATTGCAAATAGTTTGGAAACCAATTTCATTTGTCTTGACTGATTCTAAGAACAAAGTTATGAACCATTTTCACCTACTGTGTTTTATTTTCTTTCAAATGAGGCATATCATATTATGATTAAACAGGATCAGTAAATGTTAAGGAAATTCCGAAGAAAATAAGCTCATTAACGTCTTCTCACTGTCGCGATCATGCCAGATCCGGTGCCCTCTTCTTATTGCCCACTGAGACTTACTTTAAAATGTCTTGATTCTGCCTTCTTCACAGTGCTGGAGGGAACAGGCCGTTTGATGCCTCGGCACTTTGGTTTTCTGTTCGCGTTCACTGTAGAGGTAGATAATGGTTGTATTTTCAATCACATTTGTGACCCAATTTATCATAGTGGAACTCATGTCGCACATCATGGATGTCAAGTTAGCCATTACATGGTATAGAGCTGATCAATACCTTTCCTAGAGCCCTTGTATGAATTGCTATCCCTCTCGTAAGTACTTTATTCATTTTATCAAAGTTTAAAAGGCCCAGACTATAAAAGTCCTCCATGGCCTTTGTTCAGCACAAAACAGCCATGTAGGACTTCTTAAAATGCTAATAAAAACCCACTTGTTTCTTATCACCGCTCACATCAGCAAGAACACTTTAACAAGCTTTTTTGAGTATTAAACCTCCTTTATTGTTAGGGGTATTGAAGGAAACTGATCAAATAAATATGAAATTTGATAAATCGTTTCTTCAATTATCTATTCAGTTCTGCATAAATGATGTTCACAGCTAGAGAAAGCCCAATATAGGTGTCAAAACTACAATTTGGAGATCGACACACTTAAAAAAAACAATTTAGAACTGAAGCCCATTTTATGACAATTCAAAAGCCATCTTTGATCCAGCAAAAGAAAAAAATGAAGAAAAGGGGGGAAAAAAGCGCCCTCGTCATATTTTTCATGGCTTGGTGATGAGAAACAAGTTTTTTTAGTGGCCTTAATTAAATAACATTTACACACAAAAAAGTTATGTGAAATAGTGGCACCTCTCTAATTTGGTTAGAGTGTGTTCTTTTTTTCCTAACATACCTTCCTGTTGGCTACCATGTGCAGGAACCAATAGGTAATGTTGTTTTAATCTTGCAGCACTGGCATAGGCCTTATCACACTTCCCACAGTTGAAGGTCTTGGGTTTTAAGTTCTTGGTAACTTTGAAAGAAAAGATCAACACGAACTGAGAACACAAATAATTTGCAAATAACTAACTACAAAAGAAAGGCACATGTTATTTCAATTTCACTACATTAAATGCAACGATTTTGTCCACGAAAATATCCCTTGGCACAATGTAATAGCTGTCGTAATGTTTTGTTGACTATTAAATGAAAAACATTTGCAAGGTATCAAAAACGTACAATTTATCTATGGTAAGCTAACCACTGATGAACTACCCATATTAACAAAGTAAAGGGCTGTTTGTGTTGTTTTTTCTTTTACAATTAAGCATGAAAATTCATTACATTCTGTTGAATGCAAAGGCTACGATTTAGCCAGAAAGAATTGAATTCCATGTTCGTCCACTTAACATTCATCCTCTTTTAGAATTTGGATGACGTGGTTGAAAATGTTTCATGATAAGATTAATTTTTAATTACGTTGTATATGAGAACTTTGAGATGATCCTTCACTTTCAGCTGGCGTATGCTCTGACCCTTCTACTTCACGGGCCGGACGGTCTATGGCATTTATATCAGAGACTTGAGATACTGTCGCATCTGTTTCTGAAGGTATAGGAGCTGACTCTTCTGTTTCAGAAGCTGTTCCAGTTGCAGAAGACGGAGGTCCGTCTGCTCGAGGGTCATCGGGTGGTGAATCTCCTGTAGCGGACGTGATGTTGTCATGAGCAGGCTCTACAACAAAACACAAATTTTATCATTTGCAAAGGCTTAAGGGGTAAGCTAATGAAATAAAACATTAAAAAAAGAAAGGTGTGGGTGGGGTGGCAGGTGAGTTGAGATTATTCCACTCACCCTCACACTCAGTACACTCAGACCGTAGTTAATCTCTACCTATAGACACGATCTCACATCTGTGGTGCACACATCACACCAAAAACTCTATTCATGTTTGGTGTTCACTTCATGTTTGAGCATTCTTCTTCCTGATGAAACCGCCACTTTATAAATCTAAGTATAAAATGCTGGAATTGGTCCTACCATTTAATAAATCAATTCAGTGGTCATCTTCTTAACATCCAAAACATACATTTTAAGAATTGTTCTAGTCTATTGCTGCACTATCTGTAGAGATGTATTAAATACGGTTAGGTTTTAATTACCCTGGCTATCAGTTTCTGCAGGTGATCTGTCTCTTTCAGGAAGTGTATGTTCTGGGACTTCTTTTGAGGTTGTACATGCTGCACCGTCTAGCTTCGATGCTGGTGATTCTGTACCTTGTGTTTCGGATAATGCAGGTGTTTGGCCCTCCGCCTGGGAGGCTTGTTCCGCTGTCTCAGAGACTAGGGACGGTGCATCCCCTGTTTCACGTACGACAGACTTCTCGGCCCCTGTGTCTTGTACGGAATTGAGAAGTGAACACCGCCGATCCAGATCCTCCAGATTCCTCAGATCTTGATCGATCAGTGCAGATCCACTACAAAGGCAGTAGGATATTTGAATGACAATTAGATTTAAGGTCAAAGCATAAAAAGTCAACTAAAAGATAACGTAACTCCCTTTTCCTGGTGATACCAAGTAAATGTATTCTTTCAGAGTCTGATAGGTAGTTTAAAAGATTAATCGTAAGACACATTTACGAGCCAAGACTAGATTTTCTTCTAGAGCAAATCATAAGGGCAGATACTATTAACTCTAAAGAAAGTATATTGGTTTTCTTTCTGTAAGATTCCAAAGGAATAATTTGATTTCATAAGAACGATAGATCTTGCACTATCGATTACAATTATTGTTAACAATTATCTATTACTATAAATCACGAAATTGGGAAGAGTAGCCAAATCATGGCTTTAAACTTAACTACTGCATAAATTAGTATAGGGTACTTTGCCTACGATTGAAAACTTGAAGTCTTAGTTCTTGTCATCCATATCATAACCTAAAGGTAAGAAGAAAAGGAAAACATTTCACACAAAAATTTACCTTATTCTTGATTCTTTGGATACAGCCGGAGGCTGCTTTTCAGAGACATCATCTGTTCCATCTGAACCGTCAATTCCAGGTGATCTGGACTTCTCTGGACTAGCAACTGCAGAACTTATATGTGACCCATTCGATGTGTTTCCGGTTATTTCAGGTACAGGGGACTGTACTGATACTGACGGCACAGAACTGTCATTTTCAGGTGGTCTGGGCTGTTCTGGTTCAACAACTGTAGGATTACTATTTGACTCATTCGAGGTGGATTCTGTCATTTCAAGTACAGGGGACGGTATTGCTACTAAAGACTCTCCTTGTTGACTACTTGCAGCTGCCTGGTCATGTTCTGTCTCACCTGGCTTATCTAGCTCAATAGAGGGTGTGCCCAATTCCTCGCGCCGCGGTTCTGAAGTAGCTGCCGACAAGCCTGGGGCGTCATCAAGGGCAATGGGATTTTCAATTGTCCCTTGAGCGCAAGCTGCTGAAGCTGGTGATTTTTTGGACATTAAGCCAGATGGCATTTTTGACATAATCTCCTCTATATTGACCTTTCCTTCCTTGAGCCACTGTAGCACCGTCTCCTTAGGCGTCTGGAAGTCAGAGGATTCTGTGAGGTCTATCACATCAGGAGGCTCTGGTTTTTTCTCCTCTTCTTTTAACTTCGGATCGCTTGTATCTTGTTCCGTCATATACGACGGCTCAATAACGATCGGAGGCCTGTCCTCGAGAGGAAGATTGTTTACCGGAGTTTGATTCGTGGCAGTAGCTGTAACCTGGGATGAAGAAGGCCCATGATTCAGTTGAGTATTTACTGATACGGATGAGGCGAATTGGCAAGAAGCGGGCCTGTATACCTGCGGGTCCATCTGCTCTAGTGGGGTACTAGTTTCCGCTGCCATCTCTAACGCTGGATAGTGAGGATTATAGGACGGAAGATTTCTCGCAGCTTGAGGCATTTGCGAATACTGTTGGACAATTGTGCCGAGTGCAGTAATTTCAGGGGTCGACGTTTGAGTATATTGTTGTTGACAGAGGGTCTGTTGATGGTTTTGAGACTGGCTTCTTGGGTGCCGTGCTTCTGGAAGCCGCTGGGTGGAATCTATTATTGGCGGTAGTTGGCCAATACTGCCGCTTACATTCATATTGCCATGGCCAGTTGGGGATGGGTACGGAGCCTGTAAAGTTCCCGGATTTACCTGAGGACTGCCTTGATTACCTAGCATATTGCTTGCTTGGAAAGGACGAGGGACTAAATTTTGGTTTCCCAAACCTTGCTGCTCATTATGGGACATGCTAGGTGTGCTCTGCTGCTGTTGTGACATCTGGTTTTGCAAATACATTGCCAAATTTTGGTTCTGTCTAATCATGTGGCTATTGGCTGTTAATTGATTCATTTGTGGGCTGTTGTTTGAGGGACTTTGATGCTGGATGGCTTGCTGTCTCGGCAAGTTAAGGCTATTTCCTGACATGTGACCTTGCAGCAGACTTTGATCCAAACTTGATAGAGTGGCAGTCATATTATTTTGTCCGGGGTGCTGATTTGGCATACCCGAGTTTCCCGGAGAAAATTGGCATGACGTTAGACTGCCTCGTCTGACGTGGTGCCCATGGCCAATTTGATTGGCCCCAGCCTGACCATACTGGAAATGTTGAGTCGAGCTCTGGTTTGGCTGCCACAACACGGGTGGGTTTAACATTTGATGTTGCCATGGTTGTTGCTGGGTGGTTGGGTGGCCAGAATATGATTGTGCTGGTGCAACAGTAGATGTCTGAGGTGAGACATAGCTGGTGGGGATGTGGTTCAGAAACATGGTGTCGTTTGTGACAGGTGATACTGACTTTCTTTCCAGATGCAGTCGTGCTTCCAGTAAGTATGGGGTTATTCCTTGGTTTCCCTTTTTGTAAATGTAGATCTGCAAAAAAAAGGACGTCTTTTTTGTCTCGATACTACACCTTAGTACAACTTCAATAGAATGAATTGAGATGTTTCCAAACATTTGGCAATACAAATATACACCAAGCTATAAATGCTGCAATTCAAAGTTATTTCAGTTATTATATTCACTGTTTTCTCAATTAACACTAGATAGGGATATATTAAGTATTTCAAGTTGTATTATCTGTTTTTTTACAAGAAAGGGGTTACTTACCATAGAACCCTTAATATTAGTTAAGGCACTGTCACCTGGAGTGAGTGGAGATTTGGCTATATGACAGTTATAGCCGGATGTTGGTCGTGGAGGCCAACAAGCTCCTGGTTCCTGGTTGACGCATTTGTGTCGTCCTCTTGCCAGCTGAAATTGAGACAAGGACGTTTCTTGTAATGCCCCGTAGCCAGATCAACATGGTATTTACAATTCATGGATGAGTAGAATACCAAATTACATTTCAGATGTATCAGGTAAATAATTCAACTACTGGTTAAAAGCATAGACTCGTAGTCTAGCTGACCAAAACTTAAAATCATATGTAATTAAAACCACATCCGTAAAAGATGGACTAGAATATGATCCAAATTCACAGCAACCAAACACAATTATTCATGTGGCGGTGTACCTTTAGATGGAGGTACTTACAAGACTTCGCTTGCACGCAATTGCCTCACTACCCCCTGGTGGACATGTTCTCAGCCTCTTATAATTATGACCCTGTATATGTCATTATAATTTATCCAAAATCAATTCATGAAAGGGCAAGGAGGGGTATTAAGGCTTGGTCTACACAGGAGATACGGAGGAGATAAGATCCATCAGTTTTAGGCGTTATCCTACCCCTAATAAAAAAAACGCCATAGGTTTAACATTGACTCAATGTATTTGACGTAGCGTTGAATAAAGTGTTATTTATGCACCGAGGTGAATGAAAAAACGACAAAATAAATTCTCGTGAGTACGGATAACCAATTTCAGTTGCTCTCCTTTGCTTTAGTAAATTTGGCTCCGTCGTAGCTCAGTTGCTTGCTTATTCAACAACCGGCCAAGTTTTCTCTTTGCCAACATCCAACAGGTGCAGAACTTTTTTTTTTAATGGGTTTTTATATCTCGCATTCAAAATGTACACTACAAAAGCAGTCGCCGCCAACATGACAGCGCCTTGTTTTGAGAACTATTTGCGGTATAAAGGTTGCCGTAATTTGGGTTGTTAAAAATAGGGTGCCGCTATCGTTGGCATGAATTAGCGCCATCTTCCGAAAAGGGTTGCCTTACCAGACACGCACAAAAGCCTTTTGTTGTACAGCATTTTGGAAAGAACTTTGCCCAAATTTCCACATCAAATAGTAATGCTGTTGTTAAGCCCAAAGACTGGGGCAGCTTGGCGCCCCCATTAAGAATCCCATGCACCTTCCTCTTTTATCCTACCCCTAATAAAAAAAAAAACATAGGCTTAACATTGGCTGACTGTATTCGGGCGAGTATGCAGAAAAATACAATTTATCGCTCTAGTGGGATACATTTGTGAAATGACGTCATGTGAAAAATGACAAATGAGCGGGCAAGACAAGAGCGATAGCGACAGTATCAACAAGCATACATTATGGAGTTTTATGTTATTTCTTAACACTCTGAAGTAATATAGACAGGGTAGGATAAATTTCCCGGGTTGCAAATTAAGTTGTTTGAGGGAGGCAGAAATGGAGATCAGGAAATAGCCGGGAAAGTGATATTCATTTTACTAAAGTGATTTACCTAAGGTTCGGCCATGCAGGGGAAATGTTAGGCAGTTACATCCTCTCCCCATTAAATGTGTGATAAAAGTACACGGTGAAGTCGCTACCGCGTGAACACGGTACCGCTGCGGGAAATGCAGACATAACATGTCCAAGATTATGTCCATTGATACCTTTATCTTGCTTTAACTTAAAGGAGAACATGGGGAAACTTTCGTGGCCTTGAACGGTAGCCACCATTGTCCGGGAACACATAGTATACACAGAGATTAGTTTGGTGTTTATGCCAAATGTTGGCGTAATATTTCCGTGTGCGACATCTAACAGCAGGAGAACGTGGAGTAAAGCAGTGTCTCATCCCAATGAGGGGGGGGGGGGGGGCGTCAAGCCTCAGCTTCACCATAGATATAGAGAAAGACTGTATATCTATGGCTTCACTGATGACTTGACCTATCCGGTGACCCAACTCCAGGCCTATCCGGTGACCCCGATGAGTCACCACCACAGTCACTGGAAGAGAACTAGGAAATAGCGGGTGCTGAGGGCAGGTGAAAGAAAGGAGAGAAAATAGTACAACGACCCTGAGTTGGCTGGTTGAATGTCTTTTGTTTCTCAGAAGCACATCCTGCAGGGCTACTGAATGCCTTATTGCATTCTCTTTTCATTGTTCAGGATAAATATTAGGACAAAGAACCCTGCGCCCATCGGTCTTGACAGAAGGGCACCCGGACAAGCTTCAGCAGGTGCAAGCAAAACGATTAGAATAGACAGGAGCTGTTTCAAAACGTGGGTTAGGTCTATGGTTTTGAAACAGCTCCCAGTGGTCTCGCTGATTGAAGGGGCCAGACACGGAAAGCACGAAGGGGTGCGGGGGTTGAAGTATGCCCATGCGCCCCCACCTATCTGGTCGTCTCCGGACAGTCTGCTGGGCGAAAAGCCAGATATAATAAGTATTTGTTCAGGGAATATTTCACAGGACCAACTAACACAAGTCATTTTGATTTGAAGTTAAAGTTTTTTTGTTTTTTTTTTTAAAGGAATAATTTAGTCAATTGTCGATGTACAGTCTATAAAACTGACGCACTTCGCAATAAATGGATGCCCACTCCAAATTTAAACTGAAAACACTTAATTCCTCAGGGCCAACGTTTCGATAGCGGCCGCGTCGAGAGTCAGATATTTTCATGTACGTGAGTGCTAGATTAGTTTCAATTTTTAGGCAGGGATGTCAGCTAGGGCCAATAAAAGTGGAAATATTCTTAGTGCGGAATTTTCTGCCTCAGAGAGGCCATGAAATCATAAATAAGAAACCACTAATGCTGGCGTTTGGTGAAGTTGTTCAACCCACTAAGGCTCATTTCATACTACACTATCTCTGATTCACATAAGGAAAATAATTTCATAAATTGACAAAGAAATGTTAAGTATCACACTTTTCTTGTAACAAGTAATTAAAGATGAATAGAACAAGAAAATAATAAACTCACTCACTTTCAGAAAATCAAAAAGTGGATACATTTGCAGATAGGGGTCCTGGTTACCCCTTAACAACAGAAATGGTATATAAGGAGGCTTCTTTACACTCTCCAGTCATAATCAATCCAGCTCTGACGAAGTCCACTACAGGCTGAAACGTAGGCATATTGGATATTGTTTATTAATTATTGTAACCACTTGTTGAGTAAAAAAACGTCCGCATCAAAATTGCACATTTAATATTGATGTGTGGTTGTTGGTCATTTCCCCTCATTTCCAGACATGGTACAGCCGGAGTGAAAATTCAGAGCGTGATGTTACAGCTAACGAGTATTTTCTACACTAGTTTTTGATGAAGTGAAAATGTTCACCGATTGTATACATCTGCATGAAAGCCGTCCCCTGTTAAAAGAAGTCTGACTTCTCTTCTCTCATAGAATCATACCAAATGTAGGCTTTCATTTCCAAAGCCAATGGAAATACCTTTGCTGGTTCCATAACATTTTTCAATGAAATGTACGCTTCTAATTTACAAATGAATTCATCCGCATTTTTATGTTTATTCCCATAGAAATACCCAGGTGGATAAACTTCTCCCATATCAAAGAAATAGTAGTCTGAATCTGTGGCTCACAACAGGCAGTTCTGTGGATGACTCAGTGCTGAGGGCCTTTGCTTTAGTACCGGGGCATTATTGATCCGTTCTCTGTCCTGCTCGCACCGTGTTCCTATGGGATGCTGATTATATGAGAGGCACTATGAGCTTAACAGGCCAAAAATGAATTTCACAAATATCCGGGTACAGAATTTCCCCAAGTGATTTGGGGTTTCCACCAACTGATATCTATGGTATGTGCATTGATCTTCCTCCAGTTAAAACAAACTGGAGGGGGGGGGGGGGGTGCATGTTATGGATGTTCAAATGCTTTATCTGACCCTTGGTATTTTTTCTCTATAGACTTAACATTGGGAACTCGTATCTAACGCCCATTAGATATTTAGAAATATATCCAATGGAGGATAATGTCACAAATGTTAGCCCATTAGTCAATGTTAAGGGTGAGATAAATTCAGAAACCCATTTATGTTTAGGGTCAGAAAGTTGTTTGCTGTGGGTTCCCCAATGATGTCATTCAGGGCTGTTTCATTTTGTGTCTCACGCGTCCAATGACATCACAGGAGAGCTCTGACGTTGGGGGGATTCCCACATGTGATACACAGATACTGTCGTCCTTAATACTTAGAAACAGAACATTTGTTAATTACAATACTGACTCACTTTAGCAATACAACAATATTTCCTGATACATTTTTCTAATGCCTTGTCATTACAAGTATGACATGTCTACTACCTCTTATTTCTACTTAACTCTATTCATTTTCGCAAATATTATGAAATATATGTAAGGATTTGATAAGTATGCCTATTTCAATGACTTATGTCTAGTATTATCCGAGTTATGAGGTTAGAAGTACAGAGTGTCAAACCAAATTAGTTTCTTTACATTTTGCGCAAGGCATGGCTCCCATTCTAATCGCGAATGTGCAAGAACTGACAATAATTTAGGCAATTCCAAGTAACTCATAGTACAAGATTGTGAAAAGCTGTCAACCTATAAAAGACATGTGAAGCAACAAAGTAGGATGAGGACGTTCAATGAGCAGCAGTGACTGTTACTATAAATTTCATCTCATCTCATTATAACCATACATCAGCAAATCACCTATCCTGCTATGTCCGATACTGTTACCAGATATGATATTCTCGGGAGCGGTGCCGACGACACGAAGATACACTGCGTTGCTCGATTCACACGCTCTGCAGTTTATTTTCTCGAAAGCGGTGCAGTGCACTCTCGTACGCACGAAGGGTTAAACAACTTTTCACTCCATTGAAACCAATGTTAAATCACGGACTTGGAACACCTGGATTAGAAACAACCGGCCTCTGGCGTATTTATCTATGCCTCGGCATTGTTAGGGTTCGGATAACGGCCGCTAGACGGCGCTAGCATCCATTCGCGTTAGTTCCACATTTTCCCACCAGGATCGCCCCAGTCGCTGCTGGTGGCATCAGCATAATCAGAACGTTCATATAAATTGTTTACATTTGTCTACAAACTAGAAAAAACTAGTGCACTTAGAACCCTAATTCCAATTGTCCCACGTAGCTACATACCTGGAATCGTCTGACAAATACTTTATTAAGGCCTAGGGGCATGGGAATGAATTGAAAATAATTGTTTCCCAAGACTGACTACCTGAAAATCAGGGAAATTTGTGTGCCGGCCCCAACTATTCTAAGACAAAATGTGCCGTAACTTTAAAAAAATCTATTGCACTTAGAACCCTAATTCCTACTGTCCCATGTAGCTATATATCTGGAATCGACTGACAAATACTTTATTAAGGCCTAGGGGCATGGGAACAATTTCAGAATCTGGATTTTCCGAATTTTCCCCTTGAAAATCAGGGAATTTTCACTGCCGACCCAACCCAAACTGACACAAAATGTGCCGTAACTTTAAAAAAAACTATTGCACTTAGAACCCTAATTTCAATTGTCCCACGTAGGTACATACCTGGAATCGACTGACAAATACTTTATTAAGGCCTAGGGGCATGGGAATGAATTGAAAATAATTGTTTCCCAAGACTGACTTCCTGAAAATCAGGGAAATTTGTGTGCGGGCCCCAACTATTCTAAGACAAAATGTGCCGTAACTTTAAAAAAATCTATTGCACTTAGAACCCTAATTCCTACTGTCCCATGTAGCTATATATCTGGAATCGACTGACAAATACTTTATTTAGGCCTAGGGGCATGGGAACAATTTCAGAATCTGAATTTTCCGGGTTTTCCCCTCGAAAATCAGGGAATTTTCACTGCCGACCCAACCCAAACTGACACAAAATGTGCCGTAACTTTAAAAAAAACTATTGCACTTAGAACCCTAATTCCAATTGTCCCACGTAGGTACATACCTGGAATCGACTGACAAATACTTTATTAAGGCCTAGGGGCATGGGAATGAATTGAAAATAATTGTTTCCCAAGACTGACTACCTGAAAATCAGGGAAATTTGTGTGCCGGCCCCAACTATTCTAAGACAAACTGTGCCGTAACTTTAAAAAAATCTATTGCACTTAGAACCCTAATTCCAACTGTCCCATGTAGCTATATATCTGGAATCGACTGACAAATACTTTATTAGGGCCTAGGGGCATGGGAACAATTTCAGAATCTGGATTTTCTGGATTTTTCCCTTGAAAATCAGGGAATTTTCACTGCCGACCCAACCCAAACTGACACAAAATGTGCCGTAACTTTAAAAAAAACTATTGCACTTAGAACCCTAATTCCAATTGTCCCACGTAGGTACATACCTGGAATCGACTGACAAATACTTTATTAACCCTTTAAGGGCGAATGATGCCTCAAGGCATCATCCAGCCCAGGGCGAATGATGCCTTGAGGCATCATCCAGGCCAGGGCGAATGATGCCTTGAGGCATCATTTCTTAAAAATCTACAAAATCGTTTTAACAAAAAATAATGGAGGCACATTAATGAAATTTTCGCAGAATATAAGTGTGATATCATTAATAGTATTTCTATTCAAAAGAAATAAAATATTCAAGATTATATATCATATCACATGATTAAACAATTGAATTATGGGTTTTAATGACTGTGTGCCCGTCCCCTAGCGGTATAAAGTGCCACCAGCACCCGTCCTCCAGGCTGTAGCTTGGCCGCAGGCACCCGTCCTTAAAGGGTTAAGGCCTAGGGGCATGGGAATGAATTGAAAATAATTGTTTCCCAAGACTGACTACCTGAAAATCAGGGAAATTTGTGTGCCGGCCCCAACTATTCTAAGACAAAATGTGCCGTAACTTTAAAAAAATCTATTGCACTTAGAACCCTAATTCCTACTGTCCCATGTAGCTATATATCTGGAATCGACTGACAAATACTTTATTAAGGCCTAGGGGCATGGGAACAATTTCAGAATCTAAATTTTCCGGATTTTTCCCTTGAAAATCAGGGAATTTTCACTGCCGACCCAACCCAAACTGACACAAAATGTGCCGTAACTTTAAAAAAAACTATTGCACTTAGAACCCTAATTCCAATTGTCCCACGTAGGTACATACCTGGAATCGACTGACAAATACTTTATTAAGGCCTAGGGGCATGGGAATGAATTGAAAATAATTGTTTCCCAAGACTGACTTCCTGAAAATCAGGGAAATTTGTGTGCCGGCCCCAACTATTCTAAGACCATAGAATAGGTCTTATTAATACCTTTTACTGTCAAGTCTACTGAAAAAAAAGACTGCAAATAAACATCCAGTCAAACACTCATGATTATACAGTCAGGAAAGAATGAATGTATGTATTACAAGTGAAATAGAGAAAGATCCTGGTCAATTAAAAAAACCAAAAAAAATAGCAGCAGCGCCACTTTAGGCCCTGGTGGCTTAAAATGGAACTTTCGTCAACGCTTCCTGGCGGATTATACGGAAATTAGCGCTCTATCCGCAAAACGCACTCAAGCTTAGCCGAGTCGAACAGATCGTTGAACAAACACGGCCGCCGCCCGCGTTTCCTATCCAGAGATATAAGTCCGTGGTTAAATCCACTGTACATCTCTGGTAATATCTCCGTAAATATCCAACTTAAAAACACCAAACAAAAAATGGTATAGAGGTGGAGAATAGGAGAAGATGTTTGGTGGTTTTTTTTGTATCTATTCGTTTTGCAAAGATTGTTTTATTTGGTGTGTTCTCCAGCAAACTGCCAAAATTGCAGATGACAGGCTGCTACAAATCTCAAAATAAAAACTTGCTCAAAAGTACAAAAATTTGTAGATCCAAACATTTATACTTCTATACTACAATGTTTATTGATATATCTTGTAAGAAACACATCAAACTACCTTTAATTACGCATATTAATCATGTACAGTGAGTTCAAACATCAATTTACGTTTTGTTGATCGAGCGATAATAACAGAAAGCTAGGGTGATCGAAACTGGCAAAACCCTTTGCCCCAAGCGGTCGTGAAAGAAACTAAACGTTCCGCTCCCGAGAATATGTGTAAATGTGCAAGCTACGGATAAATACTGTTACCCGACATGATGTATATACAAACGTACAAACTGCGGACATATAAGACCTACCGACAGGCAGAATGTCCACGTATCCTTTCAGCAAATAAAAAAATAAATAAAAAAATTAGTCTGCTGGTAAAGGACTGAAAAAGTGTTGTACTATTCCATTATAATCAAGGGATAGTAATATTAAATTCGATTTTTAGTGCGAATCGGCAGAGTAGCAGTGCGAACAGGTTCTCAGTGCGAATCATCGTACATTCCGTTGTACTATGTATAACTAACATCGACCTGCTGAATCTTGCTATTGAAACGACGTCACACGCTTAGAATCTGAAAAAGTCGGTGAAAGTGTGTGCAGCAGAGTTGGTCATTACTCCCATGTTAGTAATGCCGGGAACATCGGGAGAGGGAATAAAATCGGGTCGGTGAAGTGCTTACAGCAACAAAAAGTTCACCGATTCTGACCAATCTGACGGATCCCTCAGGCAAAGGTGTGATCAGAAAGAGTCAGTGTGTCGATGTCTTACATGCTTTAAAGCTCTGAATGCCATAGACATGAAGCCGTTTTATTGTCCTTGTCTGGCTTCTATCACGTCTAATCAAAAGGTAAATTACCCGAGTACTATATATATATGTGAAGGGGAATTGACTAACGGGCACTACTGAGTGCCACAGGATAACAATTGCGTCGCACGAGTGGGGCTGGGACTTAAGTGTAAAAGATTATAAATCCAGGCACACAGGAGATGACATGAAAGAACAGTGGTGCGAAGTACTGTCTGGGTATCATCGAATGTAGCACATGTATACGAATTCATATCAGGGCCAGCAGGAATGTTCGTCACAATGTTATCATTCCGCTCAAGGAGATTTGAGGTCAATTCTGCTTTGGTGTACTTGGACCTTGACACAGTGTGAATCTCATATTAACAATTCCAGAAGGATGTAGGTACATTAGACCCGCGAGATTAAGTGATAAGTATTCTGTACTTCTTAAATGAACAGTAGAGTTCCCGGTTAGCGCACCAACCTCCAGAATTTCAAAAAATGTGTCCATTCTGAACTATGAACGTCCGTATTACAGGGGTCCCATCTATCCTGTGTTGGCGTCGCAAACAGCGTTTTGTCTAGTATACTTTTAGAAGTACTAGACTCTTCAATTAAAAAGTGCCACGTGTGAACAAGGCTTACTAGCCTCATTTAAATAGTCTTATCCTTTTCTGGCCTTACACTAATGTAAAAAGGGCTTACTGGCCTGTCGGAAGTGACCCAATTTGCCCGAGTCTTATCACTGGACGCGGTACATCTCCTGTTGCCGGGTTCAGATTCCTCCCTTCTATACTTGACAGTTGTCTGCTGGATGAGGGCACCGTACATTGACAAGTGGGTCTTCACGCTGGTTGTTTACAAGTGAGGAGAATGTGAAATGAACGCTACCTGGAGGGTTCGGGGTCAGCGCATAGCCCCAGATGTTTATTCAGTTTATTCACTACACCTGGTGGAACGGTACATTCATTCATATGGGTTGGCTGTCGGGTTGATTTAAAACAACGAGATTAATCTTGTAGTCTCAAGCTTATCACAACAATAGGAGCTTTACCCGTCAGCGCCGCTCGCGGTGCGTTGTTTTGTTAGATGTCGCTCAGATGACACTGCATACTCTAGCGTTGTGTGTATGGAATTCAGAGCTTTTACACATTGAGTGTGGACAGTAGGTGTGAGCGGAAGGCTGTTGTTCTTGGAAAGTTAGGTTGGTTTAAGTATAGCACTACCGACTTTGGGTTGTTTCAACATTTAGGATGGCTAACTGTCTTGTTTTGTTTTCAAAAGATTTAGATAAGCTTCTGATGGTATAGTCTTTAGGCTCCGACAAGTAAACCAGTCTATTACCGGATTGAAGTATGATGCTTCTTTTATTGGTATTTACTAAATTTTGAACTTGTGTTACGGTATAATTACAAGAGTATTAAAGCTTGATACTCCTCGAAAACTTGTAAACTACCAAGCGACAACTTGAATGTACTTTTCATATATGATACTAATATAAAAAAAATTACAGAAAAAAATTGCCTATGCAAGTTTATCTATACCACTTGTGTGAATTGTTTCAGTGTTGTTTTGCCTATATTTGTAGTATAACTGAGGCGATATATAAGTTTAACCCATCAAATTGGAGATGGAATGCCAGAGAATACGATGCAATCTAAACATTATTATATCGCGTCGTAAAGACCTGAAGTCTTCTTTATTCATTTTGGTTGTTTCACTCTTCGGTGTAAATTCACTAACCCCGTCAGGACGCGTGATGCCTCCATGCATCACCTTGCTATTGACGCATAATGCCTCCAGGCATCACCGCACTAAAGAAGCATGATGCCTTGAGGCATCATTTGTCCAATATTTTCAAAATTATTTTGACAAACACCGAAAATCCTGGCGACCCATTTTCTACGCTAACCAAACCCCTGGTGCGTCTTATAGGATTCGCCCTAACTCAGGGTGCGTCATATAAGCGGGTTTTTCCTGAGGGCAGAACATTGACGGGAATTAACGGAGCCATATTCATCTTCACAGAGTGTAGGCATGTCATAATATTAAGTATTCTATTAAAAAATATATATGATTGGATTATATATCATAGCAAGTGAGTACACACTTGAGTTTGAGTTTTAGCAACCATGTTCCCAACCCCTTACGCCAAGTTACGGTATACACTGCCACCAGTATCCTCCTCTTTGTGGTAGCTCTGCCACAGGCACCCGTCCTTAACCCTTTAAGGACAGCTGCCTATGGCTATGGCTGAACTACACACTTAGGGACGGCTACTAGTGACTATGTATAGTTTTAGGGGACGGGGGCATTGTCCTCTGAACTCAAAATTTGAAGGTTTATCACGTGATATAATATGTTATTTTCAATATTTTTATTCCTATTTTTTTTTTAGAATTCAAAAATATGATGGTACACCTACATTCTGTTAAAATTTCAAGTTAATTGTTAAAATATTTCCTTTTGAAAAACAATTATATAAATATCCAGCAAATGATGCCTTAAGGCTTAAGGCACCATCCGCCCCCAGCCGGTTGATGCCTTACGGCATCATCCGCCCTTAAAGGGTTAAAGGGTTAATAATCGTTCTCGTTCATAACCTTGCTCATGGCCGCAATGGGCTTGGGAATCTCCCCTCGTATACTTCAAACATTCTAACGTTAAAACGTTCTAATATGTCCGCTCCTGTGTATAAAAATCCATGTCATAATGTTTAAATGAATGAAGTAGCTACTCCTGCTGCGACTTGAAGAAAGGAGGGTAAGTTAAAATTTAATCTCGATGAATACCGATGCTTGAACCTATCATACCCACACGCTTCTACCTTAATTTCTGTTAACCACCGGTAGTCTCGACCATATAAGCTATGAAAGATTTAACTGTGTGTCTATTTCGGGTCGACCGTGAAAGCACCGGGCGGGATAGGACAGAGCGGCGCCATGTGGGGTGGCGTAGTGCTGGGCGGGGCAGTGCGGGGGTGGGTTTATGGTCATCTGTATTGATCGCATCCTGTTTGATACTTGCGCGGAGGTTTTCCAAGAATTCAGAAATGCTTCATGCTATCCAAAGACACTGACTGTTACTTCAAAATGGTCAGCAAGGTGACTGTAAATGGTGCATGACAGAAAATGTTGAATCATCGGCTGTGAATCACATCAGTTTGGTACATACTGAGGATCGGGGTCATATAGTGCAGTACACTGAACTGTACGATTCCCAAACCGCAATCTCACCAAGATTATTCGTGACCGACCCAGATCTTGGACTACAATACCAGTTCTTGTACACATGTGCGATTTCTGGACCGGATATTTCAGAAGGAGGTCTTTTTACTTGGTGAAGTGATGATATACAGTAGTATAGAATTATTTATACTCGTTGGTATGATAATCCATAGTCACCGCCAGTATTTGGAAATACATCAATCTATCTCAAGTGTCATTGACATGTTTTTAACAAAAAAATATAGCGATATATATAGATTTTCTCCGTCACGTAGGTATCATCAACGTACTACAACACCTCCCCCACCCCACCGAGCCGTAATGGTTGGATATCTTCATGGCATAGTAGCCTACATATCAATATACACATGGACTTGGACCTGGCGAGATACGTCAACAAAGACGATAACGTATAAAGTGGTTTGATTTATAAAGCAAACACAGATACAGATGAATTTGCTTCATTTGATAAGGACTCGTCCACCTTTTCCTAGTGTAGACTCAGTTTCAGCTAAGGGCTTCCTGTCAAGCAATAGGTGTATATTGTCAGATAGATAATCACGAATATGGCGATAGAATATGATACACACATGTGTGTATATGTGTTTCGACTATTAAAGAATAAAACATTATGTTTGTGCAAAAAAAATTTCCCAACGACCGAAGTGAGACTCTGTCATACTTTGGCTGTACAAAAAAAAATAAGAGCAAATTATGTGTGTGCACTAGTCGCATCAAAATGCACTGAAATCAACGGGTGACGTTCACAAGCCGGTTGTTGGGGTAACAGCCGGATATTTATATTCTCTAAAACCGTCACGCGTAACCCGATATGCCTAAACTACCTCCAGCGATAACAGTTAGGACTGAGCAAAAAAGGTCGGAAATTATAAACTTTGAAAAAGAGAATTATTTTGGCCCATGTAAAGTGGGACTCACACGGAGAGACTCATGAACTTGACACTAGTGTTCTTAACATCTTTTCCCCAGTTTGCTATAATTTTCCCTCTGTCCAATTATCAAAGAGCAGAATGCTGAAACTTTCCCAGTCTCTTGGGAAAATGGCAGATCTGATTCAAATGGAAGGACAAACATGGTACATAGTCTCAGACCATCTCCCTTTCCAAAAGTACTTAGTCTTTGGCTTGCAGCTTTTTCCTGTGTGAATGCCTTTCTTGAGACTCATTTAACCATGTTCCGGGTACATAGTCTCTAGTGCAGGGCCTCATTCCCGTGTGAACCCAGGAAAAGGCACACCATAGAGACCTATCAGCAAGAGGTATGTCAGTCTCACCAAAATCCCAGAAAAAAATTTAAACAGGTTAAAGTGTGATTCACACGATGGGATTCAGGTACCTCAGAGGGTGTTTGATTGAGTTAAATATTGCTGAGATTCTGTACTCAAACACAATCTTTTCGTCTAAATTGTAGGATTCTATTTCTCTTGAGATACGTTTTTCTACTGCAATCATTGGCGGCATTTACCCTTAGAAAGGAACCGAATCTCATGAGATATTGAATCGTGTGAGGTACAAGAATCCCACCGTGAGAATTCCACTTTAAAATCCGAATTGCTTGAGATAATGTACCTTGGTAGGGGAAATTGTCTGTGCCAATATTCCCTCATCCACCTCACTCTCAGGGAATTGAGACCTGGGGGTGTCACACAAGGAGACTATGTACCAGTAAAAATTTCAGGAAAATTGTCTCAGACAAACCTTGCTTGAGGTATACATGTATAGTCTCTCCATGTGAATCCCACTTTAGCCTTAGAATTAAGTAGCCTTTGATGGTTGTGGTGCCGGTCCAACACTGGATGGCTCCCGCTGATGGTGCTGCTGTTGTGCAAATATTTCTGATTTTTTTGTTATTATCATTATTATCATGAATACAATTTTCGAAATTCAGAACTTTAGCTTTCCGTCATTTTTCGGCAAACTTGGATCACTGTACCTCAATCAATCACCCCTCTCTGACGAAAGCCAGATCTGTTCTGATAATCGCCCGTGATATATTGCATTTAGTTTGGAATAACTCCATAAATCTATTTCTAGAATAATGCCCGCTTACCTTGGGGGATGAGTTTATATTTGAATTTATAGAACACTGCCAATCGAAATTAGAAATTGTCACAAACACTTTGCGCATACATGTGCCTGATGATTCCCCACAGGAGGAAACTGCTACTTATTAACTAAAAAACTTATGTTTTGCCTCAACATCAATGTTGCCTCCGGCGACGATCGGTAGCAGAGATGGACACCAAGACTCCCGTGCTACTATTGCCGTGCAAAGGTGTCCTATATGGACGTCTTTTTAACCATATCGCCATCCATAGTGGTAGCATAGTGATGGATATCCATCGCCTGCCCCGTTCAAAATAAAATGTCTTGAGGAAAGCGGAAAGATCGTTGAATGTTTCATTAAAATCCTGACACTGTTTAACGCAAGTTCTGCTGACCTACATAATAAACGATGCGCTACAAGGATGACTGAGTCGGTAGTGAGAAAAGCGGGTGCATAATTTATTGATATTAGATATATTTCTACGACAAACTTATCCAATTCGGTGACTGGTGATGTTTGCGAAGCTTTCATGGTAGCCCATGCACAGAATTGAATGGGCGTCGGGGTGCATCGGGAGATCTGAATTTCTGCGTCCGCGTTGGTGGGTGCTTGGCTTCAGACATCGTCAAGCTGAATTTTCACGGTCACACCTCTTCGCACCTGATCTATCCGGTTGTTGAAAATTGGCGTTATTTGTTCGATGCACGCACTTCAAAGACCCCAAAAGGGCAACACTAGCATGAAGGTAATGACCGACTCTGCCCAACTTTACGATGTGCGCCTGCACCACCTCTTCCAGATTCTCGGAACGCCCTTTCATAAGTGTTAACGTACATGTATTTCGGTCTTTTCGATATACATGTACAAGCATCATACATCGATTTGTTTGGGAGATAGAGATAACTGTAGATAAGAAACCGTTATTAGAATAGAAGTTATCGAACTTTGGAGTTCTAGCGACACGTAGGGCACTACATTTGAGTCCATGGTCTATTACATATCAATTGACATGTACGGTAGTATCTCTGAGAAGGAGCAGACTTTTAGTATCGTCTCACCTAAATGAATTAGTCTGCATTCCGGATTCGAGTTTCTGATTATGTTCTTTATTACAATGATTCCCAATATTCAGACAGCCAGGAAGCAACTATATAATGATAGGTGATTCCCCGAGGAAATGGAGTTTAACGAGCCTAGGGCATTACCGTAATGATTACGTTTGTGCCCTCGCATAACATCTGTGTTCCTCATTACGCTGTAAAGCGTCACCTCAATTGAGGGGTGAACAGCTGAGCTATGTAAGAACAGAACATCCCCTTCAAGCTCTACTCCCGTAGGAATACGCATCTCGCGTCTCGACCCTTATAGAACGAAGCACACAATGATAATCCGATAACTACATGGATACATCAAGCACCATTACGTAATAGGCTATAGATAACTCCTACCTGGTAGACCAAGACTTGGACGGATGTGCTGTTGTGGTGTTCTGCGATGAAATGGAGCAGCGAGTGAAGTTGCAGACACACGTTAAGTCCCTCATTTTTGGTGCCTGGTTTGGATATAGAGGAAATTATATACGCTGTGTATCTTTAAAAGCTATTCAGCAAAGACAGGAGGGTAGGTCAATATCTTATTGTAATGCTACCACATTATTTCCATTTTCTATGACGGAATCTATGTGTTTGTTTGTGTAGTTTTATGTCTCCGTAGGATAGTTACGTCACATTGAGACTGATTTTCACTCTATTTGACCAATATTTGTAATAAATTAACTTTAAATGATCCGTAATTTTATCTCGACAAACTATACTGGATAAAGTGACAATATCACTTGCGCAATGAGGCCGCCCATAAAGTACGTACGAACTGGGGGAGGCGGGCGGGGGAGTCCCAAATTTTGGAAATTTTGCTTATGTCCCTTCTTTGTTCTATTACGTAGAACATTGGGAGTGTCGGTGGGGGTCCAGAATCTTAGAAATTCTGCGTATATACTTTATGGGTGGCCCCATATCGAGAATAACACGAAGTAATCCTATGCGTTCGTTATTACTTACCTAACAAAATGTCATTAGGCAGGTCGATCCCATCAGCTGTGAAACCAAAGTACTCCGAACCATCCTTCCTCAAGACAGCGGTATTCCTATGAGGTTGATGATACTCAGTTTGTAACCTGCAAGATAGAAATCATATGAGACTCGGCAGTTTGGAGTGGGGACTAAGTCTGGTAGAACATTGCGACTGGGGAGGGGAGCCACAGAGGGGAGTGTGTGCGGTTACGCGTGTCCCGTGCTACTTCGTCAGGCATTACATAACGTTACTTGGCGTTCTGGCAGAGAGTACAATGCAGTCCGACCTCAGAAATTTAGGTCAATCTTTCATTGTTTGAGCGACGAGCCCTCGAATCTAGCCACCTGGGAGAGAACTGTGGGGGAGGTGAGAAAGTGGTGATAAAATACTGTGTAGAAGAAGGTGTTACAAGAAAGCCTCACCTGAACAGGTTTCTGTCGCGAGGAGAGTAATCGACTCGGGTTACTTGTATTATATTCCAGTCGTTGACCACGTTGTTCCGAAGACAGCGGCATACTCGCGCGAGCAAATCGGTGCATTCCTGTGACTCTAACTCTAGCGCGCGAGATGGCCCACGCAAGTCAGCAGCCATACTTGGTCACCTGCAATATAAGAATGACTTTTTGATTCTAGTTGATATATTTCTCGTTCTCTTTCATCAGGGTTATAAAATCTGGCAGATGGCATATCTTAGGGGAAAAGGACCCTTTTGTTTTTGGCTAATATACCCCCAATAATCATAGTAGGTAATACGGCCTCACT
Organism: Alentia gelatinosa; assembly: GCA_950022655.1. Classification (NCBI taxonomy): domain Eukaryota; kingdom Metazoa; phylum Annelida; class Polychaeta; order Phyllodocida; family Polynoidae; genus Alentia; species Alentia gelatinosa. The sequence goes on from OX465581.1 coordinate 78,021,894, forward strand.
AGCTCCGGAAATTATACGTTCTGATCCGGAATTGATACTTTCTGATCACAGCGGCTAATTATTCAGGTGATATTACGTTTCTTAAGTATTCTTCGTTAGCCAAAGTATTCTTCGTTGGTCACGTTGCTAGTATTTACTTTCCGTCCACCATAAGCGGAGGCAGGCCTGCATTATTTTGCGGCCAGAGATCGGCGTGATGCCTGGGGTGACTTTGTGGTTCTGTGACTCGGCGGGGTCTGAGGCCCTTCTGACAGACCGTGCAGGACGCGTCTGTTGTGGTCGACTGATACCAAGCTGAGCGGACACCGGGGTTTTACTATGTCTGCGTTGCGTCATCGATTCCTGGGACCCATACTCATAACGGGCTACTGGGTGACGTCATCTGCCACCCGTAAATATTAATTAAATGCAAATAGGGCAATAGATCATTTTCCGTTCGGTTGGTATAAATTGACTTAAACATATGTGAAGTTTTATCTTGATCACTAAGCTGGCTGTTGTGGCAGTCTTAGGGTGGATATGTGAAGTGGAATTTTAGGTGAATACTGGAGAACTCGACCCGTTTGAAATATCCCGACGCAAAACTCACGCCCTATCTAATTAATCCAGCTATGAACGGATATGGTAATAAGTGGACTATCATCATATACACAAAACCCTTATCTAATCAAACGCTAACCCTAACAGTAACCTAGTCCAATGTGTATAGAGTATACTAGTTGGCTAGCTATTTCATTCCTAATAACGCTATAGTTGTGCATCTATAACCGACCCAATCCCGAACCCAAGCTAATTTTTACTGATTTTTACTGGGTGTATTCACGGGTCGAGTTCTCTCGTAACCGAGTTCAATAAGATTGAAGGATATTTACATTCTTGTCTATGTATTATATCATTTCGGTATTGCTTAATCTCTATACCAAGCTAATTAAATCTGTTTCACCAGTACTTTTGTCCTACCTCTAATAAAAAAACGCCATAGGTTTAACATTGACTCAATGTATTTGACAGAGCGTTGCTAGTAATACACAACCTGCCCATAGTGGCATAAACATTGACCAGGCTAACTCTCGTTTGGTTTCTACTAAGTATTCAGTCATTTGGAAATATATGCGTGTTATCGAAATCCCGGAATTCGATAAGTTGAGGTGTTTTAGCTCTGAAAGTATATTGAGCGATCATAATTTTGTACATCCTCTTGCGACAGAAATTTCTTGGGAAGAATCTATCAATTTATCAAGATTAAGATAAAGTATTTTGCTTTGTGACTGGTCCTGTATCCCCGCAAGGAGCGGTGAGGTAGGTGGAGGGGTAATCATAGTATGCAGGGACTGGAACCAGTCTGTGCTGACCCCTATTCCCATATGGTTACAATCGTCTTCATACTACTTAGACTGAATACGCCTATAAAGCCCATAAGACTTATATAGAACTGCATCGAGAATCGTATAAATACACAATACTCCATGAGTTTGGAAGGGCCGCAATCTTCATCGAGGCGAAGCCGAGTGACGATTACGGCACTTTCAAACGAGTGGAGTATTGTTTATTTTACGATTCGAGTGCGGTTCTGGATTTATCTCACCCCTTTCAAGGTTAGGGGAGTTGAAATTTCTTGTCTTGTCTTGTCATCTCTCTGAAATCATGGCCGCTGATTGGTCAATCTCCTATGACGTCATCTCTATTCACTACGCCACGACAATGGCGTAGTATTGTCACTTTACTGGGGTGATCGTTGAGTATTTTTTTTCTAATGTTATTTCTATGGCTACACTGGTACCAGGGGTGAGATAAATCTACATTTAAGACCTGAATCCACTATCTGATTTTTGTCCCTGCCCTGCGAAAAATGGCCCCTCCATCCCGAATCGCCCAGTGGGTTGAACTTGCAATATCTAGGCGTGAGATTCCAGTACCACCCCCTACGGAGGTTAATTCAAACATGTCTGTCTTTTTCCCTGCGATTTTGTTCCTGCAGCCCTGTACTCCCTGTGGAGAGGGTCATCGGCCACCTGTCCCGGGATAGGAAGATTTATCGCAGGGAACGGGGTCAGGAGGAAGCGCATCGGGGACCAGAACACGCATGTACCAGGGATGACAGTTGAGGTCATGATAAAAAAGGGAAATATTTTTACTGCCTCAGAGAAACTGAGAAAAAGTGGAAAACACATCGCTATTGGCCGTGGAATGATAATCGAGAACAGTGTAGATGTACAATGGTACCCGATTCTCAATGATTTTAATCAGGTACTAGCGACTTTGTCGATTCGTATTTGGCTAGACATAACTCCGTGAGACGAGTGTTATCAGAATGAAGACTTCTGCAATTATCATATATCTAATCTATGATATCGTGTTGAAGTAATAATTACTTCAAAATGGAACCTTCACTGGAGGACATGGCTTCTTTTTGTCTGGATAATCTTAATTTTTACACAATGACGACAGGAGTTCAAATCGTTCAAAACTCAGATTCTGAGGGCACACTATATATCAAATTTGGTCTTAACGAAATATTCGTATGTACGTGTAATGTCTTCCGACATATTTCTTTCCATAAAACATATACAAATATACATGGAATTCACTTTCCATATCCTTTTGAATAATTCGTGCTTTTCAATATTCCTATCCATAATGTTTTTACTAGGTCTCAAGCAATCGCTTGGGTTCAATGTCTTAACTTAAGGCAAAAGTTTAAATTCTTGAGCATCTTTCATCCAATACAGTATGACGAAAGCTCTGATGGCCTTGCACAGAATGTCTCTAAAACAAAAAATAAAACGACTCGCTCAAAATGTTTCCTTGTCGGCTTAATCTTTATGAGCTGTAGCTCGACACATCCTATCTGAGATGCTCCAGGCCTTATCTACATGCTTTATCTGCCGACAGCTGCAATGTATCAATCCTCCTCATTGCACTCCTCTCACTGAACTTTGTTTTATTTTAAAATCTTAAGTCATTCTATATATTTCTTTTATTTCAATCTGTGATAATATCTACTAGATCAGGTACGTTTCAATGACATTCAATTTATATTACGCTATAACAGACAATTACAAATGAGAACAATAATTCAATGACAAAATTGGTGTTTAACCATCAACCCAAGACCAGATAAAAACATATTATTTCAATTTTCTGGAAATTGAATATGACGATCTCTACATAACTAATTAAAAGGTGGGGAAACCAAGCTAGTTTTTGATTTAGATAGCAATACTATGATAATATTATAATAATAATATAATGTACAGACATTCCTGGGAAAAAATGGACTTCACAAAGTTAAAACCCATATCATTTTCTTCAAACTTTCCACCAGCACACAAGACCGAAGATGGTCTACCGTAATGTAGCTGTCTTGCTAAGTCCTGAGGAATTACTTTGACTTTGCCGCAAAGGATCGGTCTAGTGAAACACTTCCACCATTTTGCCGTATTAGATCATGATAGATCTCCTTGAGTTGCACAGGGCAAAGAAGTTGTTCCACCAAACCGTTTTGGTCCATGATGTAATATCACATCGTGAGTGACAGGTCTTCGCTTCTGAGGAGGCCCCTGGACAGCCTCACCCTTCTCCGACGGGCGTCCACTCTCTGCGGGGGAGTCGCTGGTTTTTCCTGCGGGGGTCCTCACTCCGCGGGGGAGTCGTTCCGCGCCGGTTCTCCCTGTGGGGGTCCTCTCTCCGCGGGGGAGTCGTCCCGCGCTGGTTCTCCCTGCGGGGGGTCCCCTCTCCGCGGGGGATCGCTCCCACCCCGTCCTCCTCCGTGAAACCACCCTGGCTTCCTGCGGGGAGCTCCATGCTGGCCCGGATCGCCCTAAGGCCGTTTCTGCAACACAACAAGGGGGGTCATGAGAACCAGGCACCACGCAGGCACCACGCGCCGGGGGGACCTCCGCAGCCCGGGTCCCACGATGGGCAGGCAGGGGCTGGGACCGGGTCTGATCAGGGCGGACAGGCCCGACGGTGTCCACTGGGACGGTGTTTCCGGCGTTGGTAGCGCGGGCGACTCCCCGTCCAGCCCCCAACAGACTACCTCGGAGACCGGCTCCTTCCTCCACCTCTTTGCCTCCGGGGTGCGGTGGACCACCCTGCGCGCCGTCCCCGGTTCCTCCATCAATTCCTCCCCAATGCTGACGCCACGGTCTGACAGATGGGGGTGGCTGGCACGGGGGTCGGGTCCCTCGCCGGCGAGCTGCGGCGCTTCGCCCCCAAATCGCGGTCTCTGTTCCTGTCCTTCTTCTTCTTTTTCCTCTTAGGGGCCCCTTCGGCGGCCTCTCCCTCACAGGGGACGTCTTCCACGCTGGGGGCTGCTTCTGCCTCCTTGTTGCCCGTGCCCTCGTCCCCCTTCGGGGGGAAAAACAGCTTGGTGGGGACCGGGATTTCGGTGGGGTTGGTGGCCCATCGATGCCGATGTCTCAGCAGGTGCGAGACGAAGTCCGACCGCCGTACCGCCTTGAAGCGCCTTCCACAGTCGGGGCATACCCATCCGTCCGTCCACTCGTCGTGGGACACCGTGACGTGTCGTTTCAACCCGTCCGACCTGACAAAACCTGCTCCGCACTCGTCACACACCCATCTCTTAGCCGTCGCCATTTTGTCTGCCTCATCCTCCTTAGCTCTCGCGGAATCTCGCGGGGGACGCGAGGGCTCGCGAGATCTCGCCGTATCACGCGCTCCTCGCGAGACCTCTCGCCCTGACCTCCGTACGGCCGGACTTGCACTCTCCGCGGGGGACGGCGTCTTGTCGCTGCCCCGCGGTGGCCGGCCGCCCCGGGGGGAGGCTTGGGGGCCGCGGGAGGCTCTTACCGGAGAGGCGGGGACGTTTCCCCACGGGGACCTTCCTGACCTACGCGTCCCCTCAGGTTTGGTCACCATACTCCTCGGTTTCCCCGGCTCCGCTCGGAAATCTGTGGTAGACTCCGCGGGGGAGGTTCTTCTGCCGATGTCCCGCAGGGGGTGGTCGCGCCGCGGGGAGGACCGGGGACTGCGCGTCGTTCTCCCCCGCGGGGGAGGCGACATGGTCGGCCCCCGCGGGGAACTTCCCCGCCGGACTCGAGCGGACGACATCACGTTCTTCTTCGCGCGTCGGAACGGGCGGAACGCCGGCTGTGCCCACCGCCCCTTCTTCCAGTCCGTACCCCTCACTTTTCCCCTGGTGGACCCTGGGCACCAGCCCCACCGTTTCTGACGTTTTTCACGAGGTGTGGGGGGGGGAACGGTTGCTCCCGCGGAAATAGCAGTCGGCTACGCGTTTAGCAGACGACTTCTCTGCCGCCATTGTTGTGCTGCTGTCACTCTCCGCTAGGTGGCAGAGGCGGCGCACTTCCTCCCTCGCTGGTGGCGCCCTCTTCAGCGCGTCATAGTGCACCACCCGCTTGGCCCGGGCCCGGGCGATCTCGTAGATGGGGCCCCCTATGGCCGCCGTGACGGTCCACGGGCCCGTCCAATAACTTTGTAATTTGGGAGACACCCCCACCCGCCGACGGGGGTAAAAATAGTAGACCTGTGTATCCACCTTGATGGGATCTAGCTGCGCCCGGCGGTCGTGGTTTCGCCTCTGTTGAGCGACTGCAACACCCATTCCACGCCGAGCCCACGCATGTGCCCGGGCTAACTTCTCCTGGAGGAGGGAGACGTAGTCCTCTCCTTGCGGGAGGGGCTCCTCCTCCCCCGGGTAGAGACGGGCCAGGGGCAGGCACGTTTCCCTACCCAGCATCATCCCGTTGGGGGACACACCGGTGGACGAGTGTACAGAGGACCGGTACGCGGCCATCACAAACGGAAGGTGACCGTCCCAGTCCTACTGGTCATCGCTCACCACCATGGCCAACAAGTTCTCTATAGTCCTGTTGGCCCGTTCGACCATGCCGTCCGATTGCGGCCGGAAGGCGCATGTCCTTGTCTGAGAGGCCCCCAACAGGGTGACCGTCTCCCGGAAGACAGCGCTCTGGAAGTTCCGACCCTGGTCAGAGTGCACTGTCACCGGAGGGCCCAACCGGCACACCCATGTCTCCACGAAGGCCCTCGCCACGGTAGAGGCCTCTTGATTGGGTAGGGGGATGGCCTCGGCCCACTTTGAAAAGTAGTCCATTATGACCAAGATGAAAAGGTTCCCCTTCCGCGTCCGGGGGAGAGGGCCCATTACATCCATGGCCACCCTCTCCAGAGGCTCGCTAACAGAGACATGTTCCATCGGAGCTGTCCGCCGCGGGGGGTTCTTTCTCCGGAGACACGCCGGGCAGGAGGCGCAATGGGCCGCAACCTCCCGGCGGAAATCCGGCCAGTAGTAGGCCCCCTCGTATCTCCTAATGGTTCTATTCTTTCCGAAGTGCCCCGACAACGGGGCTCCGTGTAGTTGGGCCAATACCTTCTCCCTCCAGTGACCTGGCACCACCACCTGAAATAACCTCCCCCCGCCGGGGACGTGCCATTCCCTGCCGAGGAGCCCCTCCCGGATGGTAAGCCTCTCCCGCTGGGCCCACCAGCCGCGCAACTCTGGTCCAGCTCCTTCCTCCAGTGAGGGCGGAACGACCTCCTCCCCCCGCACCCATCGCTTAACCTGCCCAAGCACCGGGTCCTCCTCCTGCGCCTGAGCCCACTCCGCGGGGGTGGCCTCCTCCGCCGCCGGGGGGGGGGGGGAGGGGTGGGGTGGGCCGCCGGTGGCGAGCTGCCTGCCGGGTAATGACCGCACAGTGACCGTCTCCCTCCTCGGGGTCCGGGAACGGGATCCGGGAGAGCCCGTCTGCATTTCCATGACAGCGTCCCGGCCTATGCTCGATCCGGAGATCGTAGCAGCCGATGATTTGTAGCCACCTAGCTACCTGCCCCACCGGGTCCTTAATACTGGTGAGCCACTTGAGGGCCGCATGATCCGTCCTTACCCTGATGGGCCTCCCCACCAGATAATGGCGGAACTTCTCCAACGAGAAGATAATGGCCAGCAACTCCCTACGTGTGACGCAGTACCGTCTCTCGGGCCGGGTCAGAGCCCTGCTGGCATACGCCAATACGCGCTCCTCCTCCCCCTGGACTTGTGACAGCACTGCACCCACTCCTGCGTCACTAGCATCGGTGTCCAAAATCAGCGGCCCCTCCTCCGCGGGGTACCCCAGCACCGGGGCCTCAAGGAGGCATCGCTGGAGCACCCGGAATGCCTGCTCACAGTCTCCGTCCCACTTGAAAGCCCTTCCCTTCTCGGTCAGGCAGGTCAAAGGCCGAGCCTTATCTGCAAACCCCGGGACGAAGGCCCGGTAATACCCCGCCAGACCCAGGAAGCTCCTCACCTCCCCCACGCTCCGCGGTGGGGGCCACTCCTGAACCGCGCGCACCTTTTCGGGGTCGGTGGCTACCCCCTCCCCTGAGACCACATGTCCGAAAAACGCCACGGACCGGCAGGCCAGGCCGCACTTGCTGGGCTTGATCCGGAGGCCGGCCCCGGCGAGTCTCCGCAAGACGGCCCCCAGCCGGGTCAGATGCTCCTCGAAATCCCGGGCAAATATAATTACGTCATCCAGATACACCAGACACGACGTCCACTTTAGCCCCCGCAACGCTACCTCCATCAATCTCTCGAAGGTAGCTGGGGCGTTGCATAGCCCAAATGGCATGACACGGTAGTGGAACAACCCCCGGTGCGTCGTGAAAGCCGTCTTGGGGCGGTCCCCGGGTGACATGGCCACCTGCCAGTACCCGCTGACGAGATCCACCGTGCTGAACCAGGTAGACCCCGCCAGGGTGTCCAGGGAGTCATCCACCCGGGGGAGAGGATACGCGTCCTTAACGGTCACAGCGTTAACCCGCCGGTAGTCGACGCAGAACCTCACGCTCCCATCCTTTTTTTGTACCAGCACCACGGGGGAGGCCCAGGGGCTGGAGGACGGCTCTATGACCCCCTCCTCCAGCATTCGCTCCACCTCCGCCCCCACCGTGGCCCGCCGGTGCGGCGCTAGCCGGCGCAGGGGCTGCCTCACCGGGCCCGCTCCCCCCGTCTCTATCTCGTGGACCACCAGATCGGTGTGCCCCATCTGGTTCTGATTGAGTTTAAAGGCCCCGGCTTCCTCCCGGAGGAGGGCGACCAGCTTCTCCCGCGCTCCGTCCTCCAGGTGTGCGGCCATCTCCTCTAAGATCCCCGCCTCCTCAGGCGCTAGGGACCCCTCCCCGGAGGCCACCGCCCGCACTTGCCCTTCCGTGGGATCCTCCCACTCCCCGCAGGTCCCCAGGGTGGTACCCCTGTGGAGGACAACCGCGCTGCCCCCCGGGTTAAGTATCCTCACCGGGCAGCGCCCCCCCCCCCCCCCCCCCCCCCCGCGGGGACACCAGGGCCCGACCCGCCAGAAACGGCCGATTCCCCTCCCCGGTTCCTTCCATCACGCCGTATTCCGCCCCGGCCCAGTCCAGCACCTCTCCCTCCACTATAGCTTCCGAGCTGGGACCCAGGACCGCTCCCCTGAGGGCCACTACTCGGCAGGCCCCGGGGGACTCCTCCTCCCACAGCAACCGGCAGCCGGCCACGTCCATCATTGCCCCGCTACTTTTGAGGAAACAGGCGCCCAAAATGGCCTCGCTGCTGAGGTCCCCCACCTGCCATTCCACTAGGCCCTTCCACGCCCCGCAGTCCAACTGTGTGACAACCTGCCCCCGGACCTCTAAGGGGCGTCCATCGGCGCAGTACAGACGAGTGGGGGCCTCGCTCATGGCCTCCGGCCGTCCATGCTGATTCCACCACGCCAGGGATAACAGGTTTACCTTGGCCCCCGTGTCCACCAGGAGACGCACCGCCCGCCCCAAGATCCGGCCCTCAACCTGCATCCCCGGGCCCCCGGGCTCCCTGCGCCCCTGCACCAGACCCCCTCTTCGGCTGCCCTCCGCCTCGACCCTTGCTCCGCCGTCAGCAAGGGTCTGCTTTAGTTTTCCGAGACGGGGCCCATCGCCGCTGGTCCCGCCCCTCCGCCGGGGGTTGGCACCCTCCGGGGGGGGGATCCTTTTGGGGGCAATCCCGCTTGAGGTGCTCCGTACTACCGCAACGGTAGCACTTATTTCTTACCGGGGTCGCGAGCTGGGCGCGGAGGGAGGCAAGCTCCTCCTTCAGGAGCTTCAACTCCTCCGCCATGGTAGCGCCGGTGCTCCGGACCCTCCCCGAGCCCCCCTTTTCCGATTTAAGATAAGCTTCCGCCTCGAGGGCGGTGGAGACAGCCTCCTCCATCGAGCGGGGTTTTGACTGGAAGATCCAGTGTCGGAGGCGGCCGTCCCCCAGGCCCTCCACGAACCTATCCCGGCACATGGAGTCTATTGTTGAGGTGTCTGCTTCGGGGTACGCAAGGCGGGTAAGCCTCCATACTTCCTCGCCGAACAGTTGTAGGCCCTCCTCGGGACTACGTTCCTTTGTGCGGAGCAGCGCCTTATACGTCTCCGTCTGGTTTCTGGGCTGAAACCTCCGGAACAGGGCTGCTCGTAGTTGTCCGTATCCCCCTGGCCCACTGGGATCGGCCCCCGTTAATACCCGGCGCGCCAGACCGGTGAGGCTGACCCCCAAGAAGGTTCCAGCCTGCTCCTCATTCCACCCGTTGGCGGCCACACAGAGGGTAAAGTGCGACAGATATTCTTCCAGGTTGGAAGTTCCGTCGAACTTCCCCGGGGTGACCACCGGCTTCGGCGCCACTGCCATCCTCTTTCGTGTCCCGGGTGCATCCCCCGCCTCTCCCGGCAGGCCGAACGCGCCCCAGCTCTGTTGTGGTGCCTCCCTCCCGGGGGTCCCCGACCATGGCCAGTTGGCTGCGAGTCTGGATTGGCCCGAGTCCCAGCCCGTGGTGGCCGCCGATGGGGAGCCTGCTTCCTTCCCTGAGGTTCTGCATTCCCATCCTTCGCCCTCCTTCCCCCGTCCCCGGGGCGTGGGGGGTTGGGGACCACCTCCCGTCGGCGGGTTCCTCCCCCACATCCCCTGCTCCTGATCCAGTTCCCCCGTGGGGTTGATGTCCGGCCCCGCCCAAGGCCCACTCCTCCCGGTTGCCTCGGGGTCGATCCCCCGCGGGGCTGACCGGGGGACCCCGGTGGCCGGGGGGTTCCCCCCGGGGGAGGGCCGGTCTCCGTCCGGGGGGGCCGTCCCCCACCTCCGGAGCCCGGCCCTTCCTGTCTGTCTCTCCCGCTTCCCGTGCCTGGTCATCTCCGCCCCCGCTTGTTATCGGCGTCTGGAACCGCCAGACGGCTGGGGGGCACACCCATCCCCCTCCCTCACGCCCAGCTTCCGCTGTGGGGTTGGCCTCCAGACCGCCCCCCCAGGGCCAGTTCCTCCAGGCCGTCGCCGCTCTTCCTTCCCTCTCCGGCGGAGTGGGTCCCCCGCGGGGCGGTCGTGCCGGCCAGAGTTCCTCCGGGTTTGGGTTCCCCCCGCGGGGGACGTCCCCCGCGGGGTGGGGCGTGCCTCCGGTCGGCCCCTCATTATCGCTCAAAGCCGACGTCCTAGAGGGCGCCTCCATGGCCGCCCCATCCTCCTCGCTGGTCCTCAGCAGCCCCGGGCGCCTCAGCAACAGTCCTTCCTCTGCAATCTCCACCAGGGATCCCCGGGCTCCCTCCTCTAGGTGCTGTTGCACCTCCGGGTTCAGGTCATCCATAATGCTGCCACCAATGTAATGGATAACACGGATGCCAAAGTACAGATTGCTCTCGCAGATAAAGTAGTTGGTTTTATTAATCGTAAAGGGCTACACAGGCTGCCCAGCCAAGCGTTCAACGTAATTCCAGCAACAGGTCTGAGTCTAGGACAAGACTGGTTAGAAGGCAGACGTGCCTTGTTTATATACAGAACGGGTGACGTCAGCTCTCGGGCTCTCGCCCCCCCCGGGAGATTCGACGAGACCGACCCTCCCCTCGCTAGATATCTTGTGTGTTGGTGGAATCAACACTTCAACGTCCGGTGCTCCCAGTGAGAAGGGTCATTTGCCAGAGTTTATGGACGCCTTGAGCCCAGAACGATCTGAGCCCCGCATGCCTTGAACCTTTCTGTGGACACCTTGAGCCTACCCTGTGGATGCCTTGAGCCTACCCCGTTTTGGGGGCCTTGAGCATCTAGATGTAAAAACTTTGAAAAGTGCTCTTATACTGGTTTATAGTCATATATACCGTACAGCCCTAACCATAACCAAACCCTATACTAACCCTAACCTGCCAGTTGTAACTAAAATAGGGGTAGGCTCGTGGCATCCATGGGGTGGACTCAAGGGGTTCATGGACGCCTTGAGCCCTGGACACCTTGAGCCTACCCTGTGGACATCTTCAGCCTAAACCGTTTTGGTTGCCTTGAGCCTATTGATGTAAAAACTTTGAAAAGCGCACTTATACTGGTTTACAATCATATATACTCAACCCTAACCCTTTTCTAACCATAACCCCCCAATCAGAACTAAAATGGGGTACGTAGGTAGGCACTTACATAACTCCCAGTCGCGGCTCTGCCGCTCATAGTGTGATTAACCTTTGAGGGACACTTTTTACCTCACCTTTCTTCAAAAGTCGATTCTGAAGCTATTTATGGGAATATCAAGACAATTAGGGTGTCATATCAACAGGCTTGATGAGATCTACCACATACATATGTTATCGATGATTGGTTGAGAAAAAAATAAGGGTCTGGTCAAGTGAATTTAAAGCCCAACTTTTTCATTTTATGGTATGAAGATCAAGTTGCTCATAAAAATAACTAGTTTGCACATGTTCTATGGTTAAAAAAAAAAATAATAAAAAAATAAAAAAATGTTCTGTGGTTAAAAATGATAAAGAATATGCCTAAACATTTCCATTTAGACAGGGCCCACTATGTTTTATAAGCAACTCCAACATCCTCACATATACCATATACCAAAATTGACCTTTGACCTTAAAATGACCTTGACCTTGGAAAAGGTCATCTCATGCATGGCCACATCCGCCTTGTCGTGACTTTCAAACCACTTTTAAAATCAAATTTCTAGCTTCAATAGTTCATGAGAAATAGGCATTTTAAGTTATTAAATAACTCTTGTTACCAGCTAAGTGGATCACAAAATTTGGATCACAATTAAACTCTTATTATTAAACTATGGTTAATTGTGGCTAGAACGATAGGCTGAATTCTAGGTCTTTGAATTGCCATAACTTTGCTTTAAATTGGCAAAAAGACTTCATTCAAAAAGCAAAATCAATCAGTTTTGCAAGATCTTTCCATAGATCACTAGTTAGGGTGCATTGGAACTAAGTCTTAAAAATTAGGTAAGTGCCTAACGTAGACTCAAGGCGTCCACGGGGTAGGCTCAAGGCGTCCACGTTTTCGCGCTGACAGGAGGCTCAAACTGTAAAAGGCTCAAGGCGTCCAATTCCCGGCTCATGGCGTCCACGTTTTCGCGCTGACAGCGGGCTCAAACGGTAAGAGGCTCTTGAAATGCGTCCAATTCCCGTCTGCCAGTGCAAATCCGACCGCACATGTGTTCACTTGCATGGCGCATTCAAAGCATTGGTTTGGCGTGAACACCGTGGTTTGACACAATAGAACCCCACATAATAACAACTTGAGGTTTACATGTCGTGGTATCTATTGGGTGAGTCTGCGTTTGATATCTTCATATTTAATGGGTTACCAAGGCATCAGCATTCGTGCAAGTTAGAAGCAAGTTGTTTGTATGTGGCGGCATCTCGCCTTGGTCACACGCTGAGGGGTGCATCGCTGAAGACGAACACAGGGTGACGGCTGCAACTTTTCAGAATGTATATATCGTGTGAACTACCAGTCAAACTTACCAACATGTGTGTTCCTATTATAAAGTACTCCAGTATTAGTTCAAAATGATGGCGTGAAGGTCCCATTGAATCCATGGCATACTTAATCCAACTTGTTTATGTACATCGACAAGGCACCGCTACACTCTATCGTGTTTTGTTTTAACAGATTTTCTAGTTCCCCACATTCCACCAGAGGGGGTAACAACGCTGGTTTATCCTGACTTCCGGTACGCTTGCTGACTGAGCACTGATTCATCTGTCATTCAACAGAGGGCACGGCGGTATTAGATTGTAGGGGCCTAATTTTTGTTTTTATAAATTAGAGTTCTTATTGTAGGGTGTTTACCTCGTTTTTAGAAGTACATTAGACAATTAAACTATACTTTTTAGAAAGTGTCTCTACTCCTAATATTAATAATAATAAGTTATTGATATCTTTTCAATGTAGGCCTACTCCTTTTTCATTGATTTGTTAAACTTACAGTAAGACTGATATCACAGAGTAAAAATATCTCTCTACTCTGTGCTGATAACAGTGATATACACCAGGCATGGCTGGGTCAAAGTTACCCTAGCCATGTAGCTTTGACCCAATCAAATTTTCTTACCTATCAAAACTCAATTTAAGGTTTTAAAGAATATGTTTTCCTTATTTTACTCATTTGTTTGTTTTTCCTTTACGCCTATTTTCATCATTAGGCCTATATTTCAATCGAATTACCGTAAAACCCCGCTTATGAGCCGACGCAGGTTACAAGCCGACCGAAAATAAGGTTTTCTTCAATTCTTTCTAGAAAAAGGACGGTGACCTATGATTTAAAACCTAAATAAGTAGTACTGTATACCGGTATGTACTATATTCTGTGAAAGTTTGAGGAAAATTATATGGGTTTTACTATGTGAAAAAATGCTTTTTAAAATTTCTCTATATATTCTAATATAAGATTATCATAATATTGTTCTATAAATCAAAAACTAACACGGTGACCCCCAATTTTTATGTCAGATATGTGTTCCATAACCCTTGCAGATCATATATTATTTTCAGGAAATTGACATGGGTTTTAATTTTCAATTGTCCGATATGCCTTTTAAAAAAATCGGCTAAAAGCGGGGTTTTACATTAATTCACTTTCCTTATATTAGGGTATTGCTATCTTTTTAACCCCCCCCCCCCCCCCCTCAAAAAAAAAAATCATCTATTTCATATTTTTTTATTGATAAGATGTACGTGTCTGTATATTTATAAAGCAGCTGTCCCACCATAGAGATGCTCTGCAGACAGGTTTCTACCCTGAAGCCGATGCTGCTCGTCGGTGCCGGTGGGCTGCCGCCCCTAATTCCCTAAATTCTCTGAGCTGATCCACCAATTCCCTAATTCTAGCTGCACCAACGACCACAAGACATATATACGGCGCTCGGCAAATGCCCAGCGAGCAGATCCACCAAGCCTCGGGACCGGCCAATCTAAGGCTATGAGGATTTGCTTCTGCCGTCTGGTGGACGTTGGCTACACTAACACGCAAGCAAAGTTCCTATTATTTTTTTCCATTTGTTTATTGAATCTTCATACACTTACAATATTTATCAGCGGATAATTAACCAATCATATATTGTTTTCGTCAATGAAGTGGGTATCCGTCAGCCAATACTGTCGGCTGGTTTTAATCGGATCCCTACACGTGGGATTTGGAAAATACTGGATAGGGTATTTATAGGCTATTCCGAGAAACTTTGACTGCCTAGCAGACAGTCAGAGAGCACATGCGTTTTCCCCCCAGAGTGCAGAAAAACACTTCCTTGGTTAAAAAATAATCCTATCAATGTCAGTGCATGTTCATTAGCATTTCTCATTTGTACATGTTACCAACTATCATAATCCACAATTATTTGAAGATAGCAATAGGACATTAGTGTCATTTAGCAACAAAGTAAAAAAAATTGCAGTTTCCCATAGACACCAACAGTCAAGCACTAATGTTTTCAGATGGCCTTTCAAAAGAAGTTAGCAAAGTGACATGCCATTTTTTGCATTTTCTATTTGCTGATATATGGAACTTATATTATCCTGAGTTATTTGCAAAAATCAATTTAGAAATCACCCAACTGCCACCATTTGTCTATAAAGACTGATTCATGCAGCTTATATACAAACAATAGGTGGCATCTGGGTTCAGGGTTTACAAGCTTCTCAACTCTGTGCTGGGATTGGCTGTTAGAGCAACAGCCAATCAGGACTGTAAATGGTAAAATATATCTACTGAGCACTGAATGTATAGAAAGCACCTCATACCTCACCTTATGTACTGTAAGCGAAGTTCGAGGAGGTTCTAGAAGAATCAACCAATTATTCATCAATTGTTGAAATGGGCGACTTCAATGTTGACGCATAAGATAAGAATCTGTACAATAATATGTCACTACTGTTGTGTTTAAGCCGTTTAATACTAGTAAAGACATCTGGTGGTTGATACAAGAACTATAGCGTTATACTACGGTAGCGCCGCCCAGCGGTTTAGATATACAACACTCCTCCACGCTTAATGGTTTTGACATCATACTGGAATAAACATATAATTAGAACATGTTTAAAGTCTTTGGTCTCTTTGAGGTAGATGTCCATAACTATGAGTATACTGCTTATAAGTATGAATATGCTTAGTTCTTGTGAGTCTTTAAAATCCAATAAATCAACTTGTATCTAGATAGTCCTCTATCAACTAACCATAACTGTTTTCTTTACTTAATATTACTCTTAACATAACCAAAAGTGAGTGTCAGAAATCTTAGTCTCTGAAATAGAAGTCATTTAGTAACATAGTCATTAAACTTTGTGGGAGCTCTTCTGGCTCTCATTGGCACTCGTCTTGGTGACGGTGCTATAGGCCTAGGTGGTGTAGCAACCACCGGGGGTGGAACTCTGGATGGTTCCTCATGGTTAACCCCATGATCTGCTGGTGACATTGCTTTGGGTGGTGTATCTGCAACCACAGAGTGATTTCCATCTTTTGGCATATCGTTGATGATTGCGTCAGTTAATTGCCTTTGCATGGATTGATCATCATAATTGTCATTGTCATCTTCGTTGGTTTCCCCTGATTTCCGATGATGGTCAACATGTACATATCTGAGGTTCCAGCCAACTCTCACCAGGTATTGTACTGGACCCTTCCTTGACACGATCGAGCCAGGTACATACTTGATATCAGTGCCTCAACAGTTCTTTACTCGTACGCGCTCTCCTCGCTCGAACTCTCGAAGCTTTGGCACTCGTTTGTCTCTGTACTCTCTCATCTTCTCCTGTTTCCCCTCCACTGTCACATGAAGGTTGGGTTTTATCATTGCTAACCGGGTGCGAAGCTGTCTTTTAAGAAACAACTCAGATGGAGATACCCCGGTCACAGAATGTGGAGTTGAATTGTAGGACAACAGGAAACTACAAAGCTTTTTCTCTGTAGTCATGTCTCGTGTTGCATCCAGTGTGTGTCGTTTTAAAGCTGCTTTTAGGGTCTGCACTGCTCGCTCTGCAAGTCTGTTGGACGCTGGATGATAGGGAGCAATAAGGGTATGCTTAACACCCTTATTGTTCAGAAACTCACGGAACACCTCTGCGATAAACTGTGGCCCAACCTCTTGTGGGAAACCGTTATGGGTGAACATCCACTCAAGCACCTCCCTGGTCTTTTCAGCCGTTGTAGACTTCATCAGGACCACTTCCAACCACTTTGAGTGGGCGTCTACTACAACAAGAAACATTTCTGACTTGTACTCAGCAAAGTCTATATGTAGCCTGTCCCATGGCCTTTCCTGATATCGCCATGGATACATCAGAGAAGCTGGTGGATCATTTTTAAGACTCAAGCATGTTTTGCATGCCTTGGTTACTGCTTCTATCGCATTGTCAATGCCAGGAAACCACAAGTAGCTACGTGCTAATGCATTCATGCGCACTATACCGACATGCTCAATATGCAACTCCTCAAGCATTCTTTCCTGTAGCTTCTGAGGAATGACCACTCTCATTCCCCAAAGAAGACATCCTTGATCACACGACAGCTCGTGTCTTCTTGTATAATAGGCTAGCAGTTCATCGTCATCCACATGGTTTGGCCAACCATTCATGGTAAACTCTAGCACTTTCGCTAGGATCCGATCTTTTCGGGTTGCTTCCTTTATGTCTCTAGCGTTCATTGGTAGTTTGTCTGTATGACTAAAGTAGTTAACCTCAGCCTCCATGTTTTCTGAGGCTATGTCCACTGGTGCACGACTCAGATAGTCAGCGTTGGCATGATCCTCGGATCTTTTATACTTGACATTGTAGTCATAGGACATGAGGATCAGCGTCCACCTTTGTAACCGTAGGGCTGCCAAGGTTGGCACGTCTGTTTTCGGACCAAGTATCTTCGTCAGTGGTTTATGGTCTGTCAGTAATGTGAATATTCTTCCATATAGGTATTTATGAAATTTCTTCACTCCAAAGATGATGCCTAATGCTTCTCTCTCTATCTGTGCGTAGTTTCTCTTGGCTTTTGTCAGTGTGACAGATGCACAGGCTATCGGTCTTTCCTTTCCCTTGTCATCGATGTGTGATAGTACTGCTCCGACTCCGTAAGGAGATGCGTCCGTAGCGAGTAGTAGCTTTTTGTTGACATCATAGTGGGTTAGGACTGTGTCACTTGTTAGGGCATCCCTGACTTTGTTGAATGCCTCTTCGCACTGTGATGACCACTTCCACGGTACGTCGTCCCTCAGCAGGTTATTTAACGGAGCTAGGATGGTCGACAAATCCTTAACAAACCCACCGTAGTAATTGATCATCCCGAGGAAGGTGCAGAGTTCCGGGACACTTTCCGGTGCTTTTGCCTCTTTCACCGCACAAACTTTGTCTGGTACTGGCCTATGACCCTCCTTGTTGAGTACATGTCCTAGATATTGGACCTGGGGAGCCAAGAACGTACACTTTTCACATTTGACTCAAATATTGTGCTTGCTCAGTCTCTGAAGTACCAGTTCAAGGCGCTTTAGATGCTCGTCCTTTGTGGGAGCAGTTATCAATACGTCATCGATATAGCAGCAAACTCCAGGAATTCCATGTAATACCTGGTCCATTATCCTCTGGAAGATGTGTGGTGCTGTTTTTACCCCGTAGGGCAACCTGAGTACTTCATAAAGTCCTTGCACAGTGTTGATGGTCAGGTACTTCCGCAACTTTTCCTCTACCACCACTTGTGTATAGGCATTTGACAGGTCCAGTTTCGTAAACTGACTACCACCTGCCAGCGTCAGGAATATATCCTCTGCTGTAGGTAGCGTATACGGGTGGTCAATGACCGCACTGTTTATTGTCACTTTGTAGTCACCACACAATCATAGCTGCCCATCCCCCTTTGGAACCACTACTATAGGAGATGCCCACTCACTTTTTTCGATGAGACGGTAGACTCTGTTATTTTCCAGCCTCTGTAACTCCTTCTTCACACCGTCTGTGAGGGCATAGACAATGGGGCGTGCTTTGTAGAACTTTGGTGTGGCAGTCGGCTTAAACTCGATTGTAGCTTCAAAATCCTTTATTTCTCCTGTCTCTCTTTTGAACACAGACTGATACTCATGCAGGAGCTGCTCTAGGGGTGTTGCATGGACCGCAAAGACATTTTCCCAGTCTATACATATGGCTTTCAGCCAGGTCCGTCCGAATAACGGTGTACACGCACCTTTCGCGATCACTAACAGCAAATGTCTCTTTTGACCCCCATACTCCACATGTACGTCTGTCTCACCAAGTAGCTCGACTTTATGTCCAGTGTATGACTTTAAGTTGATAGATGCTTCGTGCAACTCAAAATCGGGGAAGAATTTTCGGTAGTCATCCTAACCGACAATTGAAACTGCCGACGCTGTGTCCAAAGCAAATGTCATATTGTTGTTTTCGACTCGGGCCTTGACCATTATTTCTCCATATTTTCCACTCTTAATTTCGAACAGTGACGCATAGCTGACTTCTTCCTCTGGTTTGTCGTTATCAACGTAATTTGCGCAACCTTGCCCACGGCCTCTTCCACGGCCACGGCCTCTATGCACGCTACCTCTTGTTTGAGACTGACCTTGAGCATGCTTTGTTTTACAAGCCCTGGAAATGTGACCTATTTTACCACAATTGAAGCACTTTCCTTTTCATAGGGACACCGACCTTCGTGGTCGCCATCACACCGATAACACTTTTTGTTAGAGGGGGCTTTTCCCTTGTGCTTGTAACCTCCCCGCTGAACACGGTTTACATCCTGTGTGGGCCTCATGAGCTGATTACCATGGCTAGCAGTGTCCATTGACGTACTGACATCGACAGCTTTATCCCATGTCAACGCTGCACCCACACCTAGCAGTCTGTTTTTAATTACTGCGGACCTCAAATCAGTAACTAGGCAATTTCTTAACCTCTTTTTGACCTGGTCCTCATCACCAAACCCACAGTGTATGCTTATTTTCTTCAAAGCCACGATATAATCTGCTACAGATTCATTATCTTCCTGCTTGCGCTCATCAAATTTGAAGCTCTCAATTAACTCATTGGATCCGGAGGTGTAGTGTTTACTAATTAATTCAGTCAGTTGAGCATATGTTTTGGTTTCAATTTCAGCAGGGGCACACAATGCAACTAACAAGTCCACAACATCAGGCCCCACCATAGCTAATAAAGCATCAATTTTTTCATCATCCTGGATTTTGTTTATGCGCATCCAGGCATTGAACCTTCTTTGATAGTTAGCCTACTTTTCTTTATTGGGACTAAACTCACCTATGGCATTTACAACATTCCTAGCTTCAGCCATCATTTTTCTGGGTTATTCAGATTCACTGTCACTTTTTTTTCTGGTTCACTAATTTGTAGAGAGCCTAGCCTATATCAATACAGTCATTTAACTTTGAAGGCTTAATTCACTTTCACTACTGTGGACTGGAACCAGCTAGACCTAGATTTGTTTCAGGCCTAGATAGTTTAGAAGTTAAAGTCACATGGGCTCTTTTCACACAACAAATTATCACTGTTTTTTTCAATGAAAGTTCATCCAATTTGTAGTAAATGGCTTCTATGGCCTTGCACTTAGCTTGTGTTGACATCTGCAAGTAGAGACACTTTGTGTGCCAAGCAAGATGGTCTAATTTTCGAGCTGGGTGATTCTATCCCATCCTCAGGTCGCCAAACTGTTGTGTTCAAGCCGTTTAATACTAGTAAAGACATCTGGTGGTTGATACAAGAACTATAGCGTTATACTACAGTAGCGCCGCCCAGCGGTTTAGATATACAACAACTACCATTGGTAATGATCATAACCTGAACTTCGACTTCATCGCGCCATAGTTGCTGCCCCCCCCCCCCCCACACACACACATGCCTCCTTATCAGCAGAGGCACTAAGCGTTCAATTTCATCTGAACAATTAACACCAGATAGTGCGTTCATATGCTCTGGCGACAAAGTCGCTAGTACCATAGAAGACATAAATATGTGATTAGAATCAAATCATGTAATTCAAATTTTAAACGAGTGATGTGCAGTAAGATGTATCAGAATAGACCCTCTTCACGCTGGCGCCATCTTGTAATGGCCGCCTAAGTAGGTCACACGAAAACAAGACGTGCGACCTTACTCCTGACCGTTTGGTGTGGAAAAAACTCGGAAAATGGAAATTGCTCTTGCTTTGAGAATAACAGGCCAATCTTCATAGATAAATCAATGTTAGAAAGCTAGAACTTTGGTCTATTTGTTGGTATACATATAAACCTATTCCTTGGCTAAGCCTTCCCGTGATAGCTTGAACTTTAGAATTTGTTAAGTAAAAAATATTAAAACATGTTACATTCCTACCTTCACAGTGATTTTATGAAAAATCTATCATAAAAGCACTGTGAAAGCAGGATAGTAACATGTGTCTTTTTTTTAACTAAACAATTCTGATGTTCAATCCACGACAGGAAATCATAGACATAACACAGGTATATCATATATATATATATACCAACAGATAGGCCTTAGTCTCAGGTTTCTAGCAATATTTTAATCGTAAAAATCGGCCGTTTATTTATGACAGAAGAACGATTTATTTTTTCATTATTATAATGGTATTAGGCACTCGCTGCAGTGTTGGCTTCACTCTAACAGTGCTCGCCTCGCTCTGGAGTGTAGAAATTTCGCTGGTGTGCGGCTGGTACTTTATCAAATACATAGAACCAGCGAAACCATTATCACGGCGATCGCCACGCCACGCTTATGTGCAAGAGGTGAATAAAGACACTCAGCTTTGTGACTTATTCCAAGGACCAGTAGATTCTGGTGGCAACTGACAGTTAAGGACTATATTATAAGATAAGAACCACATCTTATTGTAGACCTACAAAAAAAGAATAGTAACTTGAAGTAATTTTCCGACGAGATTCTCACTCACCTGTTGCTTCACTCTCTAGATTCTGTTCACTATGTCTCTTTGGCTGGTTCCCCCTGCTGCTAAAGGCTAAGAGGGAGCCAAAGTGAACCCGCTGAAACCACAGATACCCATTTACAAAACACCATTTCCGGATGTAGGTGTTCAGTACTTTGACTATGTAGGTTCGAGATTATATGTGTCATTCTCCAATTTTTTAGATCCAAATTTTTTAATAAACTTAACAACTGTCATCGTAGCTTCGAAACAGAGTTATTCAGAGACGATAGTGATACCAACAGTTTCAAGCCCAAATTCGCGTTTCATCAGTGGTCTCACTGTTGAGGTGAGACCAACTCTCACTGTTGGCACAGGTCTCATTATGCACACGCATTTGACATTCGAATTTATTTGTCGACAGGCCAAGATAACGTGGAATTTCACCCCTTCCCATAGGAATTAAGCAATGAAACTTAATGAAAGCAATGAAAAATTCAAACGCTGATATCTTCGGAACGGTGCGGCGGACTTTCTCCATATCCTCGTTCTTGCTGGCAACCGGAAATGGTGTTTTGTGAACGGGTATCTGTGGATTCAGTGGGTTCACTTAAACTGTAGTACGTCCCGTTGTCGCTAGGTGCCAGGGCGCTCATGCTCCCAAACTGGGACTGTGAAAGGCTGCCATTTTAGGTACGCTGGTTCCCCGGTCATCCGCTAGGGGGCACGGCGGAATTAGACCGCAGGGATAGCCCGTTCGGTGGACAGATTCTGACCACCGCATGCATGCGCACTGTAGGCATCAGAATCAAAACAAACAAGATGGCGTGCGTCTCCAACGCGTAGGCAAAACATAACCGCGATTATACGCACAATAAGTAGAATTATGTTAACAAACATATGATGTTGTGAAATGATGCATCGAAACATTGTCTCTGTTGCTGAGTATTACATAGACCCTATTGAGGTATCCCGTAATTCACTCTGTTGACAAGTTCCGGGTTTCGCTGGTTACTGACGTAGTATAGTGATAGACCCCTTACTCGTAACCCAGAATTAATGCAGTTTAACGGTTTTCAGACATCCTCAAATTGAAATTCTGATGTCAGAAATGGAAATTTCAGCTATTTCTTCATGGGAATCCGAAATTATATTCAGTTTCTCCAATTATTAATCAGAAAACTGTGGTTCATTTTGTCGTAGTGTGCCAAGTCTATTGGGAGCGGAACTTTGCTCTACCCAGGGCGATAATCGGGAGTTCAATAACCTCTGGAGGCTCTATATATAGTGACAGGCGATTACAGGAACATATCCACTGCTGTATCAAAGGATGTAGTGGAAGCCACCAGATTCAAAACAAACAACATGGCTGGATATGTCAGAGGAACTACAAGTAATGGGAAATGAAAACTGTAACTAAATATATTAGGACAAATGTGATATGGAATGGAAGTTTTGTATCCCTATCTTTGTTTCGGAATGTATCATAAATACTGACAGTCGATCCCTGAGCAATCTGCACTGTCATAATGAATTGTCAAGCGCCTGCGGCCCCTATTATCACTCAAGCACCTGTCAAAGCCAACAAAGTTCGTTTTTGAGAAATATTTCAGTTTTATATTTTATAGTTAGATTTACCTCCTCTTATTGAATTGTGCCAGTTTAATACTATGTTGAACTTTATTACTTGCAATAATCACATCGTAAATATTGTGTCCGTTGGTATTTGAAAACATAGCTTGTTCCCAGGTGCGTTAGCCACTTCCGATCATTGACTCCAAAACCAGCGGTAATCCACTGCCAGCTGTCCAGTTAGGGCCTACTACCTGCCTGTTAGGTAGCCAGCGGCGTACACAGGCGGTGTGATGCGAAATATGGTTACCTTGTGAAATTCCGCTTTTATCGCCCATGAGCATGCGCAGTCATGAATTTCACGATTGGAGAGTGCGCTGGAGAGTGCGCTCTCCACACTGCACCGCTAGAGCAACCTACGGAAACTCGTCGCTGCTATTATAGGCCTCTGGGTAGGAACTACATTTTGATGGAGATCTAGGTCGTTGTGTCGCACATGTGGTTGTTTACAAACATTACCTAATGTGCCTGATGGGATTTCATACAATATATGCTTCGTATGTGCATCAAATTATGCCAATAGAAAGGAAACATGGAAATGTATTTCATGAACATATCTTAGGGACTAAACAACCTCTCCCAGAGAGTCCCAAGCCTTGACAGCAGAATGACAGAACCTGCAGTGATGGAGATCTAGGTCAACCGTTTCTAGGTCATGGTGGAAACCTAACTGTCAATTCAAACACTAACTAGTCTGACAAATCTTTAAGGGTGACAACACTGGAACTATCAAACATAATCAAGATTACATTATATTACATGTTTCTGAGTGGGATAGAATAGTTTTATACTCAGTTAGTATGAAGAACTTAGGCATGTTATGAATCGACCATCATGTTCTCAGAAGATGACAGTTGAATGTTTACTTCAAACTCTAAAACTCTTATAACCAAATAATATCATTTTCCAAGTGACTGAAAGAGTTGGTACTAGAATACTTTAAATAATTGCGAAAGAAATTTACAAATATCACTGGGATAGTGTATGATACACTCGATACAGCTAAGGACTATATTCCATCGTGAGTAGTAATAAATTGCGGTAGTCCCGAAAAAAGGCGCGGACGTATAATCTTAAAATCCTAAGGTTGTTGTGAGTCTATCATTGCAGAGACAGGTTTTGCGGTACAATAAACTGGAGCGGCGCAGTGTGGGCGCTCTCATCCTAGTTTGTAACACTCTCCTCCCAGATCTTTCACGGCACTAAAGCTTGCTAATAGTAATACAAGCAACTTTGCACGTTTTGTCGATCGAGCGATATTTCACGGGAGCGCCACCAACGTCACGCAACATAGTAACGGGTACGTCCGGCCGCAAAAACGGACACTGCACCGCTCGGTTTTCTCTCTTTGCAGTGAAATGTGAGCGCAGGAAGTGCTCCACACGCATGCGCGAGTAGAGTGGGCGATAAAAGCGGAATTTCGCAAGGTAACCGATTTTCGCATCACAGCGGAACCCTTCTTCTTCTTCTTCTGTAACGCACTAAGTGTCTATGACACGTGGCGCTCTTGATCTCCAAACTATCTTCTTCCACTCTTTCCTGTCTTTGGCAATTTCTTCTGCCTCCTTTGTTGTTATGTTTAGTACTTTTAGGTCTTTCTCCAGGACCTTTAGCCACGTTGATGTCTGGCCTCCTCTCGGTTTCCTCACTTTCCGTCTAGCCTCCGCTAGTGCTTGTTTCGCTGGTGTTTCTTCGTGCAGTCTCTCTACATGGCCGTACCACCTCAGTCGCCTCGTTCTGATTGTGTCGCTCCACTTTTGTTGTTTTGTTATTGTGTAGAGGTTATCGCTCGCCATCTTTCTCGGCCATTTTACGTCTATCGCTTTTCGTAGCAGTCGTCTGTGGAACGAGTTGATCTTATTCTCGGTGTTCTTATTCACTGTCCAAAGTTCTGCATTATATAAGAAGATACTTTCGATGCAGGCTCTGAATACTCTGATCTTCAGTTGAGTTGCTAGCTTTTTGTTGGTAAATATGTGTTCTAGCTTCCGCATGGCATCGTTTGCTAGTTGTTTCCATCTCTTTATATCTTCTGTTGTATCTAGGAGACTACCCAGGATTTTATGGGGCGCCGTTCTGGACAAACCCCTTTCGTCAATATTTTCGTAATATACTATACCTTTCGTACTACGGAATGTATTTCATTCACGAAATACACTACGAAACGTATATTTCATACCCAAATAATTTTTCTCAGAACACAAAAATATTTTACAAAATACTTTTTTGTTAACACAAATTTTCCGTTACCAAACTAATAATTTCGTCAAAAAAATCAATTTCGTAAAAGACGAAATAAATTTCGTCAGAGACGAAATAAATTTCGTCCATCACAAAATAAATTTCGTCATTGACGAAATAAATTTCGTCTTTCACGAAATAAATTTCGTCGAGTTCCGTCTACATACACCAGGGGGCGACACTGTGCCGCTGGAGCTGACATCGCTTGGATTACGGGAATATTTAGTGGTACACCATGTAAGAGATAGAAATACAGAATACAAACATGAATTACAGTAAAACCCCTCTTCCGGGACACCCCTCTTAAGGGGACACCCCGCTTTAGGGGACAATTTGCTCGGAACGGAAATTTTTCCCTCTATTAAGAGTTTATTTTAACCCCGCTTAAGGGGACACCCCGCTTAAGGGGACACCCCGCTTTAGGGGACAGTTTTTCGGTACAGAAATGCTTAAAAACCCCGCTTAAGGGGACAGTTTGGAGGGACATCATATCAAAAACACTGAAAATCCAAGTTTATGGTACCCGTTTGTCTGGGACAGACAGTTGTCGCAAACAGAACAATAGACTGAGCATTCCCGAGCGGGCCCGGGCGGCCGGAGTGTGTTTTTTCAAGGTAATAACCACATCTCTAGGGGCTCTGGGCGGGCTACAGTGAGTGGGTATTAGTATGAGCGAATTTCGCACCCGTTGAAGATAGGGGGTTAGAGGCCCGCTTACAGGTTAGCAGTGGGACTTTGAAGGTGCGGTATTCCGTGAGCCGTTGCGGCTCTCGGCGGCTCACGGTGAGTCTTTTTATAGGGCTGCTGAATTCTCTCAGAAGTTACAGGGGGGGGGGGGGACATTGAACGGGGGTGTAAAAAGGAGCAAATTTCACAAGGAATGCATATCCATCTTCAACCTCTTTTATCTATTTATTTTTAATTTTGTATACATTTATATTAATTTTTCTTCATTTATATTGTATAATTTATATTTATTTGCTTATTTATTAATAAACCTTTTAACCTAATAACCATCATTTCCTTCTTTTATGTAGGTATTCTCTATTGTATAACCACTGGCATCCTGAAAACCCCGCTTAAGGGGACACCCCGCTTAAGGGGACACTTGGCCCGGAACGGAGGGTGTCCCCTTAAGAGGGGTTTTACTGTATAGAATTACTCCGAATTACAAAAAGAATCATCATAAAAAACATTATAACTGATCTTATGGAGACTAAGAGCCTTTACTACCCTACGTCAGAGATACACTGGCAGTGGGAACAAGCCTGCAAAATGTAAACAAAGCGTAAAAACGTAAACAAACAGCAAAGGACACATTGTTTCCGCATAAACTAAAATAATTACAACATATTTTAGATTTGTTTTATATATTGTGCACTGAATGTCTCTTCACTAGCGTTTTTCCTTTTCTATTTAAAAAGAAAAACATGAAAATGCTAGGATGGGTGGGGTTCGAACCACAGACCCCATTACACCAAGGCGAGTACCATAACCACTAGGCTATACCACCAGTAACGAGTGCTTGCCCTCCCTCAGATGGGCCCCTACAAAATGCTGTCCCTCCACCATACTGCCCCTCCACCACACTGCCCCTATACTATACTGCCCCTTTACCATACTGCCTCTCCACCATACTGCCACTCTACAATGCTGTCCCTGCACCATACTGTCCCTCTACAATACTGCCCCTCCACCATACTGCCCCTTTACCATACTGTCCCTATACAATACTCTCCCTCCACCATGCTGCCCCTCCACCATACTGCCCCTCCACCATACTGCCCCTTTACCATATTGCCCCTCCACCATACTGCCCCTTTACCATACTGTCCCTCCACCATACTGCCCCTTTACCATACTGCCCCTCAACCATACGGCCCTTAAACCATACTACCACTCACCATAGTACCCCTCCTCCACACTGTCCCTCACCATAGTACCCCTATGAGGGGCAGAATAGTTCGGGTCTGTATAGTTCAGAGGCAGTAACGTGAGGGCCAGTATGGTTTAGGGCCAGTATGTTTAGGGCAGTAAGGTTGAGAGGCAGTATGGTTTAAGGACAGTATGGATTAAGGGCAGTATTGTTGAGAGGCAGTATTGTTGAGGGAATTTATAGTGGTTGAGGGGAAGAATGGGTGAGGGGCAGTATGGTTGAGAGGCAGTATGGTAGAGGAGCAGTATGGTGTAAGGGCAGTATGATTGAGAGGTAGTATGGTAGAGGAGCAGTATCGTTTAAGGGAAGTATGGTTGAGGGGCAGTAGGGTTGAGGGGGAATATGGTGGTTGAGGGAATGTATTGATGAGGGGTGGTATGGTTAAGGGGCAGTATGGTCTAGGGGAAGTATGGTTAATGGGCAGTATGGTGGACGGGCAGTTTGATGGAGGGACAGTATGGTAAAGGGGCAGTATGGTGGAGGGACAGTATGGTGGAGGGACAGTATAGTAGATCGGCAGTATGGTAGAGGGGCACCATGGTGGAGGGGCAGTATGGTGGAGGGGCAGCATGGTGGAGGGGCAGTATGATATAGGGGCAGTGTGGTGGAGGGGCAGCATGGTGGAGGGGCAGTATGATATAGGGGCAGTGTGGTGGAGGGACAGCATTGTAGAGGGGCAGTATTGTAGAGGGGCAGTGTGGTGGAGTTGCAGTATGGTGGAGGGACAGTATGGTGGAGGGGCAGTATTGTAGAGGGGCAGTGTGGTGGAGGGGCTGTATGGTGGAGGAGCAGTATTGTAGAGGGGCAGTATGGCAGAGGGGCAGTATGATATAGGGGCAGTATGGTGGAGGGACAGTATGGTGGAGGGACAGTATAGACCTGAAACTTATTAATAAGCACTTATTAATAAGAACAATTCGTGAAGAATTAATAATATTGAACCCGATCTTGGAGATACGAGATATAAGGGATTTGGGGAGAAGTATTTGGGACAGGGGAGAAGTATTTCAGGAAAGTATAAGGGATATGGTATAAGTATGGGGCCTCCAGCCGCACAGTGTCGCCCCCTAGTGTAGGTAGAAGGAACTCGACGAAATGACTTTCACAAAATGAGTTTCACGAAATGAATTTCGTCATTTACGAAATAAATTTCGTCATTTACGAAATGAATTTCGTGATTGACAAAATAAATTTTGTGTTTGACGAAATAAATTTTGTGTTTGACGAAATAAATTTTGTGTTTGACGAAATCAATTTTGTGAACGAAATATATGGTTTGAGAACAAAATATTTCGTACAATATTTCGACATTTTAAAAAATTATGGGGTTCTTAAATATAGCTTTCGTTGTGTATTTCGTTGACGAAATAGAGAACGAAACCAAAATTTGGTGATCCAAAATATTTTTTGGGACGAAAGGTATAGTATATTACGAAAATGAAGACGAAAGGGGTTTGTCCAGAACGGCGCCCCATAGGATTTTGCATTTTTTCCAGTCATTGTTGCTCTCCCTTGAGATGGTGAATGTTTCCGTTTTTGTTTCGTTGATTGGTAGGCTTCTGTTTGTTAGCTTTAGCAGTGTTTCGGTCTTTTTGGCTTTCATGCGCTCTTTGGAGTTTGCAGCGGCCCATCCAATGTCGTCTGCGTACTTGGGTCTTATTAGCGTTCCTTGCTTTGGGATGTTTCAGTCTTCTGTGGATGGTCTCGCGTATTGGTGGTCTTCTCCTTGTGGGTGTATGTCAAGCGCTTTTGCGAGATAGAGCGTGAAGAGGATAGGGCTTAGTCAGTCGCCTTGCGGTACTCCCATCTTGGTCTTGAACGGCTCTGATGTTGTCTGGCCTACTCTTACCCTATATTGGACATTTTCTACGAGGACTTTGATGATGTGTAGTTCCGCTGAATCGAGTATGTACTTCAGATCTTCAATCAAGGTGTTTCGACGGACAGTATCAAATGCTTTGCTCATGTCCATGAGAATGATGTTGAGTTCTTAGTCCATGGATGATATGGCCTTTTCTGCCAGGGTCTTGTAGAGCATCGATAGTAGAATGATGGGTCTCAGGTTTGATGGTGGTCCTTTCGTTTTGCCTGGTTTCTGCAGTGGTGTTAGTATGCCTTCTTTTATTTCTGTAGGGGTTTCTCCTGTTCTTGATATTTCGTTTAGTATCTCTGCGATCTTTTCTGCTGTTGTTATGCCTCTGTTCTTTAGTTGTTCTGCCTTGGTGTTGTCTATGCCGGGGCTTTTGTTGTTTTTGAGTGACTTTATGGCTTTTTCTACCTCTTCTGGCGAGAATGGTGGTTCGATCTGCCTTGGTTTTATGCTTCTTATCTCTTGGAGGTTTTCTTCGCTGAATGTTTCTTGGAAGTGTTGAGCTATGATTTTTACTTGTTCTTCGGGGTTTGCTGTTAGGCCCTCCTCTCCTTTCACGAGTAGTGGTTGTCTTTCTTTGTTGTTCGCGATGATCTTTACTGCCTTGAACATTCTGTACGAGTCGTCTTTTGCACTTTCTATCTCTTCTATCTGCCCCTCGATTTTCTTGCTGGCTCCGTCTGCTATGATTTGGTGTATCTTGTTAAGCTTGTTGTTTCTTGATTTTCGTATTTCTTCTCTCTTCATTGGGTCTTTTTCCCAGGTGAGTTTGTTGTTCAGCATCTTCTGTTCTTCTGATATAGTTTTGATGTTTGGGTCGGCGTTCTTCTTTTTTTCTTTGTAGCCCAGGATCTTGATTGCCGCTGTTTCGTTGGCTTGGACTGTGGTGTTCCATTTTTCTTGTACATGTTTGTTGTCTTCGTTGTTGTTTTTCATGATGTTTTCCACTTCTTCTTTGTATTCTTTCTTGATGGATTCTTCTCTGAGTCTTTCGAAGTTGATGTTCTTTTTTCTCGCTTTGGTGTCGTATATTCTTATCTTTACGTTTATGTCCATCACTACTGGTCTATGGTCAGAGGGCAGGGTGTTTCCGTATGGGTACGATCTTGAGTTTGTAACTTGCCTGATGTTTCTTGTTCTAACCAGGATGTAGTCGATTTGGTTTCTTTGTGAGTGGTAATTATCGCTCACTATTGTCTTTGGCGCATGCGCGAACATGCGCAGTGTTGAAGTCCACGATTGGAGAGTGATAAATTCATCGGTCCTCGAACCACTAGTTTGTCAATCTCCAAGCATAAATCCAGCGCTCTACTTCCTGCGGCCGATAGCAAGCGATAGCGCCATGAAAGATCTGCTGGGAGAGTGCTTGTTATGAAGCTATGTTTCACAAGCATATATGCACTCTCCATGCAAAGATTATGCGCTCTACGCATTCAACGCTATGACGTTAGTTACCAGTTACCACGGCGTGCCAAGGGCGCTTATATCGGACTGTGCCAGAGCTAACGTGCGTAGCAAACGTCTGCTCTGGTGGCCAGTGTATATGCAGAGGAGCCACACAGTGCAGCAACCTCTACAGTGTTGGGCGATAATAGAGAACCAAAACAACACACTACACACACTACGATCTACTGGGTACTAACTGACACAGAATTGCTTCCACATACGTTGTTAAGGATGTTCTAGATGAGATTAAACATTTGCCCAACACTTTTTTTTGTAGTACCTTTGCATCTTTTAGGAATGTCATTGTCTATAAGTTATTGAATCGATCTGGGTTTCAGTTGACAGTTGAGTCACTCTTTTACTAAAAACATGGCAAATTTGACTAACTTTGAACAGCTGCTGTTCACAAACGATGGAAGTTCTATCAGAGATCTTTTGCTGTATTGATAGAGTGATATTTACTTTATTTAAAACACCAAAGAACTCAATAGCACCTCCGGCTTTATGTTGGTTTTGTTTGTTGCAATACGGCCCATTTCCACAGAAATAGTGCATAGCATATTATTATATACCTATGCACTAAATCAGTGTAAATACGTACTGCTCCTAGGGGTACAGTTATTACACACAGAATGCACTGTACGCCGTGAAACGTTGTACCGGTGCCTTTGGATACTGACAGACTGCACGCTTTGGGTGACAGACTGCATCCTTTGACCCTCACCGGCACGCTTTGGCTGACAGACTGCACCCTTTGAAAAAATAATGCATTTTGATTGGTCGAGAGGCCGACAACAGAATTCTAGGTGCCAGATTCAAAAATGGCGGATCCCTTCACTTCGCGAGTTCTGTGGCGTCGTACAGTAACCACGGAGCGAGTTTGTGCGAAAACACATCAAACTTCGAGGTGGAATACGATAACGAATCACGTGATACACTTTAGATAGCTTAGATATGCGAGAAATATCGATTTCGATACGTTCACGGGCCGAGTGGGGACTCGCCGATGTCAACAAATAGCGGAGACACTGCACCGCTCGAGTGTAGCTGTCCGACGGGACGATCGAGCGTAGCAGGGTGACCCTGCGTTAATTTATGCGGCGGTTTAATGTATTCGCGCCTGCGCGGTGATCACTTCCGCTAAACAACATCCGGCGTGTCTGCTAGTGTACGCATCATCTTTGCGAGTTGTGCCAAGTGACTTCTACGTCGAATTACGGTCAGTTTTAGCGATTTAAGACCGAATTAAGGTATATGATAATATGAAACCATAGTGATGGTGCCAGTACGGGTTAGATTTACTCGTTGATTCGGAGAAATTTGTTCTGAACTCGCCGGCACGGCGAGTTCAGAACGAATTTCTCCGAAACAACTCATAAATCTAACCCGTACTGTCACCATAACTATGGTTTCACATAGTACTGGCAGTAACATGGAGTCTTCAACCTTAAAACATAATATACTGATATTTATTAAACCCTAAATACAATGTATACACATATGCACATATAACCTAAGCTTTTTTGTTTGTTTGTTTTGGTAGTTTAATGTCCAATTTGTTCAATTAGACTTACGTTGGGTATCTTTGATATGAATGTAGGTAATTTTGTCCGGTATTTATTGGAAAATGCCTGAATATATTATGAATGCATGTAGGCATTGTCGCCCCCCCCCATGTACATAATGCCTGCAGGCATTTTCGTCCTGAATGGGTTAAGGCATCATCTGCCCCCTGCCGGTTGATGCCTTAAGGCATCGTTCGCCTTTAAGGTTAACATTAAAATTGATCTCCTGAGGAAAATTAGACATTTAATAGATATACGAACGGCACTACAAATATATAAATCATCAATACTACCTTATCTAGACTATGCAGATTTCATCTATGACAATAGTATAGTTTAAACCCAGATCGAATTTCAATGCCTACAAAATAAAATATTACAAATAATCTACAAAATAAAACCGGAATCCAACCCGAAACTCAATACCGACCTATTACATCAGAGGGCGGATGCAGAGACAAGCTGTCCATACTCTTTCCAAAGTTGTCACTTTGCATGACAACAGAGACTTACATGCCCAAAACTGGTCTACCCACCCCCACCCCCTACAAACGCATTATTTTATTACTCCTTTGTATGTGCTATAATTAAATGGAATAATCTAAAGGAAATCTTTACAATCCCCGATAGTATTCCCTGGTTAGTTAAAATGTGGCTTGTGTTATAACTTGTGCCGCAAAATCAAAGTGTTAATATTTTGTTTGTAGAACTTTGTTCAGACGGTACAATAGGATGTCACTTTATGACCCATAACCACAAAGCCCTAAACCCAGATCGGGAGGTATGAGTATGTTGGCATTGACCTGGGCCCTGTTTTTCAGTTGAGACGATTTTAAGTTGAGACCGTTTGAGGGCCAAAGTGTTTTTCAGTTGAGATGATCTTAGGGGATCTCAAGTTGAGACTAAGATAAGATCGTTTGGGGTGCTTTGGGGGTTTTTCAGCTGAGATGATCTCAGGTGATCTCAGGGGATCTCAAGTGAAAGGATCTCAACTTCGGTCTCAACTTGAGACCAGTTGATACTTGTCTCAACTTTTTTATTTGGTGCTTAGACTTAGTCTAATTAGAAGATATTTAAAGTAAAGCGAACTAATAACTTGGCAAAGCTATATACCGATTTTCAAATTATTCTTTTGCTTATTATGACCATGAGAAACATTTGAAAAGAGAGTGATAAAGTGCAGTCACTGCACCACTCGAGCCAAATGTGAAATTCCTATTGGTATGCTTGAAAACGGTCTCAACTTGAGATCGGTCTCAACTTGAGATAGGTCTCAACTTGAGATCGGTCTCAATTTGAGATCGGTTCACAAAAGGTATCATGAGGGACAAAAATAATAGGTGATTTAGAGGTAAATTTTATACCTAAGCTGGTTACCCGCAGGAAGATCACTATAGACCTTGAGATCGCTCTAAACAGAGGGTTTGGGATCTCAACTACAACGTCTGAAAAACGCTTTCCGCCATTGATCTGAAAGTCGGTCTCAGGATCTCGGATCGATCTTAGCGGATCTCAAGTTGAGATCCTCTCGACTGAAAAACAAGCCCCTGCTGGTTCCGGTGCGTGGCTAAGAGTGACTGTATCCTGATATATGTGTAGGGACCCGTGCAAGTCTACTTAGGCTTGGCACGTCTACTACATCTTTCTAAGTATAGCCGCGTCCGGCAGAGCCGAGCGAGACGTCAGACAGGTCAATAAAACATTTTTCTTGCCACTTGCGAGGTCACCAGCCATTTGCTATTCCTGACACCTTGTTGGGACCAGTCCAAACTGGTTTCTCAGCTCTCAGGCTGAGAACCAGCAGTGAGGATTGTTTCTGCAGAGGTAGGCAGGGAACCAGTGGGACCAGCTGGTCTGCTAGGGACCAAGCTTACCTAGAATACCCTGTGGGGAACCAGCAAGGTTCTTGCACATGCTCAGTGAGGATATGGGCTGTATATAAGGAGCCTGCTGTGGCTTACTGGGAGACACTGTGGTGTGGAGAGACTAGGTGCAGTTTCTCTACAGGGCTGTGTCTCTGCTCTCCACCATAGGGGGCTAGATCTCCGGACTAGCTAGTGACCAATGCGGTGACCAATAGTGGTGGAGTCAGAGTAGCCCGGTTCTCTAGAGGAGAGGGCTGACTATGAAGTGGCCCTTTCCGGATAGAGTTCTGGGATCCCGAGAGGAGAGCAGGGTGGTGGTGTCCACCTGCCAGAGGGTGGTAAGGTGTCAGCCCTGTGGAGGTGACACTTACCAGCCCTGTGATCCTGGAGGGCAGAACCACGGTGCTGGGTGGTTGTGGTAAAATACAGCTGCGGGTTAGCGGGTGGGACCAGCACCAAGATGGCATCTTTGTGGAACTATTAATTTGTATTCTGATATTTTTGTGGAACTCTTAATTCATATCCCTAAAATGCTCTTTATTATAGCTAGCTGTAGTATTATTTGTCATATTCTGCCAGTTACTATCTACATATCTATCATAATTTGGGAACCCTGTAGGTTATTATCTGTTGAATCTAAATATTCAACTATGGTATACAGGAAAAATAGTCCCTTTTGCTATAGAGCAAAGAAATAGTCCCTTTTGTTATAACCTCTAACCCTTTAAGGACGGGCGCCTGTGGCTGGGCATTTTTTTTTTTTTTTTTCCCCAGAACAGTTTCTTTATTGTCATCAGATTAATCATCGGTACAGAAGGGCGATACCGCAAACATACAGCTTGTTGAGAATACCTTCATCTTTTACATTTATGTGGTTTCCTGTATCATCTCCCAACCATTTTCCTAGTTACATAATGTACGGTCATCATAGCGACAATAAAATGGGGTGAATATCAGACCTTGTAAGTCTGGTTTTCATATTCGGCCCCCGCCCTAACATTGTTCATCAAGTTGACTTATTTGTTCTATCCTACCCCCATCCTGGGAGATCTCTCATAATTTCCTGCCAGTACCAAGACATCAATACTACACAGTAGTAATCCATGTTATATTAACCATATAGACATAAGATTAGTTTGGTATTCTCTTCAGCATTAAGTCCCTGGTCAAAGCTTTAAGATATTCATAAGTTTTGACATTTCCTACATCAGCAGTTAGATTATTCCATTTCACTGAACCATTATATAATACCGATATTACCCATAAGGACGGATACTGGTGTTCATATACACCGCTAGGGGACGAGCACATTGTTGCTTGGGCCCATAATTTAAGTGCTTAATCACATGATATGATACACTATCTTTGATATTGTAGCGGCTGTGGGGGGCGTCATCTCTCTGAGGCGAGCTCCGGGGAAGTCCCTGCAGGGAGCCCGGGGAAGGTTAGAAGGAGTCCCGGGGAAGTCTCCGGTCTGGAGGCTCTCCCGGGGGGCGAGATCTCGCGGGAGATGACGTCACCCGCTCCCGTATATAAACAGAAGCCGTCTGCGGCTTCAGTCAGTCGTCGGCTAGACTCTGAGCAATACTCATCAAAGGAACATAGGCTTCGAGCGGCCTTGGCTGTAGCTCATTTACCTATAATAAAGGTCGTCAACGTTTGTGCACTCATATAAGGTCGTCCGCGTTTTCCGTTACAATATCATTATATTTCTGTTTTCAAATATTAAAAACAATATTATGCCGTAACTTCTGAGAACATTTTATGTTAATTGATCCATTATTTCTTTGTTAAAAACAACT
The DNA here is from genome assembly GCA_950022655.1 of Alentia gelatinosa. Lineage (NCBI taxonomy): Eukaryota > Metazoa > Annelida > Polychaeta > Phyllodocida > Polynoidae > Alentia > Alentia gelatinosa. Next base: position 78,057,415 of record OX465581.1, read on the forward strand.
TTGTGATTATTTTCGATCTGATGCCTTGAGGCATCATTCGGCCTGGGCCGTTGATGCCTCAAGGCATCATTCGACCTAGGCCAGCTGATGCCTCAAGGCACCATTCGTCCTTAAAGGGTTAATATTGCAATTACTGGGTTTAATTTATTAGAAAAGATGGATAATAAATGCAACAAACGATGGCTATGTGGACAGGCGGCTCTGTAAACCACTCGAGGTTGACTTTGTAATAAATTCGCTAGCACTGTTGTATTACAATGCGTCAATCTCTCATGTTTACGGCCGCCTGTCCACAAAACCATCGATTATTGTCTATGTATTACCTTGGGGTGCAAAACTTTATCAAAAATGTTCCTTTGGGGGGGGGGGGGGACTTTTTTTTTCCCAAAATTTCCACTGGGAAGCTACTCCTTTATTGAATGGCAAAGGTAAATTGTTTTGTCTTTTTTTTTCCATGGGGGCCAAATTTCTTCTTTTTCTTACTGGGGGGGGGGGGGGGGGGGGGGTTGCAGTGAATGTCTTTTTTTTTCTGTATTACCAAGCAGGAGAGGGGATTTTTTGTGGGGCCACCTCTTTTTAGCAATTATTCTCAGTATTTCCATGGAGGGCCAACTTTTTGGGGGGAGGGGGCAACCTTTTCTTCAGTATTTCTTTCTTATTCATTATTTATTCAAACATTTCCGGGGGAGCTCATTCTTTATTCCAGTGGGGTGTATTTGAGTCGGATTTTTTAAACCTGCTAAATTACGCTTTCTTCCTGGGGTCAGACACTCAAAAAATTATTTGAGAATACTACTTCTTTGAACATTTCATATTAGTCTCCTACAGCATACCTTCCAGAAAAACATTATTCCAACAAAATCAGACAAATGGTTCAGATTGGAGAGCCTTTTGAAGTTGTGTATAATACTGCATGTTGTCCACCCCCCTAAAATATTTGAAATTTCAAGAAACATTATAAAAGCTTTTAATTTGAGAAAAACTAATATTATATGGTGACATATGTGATATTTGACCAAAAACACCTCTATCATATATGGGTTTGGGCCTGGCAGGGGTGTCGGACAACACGCTGGGTGTCGGACAACACGTTTTTAAAACTGCTCAGAACAATGAATAAAATAATATCAGTAACTATAATCCTTTTTATTCTTAATGAAATGATAGAAAGCTATGTTTTTCAAAGCAAATCACTCAATTACTGATAAGAAACAACCCCAAAATCAGGAGTTATATCAGAGTGTGTTGTCCGACACCCCGGGGTGTCGGACAACACGTTTGCAGTTTTTGAATCACAAGAAGTACATTTTTTTATCCAGGAAGAAAGTAAACTGGGTATTTAAAAGTGGTAGGAATACTTAACATATACAGGGGTATTTGTTATTCTATCATAATCATTATTTCTTCTAGACATCTTTTAACAGGGTTGTTGTCCAACACCCCATTTTTTGGAAAAAATATCATCATGGAATTACAATGTTTTAATATCAGAATGGATAATCTGATTGTGTTGAAACTTTCAGGTCTCACAGTCAGGATATTGGTCAACATTTTACAATAAAGAAAAATTAATTTCTCATTGTATATCTCATTAGTAAAATCCTCTCAAAATTGGGGTGTCGGACAACATGCTCTATGGGGCTCTCAGTTGGAAAATTTAAAGGTCCTGGATAGTTTTGACCATTATGATATTTTTTCAAACTATAACCAATTTTCAAAACTATATAGTCTACACTTCTCATGACATATGCTTTAAACAAGTTAATAGAAATAATTGGCTCAACATTGTGCCTCCAAGATTTTGAAAAAAATGAAAACACTAGAAAATCAGTTTTTGTTGATTTTCGGAAGGAAAAATTCCTCAGAACTATACAAAACCCTATGTTGGAATTAAACACCATCTAAAGATGCACCAAAAAATGCCATTTTCTTTTTATCTATTTTTTTATTACCTTTCCACCTTTTTACACACCAAGGGCTGCCCTTGGCTGATCATATAAAAAACATCAATAGGTCTAGCTGTCAGGGGGAGGGGGGACTATTTCGATATTATATTTCCAAAAAAGGGGAACTTTTTATTTCCATAAGAGGCCAACTTTTTTTGGGGGGGAGGGGGGGGGGGTGCTCGGGCTGGGGGAGGGGGGGGGAGACTTTCTTATGTGTTTCCCTTGGACTGCTATATCAGTCCTGGAGCCGTAGCCGCTAGTGTAAAGACAAGACACAACCTAGAAAGTCAGGATTCGGGAAATAATCAGAAATTAAACATATTTGTAAAAAAAAAAGGAACCATTCATAACATTAGTTTGGCTTTGATTCTATGAATATTTTATGCCAGGATATATAAAATGCAGCTTTGGAAATGTGAGTGATAATAGAGTTCCGACTCTTCTATCATTTGTAAACAAACACATGAATAATGACATAATGATAATGACCATAGAAATACAAACTAAATACGAGTGTATAGCTTTCGACCCCCACGTAGGCTACGGTTTTAAATAGCCTACAGGTAGTATCTTATAATTTTGATTGTATGATGCATGATGGAATTGTAGGTTAATATAAAACATGTATATATTTCATAGTAGAACCGCTTAGCTTTTAAAGGACAACCCTTTAAAGCCAGTGGCGTCAGAATAGGGGGGGGGGGGGGCACCTTCAAATTTAACTCAATCAAGTGTAAAAACTGTCTTGATTGTTCAACATCGAAAAATATTTAAATTAACTTTTTAGCATGCAATGATGGCTAAGCCTTGACTTTTCACCATGGAAAAATGTCAAAGTCTGACTTTTTCGAGTGTAATGAAGTCTACGACCTGACTTTTCTCAGACTTTCCGCAGATTTCACAGTAAATCCAGTGGAACAGGCCAATGTCAAAGTCTGACTTCAAACCAAGAAAAAAGTCAGAATTTTTTTAGTCCCCCCCCCCCCCCACTTTCAAAACATTCTGACGCCCTGAAAGCAGAGCTGTCACCATAAGGACAGGTGCTAGTGATAGTGTATACCGCTAGGGGACAAGCACATTTTGGATAATATGGAGAAACCAAACAAGAGTTATTTGTGTTGTTGTTTATCGCACGATGGCAAGATAGCGTATTACTGCGCAAGGCTTTGCCTCGCGCAGTAATACGCCATCTTGCCGGAGTGCGATGAACAATAACATGACTTACTCGAGTTTGGTTTAGGATTTATCCCACCCTGCCCGTCTAAATTACTTCTACATTCACAAATGACATCATTTGTCAAGTGTATCCCACTAGAGCGATATCTTTCATTTTTCTGAACTCCAGACCGAATACAGTGACCCAATGTTAAGCCTATGGAGTTTTTTATTAGGGGTAGGATAAAGTCACAATTTGATGATCGCAAGATGTTGGTTGGCAGGATTTCTCCTTATAGACCCAACGATGTTAAATTTTCATCAGGTGGAACTCTCTTGATATGACGTCAATAGGTTTATCACTTTCTGAACAATGATTTTGTATGTAGCAGTGTAAACTACTCAAGGTTGACTTTATGATTAACTAGCTAACGGTCGTGCATACAACGTGTCAATTCCTTGTGATTTAGGGCCGCCGGTCTACAAAACTATTGATTATTATCTCCATTTCATTGAGTGCACTATGGATACTGCTTTGTAAATACTAAAACAAAGAAGTGACATTGCCCTGCCTCGTTCTGTTTAGGCATTTCGCTGCCCCGCCCGACCATCATTAATATGAATCCTTAATGGTCGCTCCCTAGAAACTAGACTCTAGTACAGTCTGTTATCGCTAGGGCCAGGGCACACAGGCTCAAACTCAAGACTAAGGCGGCGCAGTGCGTAAACGAACTACCTCACCCCTCCCTTCAAGTGGCAGGGGCGGGACCTAGACTCTAGTACAGCCAGTTGTCGCCAGGGCCAGGGCACACAGGCTCTCATACTGGGACTGTTTTGCGCTGCCATTTTAAGGTGGGAATTCCTACCTTCTTCCCAACATGCACCTGGAAAATGGCGGATCGCTGGTTCTAACCTCGTGTGTATTGCGACCCAGTAACCAGCAATATGATACAGTATCCCTCTTGTCAAACTGATCCTATAAATAGGACAGCCAACCATAAAATTCCACTCACTAAAGGTGGCTGGCCACTCAGAGCCATGCTCTGTTAGACCTTCACGTACCGTAACCCGGAGGCGGCGCGGTGCGTGAACGGACTAGGGCGGGACCAAGCGGTACAGATTTTGCATAATCTCTCATATGTACTCTGATTGGCTGATGTTGACAGCACAAGTTTGTGACGTTTGCATTGACTCCATATTCAGGAAGATCGTGAGGAGGTACGAAAAACACAAGCCTCCATCTTGGTTGGCCTCTGGATTGGTGTTGTGTACAAATTACAAGGACTGCCCTAACGGGATGTGTGTTATATGGTTTAGAGACATTAGCGTCTAGATCGCCGTCGTGTACAACGTGGTGGATACGTAAGAGTATTAAAATGTGTGTAGCAATTTCGATAGAGGACAGCGTGTGGGTTTCGTTTCATTTGTGTTACTGAAATTCTCTCTGAATATGGCATTATGGGCCTACACTACAGTGTCGGCAGACTGAGAGTGTGGGATTCAAAACTTCTACCGAGACTTTATGCAGCGGCCGTGTTAGACAAGGAACCCACTAGCCCTTGCCAGTTAATAAATTTCAGGGATGTCAGCGTACAGGGTAATCCCTGAAATCAGTGGGTTTTTTAAACTCAGAAACATTGTCCTCAGTATTGTAGGCTAGGAAGTTCGATTGAGTGACTGATTATTACCTACCATATATAAAAAGGCTCAATTTCGACAGGATCTGCTTGGAGTTGCTCCCCCACATAGAGACAAACAGAACTAGAACTATGTATGGAGAATGAAACACCACGAGAGTGAGATTCTCGTGTGCCGAAAAGACTCCAACCTATTGTTCTGATTTTTTTTTGGCCTATGGCTGGGTGTTCTTTTCTACTTACAAACTTTTTCTAGACATGTTGAAAACACAAATTAATACTGTATTTTTGTGATCTCCTTACCCTGAGAAATGTGTGTGACTGCCTCCACTATGTCAAAGAACTATAACCCAAGAAGCCCGACTCCCATGTAATATGACATGAATATAAATGTACAAAAAATTTGAAATAAATAGATAAAAGAGGCTGAAGATGGATATGCCTCCCTTGTGAAATTTGCTTCTTTGTACACCCTCCTTTGTACACCCCCGTTCAATGTACCGTTCAATAAACTCTTAATAGAGGGAAAAATTTCCGTTCCGAGCAAATTGTCCCCTGAAGCGGGGTGTCCCCTGAAGCGGGGTGTCCCCTTAAGCGGGGTGTCCCGGAAGAGGGGTTTTACTGTATGCAGGTACTATTAACTCACTTCTGCCCTGCTGGCTCGACTGATCTAATGTACAGTGTTTTCCCTGACAATCTGCCCATAGATAATGCATGGATGAATATCCCTGAAACCGACTTTCCTCCTTCACCCATAGTGGTGGTAGATTTACTGCTACAGGCCAATCCTACTGCTAAAGGCCAATCCTTCTCATACCATGTCTATGTGGTGTGGGAAGTAAAAGAACTCTAAATGTGAAGGGGTGAGATTTCCACCTAAACTCAACTCATGGATTCAGTCAAACCCAAAGTAAGTCTAATTGAACAAATTGGACGTTAACCCTATCGCACCGGGTACCCACAGCAGAACCACAGGTATGGACAAAAACTGCCTACCATACAATATCCAATGAAGCCTATAGACTATTCTTTTTATTATATATCCTCAAAACAGTTGAAACTATTAAATACATAAAAAAACTCCATTGTCAAAGTCGGCTGGCACAGCATCGTGTTCTCGTATTGCGATTTTCGCGATGACGTTGCTCTTTAGACTGTAGTACGTCCCGTTGTCGCTAGGTGCCAGGGCGCTCATACTCCCTAATTCAAAGGCGGTGTGGTGCCAAAATTGGTTACCCTGCCATAAGTGGTAATTATCGCTCACTATTGTCTTTGGCGCATGTGCGAACATGCACACTCTTGCAGTCCACCATTGGAGAGTGACAAATTCATCGGCCCTCAAACCACTAGTTTGTTACTCTCTAAGCAGAAATCCAGCGCTCTACTTCCTGTGGCCGATAGCAAGCGATAGCGCCACGAAAGATCTGCTGGGAGAGTGCTAGACAGAGACCACTTCCCTGATGAAGCCTAGAATAGTCTGTGAAATCTAAGCGGTACAGGACGGGAAGAGACATGCTGGGATAGAGTGAGCAATAATTACCACTTTTGGCAGGGTAACCAATTTTGGCACCACAGCGGCGCAGTGCGTGGACGGACTAGTTGCTCTTGAGGCTGGAGTGTGTGAAGATCAATCTCCAAGAACATTCTTTGTGTTCCTTTATATAGGGAAGGAACCTAAGCATCTGCTGGGCGAGTGGGTCGTATTTAGCTGGTTCCCGACGGTTCCATGAGCAAGATTGAGACCTATCGATAACCAGCGCAACAGTGAATGTGACTTCCACACTGCACCGCTAGAGCAACCTACGGAAAAACAGGTCTTGCGGCACAATAAACCGGAGCGGTGCAGTGTGTGTGACTTTATTATCACCGCTCACTCTCCCAGCACATACTTCATGGCACTTGCTAATCTCTGCTTCAGTGCCCTGCTATCACACTCCTTGCCAACATTGTGACATCAACACTAACATGCATAGGGTTCAAACAGGTTTATTCTTAGGCTGGTTTTAAATCATAATTCTGCTGCAGGTCGTTATCACACTGCATTGTTATCACACTGCCTCGCTCGAGTAACCACTGGAGCAATGGAGTGTATGTGGTTATCAAGGGTTTGTTTATATTTTGCAGGCTGACTGTAGCGAGTGTGTATGGCTGACTACTGGCCGTTTATGTTACTGTATATTTTATTTATAGTTATAACCACGGATCTTGATGTTTTATATTTGTTTATGTATTCATGTACAATTTTTATGGGTTTTAATTGTGTATATTTAGGTTCATACATGTGATATACAGTCAGGAACAAGCTAACTACTTCCTGTTTTGTGCACCTGGTGCCCGTACACTGAATTTTGTACACATAAATATGGTATGCGAACATTACTTACATACAGTATATATGTCCCGAGCTTGTAGAGCGAGGGACGTAAAATTGGCCTGTAGACCACATTACATTCAATGTTCATGTAGCCTAAAGTGGGATTTACACAGAGGCTCATCTACCTTCAGCAGAGTTTGTCTGAGACAGTTTTCCTGGGGTTATTCACTGGTACATAGTCTCCTCATGTGACACCCCCAATTCCTTGAGAATGAGGGGGGAGAAGGGAAAATCGTCGGCATCAATTTACCCAGCTAAAGTACATAGTCTCAAGCCATTTTAAACCTGTTTTAATATTTTCAGGCGTTCTGGTGAGACTGGCGTACCTCGCACTGATAATAAAGGGTCCCCTAGACTCAAGAGATAAAGATTGTCTGAGACTTTACTATATACCCATGCCAAATATATACTGTAAATATGCACCGTTTCGCCATATAACGTAAAAATACTATACGCAAGAAAATATGGACTACCTTCCCATACACGTTTATGAAAATATTGGTTGTTAAGCCAAATGAAATTAATGATTTTTTTTAAATTTTGGGTATATACTTAATATTTAACGTCCAACCATGCTTATAAAAGTCACAGAACTCGATAATTTACGTTTTGTATGAAACTCAGCGTAAACGCCTTGTTCCATACAAACTGTAAATCACCATCTCGTTTTGTGACTTGTACAGCATGGTCAGGACGTTCTATATGGGTCACTGTACAGAAAAACATACTTTGGGCAATTTCTCTACCTTTCTACATTCTACAGAAGCTCATAGTACTTCTATTTATCTGACAGAGTTATATTTAGTATTTATGGACAGAGAACATTAGAGCCTTATTTAAGAAAACACTTTTCAGTATGGAACGTTTGGTATGTGGATTTTATTACCTACTATATTTAAAACGGTAGAATTCCGTCGAATCCGCTTGGAGAATCTCCCGCACATAGGAACAGAGTGAACCCAATCTAGGGTGGGAGACTGAAGGGCCAAATTGCGCTGGTAGTCGGTAAAATCGGTGTCACGTGAAATGATGCTTGGGAACTATTTTGGTAGTTTCCGGTATTAATAGTAGGGGGCGCCACTAAGCCCTCACCCTATTTCAAATATGACGCGACGAAGTCGCTAGTAGCTGTATAAAAAGGATCATCCTATATTTCTCTATAAGTTAACTAACTGCAAATTTTACTATGGGAAGTAAAGAATGGTTAGAATAAATCCTGAAAAAATTAGCCTCCTGCTACAAAAGCTGACTCCTGCATTCAGTTCCCAGTATGGTGCATCAGATTTTTTTTTTTTTTTGAACCGACCATTCCTAAATGCTTGAATACTTCACTCAAAATTTTGCTTAAATTAAGCCTAATTGTATTCATTCCATGGTGCCAAAGCAATATCTATATTCACATGAGAGACTTTTTATTTCCCATAGTATTAGATGATATACTTGGCTAAACTAAGAATTTTTCGGAACGGAAATTTAAATTCACTTCTGTTTTGAACAATTCTAAAGAATAACTTTGTCTCATATCGAACATTCCCAGAAAAGATAAGGTATTTTTCAAAGTTGTGCCAAAACTGAACCAGTGATAGGAAATGAGTATATTTATATTTTTCTTATAGGTAAATATATATATTTATTTTTACATGAAATAGGATTTGTCCAACAAATAGAAAATTCTTTTTTTTCTGTTTTGAAGCTGCAAATGTATGTTTTTCCATACAGTGACCCATATAAGTACTTATATAGAACGTCCTGACCATGCTGTACAATTCACCGAACAAGATGGTAATTTATGGTTTGTACGGACCAAGGCATTTATGCTGAGTTCCGTATAAATTATAATCGAGTTCTGTGACTTGTACAAGTATGGTTGGACGTTATATATTTACTATATACCCGAAATTTAAAAAAAAATCAATTTGATTTGGCTTAACAACCAATATCTTAATAAACGTGTATATGGCAAGGTGGTCCATATTTTAGTGTACGCACCAGTGGTCTGTACAGTATTTTTACGTCATATGCCAAAATGGTGTGTATTTATAGTATATACGGCATGGGTATATAGTAATTATATAGAACGTCCTGACCATGCTGTACAATTCACAGGGCGAGATGGTAATTTATGGTTTGTACGGACCGAGGCATTTATGCCGAGTTCCGTACTAATGGTAAATTATCATCGAGTTCTGTGACTTGTACAAGCATGGTTGGACGTTATATATTTACTATATACCTGAAATTTAAAAAAAAATCAATTTCATTTGGCTTAACAACCAATTTCTTAATAAGCGTGTATGGCAAGGTGGTCCATATTTTAGTGTATGGACCTGTGGTCCTTACAGTATTTTTACGTCATATGCCAAAACTGTGCGTATTGTTACAGTTTATCTCACCCCAGTATTTTTCTCCATAGGCTTAACATTAGGAACTCGTACTCCACAGCCGTGAGGTGCGTGTACCCAATACTCAATTGCTAATTTAGTGATTCATTTTATCAATAAATAATGTTATATGGGGTGAGATAAAATCAGAAACCCACTCAATGAAAAAATAATTCACTCAGCTTCGCACGGACCAAGCTACTGATATAGAACGTCTTCACCAGGCAATTTACGGTTTGTACAAACTGTATACGAGAAAAATAGTCCCTTTGTGCTATAGAGCAAAGAAATATTCCCTATTGCTATACTCTTTAATATGGCAATTACTGGGTTTAATTTATTCGAAATGATGGATAATAAATACAACATACGATGATTGTGTGAATAGGCGGCTCTGTAAACGACTCGAGGTTGACGTCGTAAAACACTCGCTAGCGCTCGTGTATTACTACACGTCAACCTCTCGTGGTTTACGGCCGCCTATCCACAAAACCATCGATTATTGTCTATTTATTATCCATCGTATACAAAGCCCCCGTTGAAAATGTATGGGGACTCAGTAAACCACTACCCATTGTCTAAAACCTGTCAGATACCATAACTGTGGTATACGGATTCAAACCTGTGGTATACGGCCTCAAAACCATGGTATACGGGAAAAATAGTCCCTTTTGCTATAGAGCAAAGAAATAGTTCCTATTGTTATACCTGTTAATATGGCAATTACTGAATTTAATTTATTCGAAAAGATGGATAATAAATGCAACAAACGATGATTTTGTGGACAGGCAGCTCTGTAAACCACTCGCGGTTGACCTCGTAATACACTCGCTAGCGCTCGTGTATTACTACGCGTCAACCACTCGTGGTTTACGGCCGCCTGTCCACAAAACCATCGATTATTGTCTATGTATACCACAGGTTTAAATCCGTATACCACAGTTATGCTATCTGACAGGTTTTATACAATGGGTTGTGAGTCCCTATAGCCAGTATAGGCTATACATTTTCAATGGGGGCTTTGTATACGATTGATAATAATGCAATAGATCTAGTCTTAATACTATAGTATAATGTTGGTGTAGCCTCTGGTTATCATACGAGGGGTGCTGTGGAATCATATTCATAACTAGATCTATATTAACTGGCTTACCAATAGAACTAGGCACTTGTGCCGTTACTGCCAACTGACTACTATTACTTCATATACGGATGACTCGACGACGCAGGCCAAACGGAGGCGAAGTGGCTGAAGGTACCCTGCCCGAGTCCCTTTCCCCCTCCCGAGAGAACCAGTTCTAACCGGTCTCAGCGTGCACCCCCAACCACAACGCATGCGCAGAACGTCCATATCAGTGGAAATTTCCATCACGCTGACCACCGATGTAGTGGTAGGGTCTTGTTTCTACCAATCAGCGGTCGTTTCTACTCGTGCATTTGCTGGTGTTGAGAAGGACATTTCGGTTCACACAATTCTAGTCTCGTGGTAAACAAACAGCGCAGTTTCACTGCTGTAGTTCTAGCGCGGGTACAATCTCCAAACCCGTTGTCCTTTGAACCAAGGTGTTTTCATATATCGGACATATTTGAGGGAACGTTCTTAATCCCATCGCTGTAATCGACGTTTGAGCTTTGCGTTTTGGCAGTGTGGTACAGATGGCGATGGATTTTTCAAGTTACTGCTTCGCAGCGAGAGAGTCCTAATGAGGTGCAAGTAGGTATCTCGTCCGCTGTTATGTCTCATAAATTATTTAAACAAAAGGAGTTTTTCTTAAGAATTATTTGTTTATGGACAAGCGATTACACTGGAGTATTCGTGAAGCTTAGTTTATATTTTATTTTTCCCTGGAAGTGATTGATGTTGTCGTTGAAACATCGGAACGGCTGTGACTTGGATGATCTGTAACGAGTTTACAGTATCACGCCACCCGGGCCCGTCAAACAGTGGCAGGAGGCGGTGCAGAAACTCACTCGAATCCGCCACAATGAAAGAGCTTTGAGAACGTCAACCAGAGTGATATATAAAATCATTCAGGATCATGGTAAATCTATTTTCAGGGAACATTAAAACCATCGGAACATGCATACGGTACGATAGCAACAGGTAGCACACAGTCACCCCTTCTTCGTTGACATGCGGCGATGCAATGCTGACATGTATGGCTGTACAACTACAAGCGGCTTGACAGGCTGCTCCCACTGCAGACAGCTGTGCCTACAAACCTATTAAGTCTCATTCCTCGACCATAACGTAATCACTGGTGCATCAAACAGAAATGAAGTAGAACTACATTTGATGAGCAAGGAGTCCATCGCTAGCACTAACGGCCAGGAACGCCGTTACACAACCAAATGGCTCAAAACATTATCTGGAACGCGCAGACCCACTTACGATAGTCATGTGATCTCCATAGATCCGGAGAGACGGACTGACCATGTTATAGCGGGGACGGGGTCGCGTTTAAGAGGATATATTTATTGGATTATGACGAATATAGGAAAGTGTGGAATCGTTATGTGTACACGTCAATAGCAGAACAGCTACATATCAACGATATTAATTCAAATAGAGTTGTCTGTAACGACGACAGAAAATCACCATTTAGGGCCGCCAATGCCAAACGTCTACTATAACTCAATTGCTATGTTATTCTTTTATAAAAAAATATTTGAGAAAAGGTGTTTTATGAAAACATTAAGGATTTTAGGAGGACTTCTAACGTGAATTTACGGATTGATTATGATTGATATGTAAGTGCCTAATACACATTTGTTATATTAATATATCGCTTATTATATGGCTATTTAATATTTTTTCTTCTTTATTATAACTAGCTCTACCAAAGTAAACCTTATATGAAAGGATGATTATAATATAAATGATTATATTATAATTAATTGCAAGCAAGCAGACAAATGGAATAGATGTGAAAACCATACATATACAACTAGATGATTCTCCGATCCGGATGGACACTTCTGGTTCAAAATACCCTCCAAAATATGTAAATTCACCTGACAACGGATCAATCCACCATCTTGCCTGGTGAATACAAAGCGCTGTCAAGAGTCTAAATGGCGAATACTATATTAATCAACCGTCTCATGTGCATCCTATACATGTAATAATTGAATTAGGATTATTTACATTATTCAGATATAATTTAAATGTGCCAAGTCGAAGAAAATCGCTTGTTTCGACGATTTGTTGACATCGTGTTTATAGCCTAAACTGGGGCTACCAGATAATCATTTGATCTGAAATTGCAAGGGAAGACTGATTTTGTCAGGAGAAATTCTTCAGGGGTACTTAATGGATGTCCGAACGGCCCATAGGCTTAGCACTGCGGAGGTGTGTCTCCAAAATGGCCGCCAAGGTGGTTCGTAGCGCCACCTACTTCCAGGCCGGATCGGAGAATAGGGTCTTCAGGTCCGGCTCCATCAGAGGGATGGATTCGTCGCAAGTTTTTAATTCGCCTATAACCGCCAGTCAACCAAGTTTTATTACCCCAACTGTGATGGATTCGTTACACTCAATCTCATGAGAAGTACAGGGTATGCCACACTGGTGCAACAGAATCGGTACAGCGCTAGTGGCATACCCCTTAACCATTGGTGTATCTACTAAAACATAGTGTAACCATGTTATATATGATTTATATTTAAAAAGATGCACATAGATAATTACATATAGGAAAGGAAAAAGAAAAAATAGAGACAGACTTACATCTACAACCACAGCCTTCCGTTTTCACAGCTTGTTTTGCTATCACATCTTCTGAGACCTTGTGCTGTCATACAAGTACATGTATGTGCTAACCACTGACAGCAGGACAAACCATGTACCAGTGGTATGGACTCCCTATCTCGAAGACAAAAGGCTTTAATGCATACTTATGGGAAGCACTCCATGCCTTTGCAACATATTCATTGCATATCATGAACATCTCATGATGTGTGATGCGACAGAATCGTTGCATCGCACCCGCGCGCAAGCCTGACCCCCCCACTTGTGTCATTGTGCATGGTGCGATTAGCGTTGCTATTTTTATGACCCTTGGCCGGCGTTTATTACATTTTATGGACTTGCGACGTGTCCGTCTCTCTGATGGAGCCGGGCCTTTATACAGTCTTCTTGACCAGGGTGACCAGGGTGGTTAATTAGCTCTGTGGTTAAGAACACTCGACTGATAATCCCAATTGTTGGACTTGTTGGACCGCGTTTCGTCGTCCAGTGGACGTGGCTATTCGATGATTCGAAAATTTTTTTTTTATTATTTCATATGACACTGAAGCATGAGCTTGTAAGTGGCATCCACAAATGTAAGGGATCAGAAAACTACAGCATTAAATTCTGTTTTCGACATGGCTAGATACAAATTGTAAGATAAAAATAACTGAGTGTAGAGCTTCAAAAAGGAATAGCAATTTTGTATGGTTCACTGCATGAGAATCTCGCTCTAGTGGCCCTTCTATCTCCAGGCCTAGGTCTGGATCACTCTGTTTCTGTACGGGAGAAACTCCAAGCGGATCCAACAGAATTTACACGTTTTATATGTGGTAGATGAGAATAGTCTTTACAGCCCCAGGTAGCTGCTCTGCTCAGACTAACACCTTCAAAGCACCTAACCAACTCCAGTTCTTCCAGGCTCACTTAGCACCACCACATCTATCTACTCTATATCAAGCCTATAAGACTTAAACATATATCACCAGTTCACAACAACCCAATTGCAGACGATAATTGGAAACAGTGATGTCGAAGAACGAGGCCAGAGAGCATTGCATTACACTAGAGGAGGTGGATTTGTGTGTGACATGGTGGATTCTTTAAATCAAACATTGAATTGTTCTATTTTGTGACTGTTTCATCACAGGCATGAAGTACAGTAGAATCCCACTTAAGGCGACACTTCCACTCCCACGATATTGATAGACAGCCAACTTATGCCCATAGGCTGTTGGCAGGTGTTTGATTGTCCGCAAACCAGTTAACCTTCCTCACATACACACCATGAACACTTTCCCGTCAGATTGAAAAGGTGTTCGATTCCCACCCAAGGCTGTAGTAGATTTACTACTATATCAAAAGCCAATCCTTCTCGTACCATGTCTATGTGGTGTGGGAAGTAAAAGAACTCTCACCTCGGTAAATGTGTAGGGGTGAGATTTTTACATGAATCCATCACATAAATTCGATCAACACCCTCGTGTTGTAGAAGAACCTTGAAAATGTCTGGTAAGGACCTATAATGGCTGACTGAACGTTAAATCAAGCTAGACAAACAAACCTTCATGGCCCCTTTACCCGCGTTCATGAGCATTCCCTACTGAACTAAGTGTCAGTTCACAGTGTCTGCTTAAGCAGGGTAACGCCTTATCCAGGGCTCCTTCGGACAAGAAAGACAAATTTTGGTGTCCAAAACAGTCTAGTACAGGATGTTGGCAAATAAAGTGTCAACCAGCTTGACCTGTAGCCCATTATAGGGAGCAGTTTCGAGGCACAGTCCTTCAGAGAAGCAGCACTATAAAACTATAAATGGGGTCCCACTGCTACTAGCAGACCAAAGTTTAGTTATGAGACCTAAAGCTTGTATGTTCGTGGGAACCAATCAGTATGATTTCTACACAAAAAACAGAAGTGCACTGCATGACCTTCACTTTCAATTTTATCCTGAACAACCATAAGGACAGTGTCCCCTAAATATACAGGTTTCTGTGGGTGTTAGTATACCTTTCCTTCTCCAGAACCAAATATTCAACCAATAAGTCACTCAGAAGGATAAAACCCGTCTATCGAGATGTGGAACAACCTCAATGGGGTATGGCGAAAAATTCGAAAACCGTAGACAGTCTTATAGCTATAGGATGCTAAATAAACCAAATCTTCAATGAATACACCAATATAAAAATGGAAGACCTGATGCAGTTCAAAACAAAGGAACAAATAACAATGCCATGGGCACCTCAGTGGATGGAAAACAGGATTGCACAGGCAAGACAAGTGAAGAAAAAAAAGAGAAGGGACAAATGCCTCCATGGTATAATACTCATACCCAGTTTAATCAACAACACTTGAGATATATTGACAAATGAGAAGGATCAGCTGTAAGATTTGGTACTACCATCTACTAGCAAGTGGCCGAAAACCTTGGGAATGTTACACTCATATGTTGCAAATTGTTAATTGGGTCATTCTATGCATGTTACATCTGCACCTGTATGGCAGACATGAACCATCAGAACTATTACTTCTGAAGGAAGTGATCAGCACATGCTACACATATTTCTGCTATACTTTGAAGGAAGTCACTAAGACATGCTAAGCATGTATTGTTTTTGTGACTTTTTCCTCAGTCCTAACTTCCATCCTTGAATAATAAAGATAATTACACTTCCATGTCCTTCTGTTGGGTAGTATTTGTTTTTGATAAATAATCTTGTGTTGAAGATCTAATAAAAAGAAATCCTCCTTAATCTAAGTCATTCAGTTTTACATTGAAAATTGTAAAATCCCTGCTCCCCACCTGTTAAAACAAATGGTTTTTCTTTAACATACAGATGGTTTTTCTGCCCCTGTGATATCCCATTTTCATCCAAATCCTCATACATAAGACTTTTTATGTATTACATGGCATGCGCTGATAATGCAAGCAGCCAATCTCTACCCAGAAGAAATGACACTCGATGACAAAATTGCTCCAAAGTACAGTAGAGCCCTGCCTAACGGACACCCTGTGTAAGCAGACACCCCACGTTAATGAACACCTCTGCTGAGAACAGTTTCCTCTATGAGATGTATATTTTAACCTCGTGTATGCAGACGCCTTCCATAAGGGGACACTTTGTCTGAAGGTGACGATACCCAGCATAGTGGCGTGGTAGATAAAACTTTACCACCTGTACCCAAGGTCCCGAAACCCACGGCGAGGCAAAATGCAAATGCCATCACTGCAATTGCCAAAAGAGTAGACCTGCCAGACAATAAACTGTCTACCATGCTGGTCAGGCTCATTTAGAAGCAGGACGAAACATATCACCACCAGAAAACTGAAATGGAGAGCTAATAATTGATTAACTATATCAAGATAAGGATTTCTCAAGCTGTTGGATCAGCACACTCCAAACAGAGGGAGGAGAATGACCAGCAGATAAAGTCAATGACAGCAGGATTAATTGAGCTCTCGTCACACATTGCAAGGGTGTGCCCAAGCCCACGCTGTAATCTTTTTCAAAAAGACATGACCAGAGAGCACACATCAAGTCACAAGTGGCATGATACATCTATATGTGTGTGGCATGCCTTACTGCAAATGCCTGCCTCTATCAGTACAGTTAAGCTGACATCACTGTTCAGCATTCAGTCTCAAAAGGACATAACTAGCCTACCGAGACTACACAAACAAACAAACTGCTGAACTGTCAAAGGGTACAAGAAGATAGAAGAAAGTACTTAAAAAAGAATAACTGAAAATATTATTTGAAACTCTTCCAAAGAAAGACGTTATGTTTTCAAAAGAGACAGATCCTTTTGATTGTATACCCTCAGGGTCTCTTGGGATGTTAGACCACAAACAAATAGTCAAGCTGAGTGCAGGGCCTCTAAGGGTGCCCCTTCACCAGGGTTTACACTCAGCAAGAAGTGTGACCACAGTTGAAGACTAGATTTTTCTACAATTCCACCTTAAGCCATGTGAATGAAGTTGTCAATGATGAAGTTTGCTCTGTAAATAATGCCGCTGGGTGTTTTGTAAACTAATTCTTGTCTACAAGGCATTGGGCACCATTATCCATCAAGGGTTGGGGAGTTAGCTCAGTGGTTAGGGCAGTGGACTTGTAATCCCAAGGTTATAGGACTTTGTGGGTTCGAGTCCCACTGCAGCCACTCTTCTCTTTCATTTCCAGCAGTGGTAGATTTACTGCTATATCAAAGGCCAATCCTTCTCATACCATGTCTGTGTGATGTGGGAACTAAAAGAACTCTCACCTTGGTAAATGTTTAGGGGTAAGATTTCTACCTAAATTCATTGCATGGATTCGATCACTATCCTTGTGGTGTAAAAGAAGCTTGAGAAAATCTGGTGAGAACCCCTAATGGTTAACTGGATGTTAAATCACACCAACAATCAGAGACATCAGACTGTCATACACAAATCTGAAGAGAAGAAATGGGAAAGAGGTAGCCATGTCTTGGCTACTGGAATTAAGGGAAATGAAGCTTCCAACACAGCAGCCAAATACGCATTAAGCAGAACAGTAATTGAGGGAAATGAAGCTGCGGACCAAGCAGCCAAAAACACATTAAGCAAAACAGTTGGAGCCCACATAGTTCTACATACAGACCTGAAACCATTGGCCAAGGAGCACCTTCAAAAGACTTAGCAAAACCTCCGAAATCGCACCAGAGGTCACAAACTACAAGAAATTATAGTTGCCACTAGCCTGACCCTCTGAACAGGTGGAACTGCAGGAATGTGCAGTGTTTGCCATAACAATAGCAAGAGAAATTCTTGACTTCATCAGGGAATGTAAGATATCCGATAAGATATAATCAAAAAGACAAAGATGCCTAGACCAACCAGGCAGCATACCTCGTTATTCCAACAGGATATGCAAGTCTCAAAAGGACGTAACTTGCCTACCGAGACGTAAAACTACACAAGGAAACAACAAACAACCGGATGCAAATGTTGGTAGGGTAAACCAAAGTTAGTGAAATTGAACAAATTGTATGTTAAATTACCCAAACAGTTGGAGCTCACATGGTTCCACGATTGGTATGGTGCAGTGACTGGTTTGCCATTTTCAGTATAATGTGACTGGTGGAGTGCTGTGTCCATGGTCTGCGGCACAGCCCTTCAGTGAGGCAGCACTATAAAATGGGCATAGGATCCCACTGCTACAAGCAGACCAAAGTTAAGTTGATATACCTTTCAAGAACTAGATGGGTTAACCAATGAGTCAGTCTCAAAAGGACGTAACGAGCCTACTGAGATGTAAAACTGCACAAACATGGTTCCACATACAAACCAAATACCAATGGCTGAGCAGAACATTCAAAAGACTTGGCAGAAACTCTGGAATTGCATCAGACATAACAAACTCAGAGAAATTGTAGTTGCCACCTGCCTGACCCTTAGGAAAGACAACCCAAGAAGAACTGAACAGGTGAAACTGACCGGTCAGCAGTCCAGTCACACCAAATTGACACACAGCTGGATTAGCGTCTGTGTGCTAGATATGGAACACTTCATTTAGTGTAAAACATCTCATGTTTCAATTTCATTCTACAAAGAAGTGCAGGAAGAAATTCTTATAAAATGCAATAGGAATTCGCAGTGTTTTCCATGACACTGGCAAGAGAAATTCTTTTCAATAAGATGTAGTAGAGAAGAGTAAGATGCCTGGATCAACTGGACAGCATACCTTGCTATTTCAACAGGATATGTAAATGTCAGTAGAGTAAAGCAAAGTGAATCTAATTGAACAAATTGGACGTTAAACAACTAAAACAAACAAACAAGTTTCAGAAGTGGCCAATCTATGCTCTAATGGAGAACTGGCCGGATCACAAAAATATATCAGAAAAAAATAAATAAGAGTAGATGGTAGTGGAAAAACACCCAAATTTTTTGGATATTTTTTTATCATTATGCGATGTTCTTCAATATATTCCCGAGACTGGAAACTTTCCGATGAACCAGTAAAATCCATGCTTCAGAATTAGCAGGGAGATATAATCAAAAAGAGTAAACTGCCTCGATCTCCCAGACAGAATACCCTGTTATCTCAACAAGAGTAACATGACACATGACTACTTTTTGAAAGATGAATTAATACCTGTGTGCCAGAATTTGTTCCTGGCATCTCAGTAGGTTATTGCTGGAAATCCTAAAATCAGAGGTCTGGTAACTCTTTCCCCAATAAGTCTAATTGAACAAATTTTACATTAAACTACCCAAACAAACAATCCTGACCATATCAGGCTTAACAAGCGTTCTTAACTCAGTTCTCCAAACAAAATACAAACAAAATTTCACTTGCCACTGGCTCCACATGCTCTTTGTCCTGCATACCACTCGCTGTGCATGCCACACTTCAGTTAAGTATAATTGAACAAATTGGACGTTAAACTACCCAAACAAACACTCTAATTGCCACTTTTGTTCATTTGTTTGTCCTGCATGCATGGGTTGCCCCATGTGTCATTTCCCCAAGTGTGCTTGCCTCGCACATACAGGCTGCATATGCTGCTATACTGGGCCCCGTTTTTTAGTCACGAAAATCATTGATAGCAACATGTTTTTGCTGTCAGTGTCCTATAGACTTAAAATTTTAGAGGATCGGCCAATGATTGTCAGCCTACAACACTTATGGCAGTTAGAGGTGTGCTATGGTTGCGACAACCATAGGGTATCTTTGGTGAATTTGTTGGCCAAAGTGTCGCAGCCCAACACAACCATGGTCATGTCATACAGAATGCGGAATTTCACTTCCTGTAGGAATTAAGCCATGAAACTTTATCACCAGTTAGGGAAACATAACCTATTGTCCTCCCAAATATGAAGAAGATTGGCCGTTCCGATCTGCCGATATTCGCGTTTGAATTTCTGGTCTGTTCTGGTGGTCAGTGTACTCAAGCAGTCGCTAATTTATGTGGTGACTTGACATTGACTGCACTTATTCCCAGTTCACTTGTCCGGGCCGACACTCTCAAACTCACAATGCACAGCTAGAGCCACCTATGGGACAATAAACTGGAGCGGCGCAGTGTGTCTCAGGCTGTATCAGGATTTCCCTGCTGTCACTCATACCCGAGTGCAGAATTTCACTCACTTCCCATAGGAATTAAGCTATGAAACTAACACAACTTTGGGAATATATCACCTATAATGTCGTACATTGCTGGACAATCTTAGGGTATCCTCGACCAAACTTGTCATGACTAAAACCAGGGCCCAGAATTCCAATGTCCTAGATACTGCTGCCCCAAAAGCCCTAAACTAGGTCGTTTTCCTCAGTTTGGCGTGATGCTCAGACAAATGGTACTTTTAAGGCTGCTTCTTCATGGGTTGCACCTACACCAAGCTTTTTCACTGTTAATGGTCCTACTGATTAACTGCTGTCCCTCTCCTGCATGTACTGTAGCCAGCAGCACTATCACAGGCTGTCTAGGTCTGTCCCAGCACCTGTCTTACTGAATCCTCCGGGGCAAAAACTGTCGAGAGGTTTTGTTCATCAGGTTCAAGTCCACCAATGCTTTTCCAGTTCCCAACTTTGCCTTTATACAATAAAATGAATAATGCTGGGTTTATTTATTGTAACACTTTTATATTGTTGGTTATTGTAACTATCAATTCTTTTTTTTGTTGGTACGGTACCAAGGTTCTCCACTAATGTTACTATCTTTTTGTTGGTATGTATGTTGATAGAAAACTGAAGAGAGCGAGTCAGGTTTCCTTTCACACATTTATTGATGGTGGTGTTGGAGGACCTGGCTCTTCCATCTCTTGGGTCTCCCTCCCACTAGAGGATAATCACTGAGCGCGCTGGGTAGTTAGGCCAAGAGAAAATGCACAACCGATTCTCAATAGAAAAATTGGAGTGTGATGTTATGCTGTTAGTTGTTCCCTGGTTGTCATATAACATCTGATTTTACTTGAAATGTATTAGTGGCCATAGGTTAGTCCGAATTGCAGGGTGCAGAGAAAATAAATTATGAATGGTTGTGGATCTTTAATTGTCTTGTGGTTGTGACATATATTACTCACAACAAACCGACCCTAGATAACACTACAACTAAACATTAAAAATTCTGCTACGAATCGAATGTTTTGGAATATACTTACTAACGGGGTCCCTAATAAAGGCACATCATAGCTGATGTAAAAAAAATGTAACACACGGTGTAACACTTGAATAGAACTTTGGAACCAAAGACAACATTTTAGGTATTTCTTGGTTAGTGGCCTTCAAACATCAGCGTTTAAGAATATAGTTCATATGAAATAACATCAAATTTTCCTGTTGTGTATAAATCCACACCTATGAACTACAGACCCACTGATTCAGAGTTAACCATTCATAAACAAACTCATTCTGATATGCATTCAGACTGAGCTAAACGGAGCTGCATATAACAATCTACATGTATTTAGTCGTTGATTAAATGTAAGATGGATAACAAAATCATTCTGCGGTCCTTATAGTCTTCATTTCAAGTTAAGGGGTCTTTAATACTCGTTTTTCAGTAGTAAAGCAATTTCCGTGACTGGGATAACATGAATTTTTCCATTTGCAGGCTTAAGGAGATATGTGACGAACCCTAAAGATGGCAGATACAAGCTATCCTGACAGCGCTGCTCCGTCAGGTGAGCACTTTCTTGAATATCACATTGGCAAGAATTATTGCATACTAGTACCTCTCTCCCGTCAGGCATCTTATAAGCGTTAATCACAGGTTCTATAAGTAGTCACCTGACAGGTTCAATATTCAGGAGTCACAGGTGATTGATTTGGGATACTTATGAATACATAATTTTCGATTGAGTATTTCATGCGTGAGACACATTTCACTATTTTAATGGGCATTGTTGACATTTACAGATATCAAGTACCATTGACCCAACCTGGCTTGAATAAAATCGAGTGTTGCATTAGGGTACACACAAGTCTGCTGAATGATGCAGTGCCTGCAGTTTTTAGATTTTTAGTCAAATGTTTCTCACAATCAAAATAGTTGCAAAATTTGGGATATAGTAACTCCAGAGGTATAGACCATCTTTAAATGAATTCTGATTTCAATAAGCTTTAGCATCTGAAAAAAGAGTTGCAACCACCCATTATACAGTAGAACCCCACATAAGCGGACACCCTTCGTTCTTGGCCAAAGTGTCTGCTTATGTGGGGTGGCCACTTACATGGGGTTGAAATAAACATCTAAACGAGGGATCTGTTCCAAGCAAAGGTGTTCTTTAACGTGAGGTGTCTGCTTACACAGGGCGTCTGTTAGGCAGGGCTCTACTGTACTTTGGAGCAATTTTGCCATTGAGTGTTTTTTTTTGTTTGAAGTGTTTAATGACACTTTCTCCTTTAGTAGGGAGTTCTTCCAATTGTACAGAGACATGCACACATCATTGAATGATTCACAAATTTATCTCAACAAGTGCAGATGAAGTGGTGAAGATGAAATACACGTGGGATGAGTGAATTTAACTACTTTTGTTATTTTATCTTCACCGAGGTGTCATTTCTTTAGAGTAGAGATTGGCTGCTTGCATTATTAGGGCATGCCATGTAATTCATAAAAAGTCTAATGTATGAGGATTTGGATGAAAATGGGATATCACAGGGGCAGAAAAACTGTTTGTTTGTGGTCTAACATCCCAGGGGACCCTGAGGGTATACAATCAAAGAGATCTGTGTCTTTTGAAAACATAACATCTTTCTTTGGAAGACTTTCAAATAATATTTTCATATTGTTATTCTTTTTTAAGTACTTTCTTCTATCTTCTTGTACCCTTTGACAGTTCAGCAGTTTGTTTGTTTGTGTAGTTTTACGTCTCAGTAGACTAGTTACATCGTTTTGAAACTGAATGCTGAACAGTGATGTCAGCTTAACTGTATTGATAGAGCAGGCATTTGCAGTAAGGCATGCCACACACATGAAGATGTATCATGCCACTTGTGACTTGATGTGTGCTCTCTGGTCATGTCTTTTTGAAAAAGATTACAGCATGGGTTTGGGCGCACCCTAGCGATGTGCGACGGGAGCTCAATTAATCCTGCTGTCATTGACTTTATCTGCTGGTCATTCTCCTCCCTCTGTTTGGAGTGTGCTGATCCAACAGCTTGAGAAAGCCTTATCTTGATATGGTTAATCAATTATTAGCTCCCCATTTCAGTTTTCTGGTGGTGATATGTTTCGTCCTGCTTCTAAATGAGCCTGACCAGCATGGTAGACAGTTTATCGTCTGTCAGGTCTACTCTTTTGGCAATTGCAGTGATGGCATTTGCATTTTCCCTCGCCGTTGGTTTTTGGACCTTGGGTACAGGTGGTAAAGTTTTGTCTACCACGCCACTATGCTGGGTATTGTCACCTTCAGACATTTCTTGTGTCTACATACTGAAAAAAAAAGAAAGAATAGTGTTGAACCCTGCTTAACCTCACACCCTCCAATCCAGGCCAAAGTGTCCCCTTATGGGAGGCGTCTGCATACACAAGGTTAAAATACACATCTCATAGAGGAAACTGTTCTCAGCAGAGGTCTTCGTTAATGTGGGGTGTCTGCTTACACAGGGCGTCCGTTAGGCAGGGCTCTACTGTACTTTGGAGCAATTTTGTCATTGAGTGTCATTTCTTCTGGGTAGAGATTGGCTGCTTGCATTATCAGGGCATGCCATGTAATACATAAAAAGTCTAGTTTTAACAGGTGGGGAGCAGGGATTTTACAATTTTCAATGTAAAACTTTATGACTTTGATTAAGGAGGATTTTTTTTATTAGATCTTCAACACAAAATCATTTATTAAAAACAAATACTACCCAACAGAAGAATGTGAAAGTGTAATTATCTTTATTATTCAAGGATAGAAGTGTCCGTTATGCGGGGTTCTACTATACCTATATGACATATCCAACCTTGTCCTTGGTTGTGACAGTTTGGGCGACAATTTCACCTACAAAACGCTACGATCATCACTACTATAGGACACAACAAACTGCCCTATGTGTCACACCCAATGATCATTGGCCGATCCAGGGCCATGTTTTTCAGTCACGACCATTGTCAGCACCTAGAGCCGAAGAGCGTCCAGCGAATGTATGACAGTTTGGAAGACAAAAGATGACTGGTGTGCTATAGACGGTGTCGTAGTGCGGCACGGACGATCGCCACGAAAAACGTCGGCCGTTACGACAAGTATAGAATTGTTGTAGGTTCTATACTCTACGGATTGCTGGTTTGGGGTTTCATCATTGGAAGTAGGATATAGACTGGGGAACCAGCTATTAGGGTAGAGTGCAGTCTATCAATCAGTAATGCGGGAAAAGTACGTAGCAAAAATGACGTCAGAAAAAAATTTTGATAGCGGTTTGCTTAACAACGTCTACTCTCACTTCATTTTTTCATTCGATCGCTAGTCGTTTATTAGGATATTGGAAGTCACAATTTGTGTGTCATTCAATTCAAATTATATTATTCATACACAGATACAAATGTATTATACAATTATCCCTTCTTAATATTAGTTTAACACATGAACAATGTTGTTGATACCTGACAATTCTTGGCAGCCATGATTTAGGGATGTGTATTCATACACCATTCATGAAAAGGGATTCTTTGTTTTTATAGTAAGATATATGGGGGCGGGGTGGGGGGTTTCCCCCACATGCTATTTTTTGTGTAGCATCAACATGTAAACATTTGCTAGTTTTCTAGTTGATCTGGGATTTCTCTAAGGGAATTTCTCTAATGACAATTTTCCGTTACACAGTCCACTGGGAGTGCGAAAACGGCCGATGTCACGCTCCCAACCCACCCGAGGTATACAACCTACTAGAACTTCGCAGCAATCTCTTATACGGCGCACATAGCAACGTCTTGACGTTCTAATATTGAAGAGTTTTTACCCACCTATAAACAGCACTAGTTCGTTGGAAGTACTAAACAGAACTTGTGCTATAAGATTTTGACCGAAATATTATTTTAAACGAACTTTGATGACTTTGACAGGTGATAGGGGCCAGAAAGTAAGGAATTCTGCATCACCTCAGTCAGAGCAGAGACTTCGCAGGACCACCAGTCTGTCTTGCTGTCAGTGTCAGAGAGCTGTACGACATGTCCACAGATGTCTGGTGTTATGACAGTTTGGGTGACAAATTCGCCCACGTGACCCAACGATTGTCGTGACTATAGCACACCTCACACCACTCCAAGTGTCGTAGGGCTGCGATAATTGGCTGACCCCCTAAAATGTCGCATCTATAGTATACTGACAGCAAAACCATGTCGTTCATAGCGATTGTTGTGACTGAAAAACAGGGCCCTGTATGATTGTAGGTCTAGAGGACATTCATGCCTCTAAACTGTCATTATTATTATTATTATTTTTTTTTTTTTGACTTAACTGTCATTAATGATTGTACTGACTGGATGATAGGGCCTGGGGTTTGAGGTGCAACCCTATTGCAGTGTTTCCTGCGTGTCTGTCACCCAGGGCCCTGTTTTTCAGTCACTACAATTGTTAGTACCAATACTCTAAGATCGCTCAGCGAAAGTACGACAGTTTGGACGACAAAAGATGGCAGGTGTCTATAGACATGATCATAGCATGCCTCGGGAGATCGGCACCAAAACTATCATTCAGAACGATTGTCTTAGAAAAACCATAGAGGTATGCATGGTGTTTTTCAGTCATGACAATCATTATGAGCGATGCTTACATATTGGGGAATGCACAGCAGTAGGTTTTACAAAAGCAGCCAGGTTGTTCAGTGTCCGCAGTTGTCAACTAAAACATTGGTTTAGAAAAATATTTCTCATGATTGAAATACCCAAAGGATAATTATGAAATTTCGAGGATAGGTACACCTGATATATAGAAAAATTCTCCCAAAATATTTCCTAATTTCAATAAATTGTCGTGACTGAAAAACAGGGCCCCAGTATCATAGATTCTATATTGCCATGGCTGTTGCTGTGTTGTTTTTTGTTGTTGTTGTTTTTTTAGATTATATTTTTGTATCAATGTAGTTACATTGTTCTCCCAACAAATGACATGGTGTTCACGCGTTGATACAGGGGAAGTGTTTATGATATTCCAATCAGAAGTATGAGACTATCACAACAACTTAGGGTCAAGTACTGCAGTAGAATGTAAACAAGGCCGTCAAGCACAGCAGTGTCAGCAGTTTTCACTGGCTTTGATGAAACAATTCTTATGAATTAAATAATCACTGGAAAATTATTTGATTTGAGATAAAGGTATGACATCCATATAGAATCCTCCACTGCAAATATCTTTCAATCATACATCATACATGTATGACATGTCTGACCCTGTCACTGTTTTGGAGACCATTTGTCTCTGGAACCTAATGCTCTTGAAACGGTCACTAGCTGGTCACTATGACATCTGCAGATTGCTTCTTGTTGGCGTTGAATTGTTTATGTTGATGAGGTCTGTTCCTATTGATTAATAATCCTTTTCCTTTTTTATTAACAGGAGAGCTGATCGAGCTGCAATGCTCTTCCCCTGAAGCGATTCAAATGGGAAATCTTCTAGCAAATTCCTATTTGGATCCCAGCTATAACTCTACACTGAGAACTGTATCTGTTCACAAAGTACACAATCCAGAATTGGAAAGGCAGTTCTTGTAAGTTGTCTCTTTCTTAATCATTATATTTCATGGTACTACTTCAGAAAAAAGGTTTCTCAAATGTAGCATTCGTAGAAACGATCTTCAAGTTAGTGGTTGGACGCCAGTTTCTATATTTCCCTCACTGGAAAAGTCAATCGAACGTTTCGGTGATGAATAATAGATATATACCATTAAATTAAGATCTTTGAAAATACCGCTTCGCTGTTTAGAAATAATATGCTCTTCTTAACAAACAAGTGTAATATTAAAAGAATTCTCTGACATTCTCCATCATTATTGCACAAACATGCAAATATACGTCTCTAGAACTTAATGTGGCATAGTTCTGCCCCGGTAATATAAGGAATTCTATAAACAAACGGCCAACAAAACCGGCTAATCACCTTCTGCATGAACGAAAATGAGGCATTATGATATAAAAGGGTAGAGGCAAGTAGACTATATTTTTCATTGGTATCAACCTCATAAAGGAACCTAGGGGTCATTTTCTTCTTTTATCAAAGAATATTTCTCTCGATTTGATACAATTAGTTGTTGCAGGGTGATGCTGGTTCCCGAAAGGATAGGATGGCGCTATCCTGAAGTGACGTTCAGAAAGTTTTAAGACAGCAACTCATTCTTCATGGCTTTCTAGTTGACTAATGCTCTTATAATGGCCCGCCATTCCTATTAATTTTTTCCCATAATCATTAAGTTACATGTTATACATATTAAATACGAGTTGACCATTTTAGATAATGATATATATTTTTCTTTATTCAAGGAAAAAGGCAGCAGAATTGAAAGCAACGGGCCGGGCCAAATCTGAAGTTGCGGAGATATTTGGTTTCACTGTTGCCCGAAAGTCTATAGTCTACTTAAAGAAAATCATAAATGAAGGTCTGCGTGCCCAGAAAACAGATTACAATGCCTTCGGTAGGTAATACCCTATTCTTTCATGTTTATTATAAAAGATATACAAATCTCTCGCACATCGTGAACATTTCAAGATGTGCAAAGCGACGAATCCATCACATCACACACCATTGCATACACGCGCACAGTTGGTTCTATTGTGATGAACTGCACCCAGCGTTTATTACTTTTTATTGACTCGAGATGAATCTGTCGCACCAGTGGGGCTGGGCCTTAACTCTCAAATGCCATGATAAGATGTTAAAGCGACAATATCAGAAAAAAAATCTTAGTATGAGACAGCCAATAATCAGGCTTTGACTTCAAACATAAAATTCCATGATCTTCCAGTAAGCAGTATATTAGTATCCCGAACCAATGGGAACATAAAATGTTTGTTTTTGGTGAACATATTGTATCTAATCCCTGTGTTTTCATGAAAAAATATGTCCTTGTCTTTTTTTTACCAAAATTTCTGTAAACAGGACTGGTCTACTGGGACAGGAACACAATTGCAGGTCCTACCCAAGTGCTGGCTGCATTGTGCAGGATGCTTCCTTAAGGCAGCAGCGTGCTGGGGGGATAATCGTTTATAATGGTACCATAGAAATCCGTTAGTGGACCACTCCGGTTAGCGGACAACCTTTGCTGTACTCCCGTACTCCATGTTTATTTTGCTCCATTAAGTAGACCACCTCCATTTATTTCCGGAATGCAGGATGGACCGCATATCGGGGTTCTTCTGTACATTTGTATATTGAAGTGGAAATGTAAACCTTTTGCAGTTCTGCTGGCTATTTATCATCTTCATTGGTTTGTACCGGTACCAGAAGTGGTTGGAACTGTTGGCAACTTACACCTTTCCTCACCTGTAATTTACGCGCGAATTGTTGCGAATTTTCATAGATGTTTTTTTGCTCTTTCTTCAGGGGATTCCTCAAAGGGTGTTTACATCAGCAAGCATTGTGATGTCATGCTCAAATTTGCTGAAAGTCACAACACAAAGTTTCTCCGAATAATTGTGCACAAGGTAACCTTAACATATTTCATGCCATATACATAATTATTTGACAGATTTGACAGGTCAACTGAGGTTTT
Organism: Alentia gelatinosa; assembly: GCA_950022655.1. Classification (NCBI taxonomy): domain Eukaryota; kingdom Metazoa; phylum Annelida; class Polychaeta; order Phyllodocida; family Polynoidae; genus Alentia; species Alentia gelatinosa. The sequence continues at coordinate 78,086,285 of OX465581.1, forward strand.
TTGTCCAATTATGTTGATCTCCATTCTCTGGTTAATGGTTTGTTTTTCATTCGTTTATGAATCCTGGAGGCTTTAATCTTACAGGCCTTTCTTGTTAAGATTTTCCCAAAATATTTCCTAATTTCAATCGATTTTAGCATCAGAAAGAAATAACTTACAACCACCCATTATACCTGTGCAACATGTCCACCATTGTCGATGGTTGAGACACTGTGGCTGACAAATTTACCTATGATACACCTACGATTGTTACAACTATAGCACACCTTAAACCTCCCTACATGTCGTAGCTTAACAATCGTTGGCCGATCCGGTAAGATCGTACATCTATAAGACACTGACACCTAGAATCGGTCGTAAATAACGATTGTCATGACTGAAATATACCTCCTGGGCCCTGTTTTTTAGTCATGACATCGGAAGTCTATGATGCACTGAAATCGTATCTAGAACTTACACCATTTGCCACGACAAAAGATGGCCGCCGTCCTATAGACCATGTCGCAAGACGAAATGTATACTCGTAGAGATAAGTGTCTGAAGTTACGACAAGTATAGAATTGTCGTATGTTCTATAAAACGTTTATCCTACCCCTCTCTACAATATTTTGATATCAAAATCATGAATGAAAATCATCAAAATTCTGTATGCCCCTAGTAGCATACAAACGTCCGTATGCCAGTCAGCGTGGCATACGGAATCTCAATGTTAAGCCTATGGGATTTTATATTAGGGGTAGGATAAAACCTATAATCGTACCAAAAATGGAAAAGACCGGACTCACCGTTATGAAGATATCGGCGTTTAAATTTGAAACATTGGGCTTTCATCGGATATGGTACAATCACTCTCCTAACAGATCTTTTGGGTAAAGCGCGCGAAATCTCTGCTGGGAGATTGAACTAAGCGCAAAGCACACTGCACTGCTAATGCAACTTACAGAAACTCGTTTTGCGGAGCGATAAGCCGGAGCGGCGCAGTGTGAGCGCAAAGTGAGGGTGGAGCTACACTGGCCACCAGAGCAGCGTTTGCTATGACGAACTTCAAACGCCGAAATCTTCATAACGGTGTGGCCGATTTTCTTCTTATTTGGTACGATTAAAGGTTATATGTATACCTTACTCGTGTTCAAATTTCATTGCTTAATTCCTACGGGAAGTTAAGTTCCGCGTTTGTTACGACATGTCAAGAGTGGTCTTAGACATACGACACTTATGGTCACATTTTCCGGTCCAGTGGCCACCGAGTGTCGTGACTATAACACACCTTTTACCTCCCTAAGTGTCGTATCTCCACTAAGTATCGTATCTGCTCTACGATCGTATCTCTGTAGCACACTTACGGCAGATACGTGTCATAAGTTACGAATGTCATGACTAAAAAACAGGGCCCTGGTCCACTGCACGATTTGCGCCACCATTCCGCCACGATATCGATTTATGCACAGGAAGGCGCGTCATAAGGTCTATTGCAGCGCGTCGGGAGCTCAGTGGCACCCCCCCCCCCCCCCTAAAGAACATAGATATGATTTCACATTTTTCTCTCATTTAATAAGAATGTCTGGTCTGCCATTACCAAAATGAAAAAGCTAATCTATTTTATCTGGCACTAGATGTACAGAATTCTGCGACCGAAGACAGTTTCCAAGAAGACATATCTTTTGTTATATCTGATGAAATGGAATCGGTCTTTCAGGTGATTCCAGGGAGACTGCTGTCTACCAAACATGGGCCAGAGATTATTATGCCAACGCCAAATTTTGATGGGCACGTATCATTAACAAGTCCCTCGATCAATATCAGCCTCGAGATGCAGGTGATGCTTTCACAGGTAATGCACAGTATACTATTTTAATTACTATTGAAACCTATTAAGATGCAAATAAAGTGTAAATAAATCTGATGGATGAGGAGGAGTCTCTATAGAACAACAACAATATGCGGTAAATGATTTGCATTCCATTATGCACAAGTGGGCGTTCCATAGTGCACGTTTATAAACAGGGAATTTGCGGTTTTCCCTTTTTTTTAATTTCTCTTTTCCCCTAAATTTTAAATATATCCAGAATGAGATAAAGTGTATAGGCGCCCGGCGGCCAACAATTCATATTTTCTGTTAAATCATCATCACGTTAAAGGTATTAATAGTAGATAAATAAGATGTCGACATTCGGGTGTGTTTTTTCACAACCTCCCTGGCATCCTAGTATAAAATTGATGCTTGCGGGAACGTAAACTGCAGTATTAGTAGTATCAATATCAATATATTTCTTGAATATATCTATCCTGGAATTTACTGTTTTCTTGTAGCTCTACCTCTATGAATTAGACACGGGGGGCAACCCACTACCCCATCCAAGGCACTGTCTTCCCTATGCAGTATTCACATTTGAACGACAAGAACCAATCAACCCAGTACCGGGACTTCCATTGACCTGCCCAAAGGTTGAGCCTACTACAGTCACAACAACACCTGCATCTTCAGTGACGCCTACGTCTTCAGGTTCTAAACCTACTTGCCCACCGTCTAAGCAAACGTGTATCACAGTGACCGATTCAATGCGAAGCCGTGCAGAAACACTACTTAGGGCAGCTAGTAGTCATCCACAGATAGCTGCCCAGCCTAAAAGAAGTGAAGCAGTCTCTGTGTCATCGGTGAGCTCTGCTTCAGAAACTGTGGAACAGACACCAAACTCAAATGTGGGAAACCGCACAACTCCCAGTGTGTCTAGTGCATCCACCACAGCGACATCCAAATCTGCACAAAATATTTCCCCCAAGCTATACAGTATTCGGGCGTCACCACAGAAGACCGACAGTGCTACAAGAATGCCGACACAAATTTATCAACGTGTCGTTCTGCCAAGTAAGACGTCTGGTGGATCTGCTTCAAATTGCAGTGCAAATTCACAAAGTGCAATCTTGATTCCAGTTCGAACTGTCCTATCATCACCCCAGTCTATGGCAAGACATTCTCCAGCGATCAATTCCGGCGCCCAAAGAATCATAATCCAGCCCAGATCTACAGATCGAGGACAGATTCAGGCAATACGACAGGCAACTCCTGGGATGTCGTCTCCTATCCGATACATTATTCCTGCAAGAGAAGGCCAGAAAACTGCTATTGGCAATTTGCCTGTGAATATAATGAAGGTCAACCAACAACTCCAGCAGTCACCTACAGTACAAAACCTGAATGCACCTACCCCTATTCGCTTAGTAAATTATCCATTATCTGACCCCAGAGCACAATCCTTATTGAAAAATCTCTCTATGGGTGTTGTTAATGTCAATCAGGGCCTCCGACAGCAGTTGAATTTGCAGAATCATAACATTTCATATGCACATTCATCTGGATCAAGCTTTCAAACTGTTGCTGGTTCTCCTACCAGTAGCACAGCATCAAACTCGCATGCACACACAAGTGTAGCAAACCAGCCAAACGTTAATGTTGGGCAAGCTTCATCAGACATCTTCCTTAGTTCAGTGAAGCCAATCGAGATTGCGCCAATAGAGGGCTATGGCGAAGTGCCTCCGGTACAGATCAAGCAGGAAAAAGAGCACAGTAGAGTTCAACAAAGACAAAGGTGTTCAACTGTTATTAATCTGGATAGTGATAATGAAGAAACCGATGGTCAGCAGCCAGCAATGCAACAGACAGAAGTTCCAAACCAATTGTCAGAGCCCAGTCAAGAGGTTAGTAATCAGGGAGTGCCTAAACAAGGTGAGACGCAGGATAAGTCAGTGAATCACCATACAGAAGAACCGAGTCAATACAGTCAGGAGAATGTCCTTGTGCAGCATGGGATACAACCAGGGGTTTCTCAGCAAACAGTGTTCAGCCAGCAGACAGACCTGCAAGGTTACATACTAACAGTACAAGAGCATCGGACTAAAACAAGGTCCATTGCTGAAGTACATGCTGACGAACAAACTTTAATAAATCAAAATGAGGAGCAGCAGTCTGTAGTCTCAGAGCTTCAGTCAAACCAGCCAGCAGTAACTCCACATGAGAGTGATAATGATGGTCCATGCAAAGAAGGAGAGGAACTCTCATCAATAGAACACAATGAAACCGGTGATAGTGAAGCAACGGTTGGATATGAAGAAAGCACAGACAATACAGCCCCAAGGTATAGTGATTATATTTATTCGTAATTATACCATCACTCCTGTAAATCAGCTATGCATTTGGTGGTGCTAAGTTTGGCACCTAGGAATAAATCCGCAGTTCAGCAATTACAATATGCCAGTATGATGTTCGGATTGACTAGAAAGTACAGAGTAACTCTTTACTTTGTAATATGTAATTTATAATTAGTTTTTTCTATTAACTGTTAAAAGTAAACGTTCAGAATATTGCTAAAGTGAAAGACTAGAGCTTCTTTATATTCGTTGATGTGCTATCCAACATAATCTCTAAAATCATATCATATGCCATTTTAGTAACCCAACATGGCAACTAATATATGATCACAAGCGCTAAAAGGAAGCAGCAGCAAGAACAAATGTATCTATATCTAGAGAATGTTCAGAAGATCATATGGAAATAAGTCATGATTATTAGTATTTCATTGTGGTCTTGAATCAACTTTGTAGTGCTTAACTAGTACACATGTATATCTAATTCCTAAGTAGTTTGACAGTATTAAAAAGACTTATGTATTGTTTTTTCTTATGACAGGGATGGTGAAAAGGAGCCAAAAAAGGTACTCCATGAATATGTACGGACAAGTGAAGACGGATCAATTGAGGTTGTGCAAGAAATGGTTTTGGAATCAGAATTGCATGAAAGACGAGCTGAAGTCAGTGGAGTATCTACAAGTCACAACTGGGAACTCGAAAGTTGTGACGAGGATGATGATGGTGAAGATACGAGTATGGATTTATCCCACTCAGAAGTGATATCAACGGATGCATCCCAACATCAGCCAAATGAAGAATCACTGGATAAAAGAAGAACAGAAGAGGAAAAACTAACAACCACGAATCTCAATTCAAGGGAGGAATCGGAAGAAAACCAACCTGCACCGTCACTAACTCCATCAGTGATTGCATCTGATCTGATAGTCCAGAGAGAGAATGAGTTAACTACATCAGTTGAGACTGCAAACTGTCCAAAAGAGACTTCACCATTTCAATGTCCATCTCGGGAACAAAGACCTGTTCAGAGATCTGAAACAGAAATAGAACCCTCAGAACTTAATATATGTATCACGTCCGTTACCTCCCTAACGGGAGAAAATAATTCTACCGAAAACGACAGAGCAAAAGTTAAGTGTGAAAAGGAGAGCGAAGAAAATGAATCCATAGATAAAGATACAGAGGCCGTAGAGATTAGTGGCACATTTATGCCTTCCCAAGAAATACTGACTGATCTAGGGCCTAACTTTGACATATCAAATTTGCGTCTACCGCAGTTTCATAGCGAAGGTATTTCAAATGAAAAGGATGGAACCTTTGCATCTTCGATTCTTCAAGATCACGATGAAAGCAGTAATATGAGCAATTCAAGCAGTTCTACATCCACCCTACAAACAAGTGGAAAAAATGGAGGGAAGAAGGCAAGTGGAAACAAGAAAAAAAGTCCCAATATAAATCCAACTAAAAAGCTGAAGATACCGCGTCCATCTAAACCTAAACCGGACAAAATGGTGCATGGAACAGTCCGTACAGTCAGCTTCAAGGAATTGATGTCACGTGCTAATCAAGAGACAGATCCACTCTCATCAGTTAGTTCAGGTCAACCAACCATTAAAGAAGGTGATATGGAGTCTAGATCACAGTATGCAGATACCAGAGGAGAAAACGTACCTGACAATGATAATGACAATACCACCTCATTTCAGGAGATTAATCGTTCTGCCGTATACCAGCGATTTGGACTTGCAAAATGGAAGGCTGCGGAAAAAGACCCAATGTACCAACCATTCGTGAAACTCGATGATATTAACAGACTAGTAGAAGAGGCACATCCCCGGTCTCCAGTTCACTATTCTGATGAGGACTATGAACTCCCAACAAATTGGTCAAGATTAAAAATAGGTCCCAAGAAAAAAAGTAAAGCTATTCCTCAGTGGAGTCCAGCTAGAAGGATGCTTCTTACTGCGAGGAAAAGTGTCACTAAAGGACATTTTAAACCTGATAAGCAGGTTACTTTATCCCATCCTAGTTTTGCAAGTAGTACAAATAAAAGCAGTCTATCCTTTACTACGACAACTCTTTTAGGATCAATGGACAGCCTGTGCGTCGCTGGCGCTGACAAAAGAATCTTACCAACCCACAATACTAAAGAGGTATCACACACCGACAAAGAGGAACCTGAGAAATCGCGTGAAAGTGGAAGCAAGTCGCCTATTTTAGCAACAGACCCTTCGGAATCTTGTGAAAAAATCAGAACCATAGACGATGATGACGAAAACTCTGAGGTTCATTTAAAGGACGAGATCCGGTCTACTGAGAATATCGGAGGTAGTTCACCTGCAAAAAAACCCGGATATCAGGCTAAAAAGAATGTAAAGAAGGGGAAGCAGCAGGCAAAGAAATGGTTAAAACCAATGAAGGCTAAACCTAAGAGAAACACACAAAAAGATATTGAAAACTCATCTTCAGGTAGTGAAACACCATATCCTCGAAGGATGAGAAAGGAGAAAGACAAAATCTTACCTGTTAGAAGAGGTAGAAGTTTAAAGGCGATAATACCGCTCAATTATGCTGAGGAACCAGAAACAGCAGACAGAGTATATACTTCGCAAATACTAACAGAAGAAAAAAGAATTATGGGTTTAGTGAAAATGGCTACTGAAGAGGCGCTGGCAGAAAAATCTACATCAGCAGGTGACAAAAGCAAGCCAAAGTTAGAAGAAAATGTCCCAATAGAGCCATATTTTGATCCTCAGATCCCGCTAGTGCGAGAAGACCCTACATATGTTGAAAGAATGATGTACAATCCAGAAATTCCAGGAATTCTTGATGTACCTATAGATGAAGGCAAAAAGGAGGACCCTCCTTCTCAAAAAGTAAAGAAACGACAACTGAAGAAGAATAAAGAATCCCCAATAGAAAAGCAGGTCAAAAATGAAGAAAGGGAGGCGGAATCAAAACCCAAACTGGATTTCACCGATCCCATTAATCTTGTATCAGAAGACCAACAGTTTTTGGCCATTCTACAGGCGCGATTGAAGATGGCAAAAACTGTTGAGGAATCAGAATCATTAAAGGCAACTATTGCTGTTTTATGTCCAAGTACAAGTAAAACACAAAATGCAAACCAACGTAGTTCAGAGGCTGACCGAGGCACTAATGAGAAGTCTACTACTACAGTTAAAAGTACACCTGTTAAGATAAATCTGGATGATTATGATTATGAAGATGAAGATGACACCAATTTACAGTTACCGAGTACAGTTAAACAAGAAGCAGAAGATTCCCTTCGTGAGGAAGAAGATACAACTCATGGTGATATAGCTTGTGAAGATACAACTCCTGAGCTTAGTTGTCCAAATACTCAACCTGATGAAGGATTAGAGGATTTACAGGATGAAAGGTGGAAAATTCTTCAGTCGTTGGAAGATTTGGAAGATGAGGTAGAAGGGTCGCCTCATGCCACAGTAAAAAATGATTTAGAAGAGAAACAAATGAAATCACTTAATGCTTCAGAAAGCAAAGATCAGGAAAAGTGTATGCATAAGGGTAAGTCCGGGAAGTTACAAAAGCGAAGAACGCACAACAAAAATAAGAGAAGGCACAGTAACAACATTTCAGAAGGTCATGATTCTTCACATAACTCACAAAGCCATTCAGCTGGATCAGGCCAAAAAGGTCTGTCAGAATCCAAACATATTTTGTCATCCGAATCAGACGACGATGGCATGAAATCAAGATTAAGGAAAAAGAAAAAGACCCATAAAAAGAAGGCCACCAGACTTGATATTTCCGACGAAGATCGCGCTGATTTAGAAGGTCATGATTCCATGAATACACAAGACAAGAAACTACCAAATTCTACAGCATCATTAGAAATATCTGAATCTAAAGGGAGAGCGCCACAAAGGAAGAAATTGTATACTGACTCGGAGGTTATACGCAATATGATTAGTCCAAAAGCTGCACTAAAGAAAGCAGTTGAAACCAATTTGTTTGATGGATATAGCAATGAGGACACGAAGGCTCTAAATACCTCCTCAAATGTAGATCAGTGGTTCCAAAAACTAAACCAGTTAAGTAAAAGTTCTAATAACCAAAGAGACACTAACGTTCTAAATCAGATAATGGCCTCAACTCGACCGAAAGAGACCACTGCAGAAGGACAATCTGTAGGAAATGGAAATGAAAGCAAAGGAACGGCATGCCCTGAAACTGAAGTCCATGAAGCAAACCTTCAGACTAAGGAGTGTCCAGACCATGACCAAACACAAAATAAATCAAAAGAACCACCAATAGCTGACACGGGAAACAGTAAGGAAATCAGTAATTGCTCTGAGGATGCCAAGGTGCAGGCTGTTGAAAAAAAGAAACCTGCCAAAGTAAAGCTAGATCTCAAAACGTACCTTGCCAGGAATGCTGACAAAAACTCACCTACTACTATGGACATATCTGCAGGTGACCAAACAATGAACACCTCTGAGCATATGCAGCTACAGGTTAGTCAAGGTATTGCGCTAGGTATGCAGCTACCAAAGCAATTACCAGAATTAAAGGATATCATGAAGATTCTTGAGACTGTTAAAAAGAACGAAGCAGCCCTGAATGCGCAGGCACCACCGGAGACTGTTGTAAGGACTGATACTGCCTTGGCCAAACAGGTGCAACCAGAGATAGTAATAAAAAGCCCTACAAGAGTAGACCCACGCCTTGCACGCTCGTCGGCACCTGTTGCTAAAGGAGTTATGCGACCGGAACAAAGAATTAATTACCTACAAAATAACCTGGAGCAGATTCGTGTCAAGCGAAAAGAACTCATAGTGGAGGTGAATTCCCTCAAAATGAAGTTGAACTCTCCCGAATCAAACCCTAAGGTTGATCAGGGAGTTCAAGTTCTTGATCACTTCATCATTGGTTTATATATTGACGAAGAGATCATCAAGAGGGAAATGGACAATGTGCGTGGGAACGTAAAGGCCCAACCGAATCAGCCATTCCCCCCGGAACTTCTGTTGCCCGAGGAAGCTGCATTGCAAGAGACGTCAAACAAGATCCCACTTATTCTGATGTCGAAGCTACTGAATGAAAAATATGAAAATCTACTGTCCTTGAAGGTAAGGAAACTTCTAAAAATGATAGTAATAGGTGTGCTATACAGTTGTCTTGGGATATGATGAGGAGTTTCTTCCTGGCCAAAGTAATCTTTTGAAGCTTTTTCCTAATCCCTTATATTACCGAAACAGTTTTCGCTAGTTCATGTAGCAGCCAACAGAAAATTGTCAGACAGTCGAATTTTCCACTCTTTGGTCAAATTTCCACTTTTTCGTCTTTCTTTTTGTTTCCCCTATCGATGTTCTGTGTTCATCTTGAGTCGCTCGCCCATGAAAAAGAAATGACCTGTTTCCTGTCGGAACTGAATCTCATGAAAGGAAAACGACAGTGTATGCAACGTACTCCTAGAAATGATACATTTATGTCATTTTGACTCGGGAAAAGAATCATGTAAAATCTGTCTATTAATATTTAATTGGATTTATGAGAAAACTAAATAGCTAAGCGAGTTACGCTGCATAACAAATGTCTGGAAAAGCACCTAATGGCCTTCAATGAAAACATCTTAACCTCTACAATATCATGCTATTACATCGAAACAAGTCTTCAAATGTTAACATCTAGCGATATATATAGGAACACATCTGAAAAGTATTTGAACAAATACTAGGTAGTTTATTGAATTTCTTTTTGTGTTATTAGCAGGTGGACGGTTGGTCTTTAGGTTATGGCTATAGCCTACTGTAGTACACATGCTTGTAGAGTCACTAGATGACCTGACCACATTTTTGCTTTTTATAGCTCACTAAGTACAGATAGGAATATGGTTTCTGTTTTGGACAGAAGGTTTTATGGCCATACAATGTCTTACAGTTTTAGTACTTAGTATTTTGACATGGATTTTCAGAAAAAAGAGATCTCAGTTGGGGGGGACTTTATGAGTCACAGGTCCATTTTTAAGAACTCCTTTATGGGCATATTTTTACTGGTAAAACGGGTTCAATCATAATATAATATGCCTCATTTGAAAGAGAACAAAAAACAGTAGGTGCTAGGAAGTGGAATTTTCTAGGCAGATTCTATATTTGCTGAGATATTCAAGTATTTGTCAAATACTGTACACTTAGCTCTTGTTAAATAATTGACATATCGTTGCAGCTTGATTACATCGCGACAAATGAAGAATGGAAAAGAACAAATGTGCTTGATGCTGACAAGAAGCGGTCTCTTCAGCGTAATTTCATGTTTTTGAAAGATCAGAGAAATCGATCTATGACTGCACTCTGTAAATCCGGGGACTTGAAGCAGAAAGTAAGAGAATATTCGGAAAAGATGGCGTGGTACAAGTGAGTAAATTCGGATTATTCTGAATATTATCATTTTACAGTAAGTCAAGTAAGATTAACGGATGTATGATAAATCGTGGTAGTATCAAAAAGTACATTTCTTTGTTTTGTATGAAATCTTCGATTCAAATCATTCTGATTAGATTATTCTGATTAGTATATTCTTTACCATAACTATTTATGTTACCTTTTTTTCAGAAAATTCCACGAATCCTTTCTGAAGGACTTTAAACACATTCCAAATCCATGTACAGAGGCCAGGCTGAGACATATTGACAAGCGGATTGAAGAACTGAATGTCCATATCAAACACCTCCTGAAAATTCTGGTAAGTTTGAACAAAAGATAATTCTACGTTTGAATTTCGATGTGTTTAAGACCGCCACATGGTAAACGATAGTAGAAAGTGGTTTCATTATGTGAATCCCCAGGCTTCTATTTTAACGCGATTGAGAAAAATTAGTACCATTTAACTCAAATCAGGTTCACGGGGGTGGGGGGGGGGGGGGGCGTATGTGTAGGTGGGGGGAGGGGGGAGGCTCCATGAGATTCGAGAGGAAATATGGAAATAACTTGTTTACATGCTATAAACATTTGCAAAATTTACCTCGGTAATACCTTATTGGAGGGAGGTAAACTGGTTTTAAATAGTTCCTTTATCTCTGTAATGTCGGTGAAATTATTTTAAAAATACCTGGTAAAATCTGTATTCATATAATCAAACTTTGTTTCAACGTGAATGTTTCAGTCGCATTCGGCTAATTTTCACACTGACTCTTCTGTTCTTGACATTAGTCACTTAGTGGATAGCTCTGATCAGTTTTGATGATTCCAATTGCTTTAATTTGATCTAAATATCCTAAATTTTATTGTTGAGGATAGAGACCACATCTAGTCACGTCGAAATCATTAATTCTAAATATAGGTAATTGAAACGACATAACAGTGCTGTTGCGTTAGTAGGATATGAATTTTGCATTCGGTTTATTAACTTCTGAAAAAGGCAACATAAACTTTGAGCACTTCTTAAGTGGGTGGGAAATCTATTTTTTTATAGGGGATCGCATTGCAGAGATTGTGTACACTGTTCCAATTTCGATTTTTAGTAGAGTTTGGTAAAATAGAATACGGACAGGGTTATATACACGCCCTATAAAACGATAGAGAAACCATCAGACTGACTACTACTTATTTTATGGATTTCAGGAACTGCCGTTGGAAAGTATTGTACCACCTAAAAAAGAGGAAAGAAAATCTGCGCCTAAACTGCAGCCCAGTCAACAGCAAGTAGGGAAAAAGCTTGAAAGGTCATCAAGTTTAGGAAGTGATGCCTCAATCCATAGAGGAACGACCAGTACCTCTTCCAAAGATGATGTCACCACTTGTGTTGAAAGGCCCCCGGCCTTTGCAAAGAGTGATGTCAAAACCCCTAAGGATATGCCCCTCTCGTTTCCGGACGGTGATCTACCACCGTGGTTGAAGAAAACTAAGGACATTCCACCAAAACCAAAGGACATTCCACCCTGGCTGAAAAATAAAAGGGGACAAGAAGTCCACAGTGCAGGTACTGGACAGAGAAGTGAGAAAATTGTAGAAGAAAAGGAGCGGAAAGCATGTAATCACGAGGTGCCAATCAAAGACAGAAGTGAAGAAGAAGCTAAATCCTTAAATAGAGATAAATCCTTCAAAACGGCTAGGAGAAGAAGTCACAGTGGAGAAAAGATGTCCACTAAAATCCTACCTGTATCGACATCATGTAAGGTGAAGGAAAGTACTCATAATGACGGGTCCATTGATGGAAATCGAGATACAACTCCAACCATTGCTATGAACAAACCACCGAAACGATCTCAGGATAAAGCTGATAAAAAACAGCAAACGAAGGACTTAAATCGGGAACAAAATAAAGTTGAAACTGCATCAGGAACAAAAGGGGAGGAAAAATTGACCAGCACCCCAAATTTAGAGAATGTTGTGACAAGTATTCCTCCTTCTGAAATGGACCAAAGCGAACTTTTATCCACCGAAAGCAATCAGGACATAGTAAAAAAGAGGTTAGCCTCCTCTGTTGGAAAAGTGCATGTAAAGAAAGCGAAGCAGGGAGATGCTACATCAAAGGAAATCAAAAGTGATAAAGAAACGCCAACATTACGGAAAGTAATTCCCCAACAAAGTGGAAGTGGCGACCTTGAAGAAGAAAAAGCTAAAGAAGTGAGCTCGAAAAAAGGAAACACTGACGTGGCAGATATTCCAGAAAAAGTTGTACTCACTGCTGTGCTGCCTGGGGAGCCGAACAAAACTCATTGCCATTCGGAAAATGATACCATGAAACCAGAATCGTACATTAAAACTTCAGCTTCTAAAGACAATGCTGATCAGAAAAGGAAGTCCGTACCAAGAATGAACACAGTAGAAAAGCAGTCATCTGCTAAGGAAAAATGTCCATCCCTTCCCGGAAGTGCCCAATCTGATAAGACAGCTTTGCCCGATACAATAGCAAATGATTCTAAGCGAGTCGGCAATGCCGAACCGAAAGAGACCAAGCAGAATGATATAGGTGATTCCGCTGTTAACAAAGAAACTGAATCATCTTCAGCTACCACAGCTGATAACTCAGCAAACAAAACTGTAGTGGATCCGTTAAATTCTGAACAAACTTTTGCGCCTGTGAAAGTTCAAACTTGTGATGATGCTCAGGTACCTGTTAGTACTCCATCTGCCAAGACCGGCCCTATAGAGACTTCAAAAGAAAATGGCAGCGAAGATGACAGCTTAAGACATTGTAATAAACTTTTGAATATCGAAGATACTCAAATCAAGAAAAGCAGTACTCAGAAATCCGTTGGAGAATCTACAGAATTGAAGACCCAATCATCGTTGGTAAACAAGGTAGCAAAAATATTCAAAACTGTGCCCGCAATTGTTGGGTCAACATCAGGCACACGAAGGTCCAGCTGTATAGATAGCCGAACCAAAAGTTATGATATGAATAGTGCATCGAAATCCAGAGTACCTAATATATCCAAATCTGTGCAGAAAACAAAAGACATTCCATCAACTGCCATTAGTAGCCCCCAGTTACACGAGAACGATGTCAAGAGTCAAACTCAAACTGATAAGACAGCAGTTCCGAATGCAGCAAAATCCCTCATTGATATCAGTCAGCTAGATGACCAGGCAGTGATAACAACCACTGTTAAATCTAAAAGGGAAGAATTGCTGAAGCAAATACGGAAGAAGAAGGAGGATCTAACAACGATTTTAGCACGCAATGAATCTCAAACAACAGGCTGTGCTCCAAAGGGAGAAATAAGTGAAAAAGGCGATTGTTGTGAAACAACCGTAGGCAAACCTATGAACATAGTAAAGGAAAAAGGAGCTACTGATTCATCGCAAGGTAATGAAGCAATAGTGTCAGATGGTAGAAAGATGCCCAGTATGTCCAGCAAGAGGCGGCTTACAGTGGAAGATACTACAGTGACCGAAGGACCAGTTGGAGCCACCCAGACAGAAGACTGTATCATTGTTGGTACTGAAACTCTTAAAACATCGCTGGATGTTCATTATTCAGTGGACAGTGCAGCCTTGAATAAAAGCAAAGGAGTCACCCAGTCACTCCTTAATACAAATACCTCCCCCGTAACTACCGCACCATCACAGCCGGATGGAGCCATCCAGACAGAAGACTGTGTCGTTATTGGGACTGAAACTCGCGAAACATCGCTGGACGTAGGTCCTTCAGGCAACAGTGCTGCCTTGGCTAGGAGTACAGGAGACGCCCAGCCACACCCTAATAAAACTACCGCACCATCACAGCCCAGTAAAGTCCAGAAGAGGAAACCTCCGAAAGATGACCTTATAATACCTAAAAGATCTTGCGGGGCAATTGCTTCAGAGGTCCCTCCAAGTAATAGTCGGAAATCGAGTGGACCATCGGTGATCAGAAAAACTACAAAGAAAGGTCTCTCCGTTAAGACCGTGAGGAAGAATTCTGATCAAACGGAACATTCAAAAGGTAATAGTGATTGCGTATCAGGGACCCATAAACATGACATTGAGCCTCAGGAAAGCGAAATGCAGACAGCCCCAACAGGTGATGAACCCTTCACGCCACAGGCTAACAGAATGAGTAAAGCCGATGTTAGTGCTGAAGTAGCTGCATTAATCGCCTGTGTGAAAGAATCTATGGCTGACGATGTTCAAAAAGCAAAACATCACCTGTCTGGAGAAGGGGAGTCTGAATCTCCTTGTCATGAATCGGAAGTGGAGGAAATTCCGCCATGGCTCAGAAAAGATTATAAGAGGAGTCCGCGAGAGGATTCACGTCATATCGGTGAAGGATATGGTGCGGGATCACGGGGAAATAAAGCAGGCTATCCTGATAAAAGAAGTTGCGATTTTTATACAGAGGATACCAGAGGTAGAACACTTGAAAGAGACATGTTCAGACGAGATTCATACATAGAGAAGGAGAAAGGTAGTCCCTCAAGTCATCATCATAGTGACCAGAGTAATGAACCCCATACCCCATGGCAGAAATTCGCCGACCGTTACAGGCAGCCCTCATGGTCAACTGACAGCAGGGAGTGGGAGGAAGACATGGCTAGCTTCAAGGACAGGGATCATAAAAGGCAGCGATCGCGTAGTCCACACAGAAAGGGATCACGGGAAGGGAGTCCTTGGAGAAGAGAAATCCGCGAGAGATCGCATTCCTCTAAAGCTGACCATCATTCCAGATCCCAAAGTCCTTATCGTAAGAGATCAGGTTCTCCGCATAGTCATCGATCCCACTCTCCGAGTCCACGTTACTATCGGTCAAAGTCAAGGTCAAGAAGTCCTCATGAATATAAACAATCGTGTAGACGTGATCGGAGTCCACAAGACTCTCGCTATAACAATAAGTGGGAGGACAGAGAACGTAGACATGTTGACCATAAAGGCAGTCCCTTCAGCCATGAGGAGAGACACCGTTCTGACAGATCGAGACGAGGTCGAGGCCGGGGTTACTATGCGAAAAGTTACAATGAACGCAGGGATTCAAGAGACGGTTTCGGTGAAGCATATCGGGCGTCATTTGCTAGGGAAAGCAACGATCTGCAGAGAGGTGCGCTAAAACAAGAGGACCAGCAAAACTATCAGTACAGCAATCATCAGCGGTCTCAGCAATATCCACCAAGAAATAACCCCCGCTGGTAAACCTGGGAGCATTGATGCCCTCTTCTGGTCATAGACTATTCCTAACATAGCGACAGAAAACTAAACCACTTGTCAAATAGTGAATTATTCACATTTGATCAGTTAAAGAACTTATTGCCCTCAGTGTTCATGTTGAAGTAACGTCGTGTAAATAGGTGCTAACTTAGTTGTTCTTGTGAGATGGAAATAGTCCTCTCCAGGTGACAATTAATTGTAGATATTTCTTGAGAGTTTTTGTTCTATAGATCGTTGATAGATCTCATACCGTAAGGTGTTCAAATATATATATACATGTATGTATATAAATATGCTTAATGAATGGAAAAAATCATGTATCTAGCCACTTTGTATCTCTGGTGTTTTCTAACATGTGCTGAGAAAATGCACTTCTCGATGAACTGACTGTGATAAAAGTTGTGACTATTTCAGTTATTATAGACAAATGGTAGGACTGCTAAAAGTCCCTATAAGTTGGTGCTAAGGATCAAGTATCCTTATTATTAGTTGTTAAATACTAGATAAACACGGTATCATAGGTTTTGCTGCTGAATAAAATTTATCGTGTGAGAAAATGTTTGGGAAAAGTAGGATCATAGGTTCCTTAACAATGTATGGAAAAAATATTATGTCGTTTGCAAGGTACTTTATCTTAATGGGCTTGAATGATAGTCCCGGTGTTTTCATTGCTTCTCATAGGGGAAAAAACCCAGTAGATTTAAAGGCCCATTATTTCTAAAAATCAAAACTTACATTTGAGGTAAGCTAATGGAGATGTCTGTAAGGTCTTGCAAGAATAAAAGCTTATCCTAATATTTTTTCTTTATGAGAGGTTTGTGTTGAGTTGATTTTAAGAAAAAAAAAGCACCACCTATAACCACTTTGCTGGTAGTGAGATACCATGCATAAAGAAATTTTAGATATTTGTTAATGACCATATTGGAGATAACCGGTAAGAATTAAAAAAAACATAGTGAATCTATAGTCTGAATTTAAGCGAACATCTTTTATGTCAATAAATAATCTGTGAATATCAAAATGGGAATAAGATTTCAAAATTAATTGTCCGTAGCTATATATAATATATTATATGAGGTGGTTGTTTTCGCAATACTATCGAACGCCCTGGTCAGGGCGTGAGCAAAGTAGACTACCAGAACGCTTAGTCTTAGGTGTGAAGTTCGTGTTCAGTTTTGTAGTATTTTGGCTTTTATGCACGTGCTTTAAGGTCTACATTATGCAGTGACGCATACACGACGGCTATACCACATTAATGGTCCTTTCTCGGCAGAAACGACTAATTTCCTCTTCTCCATTAACGGAGATATTTGCATCGTAGCAGTGGATCACTATGGTATCATACGCCCGACTATGTACACGGGACACTCCACAAAACGTTCCCGACGCAAACGCTGTATCGTAGGCCCTCTAAGATATTCAAACACGTTTGAAAATCGTAGTACATTATTGGCCTATTCGACGGGAAAGGTCTCACCTGTCAGAATTTTGAGAAATTTCGAAATTCAGTACAATACTTAGATACTCCCCCCTGTAAATATGGTTTCAATTGATGAAGTCAGTCTCAAGTTAATCATCATATATCGCACTTGTCTATGGTTTATGATACTGCCACATTGTCACATGGAAGCAAGCTTCGAGTATCTGACAAACAATATGTTCTTAATATTATCTGGTAAAGATGTTTACTAGTGTAGTAAGTCTTGCAAATATTCGAGATAAAGTGTGGCGATAACCAAGATTCTGATATTTTCTGGTTTTCTAGATCTCACTGGCATATCTACATTCCCCTATTAACGAAGCAGCACATAGTTAAAAGGTTAATAACAATCTTTTATTTTTGATTTAACAAAGCGATGGGTTCCAAGGTAGTTGGGATTCCTTCCAAGGTATTTTGTCTAGGGCCGAGACACAGGGCAAGTTGAACAAAAGGGAATCTTGTTGAATTTGTATCTTTACTGTGGCTATAACAACAAGGATCCATTAAATACATGAAATTGAAAGACAAATGCAACTTTCTAAAAAACATACCGGCATGGCAGCTAATGTATTCGGTGAGTAAGTCAAACCTGCATAGCTCTTTAAATAACTTCAACTAAAGTTGTGGTGTTTTTCAAAGACATAGATACTGACGTATAACGTTTACTGGACTGACCCGCGATGAAAGTATTGTGTGGAATTATGTAGTGGAGATGGGTGAAGAAGAATAACTTTGTTGACAACTTTTTATACACAATATTTAGCACATAACTGCTCATACATGGTCAATTTATTACAAGTACAAAAGTTATACAGAATATAAGAAGACGGTATCTTACATGGAACGTTTACTACGCTGGACGGATAAAAAGAGAATATCAGTACGATTGGAAGACATTGTTTAAGATACAATCAATGCTTGGACCTCAAATTTTGCCAGCAAAAAGGTGTTTATTCATTGTAGCACTTCGCCATCTTGTTGTTGATCGGTGACTTGAGGAATTTTGGCGAAGTTAAATATTCTTTGATCTTGGGAAGAGCCTGTCAGAGTAGATAAAAAGATGTCACGGTATTATCATAAGTTCGTTCTCATTGATGTAAGAAGGTAAGGGGTTGGTCATAAATATCATAGTGCCATACTCTTAGACATCAAGTATGACACTTTATGTTGTGTATTCTTCACACTATTAACTTTGCGGGCTATCTAAAGTTTTAATAAAGTGGGTAAAATTGAAACTGTACCTGCACATGTCATTTTAAGCATGGGATACACTGTACATGCAATTTATTTTCACTATTACAGAGTAAGGTATATCTCACAGAAGTGAGTTTTTCAGATACCTGGAGATACATTATTGTATAACGTCCATTGGACTCAGAATATAATCATACATATATATATATATATTTATATATATATATATATATATATATATATATATATATATATATATATATATATATATATATATATATATATATATATATATGTAAGACAAAAAGTACAGTATAAAGTAAATAAGAGGAATGTAAATGAGATGTACGGTAGGAATGAGTTATTCCTATATACCTATGGCTGTACACTCTATGCTTACACCACGCTCTGGGGGGTGGAGTAACTATCTGATACTACCCAAGGTTGGTATACTACCCAAGGTTGCCGTATACTACCCAAGGTTGACATTTAGACCAATCAGATTGTCTCTTATTAAACCACATTTGAAGGTATATAGGAATAGGGAAACCAAGTACCAGTGAAAGGAAGTCAAAATTACTCGGTAAGGCTTGGAAAAATTACTGCCCGCGGCCAGGGCCTTGGGCAGTAATTTTTCCAAGCCTTACCTCGTAACTTTGACTTCCTTTCACCGGAACATAGTTTCCCTCTATTATTATATACCTATGTCCGAATGTCTATTAAATACTGCCCGCTGCTAGGGGTGCAGTAATAATAATGTTCGTGCCCACTGTGACTGCGACTTTGTATGTCATTAAAATGGCGTTTTTTCACCAATTAAAGGTATATACTAATAAGCAAACGTCCTCACTGTAGACGAAATGGTTCTCGTTCTCGGTCAGTCTTCGTTTTCATACTGCCTTCCGCCTATGGCGTCAGGCAGTATGAAATCGACGACTGGCCTCGAACAGGAACCGTTTCGTCCACAGTAAGGACGTTTCCTAATATTCCTATATACCTATGAGCGAACAACCTATGATTACTTAACGCTGCTGGGGGTGGAATAACTTTTGTTTACTGCCCATGTTGACATTTACTGCCCAGGTTGACGCTTCAGATACATTCGGTTTTTATCGATTTTAGCCGACAATTGAAGGTATATAGGAATAGGGAAATCATGTACCAGTGGAAATAAGTCAAAGTTACTCGGTAAGGCTTGGAAAAAATTGTCTTATTCCCACTGGAACATAGTTTCCTCTATTATTATCAAACCAGATGATGCCTTTTTTTCTCTTTTTTTAAAAATCTTCTTTATTGACTTCATTAGGCAATTAGATTGCAGGACCCGTAAGTGGGGACATTAGGGCACAGTCGAGACTAGGGGGAGTCGAAAGCCTCAGTCGCACATTGGCCACCCCGCGATGCCGTAGTCTCACCTGCGGCGCCCGGAGGGAGAAATTGCATAAATGGACGTTAGGGCCCACCTAATTTTCAACAATTATTTAATGTTTGTTAGCGCTGAAAACGGAAATGACACGGTTTTCGCACATTTCATGAAATGTAAGTAATGATTTGGCATGTATCCATAGTTCAATCATATATGTCGATCTTATGATAGGTGGGCCCTAACGTCCCGATAAGTTGCCCTAACTTCCCGACTTTCGAGTGGTGGGCCCTAACGTCTACATTCCGGCAACTACATCAATCCATTTGATCCATGGTCACTTTGAAAGTGGGAATAATGATGATCAATAAACAGGTTATGGTCTCAACTATACAAGAGTTAATTTTCATGACCCTACCTAATCACAAAAAAACGTGATACAAACAAACGTATGAAAGGCTTGTTTGTAATGACAAACATTTAAAACAATTTTCTTGTTCTTGTCGTTGTTGTATCATCATATATGCATAAACTATCGAATTTTTATAAACTATAATATTCCATCAAGATACTCTTTTGTTATCGTACTATAATATTCCCACCAGATACTCTTTACATTCCCCCTTTGTCTTAGAAGCTGGATATTTTCGTCCAATTTACAATCCAGTTCAAGTTAATTTGTTTTTCAATTTCTTCGTTTGGCTGAGGCTCGCATGGAGGCTCGTGGTTGGAAAAAAAATTTAGAGTATTTTTCCATGTCAATCTACACAGATTCATAATATTTGTCCACGTCGAGCTACACCAGTTCAACTTAATACCTCATTCCTTTACTAGCCATCTAATGCACCAGACTGTACTGCTTTGTGCAGAAGTTAGGGCCGACATCCCAGGCTAGACCATGGCTTTTGTGTTTATGCAGTGAAACCTGGGCCCTGTTTTTTAGTCACGACATTCGTAAGTTATGACGTTTCAGCTGCCAGTGTCCTATAGAGCTACATCTTAGGCTGGCTGTGACACTTGCTGTAGATATGACTCATAGAGAGGTTAAAGGTGTGCTATAGTCACGACACTTGGTGGCCACTGGACCGTAAAGTGTGGCCCTAAGTGTCATAGGTCTAAGACCACTCTGGACATGTCGTATCAAATGCGCAGCTTCACTTCCCGTTGGAATTAAGCGATGAAATTGTAACACGAGTAAGGTATTCATATAACCTATAATTGTACCAAATATGAAGAAGATAGGCTACTCCGATCCGAAGATATCAGCATTTGAATTTCATCATAGCAATCGTCTGCTCTGGTGGCCAGTGTACGGTACTTTCCCCCACGCTTCCGCTAATTTATGCAACGACCACGACAGTTCCTGCACACCAGGAGATGAGAGGGTACACTGGCCACCAGAGCAGATGATTGCTATGACGAAATTCAAACGTCAATATCTTCGGAACGGTGAGTCCGATCTTCTTCATATTTGGTATGATTATAGGTTATATATATATATATCCCTTACTCCTGTTAAAACTTCATCGCTTAATTCTTATGGGAAGCACAGGAAATCCACAGTGATGTTTTATAGAACCTAAGACAGTTCTATACTTGTCTTAACTTCCGACACATTTTGCCAAGATCGTTTGATTCAACCTATGACACTGTCTATAGCACACCCGCCATCTTGTGTCGTCGAAAATGCCGTAGAATCTTAATCCGATCTCAGACAATCGTAGACTTGCGATATCGTGACTAAAAAACAGGGCCCTGTATGCTTTGCAGACTTGTTTACAACCCTATTATAGGGAGGAACACTGCCTCATTAATATGCTGATGGCTATTGGTTAACTAAAACAACTAGATCGGTGTTTTCACTACCGCCTGGCATATAAATTATCATAATTATGTATCAAAAAATTCAAAATGGGTGTGATAGAATAAATCAAGCCAAGAAAATTCGAATATAATCATCACGAGGAAAAACTTACCTCAATCCGCTTCACAAACTTCTGCAGATTCTCGAACTTTTCGAGGCACTCTGGAAACATCTTGTTGTGAACATCGAGTAATTCATACAGCATGAAGTCAACAAATGAGATCTGCAATGTAATGAAAATGGGAAGTATGCCTTATCATGTATTATAATTGTTGACAAGTACACTATGGTCATATTATCACCGACAACAACACATACAGATTTACATCATGCAAATCATGTCTCTAATTTACAAACGCAAGATGAACATCATCTGGATATTGAGTAACCAACCATAGATTTACACTGTCCAACCCATGAGCTGGAATAGGAGAGTTACCAATAACCATGTGGATGTATGATGAAAACAATGACTGCTGAAAAATCCTCAATGAGCAAATCATACCCAAATATGAATGGAAAATATAGATATGCATGGTTTAATATCATAACAAGTGAATTTACGTGTTCTCCGGCAAGGTAGTCGTTTTTCCCTAAGAATTCCGATATCGGTTTAATTTTCTTCGGGATGTCCTTCTTGTATTTAGGGCGCAACATTTTCTGAAATGGAAATAGACTGTCAGTGCGGTATTTGGAGCTGTCCATGAGTAATGTCACCCCATTTTAGAACATTTTAGACCCACCGCGACCCCTGTCACAATCTCTCACACATTTCGAACCACTCCCCCAAAATATGATGTCACGCTTCCTGACCCCAATCCCCCCCCCCCCCCAGACGCACACTTTCTTCCTTCCATTATAGGATATTGATACATTTATAAACTAATTTACTGAAATTGTTCGCATTGGTTTAGGAATGGCCATTATCAGTGGATCATTAAGCTCTATACTGAATTCTATAATATATATATTTAGATTTGTTAAAAAGATTTATGTAACACACTATCTAGGGTATATCTAAAGTATCATTGTGTGATGTATGTATGTATGACACATCAAATTGGAGCTGGAATAACATAGAATGTGATGCAATAGCTGTTATCTCTATGGAAATAATTACATGGGTATTATGAACCTGATACGCTTACATACTTAGTCATCCAATGTTAAAGAATACATTGCCAGGCATTTCTTTAGCTTCAGGCATGGTGTAACTAAGCAAATGCTTATTCCAACCATCTTTTCATGTACCGGTAATGACTCTTTGAAGTTATCTAAGTACATGTAGATTGTGATGAAGGAGTAGTACTGTTGGATATTGTTTTCCAGTGCCAAAATATCCCGCCTATTTTACTTCAATCGAAATTTCTCCTATATACAAATTCTAATGGTGGTTGCAAGACCGTGTCAGTGGGGCCCGTTTTATTCTTATGTTTGTTAATTTCTAGTTTTGCACTTGTCCAAAACTAGAAATAAAACAATTTGATCCACATTGTAGAACATTGGTACATTTCTAGGAAGAAAGAATATAGGGACAGGCAAATCCACTCCCCTCTATGAAATTGGAGGTGGGAAAGACCACTGAATACACTCAACACACAACACCTGATGAGACTTTGGATAAAAGTCGAAACCACTAAAGCCCATAAGACAGCGACATTTTCCACAGATTCTGCCCGATCCGATCACCGATTATAATCGGGAACAAGAATGTCGCTGTCTTATACCCTTTGCCGATCACACATCTCCACTTTATGACCTTGTACAGCGACCCGATTGATATCAAAGAGAGCCGCCGGGAGCCAAGCCGGGGTGAGCCACGGGCCGCTGGTGTGGATTTGTAGAAAATAATTCAAAGTTTGATAACTTTGGATCTAATTAAGATATTCGGAAACAGTTTTCATATTCATTATCGCCTCTGTCTCCCCTACAAATCGGTATAAGGCACTTGTAAATCGGACTAGGGGATAGGTAGAATCGATGTTCAAATGGCATTTCTAGAATCCGGAACAGTCGGTGAAGTGCGTACAGCGACACGATTATGGTCGGGCAGAGTCGGTCATTACCCCCACGCTAGTAATGCCCAACCAGATTAAAATCGGGTCTGTGAAGTGCGTACAGCGACCCGATTCTGACCGACCCGATGGATTCGTCGGGCAAAGGTGTGATCGGGCACAATGGTCGGGTCGCTGTCTTATAGGCTTTAAAACCCGATAACAAAATGAGAAATAAATAATAAGGTACTAAGAGAAATTTGTAGTATAGAAAGTTCCCTCAGACAAAACAGGGGGCTGTTTCACTAGGAGCTACAAGTCTCGCTGTTTGTAACAGTGGCAGCAAAGCGGCAGTTTGCGTTTCATTAGAAGGTGCAGTCAAGCGTGAACAGCACCTGGGACACAAGCGGCACCAACAGTGGCAGTGACCGTTTCACTAGTAAATTGGGTCTCGCTGTTAGTGCAACTGTGGAGCTGCTGTAAGCGAGAGGGGGTACCCTCTCGTTTGTTATGTATATAGAATAGTCTCACCCACTTCCCGTGAGAATTAAGCAATGAAATTTTTACACGAGTAAGGTATACATATAGCCTATAATCGTACAAAATATGAAGAAAATCGACGATTGCGTTAGTCGCTGTTCTTTTTCACTCCCTCCGTAATGCGGTGGGGTTACGGCTGTTCTTTCTGTCTCCCCCCGGAGGCCGGCGGGAAGTGCAGTATTTGCTATGACCAAATTCAAACACCGATATCTTGGAAACGGCGTGGCCGATTTTGCTCATATTTAGTACGATTGTAGGTTATATATATACCTTACTCGTGTAAAAATTTCATTGCTTAATTCCTATGGGAAGGGGTGAAATTCCACGTCATCGCGGCCAGTCCACGCATAAATTTGAATGTCAAACGCGTGTGCATAGCGAGACCTGTGCCAACAGTGAGAGTTGGTCTCACCTCAACAGCGAGACCACTGATGAAACGCAAATTTGGGATTGACACTGTTGGTGCCACTGTTGGGGCCACTGTTGCAGTCTCACCTCTCGCTTTCACTCCACTACTAGTGAAACAGCTCCCAGATCCCCAAAGCACTGAGTCCTTGAGACAAAACCACGGAGAGGATTGAACACAATACCAGTCTCACACACTGGGAGTCACACAATTAGAGCGGGTTGGCAGAGGGAATTCTATATTTGAGCGAAACCAAACACCCTTCTTCCTATAGAGTGGTCGTGCAAGCGGTTAGATGAATTGCACTTCGTCTTTGAACCACCTGTTTTGTTTCTAACTCCCGTTGGGGAAGATTGCCCCCACTAAGGAGACCTCCACGGATGACCTATTTGGCGTTATATTACCCGTATCGTCCATAGGGAGAGGAATCCTCATTTATAGTCTTGCTTGAGGGGTCCCGGGGACAAAATAGGCATGATAGACACTTTGGAAGAGAATTGAACGAGGGTTTCTAAAGGCTGCAAGTGGTGCTACACAATGATATTTTTGGAACTAATTTTATCATTTGTAATTAGAAATAAATCTAACTAAATATCTCAGTAATTCTCCATATAACACCTCCAGTTTGTATTTGAGTTATAATAAACATATTTTGGTTAATGTTAATTAATAAATAAGTTTTTCTTTGTTATTATGAATCACCCACAATACCCCTAGGGATGTCGCGCGCCAGGAGAGGTGAAAGAGACGGACAATGCATCTCGGCCCCACGATAAACAATAAAACGTGAATGAATGAGAGATATCTATCGTTGGCTACAACTCTCCTTCTCCAGGATACTTTGGTTAATCAAACCCATACCCTCGTATGACCTCTCCTTGGGCCTTATACTCTCTTTGGCCAAGATAATAAGATGGGCCTCAGAGTAAAAGACAAATATTTTTAGTGGTTTTGACTTTTATTTCAA
Source organism: Alentia gelatinosa (assembly GCA_950022655.1). Taxonomy (NCBI): domain Eukaryota; kingdom Metazoa; phylum Annelida; class Polychaeta; order Phyllodocida; family Polynoidae; genus Alentia; species Alentia gelatinosa. The sequence goes on from OX465581.1 coordinate 78,111,845, forward strand.
GTCTCATCAGGTGTTGTGTGGTAAGTGTATTTAACAAAACCACCTAAAAGATTAATTTATTTTATTACACACCTAATACGGAGTCTCCGTACTATACGGAAACTGGCTTACTATCTTCGGACGTCAAAAATATGCGGTGAAATTATTGATCACATACATCCCGATGCCGGAGGCAGAGGGATGTATTTGATCAATAATTTTACCAAGTATTTTGATGTACGAAGATAGTCAGCTCGTTTTCGTATTATTATATACCTAAAAATGGCGATATTTTATCTAGTCACGTGATCTCATACCCCGTACGGCACACTGTGCCGTACGGGTATAAATACGCCATGGGTAGGAGCGGGCAGTATACGCACTTGATACAGCCATAGCTATATAATAATAATATAATAATATATAATAAGCATATTGAACCTATACAGATCGCTACTGAGGGGAATACGGAAAGCCGTATTCTCCTAGGAGAATACAGCTTTTTCGGCCACCTGACGCGCATTATAGGAACTATTTTATGTAAACAATGCACAGCGGTTACCTCGAATTTCTTATCATTTACTAGTCTTTTTCATGATAATTAGTCGAAAGGTGAGTAATAAATATAACATTTCCATAATTTCGATCTGCGTGGCTGTACATTCTCCTTGTAGTTGACGCTATGCAATACTGCTCGCTATCGCTCGGAGTTTTACTACGCGGAGAATACGGCCACTCACATCGAAATCATGGTAATATTGGGTATATCCAATTAATAAAAGAGTCCATAGTAAATACACATCACTGGGGTGCGTATCACCATACCCGGAGCATACAAATATGTCGGACTGCAAAAGCCGGCGCATAAAGGAAAATAATGCATAACTATTTTAATATCAGTATGCCACTTGTTAGGAAAAGTTGATATTAAATAACATATAGACTGGTTTCAGATAAAAAGAAACTGGATTCTCCTCGGAGTTGACTGTGTACAATATCGTCACATGCGCTCAGATATTACTATGCGTCAACTTCTCGGAGCATACGACCGCTTATACCATATCTGAAACGAGTAAAAGGGGTGCAAGTGTTCCGACAGTATCCCTTGATAGACAGTGGATGAGGGGTGGAATTGAGCAGCTCCTGAGACCTTTTAACAAATGTGTACATATTACCGGTTATTCAGTAACCCTTGCAAACGACCCCATGGCGCAATTAAAGTTGCTTAAAATCTATCATTATATTATTAAAATAGTCTTTTTAATAGTAGTATAATTTGCATCAATGACCATAAACACAAGCCCGCCGCTCGCCAGTCTCTTTTCATATATTTCTAGTTATTAAATCATTTCAATTTATAAACCAAGGACTATATGTCAATGTACATTTTTAAACTTGTGGCCAATGCGGTATATTCAAAGCGATGGTGCCTTCTCTGAATATTAGACACACAATATACGGTACATTGTAACACAGTAACGCCGTCTCTCTTTGGCGCATTCTTCTAGTTTGCGTGATTTGCGAACTTACATAGTCCAAATAACATAGTCGTATAAGGCCACTTCTGAACTCGTTCAGCTCCTCAGCGATAATATCGCATCGAATCTTCTCCTTTTCGGTGGTTCCACCTGGCAAGATACATAACATATCATAGGACAATATGCACACCGTTCACATAACATTTACCATGTCAATATTTGTTGTGTATACGTATATTCTAATGATGTATCTAAAAGTAAAACTATACCAACAAAATTGATAATTCAGCAGTTTGTTGAAATATGCATTCAATGATATATGACATAACAGTTCGAGAAACGACTCATAATTCAATAATGAAGTGTAAAACTGTATATATATATATTGAAATAGGCAAGCTACAAACGTTTAGTCTGACATATCTAATTTCACGCACTTACCAAGGTTGTGCTTCCTGCCAATATACCTGAGTATTGCTCCTGCATTTGTTACGTTTATGTCGCCATCAATGAAGTATGGCAACTACGAAAAGAATAAGCATGAACTGTTCACAAATGCATCTTGATAAAACTCCAAAGACTACAGAATCGATGTATTTAAGATATGTCTAAAATTGTATCACATGTATCATGTATAACGCATGTATCAAGGAGCTGAAAGACCCTATCGCATGTATAAATGTAAAGGATAAACAAGGATAGATGATGGACCTATATCATTTCCCAGAGACCAAATTGTGAAACTTATAGGAGGTCAATGATATATAATGGAGTCTGGCATAACAAGACAACCATCACACGCAAAAAAACCAAACCTACTTTTAAAGAATTCAAGGCTCCGGGTAAACCAAATTTGAAGACATAAATAACCATCACCAATGGCTTTGAATATCCTAGACGTCTTTGTCATCGACATTATATATTTGTAGCCCATATTACCTATGATCTTAATGCACCTTGTCAACAGGCCCAATTCAAATATGATGAAGGTTTTAGAGACTCTGAAACACAGTGTGTATATAACTTACTACATTAGCATTTGCTTATGTGATCCATTGTTTCGTCTTTAGGTTATGTTTTACTAAAATGACTTTATCATGTATGGGACTTAAAAGTCAATTTTGCTGGTTGGGCAAAGAAAAACAACTTAAAAATGGCTGATGCTCCACTGTTTTATTGTGGTTATGATATTCAATTGAAGTTAAAAATTTGTATTGCCTGTACTTGTCTATTATGCGGAATAAAGAATCTTACCCAAAAGAAAGCACCCAAGGAGGTGTTTTTAGAGAGTGACAGCTTTATTAGTGATCATGGAAAAAGAGTGACTGTTTGGGAGAACGTTTTAGTGAATGTCATAGCAATGTGTTCCATAGACCTGGGAGGTGTTTTTTTAAGAGAGTGACGTCTTTATTAGTTGTGATCGAAAAAGAGTGACTATTTGGGCAACCAATATAGCGATTATCACAGCAAAGCGTTCCACAAACCCAAACACTATTGGGATGTTATGATCACTGTTTTTCCAAGGCCCATTCGAAAACGTCTCACATGTATATCACTCAACAGAAAATTATGAAATTAGGGAATTACATGTAACAGACATGGATAATTCAGTGCAATATAAATATTGTTTCATTTGATACAGTGGAAGTGTATAAAATCAAATATTCCAATCAGTAGGCATGCTCATGTTCTAAACTACATGTATAAGAGATCTAGGAATATCACATTTGTGAATAATAACAAAAGGACAACAATGCTATTTTATGCGCCAGTCCTAGTGACTGATAGACCAAAGTACAAGCATTCCCTGAAATACCATGGTGGGATGCAATGGCATAAGTTTAGCTCACTGATCAGGAACACTGAAACCTTTACCATGTTCAAGGCACTAACAAAAGCTGATATGAACAGTTAGATTTGGTTACTTTAACCTTGACACTGTAGTGAGTCCTTGTTAAAACTGTTTAAATTAGATAAGATATTTTTTTCTAGGATGTGGAGAACTTTTGTAACCAAAACTCATGTTATTCTTAAGCAGAACTGAAGTTAATTGCAGAATGTTGTCACGGCTAGGACATTTAGACCAGCTTTATGAAAAGGCTGAGGCCTTTTGCCACTTTGTTGAGCTGAGGTTATGTATGTAAACTGCCATATATATTGTTACCATGATGCTCAAAAAAGAAACTTTACCCCCAAAAAAAGTTGTATGAGGCTATCACACCAACTGAGGGTCAAACACTGCAGTAGGATATAAACAAGACAGTCAAGCAGAGCAGTGTCAGCAGTTGTCGCTGGTGTTGGTAAAATAGTTATCACCCAATAAGCTCTAGATAGATTGGTAAAATAGATATTACCCAATAAGCTCTAGATATGGTGTAATCAGCGACATGCTGTATAGGTCAGTGATATAACCCTTACAAGAACAACCCACATTAGTCCTTATTTTCGATGATCAGATTCGGTTCTGGATTAAAATCATAATTTACGGATATTGTAAAATGAAAGTACTCACGTTAGGAAATTCAAGCTCTAGATTGTCCTTGACATCCAACCATTCCTCTCTACTGTATTCAGGACCTGTAGTAATACACCAGCAATATACTCAAGTGCACGGAATATAATGATAAGTCAATTTGTCATATACTAGCTGACCTATAAGGTCTGTCAAATAATCTCACATGCTTGATTTCGATCTTACACCTACATATATATGGACAGACACCGTGTATTGTTATGCTGAATACATTATGAATATAATGGAAATAAAGCGCGTAGAATGTAGGTCTACATCGTGGATTCGAATTCGTTAACTTACTCATCGACATCGGATTACACTTTTGCGATTTAATCAACTAATATTGCATCGATTTTTCCAAGAAAATTTCGCCTACATTTTCTTCTAGATAGGTGGCGTTACCGGGTATACAGGCCCCATACCATAGAGTGAGAATCCCACTGGGATATTTACCGGAGAACCACAGTTTATCTATTCCTTGTATGAGTAATACAAGGTCAGATGGCTGTTTAATCTTGAATTTTAGTCAGACCTACAATTCACTTTGGTCTTGCTCCTCAGTGAGTCAGAGTGTCACAACTTTGACATCTGGTATTGAATTGTAGAAATAAGAAACCAACAATTTGAGTTGTTTTGGAGAGGTTTGGAGATTTGCCCTGAAATGATATGATTACCCGGCTTCCAAATAAGCTCTACTTGACCACCCCCTTAAGTGTCTGAGTCTCTGCCTGAATGACCCTTAGACGTAATGTAAAATTTCGTATCTGAAAATTAGTGAATATTTTACATAGCATAGAATAAATTAGTACAATACATCGTTAGCATACGTTTTAACTATTATCAGAACAATAGTTGCTTACCATCCCCGACCTCATAGAATGTCTCATCATAGTCTACCCCAGCATGGTGCAGCAATAGGCGAATCGGTTGGGCCAGCTGAAGGATAAAGGATTTCAAGTCTGGGAGTTGTTTTTCGAAGAGCGACATCTTTTATTTTTGTGATTGAAAAATAGTGACTGTTTGGGCGACCAATATAGCGATCATGACAACAAAGCGTTCCACAGACCCAATCACTATTGGGCTGTTATGATCACTGTTGGTCCAAGACCCTTTCAAAAACAAAAACATGTTTCATGTATATTATAACATGTATATTGTTCAACAGAAAATTATAGAATTTGGGAATCACATATAATGGACATGGATAGGCCTAATTCATCACAGTAAATATTGTTTCATTTGATACAGTGGAAGTTTATAAAATTGAATATCCCAATCGTAAGTATGAGACTATCACACCAACTGAGGGTCAAGTGCTGCAGTAGGTTGTAAACAGGACAGTCCAGCAGAACAGTGTCAGCACTCGTTGTCACTGGCTTTGGTGAAACAATTCCTATGAATGAAATAATCATTGCAAAATTATATAATTTGGTAAAAGGACAAGACACCCATAAAGAATCCCCTACTGCAAATATCTTTTAATTTTGATAATAATAATTTTGTATGAATATCAGACCTGTATGACAGGTCTGACCCTGTCACTGTTTTGGAGATCTTTTGGATTAAATGGTCACTAAATGATGACAACTCCGGAAGGCAAAACAGTTACCAAGACCTCACAACCCCTTGAGTGATCGCTTTTGTTTTAAATATTTGTCTATGTAACCCAATGCCCTCCCCTCTGTGATGTAAAGGCATTATCGGACAATTTCAATTACCTGAAAATTGAATATAATAATCTCAAAGTGTTGTGGAACACTTATCTATTTTAAAAATCGGGTGTCACCATGCTAGTTTTTGATTAAATAGATTAAAGTGATGATGATATTATAATATAATATAAGGCAATTCTTAAAAGTTGTTTTTCACATAGAAAAATCCATGTCATTTATTTCAAACAATCACAGAATATAACAAATGTGGAGTACCACACACTTAAGTTTTAAAATGTATAGGTCACCACACTTGTTTTTCTTTAATGAATTGAAGATAACTATATATTTTCAGTGCATTTCCTGAATAAATCAGTCAAATATAAATTGGAATAATTAACCTATTGAGTTGGATCCAACTCTCTTATATGTTGCACTTATTAGAATAACTCAAAGAACCTGGGCCCTGTTTTTCAGTCGAGACGATCTCAAGCTGAGATCTGCTGAGATCCATGAGCGATCCTGAGACCGTTTGGGAGATCAATGGCTGCAGGTGTTTTTCAGACATGGTCTCAGCTAGCCACAGCGGATCTCAGGGTGATCTCAGGTTGTGATCGTTTTAGCTGAGATCCCTAGAGATCATTTCTGCCGATTTGAGACACTTAAACTTATTCAAATTATACCATATTTACAGCGAATAATTGTCCATGTCTATCCAATCGAATCCTAAGATTTCATAACTTTCTATTAAATATTTTAGGAGTAAGACATATTTTACTTTGTGCATGGGTATTTTTGTTATTTATGTATATGAAGTGACCTTGACCCTACCTGCTCAAATAAAATCGAGCATTACAGTAGGTATACACAAGCTGCCTGAGAGGTGCAGTGCCTGCATTTTTCAGATTTCCAGACAAACGTTTATCACTGTCTTAATAACCACAGGAAAACTATGAAATTTGGGATATAGGAATGTCAAATTATTAGTACATTTTGCCCCAAATATTTTCATATTTGAATAGGTTTTAGCATCTGAAAATATAAGTTATGACAAGTATCAACTGGTCTCAGGTTGAGACCGTTTGGGAGATCAATTCAGCTGAGATCCCTTGAGATCATCACAACTGAGAAACACCCATAGCCCCCAAAACGGTCGCATCTCAGTCTCAGCCTGAGATCCATAGAGATCATCTCAACTGAAAAACAGTTTGCCTTTCAAACGGTCTCAACTTGAGATCGTCTCGACTGAAAAACAGGGCCCTGGATTGAATTGATGATTGTCATTATTTAAAAATCACCAGGACCAGTGACGCTACTGTGCATTCAGGCTATGCCTTTAACGGTTCAGTGAGAATTCTCCCACTTCCCAACTATCTCCGCCCTAAGTTTCCGCAACGTATCATCTCGCTAACTGGCCTAAGTAGCCAACGTTCCGTATGCTCAATGTCACTACATCCAGTGGTTTTCTAAGAGTTTAGTAGTTTATTTTGTTGCCATGGTAAACGATCGCGTTGCTATGGTAATCCGATACCCTAACGACGAGTGTCCAGAAATAGACCAGTGGCGTCGGAGAACGGCTGGTCCCTATACACTTTCTATGCGGTACAGCAGACGTTGCGTGTACCAGCTCCGATGTGGTCGCTAAATTTAGAAGAGAGCGCCGGGAGCAACACGTGCTCCAGGGTATATGGAGTAGATGAGGTAGGGTATGAGTGGGCGCATGTAGGGGGAGCCATGACATTACGGTGCCATCAGTCTAACCAACGCAGGGTTTCTGACCACTATGTTGCACTGGGCCATCATTCGGACGACGCGGGCGTCCCTTGAGTAGAGATGATTAGATAGATTTTATCTTATCCAGGGTCAGAGGTCATTACGGGTTGTGTCTGTATGGGGAGTTTTAATTAACTATTCATGCTCATCACAGCGAAGGGTGCCTGGCATCCAACTGGCCTCTCCCTGGTCTCCCAGAACCTGTTCCAGATACAGTGGGAAGTAGAAAATGGGCCTACGAAACCCCACAGACCTTCAGAGAGTCGGGGGATAAAGTTCATAAAGCTAGGGGCAGAGGTTGGAAAGGGAGCTAGGAGGGCCGGGTGACCGGAGCTCAACCATCGCATAACTGCAGCAGAGAATACCGTTTGGTTTGCTTATTATGCTATTTATACGCGTACCTTACAGATTCGTTCTTATCAATACAATTTAAAGGCAAGAAAGGAGTGTCCCAGCTATGAAACATATCTGTAGATATATATATCTTAAATAGGGCCTACATTAGATCCAATGAGTAACGGTAACTTGATATTTGTTTTACATATGTTGATCATTTTATGGATTTTTGCCCCAGTGGGAGGTCCTCAAGGCTAAGACACAACACCTCTATGTAATAAAAATAGTCGAGGGGTGGAGTAAGTGAAATGTAGACTATAAGATCGTAAGCAAATTGCACCAATACACCCAGCCTACTTAGTTTTTAGTGAAAACTCCAGCACCGCACCAGCACATTCTTTTCTTTTCCCTGAATCTATTCGGTTCGTGTTTTTCTCTAAACCTGGAGACAGTTCGTGGCTGTAGTTTTTCCCCAAGGCCCAACTGCTCCTCATGCTGCTGACGTGCCTGGAAGTAATGTACGGGCGACAGCACTCCTAAGAGCGGAGCGGCAGATGGCTGCCCCAGCGGTGGGCGGTGGGCGACGGGGGGTACCCTCGGGCGGGTGCTGTGCGTGAACGGCGGTCGGTTGGCTGGAGGTGGAGGCTGATGGGTGGCCAAACATAATCCATTCAACTGATTAAAAAGTAGCGGTATATACATGACTACTTCATATAGTGGACAGCATACCCAATTATTTTTCGGGGTAAATAAAGCTTTGGAATCGGGATTGTATTTAGAGATTGAGGCATATTCCTTCGACCCCGGGATACATGCCCTCGGGTGAGTAAGTAGCTTGTTCCCTGCACTCCAACACGGAATGAACTCGACCACCGGGAACAAGTTAGTGCGTCTGTGGCGTTCGTACCGGAGCACGCCAAAATGGCCCATCACTTTGTCTTGTGTCTATGCGGTGCTTATATCGTCAAAATACCCCCGTAGAAATATAACAGGGAGAATGGCACGGTAAAAAGCTGATGTGGACCCTACATAATCTCACCATAACTATCATCAATACTATATAGTACTGAAAGCGTGTGAAAAAAGGCCAACCATGGCATGGAATCTATGGTAATTGTTGCAAATTATTTAACTGCGCTACAAGGTAAGGTTGGTTGCGTGAAATATCCTATATCAAATTATAAACTTTCATCATTTGATTTATATCAATAGTTCATTGTCTTTATGAAAGCGTGGTGTGAATATGGTGCGGGGACTCGTATACTTTAACACTAACTATTACAGGTGCTCTAGAGAAGACTGCAGAAGAGTCGTGACTTGAATGATAGCCGTATCATTTAATTCTGGACGCTACATTGTCAACCTGCTTAAAAGTATTTATGATTCAATAGGACTGGATTGCCCCTGATGAAATCATTGATTACATACATGTGTACCTCCAGAAGACCGTCAATTCCAGCCCAATATACATTAGAGGGCCTTTCACTCAATAACATATGGCGCCCCACTGCACCCTGGAGGATAAGACGCCACCTTTGCCTTGTGTATTATAGCCGGTTTCTGCAGGCGAAGCTGAATCAACAACTTTTATCGGGGATGATTCACTTTTCGGATAAATACGATTCGGAACTGGAAACCACATCTAGATAGGTCTTAACACCCACTGTAAACCATCAAGAACTGTTACTAATAAAACGAGGTAGCCGTTATACTATAATTTCTTTGTTTCGCAAAGTTCTGAAGGTGTCCATTTATCGAGACCTTTTAACTACATCTAACATCTTGTAACTTTATTATGAAACTTTCGTGGAAAGGTGGCTTAGACTGTTAAAGGTTTTGGTATCACGATTTGATGAACCATTGAGTCAAATTGTTACCAAGGCAGTTGCGACATAATAAGCGCAAAGGAAAACCGTTACTTTACAGGATTTACTTCATAGAATCATTCTTACGCACAACAATTTAGATATAGGTATCATTTTCTCTGAAAACATGTATGTGGACAAAAAATACATAATATGTATCGGTACCACATCCAGTTACCGTTAAATGCATTTCAACTGGCATCTCTTGGACACGATATAAAACATGGTGTATATATACCTTGCCTTGCACTACCGAGGAACAAAGAACGAACATACCGTTATTCCTGTGCGGTATATTTACATCCCATGATAGTTATTACATCCCATGATAGCTATTAAGGAGGGGAGGGTCGAGATCAAGTTACCTCCAATATAATGAAGTCTCGTTGGTCACATTTCTCTCTTGGCCATTGAGATAGTCTGACAACTTCACAACCTCACCACATAGGCCTATACTCCAAGCTTATATCCACTAGGATGTTTATTCTCTACCTGCCCACCCTTGCACTATCCGGCCATTCTGCATTATTCACTGTACCCCTTGCCTCCAATCCATACGTCCAGCATATCTGAACGTGAAACACCCATACGGCCTACTACATATCCCTCATTCGTCAAATCCCAGGTCACTGTTACATTTCTAAATGGCAGATTAAAAGTGGGTGGAGACTCCCAATTTCCCATATTGGATTATTATAAAGTCCAACCAGGGTTGGGGATAGATGCCGAGTTCCTTTCGACCTAATATTATTAAAACTCTGCGTGGATGGTCACTTTATCCATGCAACGTCCACTTCTTCCCCTCACCATTCCGCTTACCCGTTCTACGTCTGTCTCCCTCCCATATGTCATCACACTGCGCCGCTCGATTATCTCAGGCCCAAAACATTTGCCCCCTGTTGTGAGTCCCTAGTAGCTCAGAGGATTAGGAGTGGCTCGTGCAGGCGGCGGCGGGAGGCGGCCGGCCGGCGCAGGTGTCTGAGGAGCAGCTAGTTCTGCGCTCTCAGGCCTTCCATCTACCACCGCCTCCCTCCTATATCTATACAGTAACACATACATGGTATCCAGTATCGCTCACGCCTACACTTACCCCTCTGATCTTCCAGTAGCCCAGCGTAGGTTTGTCTCCCATGGTTACACAGTAGCTCGTGGAAACCAGTGCCTAGCACAGAGAAAGACGCTGTGGATTAAGTTCCACCGACGAGTTCCGTCCTAGCTGCGCGTTGCTCCGGATGTCACCGGAAGTGGAAGGCAGGCCAGCGCGAGGCCCGACGGGAGGCACACCGCAAGAACAGCGGCCTCAGGTGGAGATAGCCACATGTCCGATTTCCAGGCGAATGGGGCAGTTTTGGCTGAGATAATAATTGTCCATATCGTTGTTTTTGCATTTTTTCCTAATATTGTGAACATTTAAATGATTTTATCTTTAATAATGTTTCAATAACAAAATTCTGATTTATCTAAAAAATTATTTATGTCCAAGACTGGAAGGAATATAACTTTATATCCGCTTATGAATTTAGAATAATTCCAACGTGCCTTTTTTTTTATGCATTATCTATGGGGAGCTTGTCAGAGAAAACCTTCAAATCATGGAAGTAACAATGCATATGTGTTTATAGGGAAATTGGGTACTGAAACAATATGGGGTTGAGATACACTGGTTCTATTGAGGCTTTTGAATAGTGAGAAAAATAATTCTGTGTTTCATAGAGTTTGATTTAGTCGAATGAACGCTCGTACAAAGTCACATATAACTATGTTGGATGTATAGATATAGGAACCTATCATTGGAAGAAGTGGGAAGTAATAGTAAGATTAATTATATTAACTAGCACTAAACATCCAGAGGTATTGTTTTGTATTGTGATTTCCTATTATGTTATGTATGTCAACGTTTTGTGATGTCCTTGGGTTAGTGTCCATTGTATAACTACCTCAACAGGTATATTAATTACGAGATGCTATTGCAAAGAACACTAAGAACTTGAGATTATTGCACCGAGTCAAATGGCCAGTAATAAACAACTAATTCATACCAATCTTACCTCACATGGGATGCATATTGCTGAGAATTACTATATGTATGTATTCATGAGTTTTGTTCACTGGTGCAAGGAAGAACGTCCAACTGGGTGATTGTATTTTATCCTCTTTTTGAATTAAAAAAAAACAACAACGAAACCCCCCCCCCCCCTGGTTTCAGATATTTCCCTGAAATCTGACATCCATGGTAATACAGATGGTTGCCGCTCAACACCACCTAATGGTACGTTGGTCAGTGAGGCCGTCACACGGATAAACATGGCTGTGTCCGGCAACCTGCCTATAGAGACATACTGCAATCACACCTAGAGTCTGACCCGGTGGGTATGATTGCAGGCGTGTTGTGTTTTTGACATGAAAATGCTTGAACAAACTACGGTATTGTAAAATGTATTATTGCGTCGATATGCATGTATCACACACCAAATTTGAGCTGGAATACCATAGAATACGATGGCATCACTGTTCTTTTTCTGGAACCTAAACGGCGGAAAGAATACTTTGTCAGGTCTTTGTTTGGCTGTAGGCATTGCGTAACCAAGTACATGCGGTGCGACACCAGCCTGTGGACAAAGGTCTATCGGGGTTGGTCTATGTCAACCTACCCCACTCTTCCTCGCAGATATCACCAACAGCAACCCCTTTTTTCTGGAATACATGTTATTATGTAATCATTGACTTTGGTGATGATGGGATGTGTGGGTGTCAATTACACAGGTTACATGGCTCCATCTCGCCGGGAATATTAGGTAAGGAAGGATGGGGTTTGACTGAATCCCTTGTAAAGTAGATATGTATGTGTGCTGTAAATGACAACAAGAAGGGTGTGAAGTAGTTGTAAAGGAGTATGATAGTAACATAGGTTATAAGTATTAGATGTTCTTATCCATCCATTGTCTCTTGACGAATAATCTGCTACTTGTTCATTATATTCCTCTGACAATTTCCCTCTTCTATAGACCTTTATAGGGGTGGGTGGGTGGAGGCTGCGGTTGAGGAGAGGGTATTCACCGTTGAAGTGGGGGGGGGGGGGGGTGTTTGCGATATTTGCCTGATGACTGAGTGTGTGAATGTAATATGCAGTATCTGTTTAGATTATCTGCGGAGAGAGGGAAATTTGGTGGGTTAAACAAGCATATCGCCTCAGAAATACCGGTACTCCAGATATGGTTTAGATAAAACTGGAACATCCTGTAGAGATTACTATAGATGCCCAATAGAACAGCGGCGCATGCCTGGGTATCATAGACCTATATCAATGGAAAGACCAGAAAAGATTATCAACTCTGTAGTTTGGATGGCCATCCTTGATATTCCAAATGTAACAATACCCTACTTTTTTCCAACAGTCCTATATCGCGAGAAAAAACACTAACACAACTCTTGCAATCACACATTCCTTTTACACTCTAGATGAAATTGCAATGAATCGCATAGGCACGAGGCTAGACTCAGCAGTGTTTGACTGATGTAGACTGTATTGTCTTACCCCTCATTTATATACCTCTAGACTTAACATAGTGTCACTGTATGCCACGGTTATACCATAAAATATTTATACGCCACTGGTGACATGAAATCAAAAGCATGTGAGAGGGTAGGATTAAATGTAAACATCACTGAAATCTATAAAATTGTTTACATAAGGTTCATTGTCTTCTGCTATAGATATCACTCAGCTCCGCTTCATGATATTTCGCGAAAACAACTCACGCCATGGGCACTGACCAATCAGAGCCGTGCTCTCTGTACACTTTCATGGACCGTATAGCGACAACTTAACTAAAGCACTGGTTCCACCAACACACAAGATATAACCAGATTAGTCACGATTTGGTTGTCTTGCTATATCTTGCTAGGTTTTGAATAACCGCGTGTTTATTTGCCGCAATGTATCTTGAGGTGTCATGGTGGTGGAGCACAAAAATATACACATCACACCTCACGCTATGACACTGTAAGATATTACTAGATATACCAAGATGTACCATGTCAAATCCATTGTGTTGTGGGAAACCAGCCCTTTAACTTAGCCGCACTTATCAGTAACTCATTCAATGCAACACTCAAGTGTACCGCAATAAACTACATCATGACTAAATGAATAACAATCTAAATCTCGTAATGCGAGCTAATATTTTATTTTCAACATAACATTTGTACATCTTTCTGTTATCTCTCTTATTCACAGAACATTGGGGTCCCACATTCAACCTTACACAACTTGTAGATTACGATCTATATATATATATTATATAAACAGCCTAATATAAATAAGGATGCGCCATTCCCCTATCAGTTCTGCAGCACCAAAATACAGGGTCGGATTTCAAGAAACAATTTCATCCGAACTTGAAAGGCACAATACGTCTATGGCTTTTGCAAATGAAATACATGTCCGCCAAAAGAATTGTCAACTACATTACTGTGTAGCACACATTGTAATTTACATTCTAAATATACAAATTTGCTCTATTAAAACTGGCTAATTCCGCATTATATCTACATTACATATATACATTTAGCATACACAGCAGAAAAGAATCGACAAGATTGGTACAAACAGGTCATGAACTGCAGGATAGTGAACATTAATAGCAATCAGTTAAAATATAACAAAAGTTAGCGTCAACCAGCTAAACACTCCTAACGCATGAGTACACTGGTTTAGCATGGCAGAAATAACTTACAAATACATGCAAGCTTTAACATGTAAAACAATTCTAACATATAAAATAAGTACGTGTTTCCTAGACAGTTAACCCCTGAACGGAAAGCGTGAATGAAAATGTTAATGTGGTAAACACTTCTATAGTTGAACTGCTCTTTAACAATAAGAACACATCCTGTCATTAAGGACAATAGTATGATTAGTGCCAGATTCCTATGGCTTAAGATTCCAGAGTTTATCTGGTTTCTAATAATAATGCGCGAAATATGGAACTATTTTCATCATATTGTATATTTAGGCTCGGTATTTTCTGAATATGACATGTGTACAATTACACCTACATATATCAATATTGAGAGGCAGGGTACATAAATTATAACAGCAAAGTCAAATCATCCAATGTACGACACTGGCATCACAATTATTCTTCGACCAATCATTGATGTCATTCCTGTAAGGCACATTTTCTGAATATAAGATGTTCATAGAAAAAGATAACACCAGATAAATTAGTGAAAATAGAACTTATTTAGGCTATATATATGCTGATGCACAGATTATAATATACATTTGCACTAATGTCTCACACTTTCTGGTTTGTCATACGGACTACCTCCCTGCACACTGTACAGAACTGATAGTCCCTGCACTCCGCACCACGGGACTGGTTAAAAATGACGTTTTTAATCATTTACCGATATATGATGATAAAGAGACATAGTGGGTGTGTCTGAATTACATCTGTTCCTTCTTGTTTCGTGTAGGAAATATTCACCTCGATCTTCAAACTCGGTGAATATTCTAAACGAAATAGAACGAGCAAATTCCATTCAGCCACACTAACCATGATTCCCTATAGTCTTTTCAGACTAGCATGCCATAGTTGGTTTAGTATATCATAGTATATCAAGTGGTATCTTATATTACGGAAGATTTAGTGTGCAAGTCTCGTTCATGGATTCGGCAAGATGTCAAGTTTTGAGTTCCTAACGGCCAGAGGCAAGAGGGCAGATACAGTATCCACCAAATTTGTTATCAAAATATAACATGAAGTAAAATGATTTGTGCTTGCATGATCATATCCAATCCCCTTTCCACCATGTTCAGTGTTGAAACTTGGATATGAATTTCTAGTATCTTTTATTGTATGATAATTTTCTTAGCTCTATTTTTGAGACATTTTTTACATAGTATGGTGGCAAGTGGTACGTCTATATGATAAATGTTTTTCTTATCTAAGGTGCATATATATAACAATATGCGAAAAGATAGGATGTATAAGACTTTGTTAATATATCCTATAAACAAAATAAAACTCAAATTTGGAAGACCCTATATGCCTACATACCGTTATCGGACAGAAAAACCCGCAATAACATTAAATGAAGACGACGTACATCTAGCATCTTGGTTGATGTAAATCTGGTAGGAAGAGATCTTCAAAGCAAATCAGAGTCTGACTCTTGAGACTCGAAGCCACCACTCATCAATGGATGGACCAAAGGAGGTCGTTCTACCCTCTTTGGATGGACATATTAAAGATTCTCCGACAGGAACACGTAAAGCACAATTGTGTTCATGTTCACATTACATACAAGACAACCACGTTTACAATTCTAAATGCAATTCATGTTTCACTATCTGTGCCATTAAAGCACTTGGGCACATGTACTGGTTCACTCAAAGTCAGGAACATTTTTTCCTTCTACCAAACCACGGTGATCAAACATAAAGAGAAAATGGACTCACATGTAGTAACAGTAATTTTGATTATGTCAGGTAAATTTAATTATTTTGCAAAAATAGGAATAAAATTAAAAAAATCTTCATCTTCTAACACTCCCATCAATGTACGGATCATATTTCTTTTGGTTATTTGTTCGTAAAAAAGTTCATACACTGGCACAGCACCGTCAACCTTACTCCCGTTTCTTCTGCAGGTTTCTAATTTTCAAATATCTTAGGTGCGATAATCAGAATAAATATATCTAACATAACCTGCGTGTTGTATTGAATAAATAAGTGGGTTAACATGAGCTGTTATCAATTGAATGAGACAAATGAGACAGGCAACTAACTTGTATATTGTACGTGGGGCTAAGCAAAATGCCCTAAGTCTTCCAATCTAATGTTAAATCTGAGACACGACCAGCTGAATGAAATGTCACAAACAACTTATATGTACATGACTTAAAGAATCGTGATGAATATAATATCTCGAGAGATAATACCGTGAGTAAGCTCCCATCTACTGCACACTGGAAGAGGGATGATTTTTACATCATCCCAACCTCAAGTGAACTGCAACGGTCTGTGGGCGAAAATAACGTTTACAGAAATGGGCGACTCGAAAAAGATAAACATGTCCCAGCAATATATTTGAAGTAAACGAGGTCTTACTGGGTATATCATTGTATTCCATACAACTCTGGTTAATAGAGAATTCTTGCAAATAGATGGACGTTGGATATATATATATATATATATATATATATATATATATATATATATATATATATATATATATATATATATATATATATATATATTTGTATATATATATTCTGGTCTATCTCCCAGTGGAATACTGTCGGGCTAGAGGAGTTGTTTCCATAGCAACAAAGTGTGAACTATAGCGACCCATCCTCTCCGTCGACTCAATCCATCATTGGAGAAGCCACCTCCAATTCGCGCTGTTTCTGCATCAGACCCTGTCACAAAAAAAGATCAACAAATATAAGTTTGAGTACAATATGGATGTAATAGGAAAAACATATTGGCACCCGTATTGAAACCTATTATGGGGCACAAGGGCACATACTTTATTCATGAAATATTTCTTGAATTGAATTGGTGAAGAAGTCGAGGACATGGCCTTCTCATGGGTATTGTAAACTTGCACGAAAAATAGTTTGAATGTAGCATGGAGTACAATATGATATAAATGAGCTTAAACAAGGTCTACCTTCCCCCACACACAATTCATCACTGTTATACATCAATGAAACATAATACTAATTCCTGGGGTAGATATATTTATTCTCCTGTGAAGCAGGAGACAAACCGAAACTTATATAATTGTTTCCAGCCGAATCAATAAAGCAGATAGTGACCGTAAAGTCTGGTTACATGAGAATAGGGAAAGTGATTCCAGTCATTCATCGACAGGGAAATAATTAAGGTGGGACAGGCCGTCAACTCACCCTGCGGAGATCAGAGAGCTGCTGGAGAATGCGGTCTTGTCGTCCTGTTGGGTGGCCAGTCACCAGGGAAGGGTTGAGGATTGGATCCTGATCCTAGTGTGAATACAGAATAGATGGTTAGCAGCTGCATGTTGGCTTGATATCATTAATCTTGATACCAAAAAAATTCCTGGGTCCTCATTTTAGGTAGAATATTCTACCTGTGGTGAGCCGCCAAAATCACAACAAATCAGACAGTACCGCCTGCAAAGGATTGTCGACAAAAGCTGATCAATCAGCTTTTGCTGGCTCTGATCCACAGCCAGTAGGTTGGTTTGATGCGAGTATGGCTCCAACGTTGACTGTTTCCTCGCCTCCACCCCAATGGATGTGGTGAGGGATGTGTTAGCTTGAGCAGGTGATACCCGTGAGGGGTAAACCTATGAGTGGAGGCCGAAAATTCAGACAATTTTGAAAGATTAGTCATAGCACCAGAGTTTGTTTTGGTAGTTTAACGTCCAATTTATTCAATAACACTTTTGCACCAGAGGGTGTTGGACACATTCATAAGGTCAATGGTTTTCTTTATTTACCGTTATTATTCAGTTAAACGCAGTATTTAGCGGAAATTGAAGAGCTGTCAATCTCCGTACTCTCCAAATCTCAACATCAATGATTCTGTGACGCTCTGGTCGACCATAGTGGCAGTCCTCGAAAATAGAATGGGTTTTCTTTCAAAAAGATAAATAATGGTCTGATTTGGACATAAAAAGCAAATGAACGTCTAATTTGACAGATTCTGGTCATAAAAAAGGCAAAAGAAAGGATTGATCTGCTTCAACGGAAGTGCTGGTAATAGCCGAGTTTGGCTTTACCACATTTGAAGCGCTCCCTCTCGTACGAATGGGGAACTCAACTAGCATGTTAATACAGCCAACGTCCACCAGACAGCGTGGCGGTACCATCATCCCTGCCGGCACCGGTCAAGTACCCGGCTTGGTGGAAGTGGTCGCTGGACACCTGCCGGCCACCCTGAGGGTCCCATGTGGTTGTTGTCCGGCTAGAAGAAAGTCGTTGGTGAAAGACCTTGGAGAATTTGCACATTTCCAGTCAGCAGGTCGCTCAGCACCAGCGGAGGTGGCCAGCCTGCCCGGTTGATAAAGGCCTAACCCCTTTATCCAACCACAAAACCGTCCTTACTATTTTACCCAAATTATAATCGATGTAAAAAAAAAAATTAGATAGCGGTTTTCTATGGGAATATTTCACTATATTCCTTTACACAATAACAATATGTTTTAGAGAAGAACTACCACAACTTAAGTAACGAAATAAATTACCTTCTTCCAATCAGCTTCTGGCATTTGCGGCATCTCTGGTATACCTTCGGAGATCTGGCGGTCCTCATAGTTGGGCATTTTGATACCATAGTTCGCTGGCTGAATACCGTGAACATATGCCTTCCGTGCCTTCCCCACAGCCGTGGCCTCCCGGGACAGCGGCAGCGGCTCCTCCGCCATCTCCGGGTCCAGAATGTTCGCCGTCCGTATGAAGGGTACGAAGTCACCGTCCGGCTTGGGCGGCGCTAGCGGGTCGTTGTCTTTGTACTTTTGCCGCTGTGAGTCCTGCTTCAGGTTGCTGGGCTTAGTGATCTCGTAGGCATGCGCGTCGATGTTGTAATTGTTCTCTAAGCGGAGCTTGACTGCCGGGATGGGCGGAGAGTTGGACCTGAAGCTGTTGATGGGAGGATCCGGCTCCTGCTGCCGGAGAGTGGGGACAGGAGGCGACGAACTACGGTAACCATTCACTAAGGGTGGCTGGTTCTCCTGGGCCTCCCGTGGAGTTCTCCTTTGACCTTGAGACCTGTGAGTGTCTGCCCTTGACCTGTGGCTCACAGGCGCCCGTCCCGTCTCTGGTGACGAGGCACGTTTCTGTTGTAGTGTGGGTACTGGAGGTGACTGTTGATTTGACCTTGGCCGCAACACCGGCACAGGAGGCGATGACCCCCTTCTACTACCTGCTAGTGACCTTGACCTCCCATCACCTTGCCCTCCTTTGCCTTGACCCCCTCGTCCTCGCCCACCTCCTTGATCTCGTGTACCCTGTTCCCCTTGACCCTGATTCCTATCCCTTGATTTTGAGCGGGCCCGGAGTGTTGTAGTTGACTTTTGCTTTGCCCTCGCCATCGTCCTCTCCGCCATGTCTAAAAGCTCCTGCTGTCTTTGCAGTTTTTGCGCTTCCCTCTGCTGTTTTCGTTTTTCAAAATAGGGGTCTTTCTCTGACTGTTTCACAACCTTTTTGGTTTGTGTACCTCCTCCCCATCTTGGGCGTTGTGACAGTTTTTTTGGTTCCTTTTTGGTTTCTTCTTTTTGTTCAGAACTTTTTATCCTTACCTTTTTCGTGTTATTGCCTGTTTTAAATGGTCCTTTGAATTCAATCTCAGTCGTACTTTCTCTACTTAGGTTTATGTCCTGAATCATTCCATTCAAGTCCGAATCTAGAAAAATAAAAATAATGTATATGTTGTAAGATAAGTTGGGAAACGTGATTAAATGTGATATTCTGGGAGATATACTGATAAGAATTTTTGAATAACAGAAATGTGATACGATTTTCAAAATATCATTGGTTAAAGAGTTTGATGAAAATATTAACGGATAAACCATTTCATGCTCTTTTATCAATTAGCTTCATTACAAATTTATATAGATCCATAAACCAACTAGTTGACTGTTTTATCTAGTTAAACAGTTGTTGACTGCTGACGTGACTTCTAGAGCAGACCTTAAAGCAGAACGTTTTGACACAGACCAGAACCGTTGCTGTCTTTAGCAGTGGGAAGTTACCAAAGAAGGATATAGAACTAATAGTAAAGAAGACGAGGCAACGTCTGTTCCCTAGGCTGATGCTACCTTGAGTGACAGTTTAAGAACTGTGCCTAACCACCATAACCATGTACACTGGTGGGTGTGACATCACTGGGTGATGTCACACCTCCTCTCCCTGTGGTCGCCAGGCAAAACGCCTAGAGACCAACCTTGTGGATATGCAGAGAAGACTGCTATTAACAGATATGCTCAAGAAAAGGGCAAACAGACAACAGAGTTTCCTGTTGGGGGAGGGGGGTTCAAGGTTTCGCCGTAATTGGCTCATCAGGCATCATAAAGCGCTTATAGGGTTTCAAGGTGATCAAGAGAGCTTGAGCTTATGATTATTGTGAATGTGGAATTAGACTTATGAATAAGTTTTCTTCATTAGTCTGTTGAGACCAGTGTTGGGTTACAACCCATCCTTTGAGGAGATGAGTGATCCATGGGGACTTTAAATTATATGCTCCTATGCAGAGTTCCGCCACCTGTATACTTAGAAAAAAAAGGATATAGAACTACATGCGTATAGATTGTTTATGTCTGTGTCCACTATAAATTTGTTCCTGCAAAAGGTGCCCCCAAAACCTCTTGCCGATCACTACATTCTAAATGTATGAAGAACGATATACCTGTTTGTACACCGAATTCCCGGCGTGGAGACATTGGGTCTGAGAACGGCTGACTCGGGGCTCCCTTGTATTTGGTAGGGACAATGACCTTGTCCTGTTGGTAGGGGTCATGGCCTATTGATGACGTAACGGCAACGTCACGTGGCGTGATGTCGATACCGGGGACGCTGGTAGGGGCCACGTGCATGACAGAGGGCGCGGCGCGAGGCGTCATCTTAGCTGTAAAGTTTCAAGGCACATACTTTTACTGCTTGGACAGGTGATAAGAGGTTGTTATTTCAGAAACAATTAGAAATGTTATACATTCATTCAAGGAAACCGGCTATAATATCACATATGTTGCAATAATAATTTTATAATGCTGTTAGTAGGTCTATATCCAAAGAACAATTTGGTTGTTAGAGTAAGAGCAGTCATCTCACAAACAAATTGAAATATGACTCAATACCTCAAACTATAAACTACACCACTGGCACAAAGGTAGATCAAACGTGGGTCTATAAAATGCATCTTATTCATTAACACATGGTTTGAATCTCTTGTAGAGAGCTCGACAATTTAATGCTGAAAGACTAGATACAGAATATTATAGAACACGTAGTGTAAAACCTGTGCCGTCATGCATAAACAATGTGTGTACTTTTATGGGTTCTCAATACGTCTGAAACAGGCCAATAAAAACGTAGGTGCTCCATTTTCCATGTTGCCCGTAGAGATATCAAATGTTGGCACAACATTGAAAGCATAGACATAACGCATATCTATAGTAAAGGTAAACAACACAGAAATAGCGCATGCTATCAGTGCACATCACAACGGCATCAGGCAAGCATGTAATTTCTCCACGAGATGACACCCGAGATATTCAATTTACACAATAGGACGCTACAGTTTCAAATGTCTACATAGCGACAGTTGTCTGATAGAAAGGAAACGACCCTGCGTAAAGCCAACATATACAAAAAACAATGCAGTATTTGTTCAAGTGTGTGAATGTTTTTGACACATATCTACCAGATAGGACATTGAATAACAACAAATGCCATGTTTAGAATATCTTTGATGGTGGATGATGGATTAAGAAAAACAGAGTTAGGAACTAGAGAGTATTTTTCAAAAAGAAAGATATCAGTTAATTATTTCGTCACAAAAATATCGCATTGTTTCATTGTGTGCCCACACGGGGTTGCGTTTCTCAAATGATGGAGCGTCCCACTTTGTACCTGCAGAGGGCCTTGTGGTGAGAGCAACCTCGGCCACCGAGGCGTCTATGTCAGCCGTGAAATTAACCAGTGAGCACATTTATGAACAAAATGTATGTAAAAAAACATTAAGTATCATCGTCAGCTTAGTATTTGCGAACAAAGGTTAGATTAAAATACTTTTTGTGCAAACTAGAAAGAAAATAATCACGGAAGTTTCACCAAGGGCGCATTGTTTTAGTTAACCTGGAATTTGCAATGACATTGCATGCCTCCATATGGCTTACAATGTGAGTAAAAAGCTAGGGAGAGACTGGGTAAACGATGAACTGCCAGTCAGCTTTAACTACAAATATATTCTCATAATGCTTTCTAGAATTGGGCAGAATCAATGCTATATTACTTGGTGTAGTTCTCTGATGATAGACATATTCGGTATGTAAGATGAGCAAAAAATGATTAGCATAGCCACTCTGGAAGCTCTGTACTACAGGCAGCTGACACACCCTTACGAACCATAGCCATGAACAACTCTGGACTTAGTGCAGGTGGGGCGGGGTGGCAGTGATCCAGGTACCTGCAGGACTATACAAAATAGCGTTGGGATTTTTTTTGACTAGCATTGTATCAGAGGGGATATAGGACCTAAGCACATTTTTTTACGATTCGGTTGACAAGTTAAAAGATATTTCAAATTATACTTGGGCTTATATTCACAACCTGAGTAGAGAGAGTTGCAAAATGATGAAAAAAAACCAACATGGAACAAAAATAAACATGGAAAAAATAGGCTGCCACCTATTATTCAGTAAAGGGCCTGAGTAGTCGACCTGTATTATTTCGGTTAACTGCTTAAGTGTTTCTATGTCGGGGGTATTTACTCGAGAGGAATGGAAGTAAAAAAAACTCATTTTCAGGATTTACCAACATATTATCTTAGTTTTAGCGAAATTTTGTTATATACACTTGAATTACATAGTGTCAGCTATCACAAAGTCCTCCATGATGATTCTTATGATTATAGCTTCAATTCATCTCCTAGCATAGTAATTTCGCCTACAGCAATAACGGAAACAGAATTCTTTGAAATAGCATACCAAGCAACTGTGCTAAAATGAACATAAGAAATATGAACATTTAATAAACCATTACTTGCACTATATAAAAGAACAAGCTACACCATACAGATTCGTGATTTGTGCCTACCAAGTAACTGTGCTAAATTGAATATGAAAAAATAAACATTCAATAAACCATTAAAAAAAATAACTACAACATATATCCGGGATTTGTGTCTCTGGAGTTAATCTAATGTGAGACAGCTGTGCTGCTCATGTACATATAGAGTTTAAGAAACCTTAATTAGGAAAAGTCATCGTTAAGGTGTCCGAATTATTCAATTTAAACATACTACTATAACCAGGATATAAAAGGAATTAGCATGGACAAGAGCTAAGAGTGCATTTTAAAATAGAAATATTGGCATTTAAAGGCCAAATTAGCAGGTGGACACATTTAAATCTCAATACAAGGTCCACCAATAATTAATTACTATGAGATTAAGGAAGCCCCCCAGGAGTTGGAAGGAATTGGAGGTATAGGGGAGGGGGAAAGAGAGGTGTTGGGTTACCATAGGAGAAACATACAAGTTTTGTGCATATCTTACAAGTCTTTGATTAGTGGGCCTGTCAGGTGTTTGGGGAAGTTCATAAAGTAGTTTGTCTTTTTTAAATCAATGTCAAAATACTAAATAATAAAACTAGGATATTGCATTACCATAAAACTTCTCCAGAAAAAAAGAAATCATATACCTAACTGTATTTAGTTATGGCTCCATCTAGTGTTAGTTTGACATACTACAGGCTCCATGTTCAAAGTGAGGCTGAGCTTCAACCAGAAACTTAGTGTTCTTATAAGGATATAGGTATAGGGCATGTGCTAATATGCTTGGAGAGTGACAGGAACTAGAGTCCTCTGGGGGAACATGATTGCACTAAAATTCAAAGATGGCTGATACCCCCCCCCCCCCCACCCCCTTGCTCTGAAATTAGGCAAAAATACATGAATATCATGCCAAATACAAGTTTAACCTAAATAATGACACTTCCTAGAGGGTAAGTAACTGTCAGTGCCACTTATGGAGATGGTAAATGTTACACCAATGCTCACTGTAAATCATTATTGAGTAAACATCTGTTTGAGTATGCCCATTTCACTCAAACCCCCCCCCCCCCCCCCCACTTTCAACAAATACTTGAATATCTCAGTAAATATAGAATCTACCTTGAAAATTCCACTTCCTAGCACCTACTGTTTTTTATTCTCTTTCTAATGAGGCATATTATATTATGATTGAACCAGTTTAAGGGGCAGAAATATGTGCATAAAGGAGTTCTTAAAAATGGACCTGTGACTACAAATGTCCCCCCCAAACTGAATTCACTATTATCTTAAAATCCATACCAAAATACTAAATATCAAAACTGTATGGCATTGAACCACCATGAAACCTTCTGTCCAAAACAGAAATCATATTCCTATCTGTACTTAGTTAGCTATAAAAGGCAAAAACGTGGTCAGGTCACTTAGTGACTTTACAAGCAGTTGTACTACAGTAGGCTATAGCCATAACCTAAAGACCAACCGTCCACCTGCTAATAAGAATTAAAGGTAAAAAGGTTATTGTTATAATCATAGGGAGCTAAAGTGAACCCGCTGAAACCACAGATACCCATTTACAAAACACCATTCCCGGTGGCCAGTAAGGACGAGTCTTAGTGCTAAACCTATAGGGGTTTGAGGCTAGACTTTTGTATTTGGTATCATTTGTTACTTTTGAAGTGTAGTTTACTAATATCGTCTCTGAATAACTCTGTTTCGAAGCTACGATAACAGTTGTTAAGTTTATCAAAAATATGTATCTAAAAGATGGGAGAATGACACATATAATCTCAAACCTACATAGTCAAAGTACTGAGCACCTATATCTGGAAATGGTGTTTTGTAAACGGGTAAACTGTGGTTTTAGCGGGTTTACTTTGGCTCCCTATTATTAGATCATGATATGAAGTGAATGTGAATATTCAGAAACCTCGCATCAAAAGTGATATTTATTGATGATTAAAAAAGGTAGTATGCTATCTACCATTTGAAATCCCAAAGTGCTAAAGTAGCATACCTTCAAAGTTGGCATTGATGTGAGAGGTGTCATGGCCACCCTCCTGTAGTTTGCGCATGCGCCGCTCGTGACGTTCGCGATGTGCTTGCTCAGCCGAAGCGTCCATGGCCTCTTTCAGTGACTGAACCCGACGTCTCTGCAGCTCCTGTCAACAGCGCACAGCTTTAATTTTTACTCAACTTCGACGCAATATTTAAATAGGGTCAAATCGCGGCAAGGCTGAATCTAAGATATCAGGGGGTACATAAGGTTACTTCTCGAAGTATCTGTGGTTTTTTTTTCCTTCTTCTTCTTTTTTGGTGGGGGGCACCTGGAATTATATAGAAAGATCTGCGGGGATCCAGGAGGCAAAGGGTCGGACTTTTATATCGCTCCAGGAATGTGCCGCTGAACTCCTCCATCCAGAAAGCTTTGAAAGTGTCAAATCATTTTTTCTTTTCTATTCTATGTTACAAAAGGCCGAGAACGACATCCCTACGGCTCAGTCACTACGTTTTCTTATTATTAGTAGTATGGACCTATGACACTACTTTATTCACTTATCAAATCATCGAGTCATAACTCATTCACTAAGTCTCAGTGAGCCCGAAATCATTTATACTGCACCCCTAGCAGCGGGTAGCATTTTCATAGAATTTCGGTCATATAATAATACCTAAAAGGTAGCTATTCTTGTAGGCGCGTAGTTGGCTAGATGACCTACAGGTCAATGTAACCGTGGAATATATACTCTAGTGAATATACTTTACAGGATGTAACAAACAATATGGTATGTATTCTGGCGCTGTACCATCCAGAGTAAATCAGTCGACATCTTTGTCCTCTCTGTCTTGTATATGAGACACTGACATATACACTCACATACAATGTACGCCTTCAGTGGACGTGGTACTTTTTTTAAAATTATTATTTCTTATTTTTCACTTATCTCACACATCTCTCAGATTTAACCCGAGTTTTTCAGATGCAGCTACAGGCTCACTTGCTTACATTTGTTATCGTCATACTTCTCCAAATGATGAAGCATGATATATCATGTGTTCCTCACTCGATACATTGAGTCTGAGACTAACCTCCTTCTCCTTGGCCTTGAGCCGTTCCTGATCGTACATGGTCTGTAGCGAGTCACGCTCGGCCTGTAGTCGCTGCTCCTCGAGCAGCTCCTCCCGTGCGCGCCGTTCCCGTTCCTCCGCCTTCTTCCGCTTGTGTTCCTCCACCTGCGCCTTGACGGCATCCTGTATACAGCCAATACAAAGCAACATGAGATAACAATGTCCCCGAGCCTACTGAATAAAACTATGTATTAGGGTTGTCAGTTGGGGTCATCAGATAAAAAGGGAAATATTCTTTATGTAGAATTTACTGCCTAAAGGCCTGGTTTCATATAGCCGAAAATAGGCCCGATACCTTGCCGGGCCTATTCCCGGCCTCATATCGGGCTATCAAACGATGCTCGCCGGCGTATGGGAAATGTAATCGAGCTGGGGGGTGACTCAGTGATGGTGCATCAGACCAGAGGATTGCCAGGAGCATTAAGCGCCAGTGGAGCATAACCCATGGTAGGAATAGGACTCGGAATAGGACCCATGGATTAGCAGTGGAGCAACATCCCCAGTGGAATTTATATGTACATCGGCCCGAAATACCGCCGATCTACTCCAGGTAAACATTGGATGGTAGTATGGCTATATGAAACACGGCCTTAAGAGAGATAAAGAAAACATGGCAAAAATATTGTTATTCTCCATAGAATGAGTTGGGGTGAATGGGTAGATTTGAACCACTGTTTATTGGTGTGAATGAGGCCCAATATGTACTCCCGTTGTTTTACACAAGAAAAAGTATTTTGATAACCTAAAACCAAAAACAAGATTTCCTTGGGACAGTGATTGTATCATTCAAATTTGTGGATGATAACCTGGTCTAAGGTGGTTTTAGGTAACTCCTATGAGGTGTGTGACATAACTCTGGGTTATGTGTTTTTTTTATTAATTGTCCCCTCTGACAATGAGCTGGAACACCATAGACGACAACATACCTGGTGTTCCTGTTGACGCCGCCATTTCTCCTCCATCTCTCGCCGCGTCTGTTCATCCACATGCCGGTTTTGTCCACGCAGGTGCGATCTGCAACAGGAGTGAGAACATTTCAATAGGTGTGATTATGAGGGGAGTTACCTGGAGAAACACTGTGGATTCTAGGGTCCGATCGATGCGCCCAACAAATACTCATCAATTCAGCTGTTGTATGTGTAATATTTCTGTTACTGACATTGTTCTTGGTGTTTCTGGATTTCTGACTATGCTATATCTGTTATGAAATTCCCCATGAACCAGGCTACATACACAGGGAATCCTATGAAATACTCACAATTCCCCGGAAGCATTGCCGGAGGCGTTCAGATCTAGAGGTGGTTTAGGATCAAAATCCAGCCCAGGCACGTGAGTTGGCACCACCTGGGGAGCGCTGCTGATCCTAAAGTCCTCTGGTGGCGCTTGGTGGTTGGGTGCAGTCTTTTCCGGTGCTGGTGGCGCCACGAAGCGGTCAGCCCACGTATCATGCATCTCTTCCTGCCTCCGTTTCTCCTTCTCTTTCTCCTTCGCCAATCGCTTTTCCTCCATCTGCCGTTCTGCACATGAAAGGTAACGAACTCTCAACTAACCATTGACGGATGGCAAGAAAGGGTTGGTTTGTTGGTTGGTTTCTTCAGTGCGCCAAGGACCGCCGAGGGTATACATTTTATAACAGGAATATCTTACTTAGGGTTTGGCTTTATGGTTTTACGCTATCGGGGCAATAATATTGCTTGTTTGAGTGGTTTAACGTCCAATTTTTTTCAATTAGACTTGGGTAATTATAAAATTCAAGCAGAAATCTCATCCCTACACATTTGTGAGTTTTTTTTACTCCCCACACCACACTGACATTTACAAAATAATTTTATTAACCTCAAGTATGATACAAGGCATTTTCTTGCGGATTCTGTGTTACATGTTTTCATATAATCTTTGTTTTATGCAAGGAAAATAGAATTGTGTATGCTGAAAATGAAAACGGGGATTTTCATGGAAAAGTTGAAAGCTGCCATCTCTGCTGTAAGGTACTATGAGGATATATGTAGGGATGCTCCCAGAAGAGGGATAACGGATGCGGGGTATTAATAGTTTATTATCCTGTGTTTCACTCTATAAAATAAAAACGCTCAAAGCACTGCTCTATAATCTTATATCAATTCGCTTAATCCAATATTGTCTTATCAATTCTGATCAATAGCTAGATAGTATCAAAACTTAGTAGAAAGGATAGAAGACACCTCACCTAACTCGTCCAGCCACGCCCTCTTTTCCCGTTCTTTGACAGACGTGAAGCGATCCCCATCAGGTGCTGCCCCCTGTCAACAAACCAACAATTGATCAGATTTTACCCCGCACCATCAGATACACAAACCCAAGTATGCATAGCGATAGCCCCATAGTATACGGATTATAAAGCAGACAAATCAGATTGCAAGTTATGAAACACCATAAGCTGATGTGAAAACTAACTCAATTATCAGTATCATATTACAGACAGGGCATTATGTGAGGATGATAGCATGAAAGAATACACAAAATGAACATATTTTACACTTATATTGGCAAGGGGTATGATATTTGTTTAAAAATGTTCCGATCAAGATTTATTACGCCATCCATTATTAGCATATTACAGTCAGAAAGCAGTATCCCAAGCAGAAATAGGAAAACTCGAGCATCAGTGCGACTGCATGGTGGACAATATTTAGTTTAACGTACAGGACAATTCTTTTAAATATCTTCTAATATTTTATAAACAATCAAAGAGATCTGTATCTTTCAAAAAGCTGATTACATTTTCACGTTGCTATTATTTCTTAAAGTATTTTCTTCTACTTCATTGACCTTATTGACAGTTCTAGGCACATGGCAGGTTTGACACTTGGAGGGAGTATTCTCCTTTTAGGAGGTAATCGTATCTAAGTCGGAGTGACCTATTCATATAGGACCTAAATCCTCGAAGTTTCTCTTCCTATTCAGACTTAAATGAATGGTGTACAGTTTTTTTCTTATTTGCTTGTTCCAGTCAGATTGCCATTAGCTCATTGTGAATTCTCTTATGTTATGGTAAGTGAAAACCACGAGCTACTCACCCCTAAAACGAAAGAACTCCTGATGGCGGCTGGTTGAGATGAATTCAAGTTTACTGGAGCTTGGTTCACAACTTGTGTCCGTCTCTGTTGTTCAATGACCGCCTGTTGTGTAAGACACGAAACACGATATTAGTCACAAGCATCAATAGCAGAGCGATTTGTGGTAGCCTGCACGGTCAGCCAGTTAGAAGGAACTCTCACAATGTAGAATTCCATTTTGGTTAACATTTATAAAGTAATCACAAGAGACATTATAACGATTTCTGTATATACCGAAATGCATCTCGACTGCGGAGATATATTAGATATACCGTACATGGGTTTCAAGGGATGTAAGAACAGCTCTTTTTTTTTAATTTTTTTTTTTTTTTTATAAAGCAGCTTTTATTTCAATTTCAATTTTTACTACATGATCATGATACACAACAACGGTGTCAAGCTCATTTTTATCTATTGAAGGCTTTTATGTTTCCGTGATAGGTGTAAAGGTAGTGGGACACGAATCTACATTATCAACATGATATATTCTTAAGGCATTCGGGTATAGTGGTAAGTCACCATCTCCACATTGAAACCTCTGAAGCCACTAAATTCAACTTCTAGTCCATAAATCTACACACGAGGGAAAGCACGATATACATATATTATATACGTATATATTATAAAGTGTATTTACAAAAGGATATGTGAGAAAGATCAAAGGAAGTTCACTCCATCAACAGATAACGTACTTTGAAAATACTCCCCCGCCCCTGTCACCTGACTTCACTAAATGGTTTGGATAACTTAAGTTTCTTAATATTAAGTTAACTGTCTCTCCGAAAATAGTGTGTAAAAACGAAAGAGTATTTGTTAATCCTTAATAATGTAGGAAAAACTGAGATATAGCTATTATACCTTAGATAGAACATATACAGTAATGAACAGACATAGTCTTATGTGAATCTAGTTACAAAACAAAGGAAGCCAGTCCACACAGAGGTGAGCAAGGGTTCAGATATGTGGTTTGGAAAAAGGTAGTGTATAATTAGTATACACAGATAATGTTACGATCAGTGTGACCCTCACCCCTGGCCAACACACGTGTACAGAGGCCTTGGACAAGGACATATATGTTTACTATATACCCATGCCATCTGGTCCGTACACTAAAATACGGACCACCTTGCGAAACACGTTTATTAACATATCTGTTATCTGTTATAAAAATTAAATTAATGATTTAAAAAAAAAAATTTGGTATATAGTAAATATATAACGTCCAACCATGCTTGTACAAGTGACAGAACTCTATGATAATTTACGGTTTGTACGGAACTCGGCATAAATGCCTCGTTCCATACAAACCGTAAATTACCATCTCGTTCTGTGACTTGTACAGCATGGTCAGGACGTTCTATTTAAGTACAAACAGCTCTCTAGATGTATTCGGCACGCCTTTGCGACAGCTTAGCCATTCATCCCTTCTAATTGTAATATAAAAATGGCCTTGACAATCTTTGTTCTCAAATATATCCTGCCGTTATTCTACATCTCACAAAAAGTAATTTTCAAAGAACGCTAGTAGGAGTTACAACATCTCACACGAATTAATCTACAATGGAAAAACCACCCGAGACACATTCTGTTTTATGGAGAACTGTTATGGCTAAGAATTTCGAAAGTCTTGGACTGGGGTTAGGCGACACTGACAGGTGCATGAATAATAAAACCATTATATACAGTATACACAAAGAAACCAAACGCATGTGACACAGATCTTCGTAAAGGTATGGCCGTTAATATCTCCACAAACCGGTTGTTGTACTTGAGGTGTCGTTTGAGATCCTGGTAAATTCTGCATGGTAATTAAGAATGAAGAGGTAACGCATAGGGCCAATTAGAAAAACCTTTTGATTTGATACAAAGGTCTATTATTGACATTTCAGTAACTTAAATTTATTTAATACTGTAATGTAATCACACGGAGGTGCCCACTACACCAGTGAAGATACCACATTTCCGTATTCATATCTAGTAAATATTTACGAGATTAAATCTGCGTTTGTACTTATTTCAAAACATAGTGAGGTTCAATATCTAGAATTCAGAGGCTTATCTAACTTGTGGGATATTATCGTAAAACCGGATGAGGTTTAATCTTGTCCACCGTATTCCAAGACTGGAGTTTGGCAAAGTGACTTCATGAGGCGAAGCAGAGTGAAGTCCGCAGTCAAAACTCCAGGAGTGGAATGTGGTGGCCTAGATTAAAACGAATCAGGTTTTGATTTTATCCTACCCTATCTCCTCGATTTTGGAATATTACGTGATAACAATGCTGTATGCCACTAGTGGCATATAAAACTCCGTATGCCAGTCAGCGTGGCATACGGAAACCCAATGTTAAGCCTATGGGATTTTATATTAGGGGTAGGATAAAAAGAGGAATCTAACTGAATACGTTTCTACAATTGCTACTACTACTAATGTGTTCACACGATCCTTAACTTTTCTAGATAGTTTTTGCATAACGGGCTCATACACTTTAATTATAGCCGATTGGTGCTGATAACTACGTTCTTGCTCATGGGATGTCAGCAATGAATTTCCATTTAATTGTATATTCTATAACATAGATCATAGTCTATCATATAAACGTCGTCTACTCATGCCGTCAAGAGTTATCAACAGCAATCGAGGGTTACCGGTATTTATCAAGAGAAATAATCATCAGCTCTCAGAACAATTATTCCATTTCTGCATCTACCTTTCCCGTAACCTGCTTTAGTCAAACGTCCGCCACTAACAACTCGCACCACAGGTAACCACATATCATATCTGAGTCTGCAGTCTCTTATACCTAGCCCCTAATGATATACATGTATACGTGTTCTGGGCACGTCGTTCACCCTTAAGTCACCACTGACCTGTTGAGACTGCCGCACGTCGCCGTCCTCCTGGGTTAGCGGGATAGAGAGGAGAAAGGAAAAGCGTCAAAGGTGTTACCAGACTGTGTGTTCTTGTACCTGCATGACTGTGAAAGCTACAGGGCATGCATGAATCATACCAGAATAAAAACGAGAATACGCGATTATTAGTAACTTAGGTATTGGGGAGTGACATAATGCGTGAACGATACCATGCAGTCTCAGTGGAGTTTGAATACCTGCTGAGATAACAGCTTGGACAATGCCCATTATCAACAAATAAATCTAACTATGATCTTATATTATGGTCATTGGCAACGTCTGATGTACCACGACTTCTGTACCATAACATGCATAATTCTTTTTAACTATAATGATATAACATAATTCCGTAAATGAAATTTAAAGATGTGTACATTAGATAAGCACTGAACTTCTCCTTGATATTCACATACTTAGCTAAATGAATGATACAATACAGCTACTGAAATAACTTGAGCTGTATTTAATCGTTTTTCGACGTTTAATACAATACTCTTTCACTCGTGCCTTAATCTTTTTCATTCCGCCCTAGATAGTGTGCAGGTATAAATCTCTGATATCAAAGAATGCACGTTCAGCAGCCATTGTTGAGGTAGTAGATCATAGTATAGAATTACTCATAGAGACTGTTGGAGGGTGGGTGGGGTGGTAGGCCTACCTATTCTTAACAAGGTACAAATACTGAACTTCCAAAGGTTCCCCCAATAGCGTACGTTTCAAAATGTCTACATTCATCAATCAATATCGGTCTCTTTTGCATTAAGTTCTGTTTTGCTAAGTTTAGGTCACATATAGTGGGACCGGGCCGCAGGGAGGGAGGGAAGGACATCCATGAGCTCTTAGAATTTAGCAGTTCATGGATCAATGCACACACATATTTAAATACCTGAGGGCGATTTCAATTGGCAATCAGCAATGCCCTACATACATATGAAATGTTTCCAGTTGCCTCAGGGTTTCAGACCTGCCAATATCTGGTGGTAAATGATATTGCAAATAATTTCATAAACCATTATCATTTGAATGGGTCTTGATTGATTCCTAGTACAAGATGCTGAATAAACCATCCACGTTACACTTGCTGCCTCCTCCCTCTCGTTATGAAACTTGACAAAAAAACCATGAATAGCACATGAAATATACATTTCACCTAAATAGTGGCATTTCCCTAGGGTGTTAGCAACTGTCAGTACCACTTATGGAGATGTTACACTAATGCTGAATGTAAATCAATATTGAGGAAACATCTGTTTACGTATGCCTATTTCACCCCCCCCCCCTTTAACAAATACTTGAATATCTTTGTAAATATAGAATATACTTAGAAAATTCCACTTCCCAGCACCTACTGTTTTTTTATTCTCTCTCAAATGAGGCATATCATATTAGGATTCACACAGTTTAAGGGGTAGAAATATATCCAAAAAGGAGTTCTTAAAAAGGGACTTGTCACTACAAAAGTCTCCCCCCCCCCCCAGCAAAACTGGAATTGCTTTTCTTTTCAAATCCATGCCAAAATACTAAATATTAAAACTATAAGGCTTTGTACCACCATAAAACCTTCTTTCCAAAACAAAAATCATATTCCTATCTGTATTTAGTGAGCTATAAAGAGCAAAAATGTGGTCAGGTCGCCTAGTGACTCTACAAGCAAGTGAACTACAATAGGCTATAGCCATAACTTGAAGACCAGGAATGTAAGACGGGGTATGTGTAGAGTCGCATGTACGACTGCAAAACTGACCAAGTAGGTGATTTGAACCACAGAATTTCGCGCATTTTCCGATGACTTCCGTTTGTATCACCCCTGTCATTGGAGGATACTTTGGTTGTCTGTGGTTACCTTGTACACTGTGTTATGCAGGCCTGTGGTTGGTCAATCTAGAGGAAGTGACCTGACTGTTCAGCCTTGGTACAAAAGTCAGCTGGCTTGTAAACATTCATTTTGGGCCTAAACTTTTTTAGTCTTTTTAGCGGTTTCGCCATCTTCTGGCTCATTAGGCACCTGTGGGACTAGGTGAGTTTGATTTTAGGGATTTGTTTATCTGAGTAGACCCCCTGTGTCTCCAGTGTCTGTTTTTATCTGTGTGTTGACACTGTTGGCAGTGTGTGTGTACAGGTGGGGGTGTGTCTGATGTGGTACACTCTCCCAATCTTTTATTTATATTTTGCTTTTACCTGGTCTAGTTGTCAGCCTGGATTGAGAAGTGAATTGGAATATGTTTTCCAAAAAATCTCTCCTAAAAAAAAAAAAATCTTCTAAAATCATGGGGATGTGAAATTAAATCCCTTGACACCACTGATTTTTTAAGAGAGATTTTTTGGAAAACCGTCCACCTGCTAACAAGCATGTGTGCTACAGTGGGCTATAGCCATTACCTAAAGATCAACCATCCACCTGCTAATAAATTAGTTGGTTTACATTTCAGTGACTTATAAACTTCCCTAGATCAAATTGAATATACTGCCCTTCAGTTGTATAAAAATGTAGAAAACTTTGCATGATGAACACTGTCTAGACAAAAATATTCGATTTGCTTTATCTGTACTATAGAGTTGTGTTCTAGAAACATCAGATCTATCCAAGATTTTAAGACAGTTTGTGCTGAAGCCACAGTATTAGCAACAATACTTTGGATTTTTCTTTAAATCATGCAAACTTTTCATCACTTTTATGACGAAAAAAGACTCAAAGCATTGTTTAATCACAACAAATTTATTATCGACAGAAAATATAAATGATAACCTGTAGATCGTGTGTGAAAATAACGAATCATTATTATATAAATCCCTACAAAACTGTGGCTTCAAACACAAAAATGTCTTTTTATCTAGAAATGAACGGAATATAATGAGATACAGAGCTAGACAGCGCTCATTTCGTGTACATAGAATATAATCTACCTATATCACATTTGATACAACTACCAAATTAGATAAACTGTGTATAGCAGTTGTTGTTTTCCAACAAGTATACAAAAACTGGACGGAACGTCTTGAATATTTTGTCTCATTGACAACGCAATAATACCTTTGATTTATATATATATTCAATAAATCCACATGACGAATGTTTAAGTGATACCCTCAAAAGATAGAGTGATATGTTTCTTAACCGAACAAAGCAGCAGCTTGGAATATTTAGTAATACTGTGTAAATACCTTTACTATTCTAAAGACTTGAAATTATCGTTCAAACGCTGTAAATATCACAAAAAATTGTTTTTGGGATAAACACCATCACAGGTAAGATGAAATGAACATAACTACGGCCATATCAATTCAGCATTACATGACAGCCTTAAAAGGTTGACTGTAGTGCTCTGATAGCTATAAATATAATGTACACAAAAGTGATACTAGATTAGTGATTGGTACGGATTCCAGTCTATATGACGTGATGCATCAATTATGTATAACTAGTACCATCTACATGATGTGTTTTCCATTTATGCCATCTTCACTCGTGAATAGATAGGATGAAGTGGGAACACACTATTATCTGTTGTTACTTAACTGTTATCTATCTTAAGGGCAACCACCTGCAATTTCAACGTTTTCCTCAACAAGGAAACTAAATCTTACGAACGAAAAGTATTTCAAGATTACAACCACAAAGGAGTGCAAGGCTCATTGTGCGAGTTGATTACGATAAATGGTATATGCAACATTCCCAACCAAATAACTTCAAGGTTTTGTTTCTTATTCACAGCATTTAAAGCATCGAATGGTTGGAAAAAAAATTGAAAAAAGTTGGCAGCGTATTAAATGGTACTGTTACTTTCAGCACAGTGAAGCTCTCTCGTCGTGTAATTATCACCATGCACGAATTGGTTGCCACTTCTTTACAGAACCCCGTACATAACTTGTACATTTTCGAATAGCTAAGGTAACAATCACAGCAACCCTCTTGGAGCGTGGCCATTCCACACAAATGCATTTCAAGGAGTTTTGACCTACACCAAAATATCTCAGAAATATCCACAACTGTGCAATATCACCATGATCATCACAGCAATAAGCAAAACGTGCACTCTCTTCCTTTTCCTAACATTTCACACTCTTCTCCTAATGTTGTGTAAAGCCTTTAAGAGTCTTCTATAAGGTGATGTAAGATACCGTCCGTAAAACATCATGTCTGAACAGATACATTCGAAGTTCAGCAGTACTAGGGATATAAATATGGACAGGTGGATTTACTATACTGGAACATTTCATTTGTTTACTTACCCCAGGTAAACAATGAAAGCCATAGACTATATATGTAGTTTCCATAACATGATGCGGTTCTCTACTCATTATGTTAATTCATTTCCCCTTTTCAAATGAGTACAAATGAATTTCATATGCCATATCATTCACACCCTCTCACGGGCTACAATTGCCTCGGAATGATGTCGTACCACTTTGAAGTGTTAACAGTATATTGTGCACAAACAGTGGTATAGCACCCACTAAATGATAAACCTATCATAGGCCATAATGAAATAAAACCATCAGAATATTCTAATTTTGGTTACTTTGTTCCACTACACCTATATTCCTGCCCGAGTGACTGTACCAAAGTTGCTAGTGTATTCATGGTTAGTCTACGCTGGGCACAGTCACTGGTACCTAGTTCACCCGGAGAATGGTCTCAGTAACGCCACTGAGACTGCATGGGCTGGGCGGTGGGCTGCGGTGGCCCGGCCCGCGCATCAGAAGCCTCGCTGCTCACCTTCCTCTGGTTGTAGTCGCTGAGAACCTTGCCATCTTGGTCCCGGATCGGGGCCCCGGCTCCGGGCCTGCCCCACGGACTGAACTCCTGCTGCTCCGCTGAAACACACCCAAGAAAAGTGCGACGTGAAGGACGTGTTACCAATGAAAGGTATGTATTAAGTATATTGTGCATAAGCCAACTTAAAATGTGTGTTAACACCAAATCATGGACAGTGTATCTTAGAGTTGTATGTCCATGACCAAATGTATTCCTAGTACTTGATATATATACGTATTCACAAAGTTAAATCTCGCCTTCATATGGCAGATTAAAGTGCAGAATTAGTCAGCTAAAGATTATCCTTGTCATAGGAAATTTGGGAATAGGTGCGAACCAAGTTCAGTGAATCTAAACAGTCGTTCAGTCTAAAATACAGATTTGGGATGAACCACTGAAACTAGTGGAAAGGATTTTGGAGCTGTTTGTGAAATAATCTACTTCTAAGGCACAACTACTGTTGAACACTGAGACTGTGCTCTTCTAACGTTTGGCAAGAAGCAAGTGGGACTTTCAACTACATAATCTGAACTCAAGGGGTTATGCTCACGAAAACGTAATGTGAATAATCAGAGGGAGATGACGCAGGAGATATCAGCAAGAACAATCGTACACATGAAAGGTAATATTGACGTGATATAAAAAACTAGCAACTCAGATCTTTGTGTAATCATTTGATTATCTCAATTGAACGAGTAATGTAGATCTTTTCATCAATACAGAAAAAAAAGTAAAGTTTAGTTTGAAAGACTAGCGGTGATGCATTCCAACAAAGGATTGGGTTATCTGAGTCCATAATTAAGAGTGTTTTTCTCTCTCATAAACATCCTCTAGTAACCCGGTAAATCAAGTATAGTGTGAAAACAAAATAAACTCAGGATATAAGAGAAGCAACATTCTGCTTTGTTTGGGCATTTTCCCCCATTTCATTTTTTAAATAAGTACCATTTTGTAGTTCTTCTCGTTCCTTCTGCCACTGCAGTCGCTTAAGTTCGCTTTTAGATAACGTCTGCTTTGGTGTAAACGAAGAGGAGTCGGACTTTTGTGGTGTTTGTTGTTGGTTGCTGTAGGTCTGTGGCTCAGACCCTAACCATTTTTGTCCACCTCCCTGCATCTCAGCTATTAAGTTCAATACAAAAATGGTCTGATAAAACACTGTGATGCTATCAAAATCAAACCCTTTTCCAACCCAGATTTGACATTTTTATGTAGGGAAATCATTCAAGCTACCAAAAAATATAGTTATCAGTTATTTCTTCTCAAATTATATCATTTATACGCTTCTTAAATTTGAGAATCCGAAGGAACTATTTGGAAATATGGAGTATGATGTATTGTCACCAAAAGAGGCATAAGCAGAGAAAGGCAGGATCAACATTGGTAAGCTGCTTTGTTATAGGTTGGGGCTATAAGTACCCTAAAATATATCACGCTTATCCCGTAATGTTCTCTAAACAGCCTTTCTTTAAAAAAAAAGAAGATTTATTTCAGAAGAATAACAGTTTACAGAAAAAAAAGTTTACCATGATCTTCCTCGACAGGTCTAGGTCTATAAATTTTGATTTAACGGGATTGCAATGCTTCATCCTTTTCCCTAGATATCGCATTACGACATTTGTAATTTCAGTTGTGCACTGACCACTTTATTATATCATTGAGTGTCTGTATTCATTTCGAAGCGGTTAATGATGATTCGGTCAAACTCAACAACACGCCACACCAATGGCTTGGGCTCACAAGGTCACTTCAGATATGACACGAGAAACATATCAGGATTTAGAAAGGCCATGTCAATTAATTCCCCCTTTAAAGTTTGCCTTGCTTCTAGCTGCTTACCTCGTTCTTTCTCCCACTGCAGTTTCTTCAGCTCTGACTTGGTGAGATGCGCCTTGGGCACGCCTGCGGCGGCGGGCGGCGTGTCGGGCGGCAGGTCGCGGGACTGCGGGTCGTGCACCTGTGCTGGCCGGGACTCGTACACCGGCGGCCTGGCCATGGCATCACGTGCTGCGTTCTCAGCTACAATCAAGACAAGGGATTTACTCTTTTTTTTGTTGTATTTATGCTCTGCATTTCCAATGTATAATATCACTTTGCAAATATCTTTAAATTACCTACGGGACATATTTCACAAGGCAGTCCCAAGTACAAAAGTAGGATTATTGTCTATGCAATTAATATTATCTTGTTACCTTTGGTTAGCTCATGATTAAGTATGATTTTTTCCTAGATTGTATTCCCTTCCGAACACCCATTCTTAAGCATAGTTTTTTTTTTGCTCAGTTGGCAGACACAAATTCATAATAGGTCTGGGTATATCAGTAAAAAAGCAATACACCCTGGTTTTCCGAAAAACATTTGGTTTGCAGTAATTTTAAACACATTGAATGTAATTAATAGGTTATATCTAGATCACATTGCAGTTCCCGGAGTCGTCAGTATAATCTTATTGCTAATGAACTACAGTATAGACATATGGCGGTATAACTTAATAAGGGCGTCATAAATAGGTATGTATGGCTACTCCAGTTGTGGGGAAATGTCGAGGGTCAGTGACATTGGTATAAGGCTGTGGACAAGAGAAGAGTGGCTGTTGTTGGGGAATTATGTCGTGGTTCCTGCAGTGAGCACTCTTTACAGCAATGTTCACTTTAATGTTTCCTCACAATTTCGGGTGCGACTTAGGGGTCAGGTTGATATGTGAGCCGAATATTCATTTCGTTCGTCCCTTGTCGCTGTGTGAGAAAGGGATTGGAATTGAACGCAGGCACTGTTGTGATCTATTGGGTGAATAGCCTCAAGGGTGTGGCTGTTTTGTCGCTATGTTCATGGTCGTAACCCTGCCTACCGCGTTCTCGTTCCCATTGAAGACGCTTCTGTTCCGCCTTTGACTGTGGTGCCATCTGGCGGTTAGGAGCGCTGAGATCAGAGGTCGCGGGGGCATCACGTGACGGGTCACGTGGCCGGGCCTGGTAAGAGGGACGCTTCTGGGCAACGTCTCTGGCATCATTGTCAGCTATAAGAAGAACGTCGTAGATAAAATGACAGTATAGTATGTATTGTGTCCACTGCCTTGTTTAAGTGGTAGGAGAAGAACCACGATCAAGGAAAAGAACTCCCACCAAATGAGAAGATGGATCAGACATGAACAATGAAGAATGAGCTGTTCAATTGTCTGTAACTCTCTTTTTCAATCAGAAGAGAGGGAATAATAATATACGTTCCTATCCCGATGGGAGTTGAACTTCTGTATTGAGTTGAATGGGGTTTCAATATTTTTATGTACTTGAGCTTTGACGGGATCGGTGCATTCCACTATAGGAGAGAACGTGTGGATGAATTAAATCACGGACTTAAATCCGGGACCAAATCTATAATTCCTCTGCGTGAATATTAAGTTATGTACTGGATAAACACACAATAATTATAAAATATCACGCACGGTCACACGTTATCTTATGGGGGCGAAAAAAGACGAACGATTATCACACCCACTTTGACATTTCTATGACTAGATTTGACATGATAACACTTCTACAGATCGACGTTATTGAGATAGTAGCAAGAACACTTAATTTCTCGGCCAGTTATTTACATTTTGAATAGCTAGTGAGGTAGTATTTGCAATATATTATATGACATATTCGAATACCGACTGTAAAATGCAGCGTTATAACACGATATGGTTGCAGTTAGGAGAAAGGAGACCGAGACATAGAACCGAGTATGGTCTAGTCCCAAGTCTGTCTGGTCGAGTTTTCATCATTATCTTATGGCCATGAAAATAGATGAAATACACCAACATGAGCAAAGGAATAGCAATGGTTTAGTCCTTGAGAAAATAAAGGGTTTAATTTGTTATGTGGTCTTAAAACAAGCTTAAAGAACATTACAACAATCATCACTTGAACTTATCTGTTGAAAATGTAATCAAATAGAACACACAGACATGAATACGGATTCAGTGATTAGAAAAAAAAGAAAAGTACCTCCCCAAGTGGAAGGATTAATCATGGGGATGAATGAGCGATACAGGTAAAAAGATAAGTATTGGATAATAAACCACGAAGCGAAGCATATGTATTTCTGTGAACAAATTAACACAGAACTTGTATGGTATTTTTTTCTATAAAAGAAAAAAAAAAAAAACTTTTTTCTATAATCGTTCAAGATACTG
The DNA here is from genome assembly GCA_950022655.1 of Alentia gelatinosa. Classification (NCBI taxonomy): domain Eukaryota; kingdom Metazoa; phylum Annelida; class Polychaeta; order Phyllodocida; family Polynoidae; genus Alentia; species Alentia gelatinosa. The sequence continues at coordinate 78,153,267 of OX465581.1, forward strand.
TCACCCATATTTGTTTTCTTTTATATTTCAAGTGATCTAGCCTCCAGTTCACATTGAATCCTCAGATCCCCAGGTCATGTCATGAGATAGCCTTTGGTAAGGTCATGTTACTTTGTACAACGATTTTAAGTAATACACTGGTAGTATGATTAGCTATGGATTAATACTATCATATTCTAAAATATTCAACTATAGATGCATTTTCAAGGTGAGTGAATACTTGTCTATTGCCGTACACGTGAGGGTTTTAGATAAATTTGCATGAAACCTCGACAAGTGTTGAATAGGGATTGCAAGATGTATATGATGAACATTGCAATCTCCATTAATACACAGGTTGTGGATTTTATCAACTATCACTCGTATTCAATCTGAAACATTTTTAATATTTTTTTTAATATGCAATACATTCAGCTTTATTTACTGTTTTAAAATACTTAATCCTCTATAGCTCTGATATGAAGATTTAAATTTTCTTATATATAATATTTTATTAAATTATTTTCATTGACTATGAACGAAAATGCTTTGTTTTTTAAAAAAGCTCTGTTTTTAACGACATGTAAGATCTACATGGTCAATGAAATTGAGAATAGATAAATATATTAGCATCTGCAAAATATTATGGTAGATGAATTACACTGTGCTAATATCACGGTGAAATCGATAATAAAAATGAAGCGAAAGGAAAACAAATCAGCACTGGATTAGGAGGAGTATAATGAAATAAATCGATTAAAAGCTATTTTTTGCTTACCCCCCTTGTTCCATAGCTCTGTTTATCTACACTTCTAAGTTAATCAATATCAAGCAGCAAGTTAGTGGTGACTGCAGAAGCGAACAGCTACATCGGAATCCTGGGCTACCACTCACTTTACTCTTTCACCATGAGCAATTGGTTTTTTTTGGTGGGGGTTGGGGGGGGGGGGCAATTGATACTTCATAATTACGAACATATCTTATCCCTTAACCAATGGGGATCTTTATGCAAGTCATTCGATATATTCCTATTCAAAGATGACACCATCATGTAGCAATTTGATATAGACATTCACAGTGAATGCTGAAACCAACTGATATAAATATAAATACGTTGGAATTTAATGACTTTCATTCAATTCCTAAAAAGCTGGATATTATGAAAATATGGCTAAAATTCTGTTTTGTTTATCCTTTCTCAGGGATGTAAGAGAGTTGGGACCGTTTTATCCGGGTCATATTTCAGCAGGTCTAGAACACATGTAAAGACTGTTTCTGGAATTACATGTTCTTGTCAGGTCCGATGTAAAGACAAGAAGCACACTTCTGTAAATTAACAGTGGATTGGGGTTCTTTAATTTTCAGTATAAACAGCTTACGAAATGTGGACAGATAGGATTCAGAGTCAAAGCGGTAGTTTCTCGCGACCATAAGGTCTGTCAGTTTGAAACGGACTGGTGGCCCAGGGAACCAGGGTAGCTTACAGCTTATGTTCACTACTCCCCCGAGATAACGGTACAAACGTGACGTATACGTGTGTTTCACCAGAGCCACCCAGGGAACACTTTTGAGACATCAGATGAACCGGACAGACATCACGACTACAAAACTGCATTATTAGACCAACATTCATAGTAAAGTTCTTTGAACCAAACCAACCGTGCCAATGGTTTTTAACGCATTTAGTCAATACGAAGAGTTCCTTTCCAGATTCTTGTTGGAATGATTCCCTTGATTATAAACGGGAAAATGTCGATTTGGATCCAAAGTATTGTGTTAAAATGCAAGCTCAGATAGCACACACGAGAGGTGTCCTACAAGTCCTGCTTTAATACTATTTAGTACTACGTCTGGTGAAACACTCGTACAGATCCACTGAGCTCTGTACAACCGCCTTGGGGGCTGAACTAATACGGGACAAAAACCACCAGGGGCAGATCCACCAGTGACTGAACCACCAGCAGGGGCACAGTCACCACAGGCTTTGGTCCCTAGGGGCGAAGAAACGCACCGCGTTCTTGGTCCCACTCCTGGCGTTTTAACTCTGCCTTGCTCATGTAGGCACGGGGAATGCCCGGAGACTGCTCGTCAGCACTGGTCGGTGGCCCCACCTTGCGGGGCTGGTTGGACCAGAACTCTGTGAGGGTACGACCGGGGGAGACGGGCATACGGCGAGCCTCCTCTGTCAGGGCAACACACAGAATGTCTAATCAGTCCTCCTCGGTTGTTTAGTATTTATACTGGATTAAAAATACCTAGTAGCGCCTCATTTTCAATTTTTTTTTTACAAAATTTCTCTTGACCATAATGGTCAGTCCTTATAATGCATATATGCGATTAGAATCAAGTTACATTTATCTATGATATGCAGTTTTAACATGATATAACATTTCATCACTTTCTTTCAATCAAATTACATCAGTACCTTGTATTGATTATTCAAGATGAAATTCGGGCATACGTTATTTTGTCCCGTTCGCATTACAATTTACTTAAGTCGTGTTATTACAAAATAATAAAGATACCCAGTATCTAAATAATGTGCACTATGAACTAAATGAAGATATTGTGCATAGTGTAAATTATCCTACCCCTAATATAAAATCCCATAGGCTAAACATTGAGTTTCTGTATGCCACGCTGACTGGCATACGGAGTTTTATATGCCACTAGTGGCATACAGCATTATTATCATGTAATATTCCAAAATCGAGGAGATAGGGTAGGATAAAATCAAAACCTGATTCGTTTTAATCTTGGCCACCGCATTCCACTCCTGAAGTTTTGGCTCCGGACTTCACTCGGCTTCGCCTCATGAAGTCACTTTGCCAAACTCCAGTTGTGGAATACGGTGGACAAGATTAAACCTCATCCAGTTTTACGATAGTATCTTACTTCATCCAGAAAGGACTGTATTGAATTTAAATCAATTTAACCCTTTCCTTACCATTGATGCCTCAAAGGACTGGGTTGTGCAGATGCTGCCTCAAGGCATCATTTCCTATTTTGTTAGAATGCCATTTATCAGGGTTCACAGTAGGGGTTGGACAAAAAGGTTGAAAATTCGCTGAGCCAACTAGCGGATGACTGGGGAACCAGCCTAGATCATAAGCTGGTTCCCTATTCATCCGTTAGCCAGAGGTGGGGTACCAACCAGTCAACCGATATTTTCCCCATTGTAGACAATCGTATGGCTGGAAATTTCCAGTGCAAGAATTGGACTTACTGAGATAAGCACATCCTCAACCTATTTGTTGAAAGTTTGTGTTGAACAGAACGGTCTTTTTACTGGGGCTCAATGACCCTTTTTCATCTGAATATATAGATATTTCAGGTTTCTGTAATATTTGGATAGGAATGGTTACTTCATTTGTTGAAAAAGAATATGACACGGCCTTGCCGTGGGTGAAAAGATTGAAAATCTACTGAAAGATGAAAATCTCTAAATACTGAATTAATCTCAGCTGATTCGGCATGGATCTTCATATTCTTTTCAAAGATAATATATGACACCATTATAGTGATTATTGAATACAAATATTTCGTTTATCACCATGGAAATGTTCACAGATAACTTTAAATATGGTGGAAAACAATCCATTTTTTTCAATAAGTGTAATATAGACCTGCACTACAAAGCTGATAAGTGCCAGAATTGGGGCAGTTAACCAGGCCCGGTAAGGAAAAAGTTAAAACAATCCAATTTTGTCTTTAAACCTAGAAGTACGGAGACAAAAAAAATGCAGGATGTTAGTTGGGATCAGAAAAAAGAAGAGTGGAAATATTTCTGACATGGAACTTGCTGCCTCAGATAGACCAAGAAAACATGAAACCATATCGATGTTGGGCCACAGCATGGAGCTAAAGGTCTGTGGGAAGGTTGGAACCAGTTTATCAGTGTGTTTTACACAAGGAAAGGGAATTTGACAGTATATGGGAGGGACCGGTGGCTACATGTTTATTTACCGGATTCTCGTCTCCTGCGTTCAGCTTTTGTCAGGTGCGCCCTCGGTGTTGAGGGTTTAATTTCCAACAGTCTACTGGGTGGCTTCCTCGCCCCAATACCCTGCAATGGGGAACTCTGAAAGCCCTTGGTCAAGGCCGAGTCTGCTTCCACTACATCACAAACATCAAACGCAGTGTCAACAACGGTACAATCACAGTACAGACAGACATGTGCAAGGGTGGGAGTGCTTAGTTCGTACAACCCGGGGTGGAAGTTGAAATTAAAAATTCACATTGTGCCAGCAATCTTTTCAGTTCATTTACTCGGGCCAGGTTTAGTACTTCCCGGTATTCCAGTGAGGTCTAAAGTAAAATACACGGCTGCGTTGTTTGATACTCCCTGAACAAGTCTGGTTTTAGTCTGCAGATGATGTCAGCTGGGTTTCAGATACATAATGGTGGGTGGGGGTGGGGTACTTCCCAAAACACGGAATACCACATTCTATCAGACAACGCCACGGGTGTGACAATTTAACCATATTAGAGGCATACCGATATCTAGGACTACAAGTTCACTGCTTAATGGTCTATGAACCTGTCTCTTGCTTCCGGTCAATTTAAACAGAATGTAGATTATCTTTTCCTTCTTTAAGATCAACTTTTTCAATATGCGTTCAGGGAAATATAAATCTGGATACAGTTGCCGCCATATGTTTTGATCCAATCCGGCTTATTCATATCTAAAATTAGCTATCCCCGACATTTCACTGCTTGCTGTGTGGCTATAGACCAATTACACAAGAGCTTAGGTTATTTGGTTAGCGTTCGACAGATAGTAAAGGTGTCTTCTTCAATATTGTTTGCTAGTACAATGGTTGGCGGACAGACTTTCAGTATCAAACAGGGATTGGGTATCTTAGGTATCAGTATGTGGGAAGGATACACTTAGTTAAAATCTTGTAAAGAAACAGCTTATAGCTACAAACAGTCACAACTCAATTCTAAGGTGAATATAATTGCTCTCAAATAAACCCAGAACGACTGAACAATATAAACTATAAAGTAGATTTGTGCAATTCAAATTAAGTATCCATAGAGAACAACGCCTTACAGGGCTAGACCATCTCTGTTAGTAGAGATGGATATTAAATTTTACCTCTCTCTTGCTCCCACTGCAGCCGCTTCAGCTCGGCCTTCGTCATGTGTGCCTTAGGGACGGCTGTCTGAGAGGGATGCATGTCTATCGGATCAAGGCCAGGCACGGAGGACGGGGCCGCCACCTTCACATCATTATCTATAAAGCCCAATCCAGGCACCTCCAGCGGCTCCACCGCTCTGGGCCGGCTGCCGTAGCGAACAAGAAGACGATCATGGTAGTTTTCCATATAATGCAGTACGACACCATGCTTTTATTACACAGTACGTTTAAGACTATGGGAAATGACCAGCAACCACATATAATATACATATGTACTGATATAATGATTAGTCACTACATTTTTAAATATGATAAAGGGAGCAACCTTCATCTATTAGAGAAGACGACTTGTCGAAGCCTAACATCCCTAATAATGGATGTCCACGCAAGATATACTTTACAAACACTTCTAATTACTAATTTTCGACGTTTCGACTTAATAAGAGTCTTCTTCAGGACAATCAGGACAATAGTTTTATCTATGTATTGTTACATAAATGGAATTCAGCCCAGCATCCATAATTTAGGTTTTATGTATCGGAAAAACATTCATAAAGCCAATTGCAGCGCGCTCTCATCAGACTATATGAGTGAATCTCAATAAATTACATAAAACATGCCCATAGACCAAAGATATTGTGAAGCCTTCTGGTGAATCAGCGATAAAAATTTAATATCATTTTTGAAGTCAGTTTCTATACTCGTCCTTATATACACGAAGCATATTATGTTCTTGGTGACTCACCTGTTATTCTCAGGAGGGGTATCTGGATTGTAAGTTGGGCGGGCTCTTGCGTTGGCCAGATTAAGGATGTTCTCAGCTGCTCCCTGCTCATTTCCCCGTACTTGTGGCTCGTTATCGCTTCGCTTGTTTTGACCTGAAAAATAAAGAACATCCAAAATAAAACCTTGTTTCTGTGAAATAAATATTCTATTTTTATTTGTCCAAATCGTAGTAGTAGTCCAACAAAGATTCAATTTGTTAACAGTCATGCAATAACGATTCATGACAAAAGAATAAGGGGTTTGAATTGAACTATCAGCAGCACAGTGAGTAATCAAAGGTGTAACTACCCTACCACTACTATCAGGGCACGCTCCCAAAAACCCACTATTCCACTTTATCCAGCCCGCTATAATTGAGTTATGTGACAACAGGACTCCTACCTTTCTTAAGCTCCTCATTCTGGCTGACTAGATCTCCTACTGTGTTGAGAATGGCGTCCAAGTCGGCCTGGGTGATGGTGTACTTTGTGGGTTGTGCGGCACTTGGGTTGGTGCCCCTTCGCGGGTTGGCGGGCGCCCCCCGGCGTGGAGGTGCCTTCTGCACCGCGGGCACAGGGTCTGGCTTATTTCGTAGTGGGTGTTTCTGTTCTTTAACAAACTTATTCTGTAAATACAAACAGCATTAGAGTTATTTCATACTCGTTCTCCAATATGCGTCAAATCAAATTGAGAAAACCTTTAAACGAAAAACATACTCTTTATACCCTAAAACACCATGAAATTGAAAGATATACGCCACATTGCGATCATTTAATAGAGAAAAAAAAAAGAATATGTCCATCCTTCTATTATCAATATTGATGAACTTACGCTCTTTGTCGGTTTTCTTTTATTTGCTTCCATTGCTGAAATGTAAAAAAATATAATGTTATAAAACATGCTGTCTCAAAACCTATTCTCTCACTTACAGTAACGAACAAATAAGAATTTAACCAAATGAACGAATACGACAAAAGAACAGAAAATACTTATAGCATTGGTTTAATTAAGAGCCCATTAAGCCTCATAATTCAAGAAAACAAAAGTGAGCAGACGATGTAAACGGAATGATAATTACCTAGACAACTAGCAATATAAACAGTATGCATTGACTCTATACCTACTGATGTAAGTGACGTTAATACTACACGCTGCTATCTAAAATGCACTGCAGTAAATCACGGTTCATTTTACGGTGTCAATTAATAGGACTACGTCATTTTACAGAATGACCGACCTTGTCTATCGCTTCGATATCAGTAACGTTAACGTTGTAGTACATAAAGAAAACACACTGAGTCTGAAATACTGAAAATTCAAAGATGTTTCACGCCGGTTTCCACACAACAAAAAGTGTTGCTATGCATGTTGCTATGCGATAACATCACAGCCGCATTCCATGGTGGAGCCGAAAGCTACGGTTCACGCCGACCTTTCTGTGCCCAAATTGGACAGAAAATCGCTCACTACCCGAGGCTCTGCACTCTCTACCGATTGTTATGTAGGTTAATCAGGACTATTGACTGTCGATCGTTATTGACTGTATCTGTTTTATTGTTGTTGTCATTCCGATGCACGAGCGTTACAATATGAATGATTTGGAGATATATAGTAAAGATAAAATGCTTTATTATATACCCATGCCGTATATTCTGTAAATATGCACCGTTTTACCATATAACGTAAGAATACTGTACAGAACAGTGTTCCATACGGTAAAATATGGAACACTTCCGGAAATGTTTATTAACATATTTGTTGTTAAGCCAAATGGAATAAATTATTTTTTCTCAATTTCGGGTGTATAGTAAATAGAGAAAGACCTACCATGCTTGTACAAGCCACAAAACTTGATAATAATTTATGTTTTGCACGGAACTCGGCGTAAACGCCTCGTTCTGTACGAACTGTAAATTATCATCTCGTTTTGTGGCTCGTACAGCATGGTGAGGACGTTCTATTTAAGTACCTGTAAACGTAACAATCCGGATTCTCGGTGTAAACGTCCCGTGTCACGCGTTTAGAACGGGATTATTACGTTTACAGGAACATCGTTTCATTACTGTACTATGAAGTCTGGATCTGGAAAAACAAATGCTATCTATATGAAATAAGAATGCTAAATATCGCCAAGTTCATGTCGAGTACTGTACTATTTCCCCAAAAATGACATACTTACACATATGCATTAACATGTCTACAAATAAAAAGTCAGACTACTCACTTTGCTGTTGCCAAAATACGACGGGTCTGCCTGTGCTTGACTGCTGCACGCCTCTTAGAGATGTTCTGTAGGCATAGGGCATGGGTGTTAGTTTGTATGTATATGTACATATAAAGGAGGCTGATATTTAGGGTTTAAATTATGTATATATCCATACCGAATAGGCAGACTGACAACCTTCAATACCTGGTGCAGGACATTCACATCGTCGGATATATTCATCTTTATTTAAAAAATGGAATTTTTAGGGATTAGCTGCAGCAGTTTACTGAAGTGATCACTAGAATAGACTCGGCCTATCTTACTACTTCATGACTCCATAATGAAAGGGTTAGTTCCATGAATAATGGGGGCGAAGAGCCCGCCCGTATAACTAGTTCTGTTATATCCGAGGTATGAAGCCATATCATGGCTGGTCTAAGTTGTATACAATCGAGTTGAGGTTAATAGAGTGATGGCTTCTTGGGGGTGACGGTGAAAGCGGTCCCTCGTTTGGATATAAAATACATGTATACATTTTAGTGTTTAATTTAGGAAGTGCTATTCTGTGTTCCGAGTGAGTACTTTTTGTCGCACGACAAATGGTGTGTGCACATTCGGGGAACGTTACTAGATAATGGATGCATCTCAAAGGTGCATGGAGGGTATAATTCCATGGTGTATCCATTCTCAACTGAAAATTCTTAATTCTTTCACAAATATATTCTATGTCTATATAAATTTTGTTAAATAAAGTATAATACGCAACGGTTCATAATCTCTTGTTAATTTTGAAACTTCTAGTATTATACAATCAAATAATTTATATCGTTACATACATTTGAGGAGAAGATCATTGCCAATTATTTGATAGCTCCAAGTAATTTCACTCTAAATAGGAAAGCCAAATTGAAATCACATATACATTCAAATACTTGGGATTAACCGTTGTGGAATAAAACGTATCCACAGCTAGGATATGAACTGAAAAACATGCATGTCAATGGCTACTATCTGATAGGGCCTGATCTAAGGTTCCCCTATAATATCTATAGTGTTTCTCGTTGCTTAACCATCAATGATGGCGTTAGTTGTGAACGAAATGAAACTCAAATTTGTGTTTGGTAAATCAACAACCGCCTTTGTGAACCATTGTCAAACCGGAAAAAAACCTTTTTTTCCAGATATTTCCAGTTAATGTCCCAAAAATTTACCTTACTGATCAAGATTATTAACAATCGCAAATTCAATCTCCCACTATGTCAAAAATTGTGACTGGCAAAGAAAGTACATAAAAACTGGTTCTGATAGTGCTTCACTATGCCTCTTAGTCTATTCGAGTATACACTAATGCTCATGTTTAATACAGCATACGTCCATTGATTACATGTATTTATGGATGTAGTGGAAGCCGGAACAATCACTAATTAGTTCGAGTGATTGAGTTACATATAGTTATGATGTGCAAGTAGAAATAAGGACGCCAGCACGGCATTGAAGAGGCAGCGACTTTTTTGTTTGAGGGGTTACAAACGTGGCAGTGAGTTAGTAATTCCATGAACAAAACGTATTAGTGATCTAGATACTATGGTGTTTCAGTAATGATCTTCCCATATCAACATATAGGAATATTAGCAGTAGTGTTGTGTTACCTTGTTCGATCAGCAATCTAACAAAATATGAAATAACGTCGTATGTTAGACATGAAATTCAGAGTTTGTAATGTTATCAATCATACATTCTGATTACTTTGCGGGTGGAAGTAAGCTGTCGGAATCATTGCTTTTACCATAATAGCTTAAGATATGTGAAGCGGTATTCGTTTTTCTGTTTGGGAGAAGATTCTTATAGATTGACTAGTGACTTTGTCACTGCCTTGAATGCCTCCAGGTGTCGCGGTAGACTTGTTCCCTGTCCAAATGAATAATAGGACAGGTAGAGGGATATTCTGAGCGACCTTGAACTTTACAAATCAAGCATCTTTACCTCACGTTAACTTATATACATTAGTTTAAAATGAATGATATCCAACAAAAATAAACCAATATCAACGTTTCAAATGTGGGGCTGAAACTCCTAGCAGTTCTGGACAACAAAATAAGAGCTTTTTATACATGGTAGGTAACACAATGCTCCCTGGTTGATCCTGTAAGCCTCCCCCCCCACACACACCTTTTAAATATGATCAGTTTCTAACCATCTCTACTAATAAAGCTTTACTGATGCTATTTTCCCCTTTCACCAATCCACACCACACACACATACACCCAAAACAATTCAATCCGCGTCATATCTAATTGTCACTCTTTCACAACACATTCATTGGGTTTTTTTAATCTCTATGTATTGAAAGCTCTATAACATCTATAAACATATTTTAATTGTATTGGTATTTGTTAGTAGTCTTCATGAGTGGAAAACGTCAAGAAAACAATATAAACATGAGACTTCACAACCTCATTGAAAATATCTTATTCATAGATCATATTGAATGCTGGGGTGACCGACTACACTGTTCTCTATTAGGCATCTTTTGTTGACATCTATTGTTGGCTAAAATGTTCTGTGGTCAGGCAACGCATACTAACAAACATTACTAATGGAGTAGAATAGAGGGCCAACTATGAATAATAAAGAATATTTCTAAGGGAAGATTTCACACAACCAACAAACACCAGTATAGGTTTATAATTTTAAAGCAGTTGTTTTTAATAATACTTAGTATTGGGTACAGATAGAATTATTGACACAATAAGAAAATTATTTGTTGATGTGCAACAAATGGACAATATACGGACTCTCTAGAGTAAAATACTTGAGGAAAATAAAGTGTCATACATATGTCTGACCCACTCATTAATAAGTTTTGGTGTTAAGATTTATTTGATAAGGCGTACATTAGTAAGTCCTAGTAATTGCTCTATGTTCACAAATTAAATTTGATCTCATAATTTTTAATTTCCATGTGACTTGCAGCGGCCATTTTGGCCGAATCAAACACTTCCGCTCGATGTCAGTATCTGCAAATCCCTCCATTAATATCGTTCTCTCTTACCCTAACCTTAAACTAAGGCAACTAAAAACCCGACTTGTTTCTCTTCATCAAGCTATGAAAAATATGACGAGGGCGATTATGTTTTTGTTTTTTTTTGCTGGATCAAAGGTGGCTTTAGAAGTGTCATAAAGTGGGCTTCAGACATACTTTTCCAGGTCCTATCTTGCACTTTCACTCTAGACTCCTAATATCTCACTCAGTTTACTGTGTGTAATATAAAAATAAATACAAACTGTTTTAACAAAATTTGAAGTGTTATGACAAGTACCATAGTTTGACAATAAATGGCAGCACAGAGCTGTGGGTTGTGTAGGCAGTATGAATAGAGATATGAATACCCACACTGTACCACTTGGGTTTATCGCTCCGCAAAACTTATCTATGCAATCCTATGGAACCCTGATGAAGGACCTAATAAGTCCGAAACATGTCGGAAACAAAACCTCACTATTGACTTATCATTTACTAATGGGACTAGCTCAATACCGAGTTAGTCAGAATATATCTTAATAACATTATCTATGCAATGATAGACTCTTTATAATCTTAGGATTTTAAGATCATAAGTCTGCGCAATTTTTTCAGGACTACTGCGATGTAGTACTTCCCCAAGATAGAATATAGTTCCTAGCTGTGAAGTGTATCTAGCAATTTCCGAGTGAGATTTGTAAATGGCATTGATAATTCTTTTAAAGTATAAGTTAACTTGACAAGATATTTCCTCTAAACTGAAACAGACCGTTCTTCTTAATAAAATGATATGGAGGCATTTAGAATTTGGTGTAAAGTTCTAACATGTTTCGGTATAACATATACTTTCATCAGGGATCAGTTTATTTGTGTAGTGAAATTGGCTCATTGAAGTACACTTTCAAAGAATGCTAGTGGCAACCTCTTGATCACTTTGGAAATGATATCATTAGATTATAAGAGTTTTAGGATTTGAAATAAACATACAACTGTCATCCTGTGAAGTCACTGATGGCTGAGTCACATCATCTTTAACATCTTGTTTCTACTACTGAGAATAATGTATGCCACTCAGAAGATGTAATATAATGTGATTTTGCTTATGCTTGATAGTTCTAGTGTTGTCACACTTTTAGATTTGCAAAACCAGTTTGAGTTTGAATTAACAGTTACATTACCACCATGACCTAGAAACAATTGTGGTTGTGGTGACCTAGATCTTCATCACTGTAGTCGCTCAGACACATTTATGAATACCAAGATGGTATACCATGTTTCTGGGAAGACCAAGATACACATAGTATCACACTGAATGCACCCCTGACATCAGGATACCAAATACGCATGCCATTCATGATTTCTATCAAGGTTCACATTATTGAAAAAAATAAATTCTATAAACGTTTTTGCTGATGAGCGCGGTGATTAGAAACAAGTTGGTTTTTTTTCAGTGGCCTAACCCTAAACCTAACCCTAAACTTAGTAAAGTAAAGTTTATGGCACCATGCAACAGTGCCCGAATGTAAATAGTTCTGTGTTCAAAACACAGTGTTCAAGACACCGTGTAAAAATAGACAGAATTTGTTGCTTCTCAGTACGTTTTGGGGAACGGTTCCTATTCTTGAATTCTGCTTGGGAGCTTAAGGGCTGATTCCACCAACACAATGGCTTTGTCGTGATTCATCTTGGTATATGATAATATCTTGTAATATCTTACAGTGTCGCGATATGTCGTACCTCCGTTGTCGCAAAACGTAGCTGTGCGGTGTCAGGTGTAAGTTTTGGTGCTCCACCACTGCTCCACCTCATGACACATCGCGACAAATAGGCACGCGATTATTCAATTCTAGACTGACTAAGCAAGATGGCCAAATTGTGACCAATCTCGCTATGTCTTGTGTGTTGGTGGAATCAGCACTTTATTCCATAGTTTTACACCAGTGTATATATACACCAGTGTATATTGCTGATTTTCTAGATCGCTCTTTCCTCACCCTACTCATACTAGGCAGATCGGCTTTGTTATGTGATCTAGTTACTCTTCTGATATTTGGTCTATCATATGACATTAGCATTCCCATGTGATGTAGCCCTCTGATGACTCCTAGAAGCAGTGTTATTCTTCTTTCGTTTGGGTTGAATATTCTTCACTTCTGCCATAGCTCCGCTGAGCTTACCTTCCCATTTCCCCTATAAGCCTGTTTGCCTAAAGCAATTCTACAACCTCTAGCGATGTGCTAGTTCAGATTCGATTTTATTTGAGCTCCCAATAATCAGGAATGAGCAATGATCAGCAAGCGTAACTAGAAACGTTTAGTTGACCCTAATCGCTGTTTCTAGACTCATAATCAAATATCTCCTTAGTCTCTTAAAAAAATCTTGCACTTTATAATTTACTTTTCCCATTAAGTGTTACCACGAACTTGTGTCATCCAAATCCGTGGTGTTCCCCATGTTTTTTAAATTGTAAATTTGAGTCAATGACCGCCCCAACTTGGCCGAAGATACATCATCTCTTCACAGGTCGCACTTTCTTTACCTTGTAATACAATTTTTCCATGATAAGTTTTACCATAAGTTTTGCCGACAGTTAGACTCACTGAAAATCCCATTAATATATCAATACCATATGAAATAGTCCAGAATCTACTCTAAAAAAGACCCCCCGCCCCCTCCCACCCCGCCAAATCTGATGAAACCGTTTAGACTAGATCTAGACTCTAGTCGTCTAGAGCATATTGACATCTATCAGTATCATATGTTATATCAGAACCAATATTTTTAGTAATTTACATTGTATTTGCTTCCAAAGCTTGTCCTGTAGGCATAACCGGACTAGCTATAGTCAGCCCACTGTTATCTAGATATAATGGTTGTAATGAAATACTCAGTTTTTTGCCCACCGCTAAATACTGAGTCAGTGAGTGTTCGCCAAGTCAATCTCGTTTGTATATGGGCCCGTAATGTGATGACTTGATTACTTTACAAGACTGTTTAATGTAAAAAATGAATATCAAATATACAACTATAACTGACCTAATACATTAGTATAGAAAATAACGGACACTCACCATGTAAACATAATATGAACATGCTTGAGCACAACCACCTCAATTTGAGGCTCAAATAAAGTACAAGAATGGAGGTAACAAGAATGAAGCGAGTCGACGGCTCGACTGGCTTCATTTCGAAAGGCATTCCAGGCTTCTTGTCAACTTACCCAAAGCTCATGATGTTCAAGTAAATCCTGACATCATCTCCTCAAATATACGGTACTAGTTCAATTGATGGAATGTAGAATCCAGGTGTAGTTATTCACATTATCGACCAGAGGAATTTACCGCATTTCAACATATGTAACTTGGTTGTCAAGCATGCTATGAAATGCGCAGGTGCAAAATAACGCCACTGCTGGTACCCATTCGAATGCATGCTGACGCATACATACGACGGAAAGTAGCGGGGCACCTGCCAGTCTCTTTCACAGACCGCTTGGGGGCGCACAAAGCAGCCAGCATGTAGTGCGCCCAAATTTCACCAGACGGCGTGTTCTTGCCTCACTGGATACCATCATCATGGATGGTACACTGTCCATGCCATCATTTATCTCATCCCTAACTTTATGTGTTCAAAGGCATATCGGACAATTTGGCTTGAAAATTAAAACCCATGTCAATTTCCTGAAAGTTTAATATGATGATCACCAAGTGTTGTTGAACACATCCCTAACTTAAAAATCGGGGGTCACCATGCTAGTTTTTGATTTATAGAACAATATCATGATAATTTTACATTAGAATATATATATATAGATATTCTAAAAAATATTTTTTCATATAATAAGACCCATGCCATTTTCCTCAAACTTTCACAGAATATAGAACATATATAGGCCTAGTACTACTTATTTTGGGTTTAAAAATCTAGGTCACCGTCCTTTTTGTTTTGTTTGGAAGAATAGAAGAAAACCATATTTTTCAGTACATTTTTCTATGTAAATCAAATAAATGTAAATTGGCCTATTTTACCTATTAAGATTGGATAAACTGGACAAAATATTAAATTTACTGATTTAGAATTGAAATGAATTCCAAGAAACCAGTTTTGAGGGGGGGGGGGGGGGAGTTGATGTAGTGAGGATGTCCCTTATCTTGTTTTCTCTGAATTTTTCCGTGTATTTTCTTGTCTGTAGTCCACGAGGTTGTTTGCTGTTTGTATGATTTCATTGGCTCTTGTGTTGTACGGGTTGTATTGTAGGATGAATGGTATTATTTTCTTGGTCAGTTGGCTTTTCGTTGGGTTTAATACATCGGTTCTAGACGCTTGTCTTGCTCTTTCTATTTGATGTTTGAGATAGTGTTGGGGGTGGCCTCTTAAGGTGAGACTTCGGAGCAGTTTAGTTGCATTTATTTCAAATTCCATAATTTCGCTACATACGGTATCTGATTGCCAGACTAATTATAGCATGTCTTATCTAGAAGACAGAAGGCTTTGCCATATCTATAATTTTATGTATAAAATGTCAAGAGATATTGATACTTTACAAATACCAAATGTTCATACAAAATTGACAGCAGCTCCAACTATCAAAGTAGTGAAACCAAACTGTCAGGGCTATGCAAATTCCCTAATGTACGATGGAGCAATTCGCTGGAATAACTTATCCGCATTATTGCGGAATACAGACTTTTTTATCCAGTTCAAGTCAATCACCAAAAGAAATATGAATGACTCTATCCCGCATATTGTATGATCAGCTCGTACCATGGTATTCTGACCCCCTACTGAGATTTCAAGTCTACTGTATACATACTTATGATGTTAAACTTACATGACCAGTACGGTTTCTTACTGAAACTCGGTACAGAGTATAAGTAAATTGCACATATCGATAGATGAAAACCATTGATCCTCCACCTTTTTATAAACCATTATACTTTACTCATTTGTGCACTGACGGAACTAAGTATTAAGGCTGCGAATCTAGTTACTCATCCTATATCTAATTGTATGTATCTGAAACAGGCTACATGCATCTGCTTGTTCAAGTATAGTTCGATCAAAAAAATTGTGCCAAAGAAAAGGACTTATCCAACCCGAGGACAGGGTGATGAAAACCAGCCAACTTGTATATATGGTCCACGCCCCTTTATTTGACCACTACTGTACTTACACATACGCTGACCAACAGGCGCAGACAAGGCGCCTGATGGGCGCCCCTGGGAGCTGTCTGGACCCGGCGTATCAAGCGGAGCAGTGTGTATTTTTACAGAAACAATGCAGAGCACATCAAATAACCGCGAAATACTGCGGTTAACTGTACAATGAAGGTAAATAAAGATAAGGCTTGATGTTATAAATGTGTATGGCACACTCAGGGGCAAGGATTGCTCCCAGAGCGCCAAAACTGTCAGAATTTTTGGTCCCTGCTTTCTCTATACTCGTTGCTGCCACTTACGGGGACCAGGCATTCCATATTCACGGTATGTTGCAGTAATATGCGGGCGAGCGGTCAACGCGGACCCCGGGAACAGCTCTCAGCTAGCCAGTATACCCGGCCCTGTCCCCAAACAGGGCCGGGTGCCGACTCCATACACCCCAACCCTGCCTTGTCATTCACGACTGGCCGCAGTCTGACATATATGAAAAAAAAATTGAATCAATAAATAAACACCAATTTGTTTTCGCCAACCTTCAAAATAGCTGTCGCTTACTTTATAACTGTGTTTTAGAGGTAGTTTTCCGTTAGATCTTCGCTGGTTCTTAAATTCTGCCATTTTGTTCAGTCTTCCTCGCTGGTTCCTTAACTGCAAAGGGCCTCGTCTATTTACATAGAGCAGCTGTTCACCCCTGAATGGAGATCAGGGGTGAATACTTTACCTAGCTCTCAGCGTGCTCTCGGCGTCACGGCCTTTTGGTCGGCGGAGGCTCGATTTGGTGGAACAGCTCAGAGAGTTTAGAGGTTTAGCGGCTGCCGGGCGGCCGGCTCCGGCGGCAAACGTCGGCTGGAGGGTGAAAACTCCAAGCTAGCTCGTTCATAGCATATCAGAGTTTTTTTTATTTGTTAGGCCTACTTCTTCCTGCTTGGATATCTGAAATATATGCAGAGGTAAACTTTTTCTCTTTTCCATTATACTGCAAGTGTTAAAAAAAGAGAGAAAAAAGGCAGCTTGATATACTACGGTGTTACAAAATTCGGACGGTGATTGGTAGTGATATGGGACAAACGATTGTACTCATTCAAGCATAACTGTGAAGAAAGACTTGTTCAATAAAAGCTACTTATATTAAGAAAGAAAACAAAAGAACCTTAAGTACTGGGATTTTTTTAAACATCAAGGTTTCATTATGTTTTGTTGTTGTTGTCTTTTTACTCCAAAATGCTGCAATCTATTGCGCAATCAAACAACAATGAAACAAATCAATACTTAATGTGAATTATGGCAATGCAATCATATGATCTTTTCCATAGACCAAAGTATAAGTATATAACCTTTGGAATTACAGATGGTTGAAATCGCACCGGCATGTTGCTAGTGACTGAAGTCTGTACCCCGCCCATGGATATACATGTTCATCACTAAACTGGGGGATGACATGTGATTCATACAGGGCCAGTCAATGAGATTGCATTCTCCAGAGAAGTATATTTACATGGTGACCTTTAACACGGAAAATCAAGCCTGGGCGTTGCTTTTGTTCTTGAGAATATGATAACCCGAGGTATATACATGTACATATCACTTTTCTCGAAAGTTTGCGCATACACAGTATCAACAATCCCTCATGATAAAGAATACCAATGGAAAGGGCACTAACCTAGAGCTGCGGGGTAAAATGTCATACAGACCCATCCTGACAAACGCCAGACCCACAGGATAAAGGGCGAGAGCACAACGACGAATTCTGTTTACAATTACTGCGCAGAGTTTCATAAACGTATCTTTATATAGTATGTAATCATCACGTTTTAATAGCGGTTTGATGCCAGGCATTAACTAATACTTATACTGCATTAGGATAAGTACAATTTTGTAGATAACACAGAATTACGAATTCTCTCACAACTTCGCGAACTCCATATGCGGGGGCAACCATCTCAATTGTTTTCAATGTAAGTTCATGTATATGCTTTGTGTAAGTCTCATCTAAAAAGGAGGGTTTGATAAAATTACCAATAAAGGATACTAATAGTTGTAAAAAGGTACACACAAAATCGGCAGACACCACAAAACAAATTCAAAATCTGACCATTCCATTAAATTTCTTGCCATTCGTAATATTCAATTAATTGTACGATATTTTATATTTTCCGAAAGATTTCACTATCAAACACTTCAAGATTTCTATGCACAAATACTTAGAAATAGGACAATACTTTTATTTGTAGCTCTTCCCAAGGCCACACGGACAGAGTGCATGAGAATCATGTCGGTGAGAATTAGAGTGTGGCTTTAGGCTTAGCGTCCACCTACTACGATAGAAATTTAGACCTACCGATATGGCACCGATACAAAAAGCAAATATCGGAGACTTATCGAGAAGGTACAAAATCGGACGTGTGAGAAACCTGTACTACCTTGTGGATTACAAACAAAGAAGCATTTCAAGTACCTCTGTGAGCAGATTTTCTCTGTGAAGAACTGACAGAGCCAAAAAGAAGTTCTCTACCCACTACATCCTCAGTATTCCAGTGATAAGTTTAATACTTCAGTGTTTGTGATATATTCTAGGACTATACCACCTACATTCCACATACAACATATACTAAACATCTCCCCATCTCATACTATCACATCATATCACTGTAGACCAGTGCTGCACGCTGTTCTACAGTCCAGTCCACTACTGTACATCACAAATCACATATTTTGACACTCATTCAGCGCACTGTTCAGCAAATACAGCAAAATAAATTCGGTACGGAATGCTTCTTCACCCCGGTTAAGGGGTAACTTTGAAGGGACACCTTATCAAATTTGATGGGAGAGTTTGGACACAACACTTATGATTATCGTTATTGCATGTTTATGGAGTGTATGTAGGTGTGTGTGTGTGTTTAGGTGTGTGTGTGTGTGTGAGGCAAGGGTAGACTGGTGTCTACCCAGTAAACACAAGTCGTAAATCTAAGTGTCCCACAGGTAGATTCCTTATGTATAAAAACGTACAAATGTTAAGGTTTACTTACATCTGTAGAATGTATGGTAATCTAAGGTAATTTTACATAAATTCACATAATTGATATTACATTTATTTATGTAAATTTACGTTTATGTATATAAATTCTTGTTTATGTGCATGAATTCACTAGATGACATGAGAGTAATTTCTGTCAATTGTTTCTACTTCTTGGGGAGGGTACATGGCCTGTAAAATTGGTTTATTTACGAAATTTACCAAACCAGCAGTTTCAATGATCATTAATCTCATTCAGGCTATGATTGGCTGGTATTTTTGTCACTGCAGTTATTCTAATTTTGGTAATTTTGGCAGTTGTGTAGGACCACACCATTCTGCAGGTGTGTGGTATTGATATTAATGTAAGTCTAGTTTTTTCCAGCTGGGGAAAAGTGTTGGGGCCTATTACAATAAAAAAGTACACAGAATTAACTATACCCGAGTATAGCTGAGTGTTATCCATGGTTGCACCTCCAGGCTAATCATACTGACCTCTCTCGTTCATAGAGAAATCCCAAAATAAACATTCCCTTCCTATTCAGATAAAGCTACCAGAGATATATATTCATATAATTATATAAATTTCAATTCTTAAAATACATAAAATAACCTACCATTCACATAAAATTATGTATTTTCCGTTGATTTTTTTTAATTAAAATTTGTTTATTGACTATTTCTTTCACCAGATTGGTGTTTTACAAAGCAACAGTCGCACGACTATGTAACATACGTATGGACTACAAACAAAAGTATCTGTTATCATTCACTTATCCATGTTTCAGTTACAGGTTTCTGACAACATGTAGTTACAAATTGGGTTGTAAAGTTGTACTTCATATTCATACTCAAATGTATGCTTACAATACAATTAGTATCATTATCGTAGTATATGCTACCACAATGTCTCTATTATAGTTTTCCATTACTGGCTTTTGGTCTCAGCATATCATACTGAGTTTTCTTTACTTACGTTACATATCTCAATATACATGTCTGCATAGCTGATTTACTCACTTGCTCGTCTTCAATTGTCAGTTTTCAGAGGTCTCTCGACCAAATTTACCTTTGTATCAGTTACAGAATTTAGTATGTGTATTAGCTCCATGTACACAATGGTTTGCATATTAATTCAAATACATAAATTTCTAAGCATTAAACAAACAATCAACATGACACACAAACATAAACATTAGATGGCACCTTGACTGTAAGTGAGCTGCTTTCAATAATTTCAATCAATCATTAGCTTACTTTTACTTACATTTTTGGACATTATTCACTCTCATAATATAAGATATATAATGATATATTTACATAGATTCATCTAGTTTAGAAACGTAAATTTGTCCACCTGTATATAAAGGTAGTATATACTACCTAGCCTAACCAATGACAGACTGAAAACCCTGGTTAGGTGGACACCCCACTTAAGGGCCCACTTTGCTTAGAACGGAGAGTGTCACTTACAACGGGGGTTTACGGTATTCTGTTATGAAAAGCATGTAAATTTGTTGGTCTAGTACATTCATATAGACTTGAATATATTCTATCCCACAATAAGTCATTCTGTAGTTCTGGAAAGACGTGTTCCCATCTTATTCTTGCAGTTGAAAAACACAGACTTGAATGTATACACGTAAAAGATTACCAGTCTTCATAGATTGAAAACAGAATAGTCACTGTCTAATGTTCTCTGCTCAGTATATCTCGTTAAAACGTCGGTGTGTCATGTATATTGACCACTACTGCAAGATAGGCAGTCACTCATAAAAAGCCACACTATTCTTTTGTGTTAGCGTTGACAGTGGTAACGAGTGCCTCAATGTGAGTAGTATGTGGAAAAGTCGCCATGTCCCAGGTACTAACGGTCTAAGGTAAATAGTACCACCGCAATTAGTAAACCCATTAACACCAATCACAGGCGAAATATCCGACGGCGCAACAAATCGTTGAACAGGTAGAACAAAAAAACTCTATTTACTTAGGAAACGACCAAGATAATTTGTCATTCGCAGATAAATAAATCTTTTGTTTACACCAATTTATGATATTTGTCCTATTTATTGCTTGGGCATTTCTGTTCAATACAGACCCCCCCCTTCCCATGATACACACGACATGCGTTGAACACACAAACAGATAAATTACAACTAAGAGTTATAGTCGCTAAATGATAGACAATGGTATCAGATAGGTCAATAGGGTACTATGAGTAAACGTGGTTACTGAGCCCGTATGGAAAATAAATACATAAAGATACGGCCCGACACTGAAGGTGGGAGGGCCGTATTTTTTCATCAAATGACCAAGAACGGACACCGTACAGGCTCAGTCACTACGTTTTCTTATTACTATCCACCTCCCAATCGTTTAAAACGCCATTTTATTAACTTTACTACAGCCCGTAGTCACAGCAGGCACGAACATTATTTATACTACACCCCTAGCAGCGGGCAGTATTTCTAACATGTTCGGCCATAGGTGTATAGTAATAAATAGGTAGGGTCGTCAACATGGTGCCTCTGTAACATGAATACATGTACAGCAATAAAACGATGTTCCTGTAAACGTAATAATCCGGATCCGAACATGTGACACGGGACATTTACCGCGAGGTGTTTACCAGTGCTATTTTCCTGGTCACCTTCCACATACAACTTCCATTCGCACTTCATTGCAAGTGAATGTTCTGTAGAAATGCCATTTCACTTATATTATTATATACCTGTGTGCAAATGTCTATTAAATACTGCCCGCTGCTAGGGATGCAGTAATAATAATGTTCGTGCCCGCTGTGGCTGCGACCTTCTAAGTCATTGCGTTTTTAATTATTTTAAGGTATATAACAATAAGCAGACATCCTCACTGTAAATGAAACGGTTCTTGTTCTCGGTCAGTCGCCCATTTCATACAGCCTTCCGCCTATGGCGTCAGGCCGTATGAAATCGGCGACTGACCTCGAACGATAAACGTTTCGCCCACATTAAGGATGTTTCCTAATATTACTTACAATACCGGTGTTCTGTATGATAAGCTCCCGTGTGTCTCACGTGGCTGTTTTGAATGACGGGGATAAAGTACATTTGGCTTAGGGCGGTAAATCCCACCGGAATATCAGAGAAGCAGGAGACAGTGCGAACTATTCACACAAATTAAGTTGTTACACCACCGAGAAACACTTTCGCAATATTACCTGTATAATTATGAGGGATGGTGATCGAACTGATATTGAACATGGATACGGGAATATGATGTGAAAGGGATAAGAATGGGACGATTTATCTAAAATTAAGTGGTAAATACTTGGCCCTCATTCGGATAACTATGAGCTTAAGTTTTACCAATATGAATGCATAATTATATTGTACATATTCACATGCATTTGTATACAAAACACACGACCCGTAAAGCAAAGCCCATAGGGGATGTTGATACAAGTACCTATAAGACCATCACAGTACCAGGGGAGCATATTACTGTGATGACAGTGTTGGCAAAGGGGACGTGACATTAGAAAGTATAAGAGCCTTAGACCACACCCTACACCACGCCCTATTGGGCCGATCAAGAGAAAGAAACTTTCTGGCATTTGGAAGAGTTATACCTCGGAGTTTGACGTCACGTACACGCCCACTTTGAATGCATCGCGGATTTCAATAGTCCAGCGGGTGCTGCCTTTGATAGGTAGTGACGTAGGGCGGGCGATCGTACATAAAACCATTTGCTGATTCCGTCACCGGTAAACATTTAGTCATCGGAGCAGCTCCCTGCGTTTCCCGCCCCGACAGAGCTCACCCCACCCCTCTCATTACACCCTACTGGTAACTCGTCCGACGGGGGCATTTAACATGTCCCGCGCCGCATCGCCGAGACGGGCGACCGCGGCAGTCTGTCTGGCGGCGGTAGCGGTGGCCGTTCTTGCGGCAGCTACAGTCGACGGCGTAACCATTTTCGAAAGCCCGCCTGGACTGCCCAACGAAGATCTCTACAAAGCCGGGGATGTTAACCTGGGTGGCTTGGTGCGCCTCTACTACCCCTCCCCCGACGGCCAGTGTAGCAAGGCTCTGGCGCGGGTGGGTGTCCAAGTGGCACAGGCTATGCTCTGGGCCATCGGTAACGTCAACAACAATTCGCAGCTTCTCCCGAACATCACGCTAGGCTACGCTATCCTGAACGACTGCGGACGCGAAGGCGTAGCACTGGCCCGTGCCGTGAAGTTCCTTCCACCTTCGCCGTGCTTGGTGGCGGGATGCGGTGGCGCTGGGCGGGCGGACTCCGGGGTGAAACCCTTCTACCGGGTGGCCGGCGTGATGGGGCCCTACTCCAGCTCGTTGTCGGTGGCCGTGTCTTCTGTCCTGTCGCTGTACAGGGTGCCACATATCTCCTGGTCGGCCACCAGCCAGGAACTCTCTGACAAAGCAAGGTAAGGAAAGGTCTGGTAAACCTGGGGTGTGGAATGGGAACTGGTGGATGCCGGTACTAGTGACGAGAGTGGGGAAGTAACGGTAAGGTCAGTCCGTCATCAAGCTTACTGTTGGCATTTGAAAGTTTCCGAGGTAAATATCGGGTGGTGCATGATGTATACTGTATCAGTGGCGAGAGTAACTACAGTGAAACCCCGGTAAGTGGAGCATCCTGAAGTTTGGGGACAAAGTATTCCTTGCTTCGGGGTTCAACGGTGAGCAGGGTAAAATCAACATGAAGAAGGTATTTTTTTAGGCCAAAGTGCTTCCATCTTGCTTCTACTTGTATATGGTCAAGTTCACGAGGCTTTTTTTTTTTTACCAAAATTGATGGTAAGGATACCTGTGTTAAAACGACAGAGATCCATAGGCTAACAACTGGTCTGTTGAATACATCGAAAATTGAAATAACTTTTGCACGTTTGCTTATGATGGATTACATTATATCTAGTGAAATCTGCCCGCATATATATCTCCTGTTTGTTAGGGGAAAGTTAATTGCTGTCCCTGTTGTAATGCAACATCGGCAGGTAAAATCATCTCCCCAAAACATAATCTATTTAGGTAGTGTAGAAATAACCGAGTTTAGTGAAGGCTATAGTATAACACACTCCAAACCTTGCTATCCATTACCATACAGATACACGTACACGATGTGACATGTTTCTTCATCTAATTCCTTTTATGGTGGCATGATGGATAATGAAGATAAGGATATGGAATTGAAAACTATGGGGCACATTGGAATTTTGGGTATGTATTGTTAACAAGGACCAAATACAATAATTGTTGGAAAGTATCCGGTATTATAGGTTTGGATAATTAACTTACATCATAGCCAACATGAAGATAAATGTAAAGCCATAGGTGAAGTCGTAATATTCTTTCCGAAGGCACTAGTCCCGACTACAAAAAAGATGCCCTCGTTTCCTCACGTATTGTGTTTACTGAAAGCCTAACTTTCAAATATAGGTAATGAAACGAATAGATTACAGCCATAGCAATATATTGGTCACATAACTTTATTTCATTGAGACACGGGACACGGGCCCGAGTGATGAAAACCAGCTTCTAACTAAGCTGACGCTAAGGCATCTTTTATTGTATGTCGAAGATAAATTTCTGAGAAATTTGTCTTGCTATTTTGTGGTGTAAACCTCGAGGGGAACTTTATGTATCAATGAGATAGCAATAAAAGGAATGTTTACCAAAAACCAAAAGAAATTGATGTCCAGGGTGGTTTCTCGAGAATCGCTGTTATATCGGTACATCTAATGAACTTCTAATAAAATTGGAAAGAATCGCGCACTCTGTTATACCAACACTTCACTCACTAGACAATTTCACTGCATAAACTATTGGCAATGGAATAAGTTCAAGTTGTGCGTACTATTGTATTTCAATCCGATTTTCCAACTATTCGAGGGTAATATTGCTATATTTCTGAAGTGTGTGATACGGCAGTGTACATATGCATTGAACTGTATAAGTTAGATTCTTTAAAATTGATCATTGTATGGTGATTCTCTCTCATAGAGTATTAGTTTCCAAGGCCAATTGTTAAGTCGATCACATCATTGCCTTCTCTGGAAATAAGGAAAGAGAAAAAACAAAGCACTGCCCACGTATATCATGTACAAAGAGCCAGATCCACACAGATCGCCTGCATGGCACCATATTGTGACTTGAGATATGTCCTTGACATATGGCCTAGAGCGACCAGCATAATGATATTGCTTTAGTACTCTTTCAGATATTAATGTATTGTCATCTTACTAGAATAAACCACAATGAAATTAGACAATATAGATGTAATTTGGGGAAGAAAGGAATTAGACATTAATACTTGTAAGGTTTTGTATTGATACTGTATTAGGTAACCCTTTATTCATTTACAAGAATAGCCCAACATCTAAACTAATTCTCTTATTTTGTATTTACATATACATCGTGCTGGTCTATATGGTTGTCTGGAATTTTAAGTCCATGGTTGTTTTGACTCAGAAGACTTACGATGGAAATGCGTTGCTGACGAAGTATCAAACGAAGCTGCTAAAATAAACAAAACATTTGACATTCGCGTCTAACGTGATCACATTGAACTACAATTAATCAGTGTTTTTGCCCAAAGTAAATAGGCAGTCAAACATCCCTTCGATGGTTTGCTTCTATTGCTTAAACATCATTTTTAATCTATTCACGTGTTCTGTATACAAACTGCACATTTCTCTTCCCTACAGTCAATAATTCAGAACCCGCGATCGGAATAGGAGCATTTCCACATTATATTTGTTCATAAAAAGTGTTTTAGATAATTCATGAAAGAGTTTCTTCTCGATAAATGCGTATTTCCTGTTGAAAATCCAAAGAGATTTGTAAAGGATGAATTACACATTAGAATAGGTCACTTACAAGTGTTCCGTATTGAACGGCACTCTCGCACAAGGTAGAACACAGGGTCGTTCTGCACAAATCAAGACATCAACATCGGCGTCGTTCCTAAATTTATTTTCGTCTCATCAGACTCAAACTAAAATGCTTTTAATAGTGGTATGCTAGAAAGGATATTTTATAAAGTGTTGGAATGAGCTTCAATTCCATTTAGGGAAATCAGAATATGTTGGTCTACATTTTGGAATAGTAACATTGAATCCAAGCACCAGTCATATAGGTCTAGATAAATTTAAAGCATCCTCTCGGGACGATGGTGTAAAGACTACGGTTCGGATGTGTATGCATACTGGAATGGAGCGTGCGTTTGCATGGCTGGGCTTGCAAGTCCGGTGGTCTCTATTATAACCCAGTCCTTCGATAAAATGTGGGCTAGAGGTATGGCATTGTCGGGTTCATCAATAATCAAACATATTTTTTACATTCATTGGTCGGCGTTCCATTCATTACAATAACAGTAGCGATAACACCACGTTCAGTTGTACAGTATACAGGGCATCATACCAATTAATTCATGATTTGATATGCTTACCGGTTATATATTGGTATGAATTAGATGATATAAAGATTGATGATGCAACGTGACATTACAATTATATGGTATACTAAATGGGATGATTGGTTAACAATCAGAGGGTGTTTTTCAGTCGTGATGATCTCAAACTGTGATATCAGCTGAGATCGGTGACCGATCCTGAGACCGTTTTTGAGATCAATGGAGGAAAGTGTTTTTCAGACGTGGTCTCAACTAGCCACAACCTGGGCCCTGTTTTTCAGTCGTGACGATCTCTAGCTGAGATCCGCTGAGATCTGTTAGCGATCCTGAGACCGTTTGGGAGATCAATGGCTGCAGGTGTTTTTCAGATGTGGTCTCAGCTAGCTACAGCAGATCTCAGCTAAAACGATCTCAACCTGAGATCCCTAGAGATCATTTCCTGCCAGGTACAAGATTCTGCAATCGGAAATTATGGATTTGAAACATTTATACTTATTCAAATTAGACCATATTTAAGGCGAATATTTGACAATGTCCATTTGATCCAATCGTATAATTTCATAATTTTCCATTGGGTATTCAATAAGGGAGACATGTTTTACTTTTTGAATGGGTGTTGTTGTTATCTACAAATATGGAATGACCTTGACCTCACCCTGCTCAAATAAAATCGAGCATTACATTTTGCTCGGTGGAAGATCTCACCTCGGCGAGAACCGGAGTCAATTAAAAAAAAAAAAAAAAAAAAAAGTAGGTATGTTTATCACAGTCTTAATAACCACAAGAAAACTATGAAACTTGGGATATAGGGATGTCAGATTATAAGTACCCTTCACTCTTGATATTTTCCAATTTGAATAAGCTTTAGCACCTGAAAAAAAGTATCAACTGGTCTGAGGTTGAGACCGTTTTTGAGATCATTTCACCTGAGATCCCATGAAATCACTCGAAACGGTCACATCTTAGTCTCAACCTGAGATCCCTTAAGATCGTCACAACTGAAAAACACTTTGCCCTTCAAACGGTCTCAACTTAAGATTGTCACGACTGAAAAACACCCCCCTGTGGAAATGTAAAACAGTATTTCATATGCACAGTTACTCCCGCTGAGCAAAATTAATGATTACATGTGTATATATAAATAGGTTCTTATACTCCCTTACCGACATTCATGATTCAATATTTATGGCAACGGATTTTTCAGTGCGATTTCTAAGTAATTCTGTTCTGTTCAAAATTTCATTTTGGATCGACTGATATCAAATAAAATCTTAAAAGTATTTGTAGTGGACACGTAATTCCCTCATAAAAGTTTTAGAAAAAATACATGCACTTGGAATAAAAAATAATGTGGGTAATCTCTGGAATATAAAACTCGAAATCAGTGGTGAGCCACAGTGACGTTCGCCCAAAACTAGAGTGTTTGTCACATGAAGCTGCAAACCCATTATTACGATACAGAGAAATGGGCATCCGGGCGAACACTGGCATGTATAACACAAACAGACAATGCTATGTATACTTTGATAATGTATGACTATGTTTAAATCCTATCATGTCTTTTCTGATTAGATTTCAATACTTCTCCCGTGCGGTGCCTCCGGACCAGTACCAGGCAGCAGCAATTGTAAACATCCTCCAATACTACAACTGGACATACATCTCCACCTTGCACTCAGAGGGCAGCTATGGGGTCAACGGTATCCGTAACGTCCAGCGTCTCGCCAAGAAGGCTGGCATCTGTATTGCCTACTCCAGAGAGCTGAAACCTGACGACACAGAGGCTGACTATGACAATGTCATCGTGCAGCTCCGCAAGAATTTCAAGGCCAAAGTGGTAATTGCCTTCACGGTTGGGTACTCAGGAGAAGGTCTTTTCCGGGCCATCCGCCGGGCAAGCGCCACTGAATTTATTTATATCGGCAGCGACGGATTTCAGCCTACATTAGAATTCAAGAACGCTATCGTTGGACTGAACGCCCTCGTGTTAAATGTTAAGTCCAGCATGGATGAAGATTTCAAGAGATATTACACCAAGGAGTTGACGCCCTGGCGCGGGGTGGGTCAGGCAGTGAAAAGCCCCTGGTATGGCGAGTATTCTCCAGCGGACGTTGGATGTGACTGGTCAGCACCACCCGGGCATAATTCATCGTGCAGTAAGTACAAAGTACTAACTGACTTCCCGCAGTTTTTCTTATTTCCCGGAATAGCCCGAGTCATTGACATTGTGAAGACCTATGCCCATGGCCTACACAATCTAATCTTTGCTCTGTGTCCTGAAGCCGTTACCCGGAAAGACTTACTTGCCTCCTGTATAACAGGCCCACGTTCCCTGCAGTACATACGTGAAGCTTCCTTCCAGGGGTCGTCAGGGTATGTTTCCTACGATAAGAGTGGTGACCTGCTCGGTGACTATTTCATCACTCAGGTGCGCGGGATTGGCAAGGACTACTCCAGTGTTCGGGTTGGATCGTGGAGTCGTTCCACGCAGGAGCTTGTACTTAACGAGGCGGTTATTGTGTGGCCACAGGTGGACATCATGAATCCCACTGAGGAGGGTGACAGAATGGTCAACTATGGCGTGCCAGAGTCGGTCTGTGCCAAGCCCTGCTTTTCAGGGGAGTTCTATATCCAAGGTGAACTGGTGTGCTGCTGGGAGTGTCGTAAATGTCGGAGCAATGAGAGGTTGCGGGAAGATGTCCAAGGATGTGTCACTTGTCCTGATCTTTATTGGCCGGATCAGGAGAACTTCACAACATGTGAATCCATCCCTCCTACATACATGCTCTGGCCAGATCCCATCGCACTCGGACTGGTAGGACTGGCTACAGCGGGACTGCTCTCTGTTTTCTCTCTCACTTACATTTTTGTGAAATACAGCGATAAGAAAGTTATTAAAGGTTCTAGCCGTGAACTAATGGCACCAATTAAGGCTGGATTGCTTCTGGCCTATGTCACTGTCGTTGCTTATATAAGTAAACCAGAGGACTGGACATGCTATGCCAATTACTGTGGATTCAATCTGGCATGCACATTTATCTTTGGTCCATTATTCCTGAAGACAAATCGACTATATCGAATTTTTGCAGCTGCTGAGCGATGCGAACAAGGCGTGCGCTTTGTCGACGGTAAATCTCAGGTGATCTTCTTCGTGATTATGGTGGTTATACAGGTGAGTAGTCTTTCATAATTCAAGTAGACAGATCAATCTTTAAAGGTCAATTGATGCTTGTTTTTCCAAATTCCTCTCTGATATTGCTACAACACGAAACCTTTTACATTCTTTTGATGATTCTCAGACGTTCTTTAAGAGGAACCACATGAGAACAAAGCGTATAAATAAACAATAACCGATAGTTTTGTGTACAGGCGTTTGTAAGAGAGGTTGACACGTAGTGATACACGAGTCGCCCGCCCACAAAACCATCGTTTGTTGTATCTGTTAGGCCTACCCATCTCCTCCAATAAATTATACCCTAGAATGGCCATATCAAAAGGTATTGATATCAATATGGACTATTTATTTCCTCTATAGCACAAAGGGACGACTTTCCCGTACATGATGGCTTTGATGCCGTATACCACGGATTCGAATCCGTGTATACCATGGTTATGGTATCTGACAGTAAATAATGGGCAGTAGTTTAATACCCCATACATTCTCAATGGGTACTTTGTATACCATGGATTATAAATACAAGTTGGCACTGGTAAAAGTTCATGTTCCCGTAAGGTCAATTCCATACTTAAACACCTGGGATAGTTGCGGTGGAAGATCTTACTGTTGTAAGAACCGTTTCTTTGATAGATAAAAATAAAAAATAAATAAAAAAGATACACGTAATGAAATAACTGAAGATAATTCTTATGATAAGGCTAAACACTAGATATACATGTATGTCTGAACACAAGGTTCAAATGCTCCCCTGGTTGTAACGCTGTTGCTGCTAACCCCAGATGCTGCCATATGGCATGGGAGGCCACCCAGCATGAGGACACCATGCTGGGGAGAGTCCGGGGTGGTTGTCTGACCCTGAGTCACCATCGAAACCCCTCACGAGGGAGACCAGGGACCTGTTTCACTAGTTTTGTGACATGTCTAGATGGCGTCTGTGACACCATACAGACAGATTGGGGTTGACTAGCTTCATGAAAACACAAGTAGCTGCCCTTATGACAAGACAGACCCCAAACACGGTGTGTCTGGTTTCATAAGAATTAGACATTAGACTTCGTTTTGTCCGTTCTTGCTTGCACTGTTGGTGCCGCTTTTCCTGTCTGTCTAACACTTTTGTCACGAAACTAGTGAAACAGGTCCCAGATGGAGGTCCACACATGGTGGAGCCAGCGGGGGATGCACATGCTCCGAGGCAGGGTCCTTGCCTGGTGGTGGTTCATACCTGGGGTGACCAAGAGTTTTTAGTTGGCAGGGCCAGAGGCCAATAGGAGTCTGGTGTTACAGGACATACACGGGTCTCTGTTGATGGGGCACTTGGGGCAGGATTGTATGATGAAGAGATGTCAGAAGTATTACTGGCTGGGCTTTGGAGGAATGTGGTGGCCCACTGCGCCAGATGTGAGGCCTGCCTCTGGTGAAAACCTACCTCCACTGCCTCACCATGCACCGATGGGCCACATTGTAACACACATGCTGCTGGAGAGATTGGCCTTATCATGGGGCCATCACGGGGCCCCTCCCTTGTACCAGCCGAGCCAACAAGTACATTTTGATAATAATGGATTTCTTCACAAAGTGGGCAGAGGGATCGCTTATGTGTGTAGGATGGGACCACCTATCTGATTGTATCAGAGACACGATTTCGCTTCACACCTGTATAGGGTGGAGTTGGTTGAAGGTTGAATGCTAGCAAGAATATCTGGATCTCCGCCCCCTCCCCTTCCATAGACTGTACAACCCTGGGTGAAAGGGGAGGGGGAGAAGTATAGGCTAGTCGAGGGCATCAAAATTGGGTGGGCAGGCGTTGGAGGCCACTAGCTCAGGCAGGACGGAGGGTCCGTGGCAGGTCAGGCAGAGCGGAGGTGCTGCCGGTGACATTTGGTGGGTGGGTGGGGGAAAGGTGTGGCAGCCTTATGTGGTGTTCATTACATTGCAGAATCCCCTGAAGAATATGCGAGTGGGAACATCAAGATGGCCCGGCACCAGGAGATTGCAGAACAAAAGCCCTGCTGAGGGTAGCAGCTGCAGAGGAGGCCTGAAAAAGGAGATGCACCCACATCAATGTCTGGTAGTCCCCCCTAAGGGGTTCACTGCATATTTCTAGGCCCGGTAGACCCTCCTAAGGCGCCACCACAGTGAGTCCCCTGACATACCCCACTAAGGGGCCCCCAGAAGTATGTGACAGGAACCGTTATGTGTTTTTGTTAAAGGGAAAAAACTGAGAGCTTATGGTGTTGTTGTCAACCCTAGGAGGGTTCTTACTAAATAAGACTTGAACTGTTATTATATGTCTCTCTTGTTATAGGATAAGTCTCCAGCAGGGAGAGCACCTCCACAGTGGGTGTTTAACTCAGATTGGCTGGTTAGCAGCAGAGCCGGTCCCCAGCATAGTGGCACTGCTGCAATGCAGTTCAGCCTTAAAATTTAGGTTACAAAATGGATTGGGGAGGGTAGAGTGTAGCAGAGACCTGGTTGGGCATCAAGACGGACTGGGGCCTGGTAGACACCAGGAAGTAGCCCCTAGCGGGGCAGCAACTCAGGCCCCTCCGGTCGCTGCCCCTTTTGGTCTCTCTGGACTTCCAGTCCTCTGGTCCTCTAGTCCTCCAGTCGGAGGACGCTGCTGGAAGAGGAAAGGCCATCATGACATAACAATTGGACTATAAATACGGGTGTTGCAGACCAGCCCGCTTAAGGGGACAATCCGTTTAAGGGGTCCCTTTGCTCGGAACGGAATTTTTTCCCTCTATTAAGAGTTTATTTTAACCCCGCTTAGAGGGGCACCCCGCGTAAGGCCAAGACTATAGACTAAGCATTCCCGTGGGGGCCCGGGCGGCCGGAGTATGTTGTTTCAATGGCAATTCCTTCATCTCTAGCTGCTCTGGGCGGCCCTCAGTGAGTGGGTATTAGTACCACTGATTTTCGCACCAGCTGAAGGTGTCGGGTAAGAGGCCCGCTTACAGGTTAGCGGCGGGTGGGGTAGGGTGGGCTGGAGACTTTGAAGTTGTTTTTGTTGTTGTTTTTTTTATCAAATTTTATTAGGGATAATGCATCGTACATTTTTGTCACCAGGTTCGGCAACATTTCATTATCCTACCCCTAATAAAAAACCGCCATAGACTAAACATAGGGAAATCTTATGTGGCAGGCCATGACATAAAGTGTTTTTTATGCCACTAGAGTCATAACAATATTGACCAATCAGAGAGCAGGATGTCAGCTACTATGAAAAAAAGTTCTGTTGGTCATTGACTCAATAATTATCTTTTGGTAATACAAAAGCATAGACGAGGTAGGATAAATACGAAACCGAATTCGAGTTAGACTTGACAATGTTTATGCCACGACGGGAAGGTCGCGTATTACTACACGAGGCGTAGCCGAGTGTAGTGAGGAGCAGACCTGACCAGAGTGGCATAGACATTGACAAGTCTAACTCGAATTCGGTTTCTACTTATTCCGATATAGGCTGGTATATATCTCGTCAACAACAACGCATTGTTCTTTGAACTGTGTTTGATGCTGTAAATACATGTATTATTTATCTATTTATTATATGAATTTTTGTTTTTGTTTTATATTTATTTGGTATTTATTTCACAATTATTTCCTATTTATTTGCTTAGAATATGTTATTGATAAAACTTTAACCTAATAACCAGTGGCTCCTTCATTTATATAGGTATTCTCTATTGTATAACCATTGGCAGACTGATAACCCCGCTTAAGGGGCCACTCCGCTTAAGGGGACACTTGGCCCAGAACGGAGGGTGTCTCCTTAAGCGGGGTTTTACTGTATATATATATATATATATATATATATATATATATATATATATATATATATATATATATATATATATATATATATATATATATATATAAATGCATACAGGCATTCCCGATGGTCGACAGGATCCACAGGCAAGTGAAAGTGAAAAAGTTATGTCTTCAGACTTGGGCATATAATAAAATGTCCAGGGTAGAACCAATTAGCATTGGCCTGTTCTCCGCATTAGTGAGGTTCCTTAATTGTCACGTCCTTATGATTGCAACAGAGCCCCAAAAGTTTACCCTCAGCGTTAGAAATGATGCTGGGAAAACATATTGGCTTAGGGCAGGGTTGTTGTCGTAAATTACATGTATACATTCATATGGCACAGAGGTAAATATTTGCGATTTTTGCTGATAGAAGCTGTCGATATGTCATTATCTGCTTAGAAAAATATAGATCTATGCAAAATGGATTCCTTGTGTACTAAAACTTAAAATAAAGACATAGCCCATACAATAGATGACACCCGCGCATTAAACTTTAAGTCAAGAAATATTGCCTCTACAGCAGCTTAGCATTGACTCTGAAAAGCCTGCAGGCAATGATCATTGTTTTGCAAAGATCTATATTGCATGCAGGGACATAGTTATAGCGAGCGTGCTACAATGATGATTCATGATGGTGGCTGTGTTAGCGCAGGCCTTTTACACTTGAAACACATGATGTCTATAATTTTCAGATTTATTCAGACATTCTATGGCAGGCTACATAGTGACACTTTCCGGGACTATTTCAATGTATTTCTTCACCCAAGAATTCGGAGCAAAACATAGTATCGATAGAATATATTCTGTTGGGCCACTACATAGAATAAAATCTTATTTCCCCCGTCATCTTCTGATATATTTCTTGCCCTTTAGTTTTGAGTTAGATAGCAGCTCTCCAAAATGTCCAAAGGTTTTTTTTCATATTCAGCGAGTAATCACCCCAAATCCGACATGTTTCATAATTTATGAATGCACACACTTGTACATATAATTCCGACATCATTCCCGATTTAGATATCTTTTTCGAGTTTCTCAAATTGTTTGCAGATACACATACTTTGTAGTAGATTACTGGTACTTTGTTGTATCACACCTGACCATTATGTAGCTTGCTACCCTTGCGAGCAGTGACTATAGAAGTATAGTTAGGTTTACAGGTGAGCTTTTCTATTGACAATGACGACACCAATCACCAGAGGCATCCTCTCCCAACCCTCCCGGCAGACCACACTCCGGCCTACAGGTATACCACTATTTCCACGCCCACATTGACTTCAAGCCAACCGCATCCCCCACTTAGGCCACCCTCCCCTATATAATTGGGAAAGGGATAAACAGCTGGTGATTGAATAGTTATAACAAAATGCCGACAGTACAAGTGGCTTTGTCGGTAGAAATACAGCATCATGTATAGACTTCACAGGACCTCAGTGATATCATTGATCAAGCCCCGTGATAGTGGCCAGAATGTGTGGTGTGTTTCATCAGTGGGCTCATTCATGAATAGTTTATGCTAGTAGTCATATGAGTTCGCTGATAGCTGATGATGTGCCCACTAGGGAATCGCACTTCGGAAAATACCGTATTTAAAGCGAGTTCAAATTGAGGGTTATTTTTTAAATCAAGGTCAAGCAGGTTTTACCCATCGATAATCACATGAACAAACAATCTGTCTAGGGCTTATAAATTAACTACACTTAGACAAGTTTAGAAGATATCCAGTTTTGTAGGTATCAAATTCTAATGACTGAAACATCAACTATGAAAACACTATTAAGTCAATCGAAACTTGGTCTATAGAATGAGTTTACCTTGCTTTATGCACAAACTAGTATAGGAGAGAAATGCATGTATTAAACAACATGTATACTCTTAAATCTTTTACACCTTACAATAAGGTCCACTAGAACGTCTGAGGGACCACTTTTTAAACAGGCTTTTCTTACATGTATCAAATTCTTGAACTCTCTAATGTACGTTGGTCCACCAAAATGGAATGAACAATCAGCGGATGTTAGGAACATCCCAACCTACAAAGGCTTTAAATCGCTATGACATTATCAAAAGAATCTAAAAAAGAGTCCACAATGGACAGTAAGCTTTATATTATTGTCAAACACTCTCATGTTCTGTCGAAGAAATCCTACCTGCCAAATCTCATCGACTCATGATGCTACTTGATTGGAGCTAACATCTTTACAATGGGTTGTAATGTTTATATATTATCAAATCTTCACATGTACTTGAGAGAAGCAGATATAACATGACAATTGGTCTTGCAAGAAAACCGACCGCATTAAACGCTTAGCTATTATTAGTATAAATAAAAGATTTACAAAAAGGTATTCATGTTTATCTGGTGTTTATTCCCCAAAGACTTAACATTGGGGTATTGTAAAAAAACCAAAAAAAAACCACCATCCAATGGGGGATGATGTCACAAACATCCACATTTCATTTTATATCCGAGCTAATGTTTGGGTGTTAGAATAACCTCAGTGAAAAACACCTCGTGTTCCAAGCATGACTTTCATTAATGGCATAATCGGAAGTGGATGGATACTGTGTGCTTTGAAAAAGTCATTTTCTTTATTGGAATTTATGAGTTGGCGTTAATTGCAAATTGACAGTAATTACATTGCACCACCCACGTTATCTCTCGATGATTACGAACACTATTTTCTCCCGTCTTCTTGATACAAGCAGATTGGAAGGGGTGTGGATGGGGTGGTCAGCCGACCTTTAATCTAAGTGTGTTATAACCTTTGTACTCTCTTTACTCAATTGTGTATATATACATTTATCTTAGCCTGGAATAAACGTCCATAGGCTTAACATTAACTCGTTCTCAACAGGCTTGCGAGTACGGTAACTCATTCTCAACTGGTGATTAATAGGTTAATATTCCCAGGCTAAGATAAAATCAGAAACATTTTCGTGCTTGGTCTGAGTCCCCATTCGCCATCTCGTTTTGGAGTGCTTCAGAATATTCACTCGGCTATCGCCTTGTTCATATTACTGTCCACTCCAAACTCGGTGGCGAACGAGGACATAGACCAAACACTCATCAGTTTCTTTCTTAGTATATAGTAAAGTGTACGCAGATTGTACTGGTAGTCGATCTCTCAACCTCTCCCAATTACATACCCCTGACCCCACGTACTGGAAGCTGACCTTCAATGGTAGACAGGGCCCTTGACATGCAGCTATGGTATAGATTCCATGGCAAACGAAATTATGGCACACATATATATCATTATACAATAAGGCTGATAGATATATAATACATAATTCAACAATAAAAAAGGCCCGAGACTACCCATAGACTATCTTCCGATGCTATCCATACAGCCGCATTCAAACAAAGCATGTTTAATTCATGGCACCTTTTTCAGGTGGGTCTGACGACTGTGGCAGCGATGCTGCTTCCTCCTGCCGCCATCCTCAAAATGCCGATTCCGACGGAGCGGTTCGTCGAGCTGCTCTGCACACTACCGCTGCAGAATCTACTCATCCCACTCTGCTACAACATCCTACTTCTTCTTCTATGTGCTATATTTGGATTTCTGACACGCAAGCTCCCTGATAATTTCAATGAATCGTGGTATATCTTCATCTCTGTGACTACGACGTTGTTTGTGTGGATAGCTTTTCTACCCACCTATTTCGTAGCGTTCTTTGCATACCACAAAGCTGCTCTGTTAGCGCTGGCCCTAATTCTCAACGGAGTGGTCACCACTCTGTGTCTCTTTGTTCCTAAAATATACGCTCTCTACTATGTTGACGAGAAGATGATAAAGGTGACCAACTGGTCGCAGTTTGATGGTCCGACCGAAGGCCAAACGCAAGTTACTACGACTGGGACAGCTGTGAGATGAGTTGGAGATACTATTCGATTTATTTATATATTTTGTTTCCACCAAAGTTGTCACCGTTCTCACTGATTTCAGGTTGATTCATATGAATGATGAAGACAGACAATTAACAATCTAAACTACTGTCTGATAGATATTGTGTTCATATGGTGTGGCGCACTACATTTACAATGCGATTTATAGGGAGTGTATTAAGTGGATGCATGCATTTGATTTGAATAAATTCCCTATAAGTAAATTTCTTTAAAATGCTTAAAGCAATGTTAGTCACTGCTGCTATTATAAACTTGATGCATGGCCTAGAGGTCGCAAATATACCAAACCATGCATGTACAAGTCACATGGTTCATACCATACACCAGTACAATGAATAACACTTATAACAGCGAATCCGGACGGCATTGAACCCCATGTTGGGCAGAGCAGTTTGAACGTTTTGATAGCATCTATAAGCATACTTCCCACTTATAACAACACAAAATGACATTCTTCATTTAGTTAACGGTTCACCTCATTAAATTACAATTTGTATTTCCATCACTGCACTTGAAGCACCATCTAAATAAAATGCAGGGATGAAAAACTGAAACGTTTCAAGTGATTCCTTTTATCTGTATGAATTTACACTACATGGATGTCATGCTAAATATGTTGCTAAATCATATTGGTCACCTGTGAACGCGCCTTCAATTGTATCTAAGCTTAAAGTTTGTTTACTCTTTAATTAATTTTTTTTATTGTTAATGATATTACACCAGTTCTTCATGTTAGTGATATGGGTAACATAACATGTGTACACAAATTGTATTCCTGTATAATCTCTGGATACAGTGAGAGAAAAAAATAGTATCCATCGATTACAGAGTCTCCATATCAAACGTATAGGGACTGTGTAATTCACAGGGCGAAGATTACTGGTGCTTGTAGTCTCCGGGAGATTACGGGGGAAAAGTCCCTTGTGTTAAAAGTAGTGCATGATTGGCGGTTATTTTGTCATTATTGTTTATTTATTGATTTTGATGATGATAATGAGATGAAATTAATTTGCTTTCAGATTATCGAACGAGAAAACGTCGATAACAAACTGATAAAAGTACTAGATGCTTCCCGATTTCAGGCATTCACCCACT
Source organism: Alentia gelatinosa (assembly GCA_950022655.1). Taxonomy (NCBI): domain Eukaryota; kingdom Metazoa; phylum Annelida; class Polychaeta; order Phyllodocida; family Polynoidae; genus Alentia; species Alentia gelatinosa. The sequence goes on from OX465581.1 coordinate 78,191,975, forward strand.
GCTCATTTGAAACTGGCGACTGAGTCTAAATGCTGGACTGATATGGCTCTGGCTGACCAACTGCGTCAAATGTTGATACCCACAACTACTTCGAGTATTATTTGAGTGAATTCTCACTCTATGACCATACCATGAAGGAGCCCAATGATAGATTCTTACAATGATAGGCCATACTTCACAGACGTTGATGTCTATACGATCATACATTTCAGAGGGACTATTAGCCCAGTGATGGCACTCTAACCATTGAGTGGGAACTGTCGTCCACAACATTCCACACACCTCATACCTAGTCACCATTGCAGACTGCGCCAAAACCTGATATGGACCCATTAGTTATAACTAGAATCTCGGTGTGTTACGGGAGAAGTAATTCTTTTCTGCCAAATCAAATATTCTTTTATCCAAACTGGAATATGATGTGATCTGTTCGAATCACAAACATATATGTACAAAAATCAATCAAATGACGAGAAAAGGTCCAAAGGGTCATAGATTCTCTATCAACCTCAATACCGAGAAAAATATCACATTTGGATGGACTGGTGATATTTTTCAAGCTTATACCGAACATGCCGAAACGTAGGTCTCCAAGAAGAGACGATTGTGGCTCTAGGTATTGCCTAGAACAATAAAATCATCCAGATAACCAAAAGTTCCGCAGGGTATCGTTTTAGACAAATTTCTCTTGACAAAATCTGAAAGTCAATAGTTAAAAATCTGGCTCATAATGTAATTATATGGTCATTACACTGTGCATTTGGCTTGATTTGTATTGAAATTTGCTGGTTTGAGACTCACATTCCTGCTGTCTCTGTATATACGGTTATGCTGATTGTGTCATTCTACGACACAGCGTGTCCTTCTACGAAACGACTTGATTAAGTAGGGGATGAAAAATGATGTAGACTGTTTAATTCCTGGACAGTGGCGTGCTAATATGTTGGGTGCATATGCTTAAATGAGAATTGTTTGATAAACACAAAGAGAATGAATAGTTGTGGCTGGAATGCCTAACTACCTACAATGTAATTTCATCTTATTAAGAACCTCTGACCAATTTGGGCTTATATCTTAAAAAAAAGAACTGACAGGAGACATTTTGATAATTTGTACAAGCTATTAACATAGACACATGATAATAGATACAGAATGGTGAACCAGCTAACCTAGAAAAGAGAATTGTGAAAACCCTGTCATTTCTATTGAATGGCTTTAGACCTTTTAACATACATAAACAGAATCTCTAAAAAAAAAATTATATCAAATTTTTTTACACAATGATCGAATTCAACCAGGTTAGATTTGCGGAGTAACGTCCTAAAACATAAAAATAAACAAGCCCAGAAGGCTAAATCATCATGAACAGATATATCTAAAATAGAAAAATTATTTTCATGTCTGAAATTACCCCTACTAATAATATCCTGATACCATTGGTATCTGGAAAAGGATGACCGTAGATATCATAACCGTAGATATCATGCCACACTAACGTGATAGCCGAGTTCCCAGTTCAGCTGATAGGCGGTGCGCCAGGTGCTTTTCCCTATACTACGCCGCTCCCTATGCTACGCCGCTCAGGCAGCGCAAAACCCAGTAACCGAGCAGTGCAGTATGTCACCACATTGGGATTTGTTCGGTAGCACTGATAGCTCATCAAATAACCGTGAAATACTGCGGTTAACTGAACAATTAAGGTAAATAAAGATAAGGCTTGATGTTATGAATATGAATGGCAGGCTCTGGTGCTAGAATTCCGACCAGAGTGCCCAAACTGTCAGAATTTTCAGTCTCTGCTAGTGGTTCAGCGCATTGCAGATATCGCCCATTCATGTTGATGGTGTGTGTCATGGTCAACTCAGGCAAGCGGTCAATCTGGATCCCAGGAAAACTCACATTCTCTTCTGCTGGTCGGCTGAAAATCAAATGAATCAGTATTCTCTGGCCAACAGAAATTACAGCCGATGCTCCATAGAATGCCCCAAATATACAATTAAGGTTGGGCCAATGCGCAAGAAATGATGATCTGTCGGCCAGACTGTCTGGTGGATCAGTAAAATAATGGCATTTAAAGCCGGCCGGCGATCGGCGACGTCCAACAGACCAGCCGACACTTGTCTGCGACAGGGTTTTAGAGCTATGATGGTGGGCTGGTGGTCATGTACATGATCTGTATCCACCACAATGCCATTAATTGGCACTAGCTGAGGCCTGGTGGATCACATGCTTGAAAGCAACAATACCCACTAGCGAGGTCAATAGGGAGCCAAAGTGAACCCGATACAACCACAGATAGCCGGTAAAAAATACTATTTCCGGGTATAGGCGCTCAGTACTTTGACTATGTAGGTTCAAGATTATATGTGTCATTCTCCAATCTTTTAGATCCAAATTTTTAATAAACTTAACAACTGTCATCGTAGTTTCGAAACAGAGTTATTCAGAGACGATAGTTATAAACTTTACTTCAAAAGTAACAAACGAGACCAAAAACAAAAGTCTAGCCTCAAACCCCCATAGCTTTAGCACTAGGCCTCGTTCTTACTGGCCACCGGAAATGGTGTTTTGTAGGTGGGTATCTGTGGTTTTAGCGGTTTCACTTTGGCTCCCTATTGGAATAGAACCTTTCCTACCTGATCCGGAAAACAAAATAAATAATCAGGTTCAATATTATCGAGAGTGCGAATGTGAAAATAAACCACATGATAATCAAGAATGAAAGAAATCAAAAGTAATTCTCACAACCAACGCATATTACTTTGAGATCTAAGTACTAGTACTAGGCTACGACCTGTATTGATTGCAGTTGTCAGAGACAATGCATATCTTTTCCAAGACCATAAGTGACCCCAGTAGTAGGCTCCACAAATTATCGGCCATAACTCCTTTATATTAATGTTCATACATGGAACAGTTAGAATTAGGGTTCTAAGTGCACTAGACTTTTTTTTAAAAGTTAAGGCACATTTTGTCTTAGAATAATTAGGGCCGTCAGGCAAATTTATGTGATTTTAAGGCAGTCAGTCTTGGGGAAAATGATTTTCAATTGATTCCCATACCCCTAGGCCTTAATAAAGTATTTTACTGTCTATTCCAGATGAATACCTACATGGAACAGTTGGAATTAGGGTTCTAAGTGCACTAGATTTTTTTTTTAACTTATGGCACATTTTGTGTCAGTTCAGGTTGGGTCGGCAGTCAAAATTCCCTGATTTTCCAGTGAAAACCCCCCAGAAAATCCAGATTCTTAAATTATTCCCACGCCCCTAGGCCTTAATGAGGTATTTCACTGTTGATTCCAAGTATGCCCTATATACCTACATGGAACAGTTGGCTCAAATACATTGCCCCCTAAACTTTCTATACAAAATACATCTTTATATATATAGGCTACTGGATATTACATTCTTACTGCTTTGCCACCACTACTGGTAATGGAGTTAAAATTATTTTCAATTGATTCCCATGCCCCTAGGCCTTAATTTAAACTGTTTAACTGTCGATTCCAAGTAGGCCTATTGCCTACATGGGACAGTCCATGGAGTGAAGCCCACATTGTTGCTTCCGCGCGAGCGAACGTGGCGCTGCCTGGTGTAAAAAACGGAAACAAACAGCGGCGACTGTAGCGCCTCTTCTGGGTAAAGAAAGAACCCGAATACAATAGAGAGTCCAACACTACACTGGTCACCAGAGCAGAAGTTTGCAACTCACGTTTACTAAAAGTCGCAGCTAAGCGTAGGGGTTGGTTGCCAATCTAGTCCAACACCTACGGGCCACAGTTGGTTGCCAATCCAGGGTACTAAGTCCCTGATTTTACATATACCCAAGTAAAACTATATACCGGCGCCATATGGCGTGAGATCTACATGGTGAAAAAAGATATAGGTGACTAACTCCAAAATTTAATAAGTTACAACATGGTAAACCTGAATACAGGGGTTCCTCCCGTTTCGTGTACATACCTGCATGTCTTGAATACCTAGAAATCCTGCCTGCCAAGTAGTGTACCTGCCGAGTCCCTCTAGCGGATGGCCTAGGAAGCTATACGACGAATCATTTCATGCGACACGGTCAGCTGGCGGAAGCCGTTCAAAGAGGGCGCCTGATCAAAATCAAATCATAACACAGCCCAAATTATTGTGATGACTACTGATATCGAAAAAAGTTAGAATAATTCACAATGGCGAAACAGGTATGTGGACTCTATATTTTCTGGTGGTAATGGAGTTATCATCATAAAAAGACCGGCTACGTAACTTTAATGACCCGAACGTTGTGTCAATGATTGATGTTATTATTAATATTATTCAATTATTGTCTTGTGTACATTTATCATCTCGTAATATTATCAAATTGGGATGAACGTTCTTAAAGTACGTTCCATGTAGCGTTATATATTAACCTGAGTCTCGCGTAATTTTCGTTATTAGAGCCACAAGGCTAGACTACGTTGTTTTGGCTCAAGACAAGTGGCGCGTATTTTGACCGTTGTCGCTAGGTCTAGAACGTTGTCTCTAGATTCTAGACTGAAGTCCTGAGCATTTGATATGGGTAAAATGATAAATCTAGTTCAATCATATGCAGCATTTGTAAAAGATGATATTTTCGAAAATTAAGTAGATAGAATTCAAGAGAACTTCATAAAGAATACATGACAGAACTTTTCAGGCCCAACCTCAGGCGAGAATTGTGGTGCCACCTGTCATTTTATCAAAGAACTTTGGCCTGAGACTGAGGTCATATTTCTGCTTGAATCACTGACATTATTAATAATTAGCATAGATACTTCAAATAAAGAGTGATTTGGAGATGATCCACCACATAATAAAACAGGCAGGTTATCATTTTGCTTAAATGTTATCTAGATGTAATCATTGGCAGTTTCTAGCTATGCCATATGATGATATGCCAAAAATTCAATAATATCAAAAAATCACGTTTTAGGGCTCTTTTGAACTCTTTGTCATCTGTCATAATGCTCCTGTATCTCAGGAAATATCTATCACAGCCTGACAATATAGGTATCATTTTAATTGTCTTGAAATAGCTAAGAAGATAGGGTGTTAATTTCTATAGGTCATCATGATAGATCTTTCATTAAATCACTGTGAAGACAGGAAGGTAACATGTTTTAGTGTTTTTTACCCAAGAAATTCTTTTGTCCAATCTACGCCAGGAAACCTTAGCTATTACACAGGTAAATCAGGTATATACTGTACTCACAGAGAGGACCAAGTCTTAGCTTTCTAACAATGTTTTGTTTATAAAAATCGCCCTATTATTCACGACACTACAGCGATTTGCCTTTTTCAAGTTGGACAAAACTAGTTTTTTGTCCCATATTAAACGCTCAGGACTATAGACTAGGTCTAGTTCGAGAATCTAGATAGAGTATTCGCACTGGCTGTCCTAGATAGGGGGCGGGACTATAGAAAGACACGGTTAGTGTGTCTGAATGGAATCTGTTCAGAGATATTTTGATCAGAAATACTCACCTCATTCTTCGAATTCTGTGAGTATTTCTGACCAAAATATTGAGGGACAGATGGATTTCAGACACACTCACTATGTCTTTTTATTATTATATACCTAGAAATCATTAAGAATACCATTATACAACTCACTAAATAGGAGAATGAGTGGTCACGTGGTACAGCGGGTAGTATTATATATATTACGCCACAGTGTGGACAAATGAAATCATTACTACTGGGTCATAAACCTGAGACATTCGTGCACTGGTATATAATAATACTGACTTAAATCTCATCTTACTCAGGACAAGTGACATTTATCATTTATCATATCAGTCTGATATGTTTCGTAAGACTTTGAATGATAATGTAGGGAACTCGAAAAGGCTTTGGCATGAAATTAAAAAAAACAAACTAATCCCCGTGTTCCAAATAAATCACCCAAACTGATTCACATTCCAGAAAGTGTATTCCCCCACAGGATCCTGCGTAATACCTAAACAGTTTTTTTTTGCAAATGTTGTTCTCCCCCTGAACTTTCTGCACAAAATACATCTTTATATATACCAGATATGACATTCTGACTGCTGATTTCATGATAACCACATTGCAACTAGCGCAATGTTCGTTGGCATTTGAAAATTGGCCTAACCACTGGTTTGTTTACATCTCATTATTTTCTTATCAAAATTCATCAGAAGCAAGAAAATAAGTTAGCTATCAATTCTGATGAGTTTGATTGTTGGATGTAAAGAATTGAAGACATGAGAGTGCGAACCAACTCAGTTCGCAAAAAAAACCGAATTTGGTTATGGAGTGATCCATGACCCAAATATTGGAACGTACTGTTTGGGTCGCCCACGACTAGTCTATGGCATCCCATGCGCACTAGACAATTTGTACTAGATGATTCGCTTGAAAACTTGATACCTGTTGTGACTTCACACAGCCGAAAATTATGAATGATGAGATACTCATCTTGAAATTGTTCTGTGTCATAGTAATATCAATAAACATCACAAAATTTCATATGATTGTTTATATGACATGAGCTATCTTCATGGATTCATACCACAAAACGGAGCTGAGTGATATAGCAGAAGATAACAAATGCCACGTAAACAATCATATTCTCTGAGTCATCTAGTGACTTCCGGTTTAAGATACCCTCCATATTATGCAAATTCGCCTGACAACGGATCAGTCCGCCATCTTGCTGGTGACCACAAAGCGCTGTCAGAGTGTAAAATAGTGAAAATTGAACTAATTGACTTTTTATGTACAATTGCAATGTGTAATTGATAAGATATGACTATTTACAGCTTCCAGACAAGATTCATACATTCCAACTCGAAGAAAATGAGTTGTTTTGACGATTTGTTGACATAGTGTTTATAGTCTAAACTGAGGCAATCACATGATCATTTGATCTGAAACTTCATGGGTCTGATTTTATTGAGAGAAGTACCTCAGAAGTACTTTAAACATCCTCACACATTAGAGATTATCGTAAATGAACATCTGAATGGTGCTGTAGGCTTAGCATTGCGTAGGGGATTCGTCAAAATGGCCGCCCCCTACCATTTGTAGCGCCACCAACTTCCAGGTTGACTCAACGAATGAAATGAAGTGTTGTTTAGATTTTATCCTCCGTCATCAAATGTTTTTCAACCTCATATGTCGCCCGTAGCATATAAATATTTTATGGCATTATCTTGGCATACTGTCAATGGAGATTTATATGAGGGGTAAGATAGTATCAAGAAACTTCATGAAATTTTATGTGATTCCATAAAATTGTTCATATGATTCGTTACTCAGTCAGTGTAATAAGTATCACACTTCCTGGTTTACTGCCTCATTTATCGGAAAAGAGAAAGAAGTAGGAATGAAACTAATGACCAATAACATAAGTCTGGGCCATTTCACATTGTTTGGGACATGAGGTTCTTTCCCATAATTTATCATTAGTGACAAAATGTTCGGTATTTATGACAAAGCTAGCAAAAAATGTATATGACAACGCAGTAATGGAAGCAAATATCAAGTAAGACATTTCAAAATCAAGTCTTTTTACGTAAGGCCACAAAAAAACCCAACTTGTTTCTCATCACCGCGCGCATCTGCAAAAACGAGTTTAGAAGATTTTTTTTTGTGGTTAAAATAAGATGAACCTCGATAGAAATTATGAAAAGTATGCGTATTTGGTATCGAATTAAAGCTCCTCATGCCAGGGATGCTTTCAATGTATAAACAATATAAATCTGAAAACCCTGCATATGCAGACACCCTGCATAAGCGAACATTTTGGCCCGGAATGGAGGGTGATCGCTTACGCAGGGTTTTACTGTATGTCTAAAGCCCATTTTATGACACTTTTAAGCCATCTTTGATCCAGCCAAAATTTAAAAAAAAAAAGCAAAAAAAAGCGCCCTCATCATATTTTTCATGGCTTAGTGATGAGAAACAAGTTTTTTTTTAAATTTTGAGTGGCCTAAGCAGTTAATACTGCACATAATTCAGAATTTCTTTGTTATTTTCAATATCTCTAGACAAACCCTTTGATTTTATGAATTTACTGCTATGTACTTCTTTGGTCGTATACATTTGTTTATTGTGTAGCACCCTATCGAATAGTCAAAATCTTCTAACTTGTGCTCATTTTAAACTTTTCCTCTATAAGAAAAAGGCGTTCGTCAATCCATTCAATAACCCGGGTATTGGAAGGTACGTTTCTGTGATCTTATATTCATAGCATTTATGATAAAATTGTCATGACGCATTCTTACATTACGATATATTTTTCATGATGAAAATGAGATTACAGTCTAGAGAAAATATGCGAGTAGAACATATAATTTGTTGTTTGCATATATGTTAAATGTTCAGCATAATCTTCGATAGAAAGAAAACAGTACGTTAGTTATATACAGAATTTAACAGAGGACTTGATCAGTATGTCTGTAAATGTCTACCCTGAACGAATTTATTTATTTGGAAACCGAAAGATGTAGGAGTTCTGTGTCTATGTCTGGTCAAATTACTTTTCAATAGGTTGTTATCGATGAGACACATAGTTTATAGCATTATCGTCAGTATTGGTTTATGTGTGTTTGCATTCACTTAATTTCAGGCGCACGGGGTTAAATGTGTTGGAGGGGAAAAATATTCGAAAGCTGAGTAATGGAATGGACAACTTTGATGACTATTGGTCAGACTCGTGTAAGTCTCCTTTCCCAACTAAATAAAACTCCTGATAGTTTTCATTGCTCACTCTCAGTAATGATGAAATACCATAATGAAATTGTGGCCCTCGACCCACACCAACTCAGAGCCACTAGGAAATTTTTGAAAAATATGCTTAATTGATTATAATTTGTATTGCATTACAAGCTTTTTGGATTTGTCTAAATTGTTGCTGCTGCTGGGCTGTCATGGTTATTTGTGCATTTTCCAGTATTGATCAATAAAAAAAATACAAGAAGTTAAGAAGCAGATATTATCTATCATTAACAAAATTAGGGGTATACTTAATTTCCGGATTTTGAATGGTGACAAGAGTTTCACTTTAACTGAATGTTATAATAATCTTTGCCGCCGAGCATTATGAATTACTTGTGATAATTACATTTATATTCAGTTGATACGGAATTATTCTAAAATCACATTATACGTTTAATGATAAAACTCCATGTCCATGGTCCCTATCTTATAACATAGGAAATGTCGGTCAACCTGCCTTGTTTGTTTATCGTAAATACATGTTTTCACTGGCCCATCCAAACAAATCAAGCATTCTTAATCATATCTCATCTCTTTTACTGTGAATTTATGGTAGCGATATTGGTGCTTCCACTCTAAAACACGTAAGTAGAAGCTATCGAATCTGTCCAGTTTCGCGCGATGTTTTGAACACGTCTGCTCTTCTGACATATGGGTAATGGGGACCGTGGGGACCATGGATCTACAGTTTTACCCGTTTATTAAACCTATAACTCTGGTTTGACATATCATATATTTCAGGTGCAAGTGAAGATTCCATGGCAGCTATGATGGAGTCGACACCAGGACCCAACCCTGACGTCAATGTGAGTCATTAATGTAGATATACAATACTAATCATATAATGGACCTCAGAAAGTCGGTTGTGACCATACGAGGCAGCCTATCCTCTCGTCATCTTACAATGCAATCTACTGCTCGTATGCTTACTCGATGATTTGTAGTAAGACCTTGTGTCCTGCCACTGTAAAGATGGAAAAACAGTCGCTGAATTAGGCAGAGCGACATGGAATTACTAGACCCATAACCTGTATCAGTAGTGTACCTTTTGTATTTAGTATTGTCCTCTCCAAGAGAACACCACATTACCACTAAAAAGCTGCACCACAATTAACTAAGTGAAGCAAAAGATCCTGTTCTCAGCAACTGATCAAACAGGATGGCCAGGTGGAATATCCTCGACATTAAAAAAATTAGTTTTCGTTCTCAAGTTAAAGACGCTTTGTTAGATCTAAGAAGGGCAGTGCCTTAAGCTCAGTATTTTTTTGGTTTCAGAAAAATTCCACTTTGAGGTCGATGACACCTTTTTCTTCAAACTCTGCGAACACTTCCACCTTAAAACGTGCCACTCGTAGAGGACGGACTGCAGAGCCCCAACCAAGAAAAAGTCCATCTTCTGTAACCATTGACACCACAGAAGTACTAGAACCACGGAGGACCAGACAAGGGGTTTTGGCAAAGTCGGCCGTCTCTCTTAACCAAGCAGGTGATGAAGCTGGAACCATCTCTCGGAATACGACGGCACATTCCAGGATAGAGCCCGGTTCCCCTCCACAAAACTTCCGCACAAAGAAAAGGCGAGTTTTACATATTTCATAGTGTAACTGTCATTGACATTGACCAATAGGGAACAGAAAACGGTTAGACAACATTGCATCCATAGAATCAGTTCATGTGTTACCAACTCTGTTTTACAGCTCTGACAGGTTATACGTCTTTATCCATGAACACTTGTTCATCCACATTGGTGTTTGCTCTCAACTATTTCTTAAATAAATCTGTCAGTTTGAAGACGTGTATATACAGTGGCGTCGTAGTTTTTAGTGACATGCGACTGGCGTAAACCGCTTGTTATTTGGGTACGTGATCTCTGGCTACCTTTTTGAAAGAGAAACGTAATGGTTTTATTTTTAGTTGGAAAGTCGAACCTTTTAGGGGATTTGTGTGTTTGATACCCACATATAGATGCATTATTTGCTGTCTATAGAATTTATCAATATCCACGCTGAGAATAACGGGAGAGTAATGGGAGTAATGGGAGTTGGCTTGACATTTGGTAATCTGAATCACTGAACACATGTCCTGCTTTCCTCGCCTCATGGCATTAACAGGGATGTCAGTTTTCCTTGTTTTTGAGGAAATTTGTGTTTTAATTTTCGAAATGTGAAATCTCTTTTCCTTGTGTAAATGTAACATAAGAACTCAAATCAGTCACAACCTATGATCCCCCACTGAACCTGGTGACATATTCAAGTCATCATACAGATTTCTCCCCTGATTCCCCAGTGATTGACTTCAACGCATCCCCTCGCCCCTTCTCCGTCGCCAACTCCGCCATGGTTCCCATGGTATCACGGTGTCTGTGAGGCAGAAAAACCACAGAAAAACTTCAGAAGGAATCCAGGGCGTGAATCTCATTGGTTGATAAATACTAGAACTGTGTAGAGAGTAATAGGCACACTCTCCCAGCAGATCTGTCATGGCGCTTGCACTTACAAGCAGGACTATAGATGCATACACACAGGGCAGGGACACAGGGCGCACCCCTGCTCAGGCCTGGTGAAGTGACAAGGGTGGTCATAGGCAGGAGGCGGGCAGCAGCAGACAGCATACACCAAGGTCTAAACCCTCCTAAGCCGCTATTAACAGCTCTCCTAGCAGAGATTATGCGCTCTACTTCCTGCGGCTGATTGTATTAATTAGCAAGCGCTAGCGCCACGGAAGATGTGGGAGGAGATTGGCTATTGACACTATGTAAGGAATCAGGGTGAAGGTCGTGATTTGCTCAGAAAGCTGCTGGGTCAATCCACATACACAGGCAGGAACCAGCCAAAAGCAGGGAGCAGAATGTATGCCGGGAGAGTGTGATGGACATGTTCTACATGCCTGTCAATTTTGATACTTTGTAGGCTTTATTTTCACCAGTTTTTGATTTTGATTTTTTTAATTAAAAAAAAAGAATTTTTTTTTTTGCTTTTGATGATCATATTTTCTAAAATAAGTTTTATGTTAACCACTTCTATCTTTCATAATGCTATATTTTAGGTAATATTGATGTTAGATGCAAGCCAGTCATATGACCGAAAATAAGTGCAAAAGGTCCATTCAAATGTAGTTATAATTATCACCCATAGAAGGCATCCCGCTGTGTCATACTGTACACTGGCCACCAGGGCATACACATGCTATATACTAAGTCACAGCGCAGTGGATGGGCACGTGTAATGAGAAAGTACACATGTAACATGACATGGACTAAGTTTATAGAGGCAATCTCAGTTTTGAAACTTTTTTGTTTTATAAGTAAGGGGAAACAACATATTTTCAATTTCGTTTTCTCAGTAATGCATAATAATGATACTTGTGTGTAATATATTTCCGATGTTTTTGGTGTATAGTAAGTCATGTTTCAAACCTGTATTGACATGGAAAATATTTCCTTGTCTTTTTTTTTCCTGACCACAACTGGCATCCCTTGGCATATGATCTGCTGAAAAAACCAGTATAACAGTTGTGATAATCTTATCTGAGAAAACTTGTATTACCTGTGTGTATGAGGGTTTAGTGTAAGTCTCACGACATTGCCGATGTTTAGAATAATGATATCGTGAGACCGAGGACTTGGCTTACAAAGGTAGGGCGGTTAATACAAACACTTTTAGTTCCTTTCATACAGTAAAGCGAATTGTTTCTGTAGACGGTCGCTATCATAATCAATTCACCTGAGTACATCTGTCACATCCTGAAGTATCTATAATATATTTATTCATATCTATGCAGACTTACCTACTCCCGTGGCTCTGATAGGAATTCATCAACATTAAAGTAAGTTTATTTGATTGTGGTAAACATAAATTTCTAAGTAAAGTAGACATCTAAACACATGTATTTCCAACTTTAGTTTTTTTGCTAAATTACCCCACACACAGACAACAGCACACCTAAATACAGTATAATACTGTCCACATAACCCCCAGATCTCTGTAGAGACTCCAGGGCGACAGTTGTTGACACTATGATGTCACGACTGACAGTGCACTATGGTTACGGTGGTTAGGGGCAGTTCTAAAAACTGCCATACAAGGTAGCATCGCTGGGAGAGAAGGACGTCGCCTCGTCCTACATTTATTTCCAACTTTAGAATGTACTTGTTGCCTGTTAGAAAATTCAACTCGCTCACAAAACTTCTTTTTTGTGAATCTGTAAAACATGCAGTCTATCCAACTTTTAGTGCAAGTATAAATCATTACCTTTGATGTTGCAAGATTTGTGATTGAAATCAAATACTCTTCCTTTATAAAAATGATCCGATCTCATTTTCATTCATTTCTAGTTCATCGCAGAGCGTTGATGAACCAAATGTCAAGTTTGCAAAGCCTACAACGTTAGCTCCGAAGTCTACAGTGGGCAGGCGGAGAAGTCAAGTGACCCCCAGTAAAGTATCAAATAAGAGCTCACCTGAAAATGGAAATCCAACGGCTTCAGAAATTAGGCAGAAACATTCTCCAACTAGAACATCCAAAAGAATACAGTCTCGGGCAGAAATAAATGCGGGTCAGACCTTTTCCGACCCGATTGGTGCAATGTCTGACTGCACCCCAGACAAGGACTCGTCGACAGCTGCACAGCCCAAGGAAGATGAAATCCCTTTGCCCAATAAAAACCAATCATTCACCGTCCGATCTGCAACACACACAGACATTGCAGATGTAGCTGAGGGAAATGACGATGGAATATGTGCAACTGAGGACGGACATGATGAGACAAGTAGAAATAGAGTTGATGATGATAATTACGAACCAGAAAATGGGGAAAATGATGATAAGGAAGAAGAAAATGAACAACATGAGGAGGCCGATCATGAATCAAGGGAACATGATCATGAGGGGAAAGAACAAGATGAAAACCAGGAGGATGACACTGAGACAATTCAAAAAGATATTCGAGTACCAACCAACGTCGAAGCAACGGAGCAAGAGGTTGTTGATGATCATAGTAGAAGAAATGTAACTGGAGTAGATGGAAAACCAAATATTGACATAGAATTAGTGGAAAATGTTGCACCAGAAACGGACCGTTCCATCCACAATGCTGGATATAATCCCCAGTCAGAGAGTACTGGGGATGATAGTGTTAATGATGACTTTGACGTTATTACCTATCACACAGTTAGTAGAAAGCGTCAGAGCAGCACTATCTTACTCCCTGTTAAGTCATCTCAAAACAATAAAAGCTCGCCACACAAACAGGCTCAGAGTGGGAAGAAGAGAAAGGAAGCGCTTTTACGAAAGCAGTCCACGAATTCAAGACCTTTCTTTGTGTTAACGTCGGACTCTGAAGATGATGACCCATTGGAGAGTCAACAAATGCACAGTTCCCCAGGGAAATACAGAACTAAAAAAATATCCAAAAAGCAAAAGTCTGACACAGAAAAAAAAGGGTTGAAGTCAAAACCAAATGGAAAACAATCTAAACATGGCAATTCTAATATTCAGTCATCTTCCGGTACAGTATTGAAGAATAAAAAGCAGGCTTCGAAAAATGATAAGTTGGTAGCGAAGGCAAAAGTAAATGCTAGCTTTGTTTCGTCGCAATCTAAAGGCAAAGCAAAGGGAAAGTCGTCAACAAGTGAATCATCCGATACGGCAAACCTACCTGAGAGATTATCTGAGTCAGATTCTCAACGGAAATCATCACCTTCACCCAAGATCAAGGCAAGAGCACACAATACTTCCAGGACAAAAACTATGGAAGAGGGTCAACGAGACTCATGCAATGACACTGAACCATCTACTAGTGATCACCCTTTCCCGACATCTCCTGATAGTCCTGGAAAAAGGGCAGGAAAGGATACCATGACAAAAAGCAGTCCTCAGTCACGGCATGGGGCTTTGTCTGCTAAGAAGACCAAGTCAAAAGGAAGGAAATCATCGAAAGCTGAAAATAGCTCCAGCGAACCAGAAATGACAATACCTGTGACTTCTCAAAAAAAGAAAGTGCAATCTGGGAAGGGAATTAAAAAGTCAGTAAAAGGGAAAGCACCAAAGAAAAACCATAGTATTCCAACAAGGAAGATACCTACTTCAAGTGAATCCTCTGTTGGTGGTAGTTCCCGGACAGATAGGTCTAATGAGGAAATACATCCTGCGAGTAAACAGTCACCATCCAAGACTCCTAAAAGTAGTGAGACTCTTTCTGTTGTGAAAACAACCCGGAGAAAAAAATCTATAGAAGGGAATATAGAGACGTCTAGCATTCTAAAAACTAGTAAGGACAAAAGAAAAGTTACCATGTCTGCCACTGACGATGACAACGCCCAAACTTTTGGTGACACTGCAACTGAAGGTGATCTGGGAGAGTGTGCTGATGACATTGATGCGAATACAACCCCGGTAAAATCACCAGTCTCTACAGGAAAGAACACATCGAAAAAATCACCTAGAAGCGGAAAAAGGAGCAGCTCTGAAACGAGTGGGTAGCAATTACGCTTAGGTATTTGTAAATTGGTTTGGATGCGTGTGGTCATAGACTATTGGTTATGGTTTTGCGTAGAATGTTAGTGTGAAAAAGATAGAGATAACAATAGAATATTGGCACACGAATAAATCCATGAAGGCTATAGTTAGCTACTTTAGTCCGCCATTGTCATATGAACCGCCAATACTCTCTTAATCGTGGTAATAAGATACATATGTAATTCACATGCGATCCTAATGATTAGCCATATGAGAATTGTCTCTCTAACACTGATTCGTGTCTCTAATGTTCCTTGTCTGATGTGCCAGCTGAATTGCTGGTATCTATCATAAAGTCTACTTGCCTTTCCTTGTCCATTGTAAATCAAAGATAGCAGCTTTATAATTTTCCATGGTAATCCACTTTTGTGTTCTTATATAAGATCTTTTGTCGTTCTGTGTCGCACAGATTATTGAGGCTTATTCACTCCAATGAAACTGGTTTGAACCTCCCTAGACTGGTTGGCAGAAAATTTCTTATTCTCGTGGAGGCAGAAAATGTAACTCTTGATTTTTCTGACCTCAACTGACATCCCTGGAATAAAGCTTGGAGAACATGTGACTTTTATCAACAGGTAATGACCCCGATCGGAGGAAATCCACCAGACCAAGGTGTTCACCTGTAGCATGGTACAACAATGAGATTCCCGTATATTCGTCTCCAGAAGGTGGGCATCATTGACTACTACAGAAGTGACTTAGTATGAATAAAATATCACATATTTAGCATTTGAAGAAATCAAACAAATCAGTTACAATGCATCAGCATGATATTAGGACACCTATAGTCCTGAGCGTTTAATATGGGACAAAAAACTAGTTTTTTTCTAACTTGAAAAGGGCAAATCGCTCTTGTGTCATGAATAATAGGGCGATTTTTATAAACAAAACATTGTTAGAAAGCTAAGACTTGTGCCTATATGTCAGTATAAACCTGATATACCTGTGTTATAGCTAAGATTTCCTGTCGTAGATTGAACATAGGAATTTCTTAAGTAAAAAACACCTTCCTGTCTTCACAGTGATTTAATGAAAGATCTATCATGATTACCTAGAGAAATAAAGACCCTATCTTCTTAGCTATTACAAGACAATTAAAATGATACCTATATTGTCAGGCTGTGATAGATATTTCCTGAGATACAGGAGCATTATGACAGGGGACAAAGAGTCAAAAAGAGCCCTAAAAACGTGATTTTCTGATATTATTGAATTTTTGGCATATGGCTAAGCTAGAAACTGCCAATGTTTACCTCTAGATAATATTAAAGCAAAATGATAACCTGCCAGTTTGATTCTGTGGTGGATCATCTCCATGTCACTCTTTATTTGAAGTATCTATGCTAATTATTCATTGAGATAGGACTGAAGGAAAATCAAGTCTTTCTTGCTTATTTATAATGTCAGTGATTCAAGCAGAACTATGACCTAAGCTAAAGTTCTTCGATAAAATGACAGGTGGCATCACAAAGTTCGAATCTTGGGCCTGAAAAGTTCTGTCATGTATTTTTTTATGAAGTTCTCTTGAATTCTATCTACTTACTTTTCGAAAATATACCCTACTACAAATGCTGCATATGATTGAACTAAATATTGTCATTTTACTATAGCTTATCGAGGATTACTTCATAACCGTTGTTATTCAGTTGCAAGGCAATTAGAAAAAACTTTCCATGTAATGTTTAAGTTATTCATCTTTTGATTGCAGTTGCGTCGGCCGTAATACCTAGTCAAACTCCTGGAGGTGCGTCAGATTCAGATGTTGGAGACGAACTTTCTCCCCCAAGTAAGTTTCTCGGATATGACAAGTCAACTTCAACTTCTTAATGCATAGGCCTCTATATCTTTGTTCCATGGGGGACTCTCAATATATCGACGACATCAACATTGATCAGCCTTACTTTTAGAGGGGAATTTGAGGAAAATCCAGTGCTGATGTGATGAAATAGCGAATTACTCTATCAGAAATGGGAAACCCAAAGATACTATAAGCCAGTTTGATCACTGCGATTTATATTTAGAATTTGCTTAATCGAATTTCCTGTCTGAGAGATAAATCATAACTGTATATTTAAAGAAGAACTAAGTTCTCCAGATCTGATGACTTGTTTTTAAAGCGTCTATTAGGTTGTAATGAAATCGTATTACAATGATTTAAAGCGTCAAAGGCATTTAAAGGTAATTTGTCTGGGTATTTAAGCAATATATATGTTTCATTACGTGTTGTTGAATTAAGTGCATGCAGAACTGCTAATTCCTTAATTCATTATAGGAGATGATGTGTTATCTTTTTTTAACAGTAGTAAAGAAAGCCAAACAACGGAAAGCTCAGCCTATCATAGAGACACCGGGGACTATAGAGATGGGTATGTACAGCGGTTCTGAATTGAATGATAACGAACTTATTTGTTCTTGTATTCGAACTTCATTACACGTTACACTTCCAACAATTGTAATGTAAATCTTACGAAAGTGGGTCTCGATATTGACCTGTCATCCACCCGTGCAACATGGACCCCTTTTAGGTTAAATCAGCAGATGAGAAAATGTAAAGTTCAATAGCTCTTAGTATATAATACGTTTTCCCTTCATTTGACAATTTGTTATACCTTGAGAAAAATCCTTTTGCAATAAATTATAAGGCTATCGTAATTGGAATCCGTTTTGAAATGTATTATCGTTGATTTTGGTAAATACTACATGCCGAATTACACGAAATTAAACGACCAATTTATGCAGTTTTCCACACGATTCACGATCGAGTCTTTTCTATTCTTTAAAACCTGCGGTGCTTACACAGACTAGCGTGCAGTGCTGTTGACACAAGTGTGAACATATATATCTATGAATAGTTGTAATTCTATGCGTGATCTCAAGCACATACACAGCTTAATTCGCCGTTTCCAGGTGTAACCAGAGCAGCGCCACGTAAGTCGATCCTGAGGTTGGAAGGCACTCCACGACGATCCATGGCCTCTACGCATTTTGCCGAAGTTCTTCCAAAATACACAGGGAGGAAGTCGGATCTCAAGCTGCCTCGGTACTCCACCGCCAGTCCGCTACATTTCAATGACGTCACCTGCTCGCAGCGCCCAGGAACACCATACGCTGCTAAAAGAAAGGCATCACAAAAAATCAGTATGTTTTTTATGCACCTCTTTTTACATACAATAATGTACTACATTTTGAATTTATAGACGATCTGATGTCCACTCAGATACAAATTTTGAGATTTTTCATCAAATAAAAAAAGAAACTTAACTATAAAGTTTACAATCTTGGTAGCAAACATGATGATAGTGGTACCAATGACCAGAGAACCCGCCAGTTTCTTGTTGGTTGACATTTTATTTGTTCAATCTGTACAAACTGTTTTATAATTATAGTGACTATCAAAACCTTGGCTGTCCAACTGATTTCGGCCGCTGAGGTGTGCCTTCATCAGGGACACGGGGGTAACGACCAGATTAGGGAACCACGCCGCTTATATTTTAACAAACAGTATGGAAAGAAAATGAAAACAAATAAACATGCATACATATAAAAAGAAAGGAGCTAAAAGTAAACGCGCCTGTCCTGGTTTTACCCTAAGCTCTGAGACGGTGGATGTATCACCTACACCAAGTTAGTGTAGATATCTTCTCTTTCTGTTAACTTTCTGTTGTACTAGGTTCATAAAACATATTTAATCAGATTCTTTTTCAACCCGCAATCAGAACTGGCACGTATCCCTGGTAATCAACTACTAATTTACTTTCCAAATTCTATATGATACATATATTTTTCACGTACAATGTAATTCAATGTTACGCGGAACCTTGGTTCTTCGTTGGAAAAGAGGAGTAAAAGGGAGGCGGCGGATTAGGTCAGCTGATCGTTCTATACCAATAGGAACCCGGGATGTAGGCAGAGACGCCCAAACACGGCGATCTGAGCGGGAATCTCTCTTCACTTGAGGTAGTGAGCGCTACACGTACGCCTCGCAAATACTAAAGAAGAAACCAACAAGTTTTGGTCAAAGTCGTCGTTCTCCACGAGTTTGATGCGGTGTGATATGAACGAGGCGACAGCCGAGTGAATATCACATAGCATTCAAACGAGTTGGAGAACGACTTCTTTGACTAAAACGAGTTGCTTTATGTATTTATCTCACCCTTGTTCACACTAAAAGAATGGACAACACACAAGATACAGACCATGGAGAACGGACTGCAATACTTGTAGGGGCATGGAGAACGAGTTCCCAATGTTAAGCCTATGGACATTTATTCCAGGGGTGAGATAAACATGCGTCTGCGTATTAGATGCCAGAATCTTCTTGTTTATTCGCCTAGAAATTCTTACTTTTCAGTTCCGCCTGGATCAGTTAAAGAGGGACTTCGCAGGTCTAGAAGGACGAGAGTTAGACCGCTGGATTGGGTGCGGCACGAAAGAATCATTTACAGATATGATGAATCAGGTTTGTACCAAATGGGGCTGCCACACCAGCACTTGAAATATGCAATACATTATCTTGAAGTTGTAATCTATCAGTGAAAAGAAAATTCAATTGTTAAGATTTCAAAATACAACTTATATAGTGCTGGGTATATTAATCTTCCAAGTTTCGTATTTTAACCCATACTTTCGCCAAATATTTGATGCCAGACATTTCCATAAAGTGGCGATTTGATCTCGCACACCACCTTGACTGATTAACGACCTCATACACAATCTGGCATAAGAAGATAACAGGAGGCCATGAAAGACGTAACCATGTGTATTTGGATCACTGTCTTGTCTGAGAGACACATAGCCAAGTCACTTATTGAACTGTCTTGTCTTCCGTTTCTAATCAACCGTTTCGGCCGATTTCAATGTATAAAACAATAAAAGCTAGGGTTTGTATAATTGGATTTGATTTCTGATTCAAATAACACAACATTGAAAAATATGAAGAAAAAAAAAAGACCTTGAAAAATCCTGGAAAACTCATGGAATTTTGTATCAGGAATTCATCAGTTTGAAATAGTCGTTTAGCTCCAAAAAATGTGGCCCCTTAAGCGGGGTGTCCCCTTAAGCAGGTCTGGTGGAATTAGCTAGGGACAGCAGAAGTGCTGAATTGTATATGCATTTAGCTGTTCATCACAAGTATATGAATGCATAATAGAGAATGCATACTTCTGCACATATGATAATTGAAACGTACAATAGAGCACTCCATGACCCTCCGCTCAGCGACAACCCGCGCTTAAGCCTGCCTACAATATCGATACAACAAGTTTTTCTTTATCTCAAGGACTTCGTGAGGTTGCAGAAGTCTGTTCACCAGAGGAAGAAGTTCCCCCAAAAGGCAAGAAGCTGAAACAGCTGGTCAAGAAAAAACGTATGTATATGTATGTTTTCTTCTCTGTGAAACGGCACCATGAGTATTTATTAAAATCTAATGTTACCTGATATGGCAGCGATTTCTATGAACCGAATTCCATGGAGGACGATTTCAGATATACAGTAAAACCCCTCTTAAGGGGACACCCTCCGTTCCGGGCCAAGTGGCCCCTTAAGCGGGGTGTCCCCTTAAGCGGGGTTTTCAGTCTGTCAATGGTTATACAATAGAGAATACCTACATAAATGGAGGAAACGATGGTTATTAGATTAAAATGTTTATCAATAACACATAATTAAGTAAATAGATATAAATTATATATAATAAATGAATATAAATATACAAAAAATTAAAAAATAGATAATAGAGGTTGAATGTGGATATGCCTTCCTTGTGAAATTCGCTTCTTTTTATACCCCCGGTCAATGCACCCGCCCCCCACCCCAGTAACTTCTGAGAGAAATCAGCAGCCCTAAAAGGACTCATCGTGAGCCGCCCAGAGCCGCGACGGCTCACTGAATACCGCACCTTCAAAGCCTCCAACCCTCCCTGTGTCGCCCACAGCTAACCTGTAAGCGGGCCTCTTACCTGGCACCTTCAGCAGGCGCGAAAATCACTGGTAATAATATCCACTCAGACCCGCTCCACTCAGACCCGCTCTATCCGCCCAGACCCGCTAGAGATGTGGTTACTACCATGAAAAAACACACTCTGGCCGCCCAGGCCCTCACGGGAATGCTCAGTCTATTGTTCTGTCTGTCCCGTACAAACGGGCACCATAAACTTGGATTTTCAGTGTTTTTGATATGATGTCCTTCCAAACTGTCCCCTTTAGCGGGGTTTTTAAGCATTTCTGTACCGAAAAACTGTCCCCTAAAGCGGGGTGCCCCCTTAAGCGAGGTGTCCCCTTAAGCGGGGTTAAAATAAACTCTTAATAGAGGGGGAAATTTCCGTTCCGAGCAAATTGTCCCCTAAAGCGGGGTGTCCCCTTAAGAGGGGTGTCCCGGGAGAGGGGTTTTACTGTAGTGCATATATCATTTCAAGTAAGGTAGATAAAACCTAATTGGTCTATTTTTAGACCCTTCGAAAGAGTTTGAATATAATTTTTGACTGGTTCCCGCACCGTCTCATTACACTGTTCCTCTAATCTAGGTAACCAGAGAAAGGCACCAAAAACTCCCCGGAGACTTTCAATGCACAGACACTTCGATGGAAATGTGAATGCCCTAAAAACGACCGTTCTTACATGTGCTAGCCCAAACAGAGAGCACTTAGTGGATATGGGTAAGTACACGCATGCCCGTAGATCCTTCGTCCTTACTGGTTTCTAACCTTGCTTTGTTTGATTGTACAACCCGTTCTTTGTGTGTCATTAGCATATAGAAACTTAGATGTGTAGGGGTATTATACATATCGGTAATAATGGTTAGAATCAAATGAGAGAAGCCTTATGATAGGGTGTTTTTATGCTCATACATTTGCACAACATACAGAACGATGATTGTTCTGTGTAATCACTTGGAGCAGAACTAGTTATACTCGGGTTATATAGAGCAGTTGAGATGCAAACGTCTCGACTGATCTTCCTTTCGTGACTCCAGGGTGTGTAGCAGATGGAATTACGATGTTATTTGAAAGGAAACTGTGATGTTCCCAATTGAGTTCATGAAGCCACAGGTATCTGTCGAAAGCGAGTATTCCACCAACCAGGAACTAGCCCTGGCCGGGGCCGTACGGGAGTCATTTGCTAATTTGGCCTGTTGTAGGAGTCAACCTGGCCAGTGGAACAGCATAAAAAGTGTTCTTCGCAGGGCCAGGCTGGTGGTGGTGTCAGATTGTAACTCCTTCTGCCGCTGGCTGCCTTTGGAGAGCAGGCCTGTCCTAAAAAGCACACAAACCCCGCTCCTCCACTGAGCCGGTCAGCAGGCAGGTGTAAATTTTATGAGCTCATATCCAGACCAAATCATTAAGTGCCTCATGCAAAGGATCGCCAGCACAAGCTGATTAATTAGCTTTTTTTCTGACTGGAATAGATGGCTGGCTAGTAAGTTTGATGCAAGTACGGCTCCGGTGTTAACTGCTTCACCACCACTACAACAGCTGTGGTCAACATTAACTGGGTGACACCTGCAAGCTGCTAACCTGCGAGTGGAGACCATAAGTTTGGACAGTTTTGAAAGATTAAAATTAATTTAAGAGTCAGCATGTGCTATACACGTTCATAACATCAGCCCTTCATTAGTTGATTAATGGATGTATTCAGCAGTAGATTGACGCGCTGTCCTTGTTTCTATACAAATGCCAGCATGGTGACACAGCGCACCCTGCACACTGCTGGGTTTTGCAGTTGAAGCTGCACAGTGTGTGGAGCGCGTTCGACGCAACCCCTATTGAAAGAATGGAGAGCAAGCATATCAAAGTATTGCGGCCAACACCCACTAGATGGCAAGTGGTACCATTGTCCTGCTGGGGCTGGTTGACTGCCCAGCTTTGTGGAACCAGTCGCTGGGTGCCTGCAGGGCACCATGTGGGCCCTGTGTAGTCATCAGCCGGCTAGAATGAGTTGGGTTGGTGGAAGATTTTGGAGAGTTTGCTCAATTTCAGCTGGTCGGTCACCCGGCGCCAGCCTGGCCACCTGTTAACCCTATCACGCCAGATGCCTGTGGCAGGGTCACAGGCATGGAGCTGGGTACTAGTGCCAATGAATACCGCAAGAGGCCGGATACATAGGCCTATTGTGAATATCTTATCTTTGCATCATATGACGTGACACATAATACTTAATACTAATTTTCATTTCGCCTAAAATATCTGATATGGTATTATATCTACATTCTGTGAAAGTTTCATGTTTATTGAGGCATTATTTTCAATTTTATTAAAGAAAACGAATATTTTCTAAGTGATGCCTCAAGACATCACCCGGCCATCCCCTGATGATGGCGATGCTGACAGCGCATGATTGTTAACAACACAAATGTACTGATGCCATCTTGGCACTGAATTCGGGTCAGGAACTTAACCATCTTCACCTTGTTCAGACTGTGTCCGGTCAGGCGACGCGATGACGTTCCGCGGACCTCACGGCCACCTGCCCGACGACGAGGATCCCTACATCATGTGTAAGGCGCTCCTTCACAGGGGATTCTCCACCGGCAAGCTCCTCATCCGACCCTCCTGCTCCAAGGAGCGGCAGATCGTCCAGAAGGACTCCATGGTATGTGTCCTCATGAGCTGGAGACCTTTTACTTGATAAAGTTTACTCGGTCCTTATTGTAGCCGAAGCCCGATCCATTGAACTGTCATCAAGAGTTTTAAATTTCGGGTTTTTTTTCAATCGCCTATATAATTCAGTTCAGTTTATACCAACCATTTACAAAAATATGACATTGAGGGATGTGCTTGACTTTTTCTGGTATAACACATCACGAGGTTCGTGTTTTTTTTAAACAGAAATCCCATAGACATCTTCAAATTATCCTATTAAGTATATTAACATCATCCATTTCTTGATAGTATGCACAACGTGTCAGTTTTTATTGTTCATCCCCTGTTTTTCTCGCGCAGATATTTTACATCATACATGGCAAACTTGGAGTGGAAATACACGAAACGACGACAATTCTCACATCGGGAGATTTCTTCTTTGTTCCACAAGGTTTGGTTTCTTTTTGTCCCAATCGAAATAAAGTCGCTATTATTTTCGATTGTCATGGATATGTTTGATTATATTTGTATTTTGTTTTAAGGATAGCAATAACGTCTCACATCTTGTCATGGGTTTTTGAAGGGAGTGATGGTGATTGTTTGACAAAATTGGTTTGCACGTTTAAGTAAATAAGGCAACCCATATGCATGTCTATCACTGAATTGTGACTGAAATTAAAAACTTTCGAGTATTTTTCTCACCCCCAGTTAAAGTAATTACTAATAACAAATCTAGATTTCAAACTATGGTTCAAATTTATTATGATTCCTATTAAACCCACTTTTATTTGTGTTACTAGTTGGATTAGGTGACTGCTTTTTAATATTGTTGACATATATCATTCCAGGTAATACGTACAGCATAAAGAACCTACGCAACGAAGAAGCCAAGTTAATATACTACCAGCATAAACATTATTGAAGCAGCATTTTCATTGTATGTTGATATCCATATGTGTACATGTGTTTTGCAAGAAGTATTGTAAAATATTTCTAAATATATTTTTCGAATTACTCATTTTATGTGTTAGACTATTTCAGGTTCCAAGAGAATTCACCCTGTAAAGTGTATAATGAATAATTATCCTACAACCAATGTAATATTTTACTCTGTAAGTGTAATAGAGGATAATAAATAGTACATTAGTATTCTCTTCATATTGTGAATTATTTTCGAAAATAGGCACTTTCTGTTTGTGGATATTTTGCTCCGCGATAGCAATAAGTAATACGCTACGTGTGGTTTAGCGAAGATATTCCCATTTATGTGGTATTGTTAGGAAAGCTGGGAGGTCAGGTGCCATATATGGTGCCTTAATTTTGAATTTTACTGATTACAATGATTATACATCTAAATTATTTGTAATTGTATGATACTGTTTACTCCTTCATATAATTGAATCAGCGTACAGATTTGTGTTGGACTAAGTGTAGGAGAGTTGCTGAATAAAAGAAACTGGCATTTCATCTGATTTTAAAACAGTGATAAAGGCGAGGGTAGACTTAAGCAGATGTGGTACAATATAATAGCTGATGGAATAATAATGAGATATAGTGAAGTGGGACGACAGGGTCCTCATTGTTCACAGTTACTGCTAAAACGCTACGTTAACGTGCTGAATATCCTATTCCCTCACCCCAACACACCAGGCAACAAGTATTACATATAGATGTAGTAAGATATGGAAGAAAGTCAAATATAGAAATTTATAATAAACCGGAAACCAGTTGTCGGGGAAAGTATAGGACTTTATTGGTTTCCTGCCGTTTCGAACAGTTCAGATAGAGTAGCTCCTCTAATATTGAGACCTCTTCACATTGCTGATGGGTTCCTTTACTATTTCTTTAGTCTTAGGACTATTCAGGTGAGAGGAAGCTTAGAGGAGACATACAGTCAGGATGAATGACATAATTCTAATAGCAGGAATATCAGATGTGGTCGTGAAAAAACAGGAAATAATTTTCATGTCGCAGTTATTCCTTTGGAGAGTCTGAGAAAACACGGAAAACACATTAATGTTGGCCATAGAATTGGACTAACGATGGGTGGGGAAGTTCAAACAACCGTTTTATTGGCGTAGATGAGAGTCAATCCACACTATGCTTGTTCTATAAAGAAAAATGATTTATAAAATCAAAATGAAAACAACAAGGATTTCCATGGAAAACTGCGATTCCTATATAAATAGAGGCTGCCAAACAGGAGTGGTCTGATTGCTTTAAAGTGAATTATATTATTGTTGAATAGCACTAGAGGGCAGAAGCAGATAATAAACCAGTTTTTCCTTATACCTATATCACGTATGCCATTTGATTTTAAAGACAGTGTCCATGAATTACTAATGAATACTAACTACTTTTAATTGATGACGTTTTCAACAGGGTTTATCAGTTTCAATACATAAATCCCACCTATTGAGGTTTAAATACAATTACTTTTCCAAACACCACGGTTCGATAAACACTAAGATTCAGAAATATCCTGTTGCTAGCATTCCGGTTTAACCCATTTTCTTTAGGTAACATAAAATGAACAAGGTGAAATATTAAACGTATACGAACTGCTAGTAAAAATAAGGCCCCTTTGATATCTAAAAAACTGCTCCTGACATGCCCCTATGATAGTAGTGGTGTGGTTCTTGTTAAAGTAAAGACAATCGTTGGTTATGACACAAGGCAAGACTGATTATGTTTTAATCCTCCCAGAGTGTTTATACATACATCTTTATACAGACCTATATCGTGAAAAGTGTTCTTATCCATGACCCTTCTATTGGTCTAGAGGTGCCCTTACTGAAGCGGGCAAAACTGCTAAATAATTATACGATTGATACAAAGCTATGGCTTTCCATGTGTTCGCGTGCTCCAGTATTCAACACATCCCAGTCTAATTACCGTACTGTATTATCCCAGACAGGGCAGGGAGAGAGACGAGGTGACGGGTGGGCCCAGGTCCAGGTCCTGTGGGTTGGTTATGAATATAATTAAACTTCATTTCAACTGTTTAATTCTTAACCTAACCGATGTAGCCTTTAGGCATCACAGAGTTTGATTTGTGTGTAACAATAGCTAAACCTTGACTTTTCATTATAGAAAAATGTCAAAGTCTGACCTTTTAGCATGCAACATTGGATGAAGTCTTGAATTCTCAGCATGGAAAAATTCCAAAGTCTTCAATTTTCAGTGTGGAAGAATGTCTGACTTTTTTTGCTTACCCTGGTACAAAAGTGAACTACACTGAAAAGGATTTGGATACCCTCAGGCTTCTTCCAAACATGCTTTTAGCGCACAGACTCACAAGGCTGATGCTGCATGACAGCTGTAGGTTTGCCACTGGCCTGTACCAGTAAAATATATTTAATGGGTAATTACCCAAGTACTTACCTTGGTAGAAGTATGAATGGGAAGTCTGGTTCTAACGAGCCTGGGGCACTCCTCTTACACCCTTAAATTTACTAAAAACCCACATATGTAACAACCCTTAAATGTAATAAAATTTTAACCACATTTGTTATAAACCCCCTTAAATGTAAAAACACCTCCCTTAAATGTAATGAGCTTTTCAACACTATTAGCAGGTGGACGGTTGGTCTTTAGGTTATGGCTATAGCCTACTGTAGTACACATGCTTGTAAAGTCACTAGATGACCTGACCACATTTTTGCTTTTTATAGCTAAGTAAGTACAGATAGGAATATGATTTCTGTTTTGGAAAGACGGTTTTATGGTG
This sequence comes from Alentia gelatinosa, assembly GCA_950022655.1. Classification (NCBI taxonomy): domain Eukaryota; kingdom Metazoa; phylum Annelida; class Polychaeta; order Phyllodocida; family Polynoidae; genus Alentia; species Alentia gelatinosa. The sequence continues at coordinate 78,219,551 of OX465581.1, forward strand.
GTTCAATGCCTTACAGTTTTAGTATTTTGGCATGGATTTAAAAAAAGGGAATTCAGTTGGGGGGGGGGGGGGGGGGAGAGACCTTTGTAGTCACAGGTCCATTTTTAAGAACTCCTTTATGGACATATTTCTACCCCTTCAACTGGTTGAATCAGAATATGATATGCCTCATTTGAAAGAGAATAAAAAACGGTAGGTGCTAGGAAGTGGAATTTTCTAAGTAAATTCTATACTTACAGAGATATTCAAGTATTTGTTGAAAGTGGGGGGGGGGGGGGGGGGGGGGGGTTCAGTGAAATGGGCATGCTCAACCAGATGTTTACTCAATATTGATTTACAGTGAGCATTGGTGTAACATTTACCATCTCAATAAGTGGCACTGACAGTTGCTTACACTCTAAGAAGTGTCATAATTTAGGTGAAATGTATATTTGATGTGCTATTCATGTATTTTTGCCAAATCTCATAATAGGAGGGGGGGGGCATGAGGTGTATGAGAGGCTGGTTTATTCAGCATATTTTCACATAAACAGAAGTCAAAAGGGTTCATAACTTTGTTGTAGGAATCAGTCAAGACCTAGTCAAATGATATTGTTTGTAAAATCATTTGTAATGTCATTTACAATCAGATATTGGCTTGACCTACTTTATTGGTGTACATAGAAACAAAGTTGTGTCCCCCACATGGCTAGGGAGCATGCAGACAGGTCTGTGTGCACTCATCCATAATCACCATGAAGCAAAACGTTTTATATATAGGTATGGCATTAGTGAATGCCAATTGAATCCCCTACAGGTAGCTAATTATATGTGTACACTGATCCATGAACTACTGAGTTCACAGAGGAGTAGGGCTTTAAATAGCCAATCAATGCAGGCCCTTCCCTATTCATGGACTCCCCCCTCCCTCCCTCCCTCCCTCCCTCCCTCCCTCCCTCCATACCCTCCATACCCTCCATACCCTCCATACCCTCCATACCCAAAAATCTTTCCCAACTGTTTCACCATTGGACAACCTCGGTAATCAGAACATGAATAACACACTGTGCAGCATTCACAGACCCATAAGCACAATTTTCTTTGGAGAGAACTTTGAGTAACCCAACACCTGAAAAGCCGTAGGTTTGAATAGATTTATTTTATTCTTTAAGCAAAATGTTCTCCATTTTATCAGATAGGTATTGAAGGCTTCTTGTGTGCTTTCCTGCCAAGAATCCATGAGAAACTTGGCAGTTTGCTTATCACATTCATGTTCTTGTACCAACTTATTCTGTAAAATAGTGAAAGAGTAGGCCTATTCTGTTCTTGAAGTTCTTGGAGTATGAGACTGCAAGGAGGTAAAGAGTAAGTGTTGATACCTTCCCATGAGAAAAAAAATTCATCTACATAAGTGGAGAGAGGATCTGGCTTCCAAGAAGCATATCATATTTGTGGTTTTTGTAAGAGGCAAAAAGGTCTATATCTGGGTGGCCACAGATTTATTCCAGTTTTGTTTTTGTTCTCCCCACTTCCAAATGTCTTTTGCAATTTGATCACAGGCTGGGGATAGTACCCCTCCCTGTTTCCAACATAGTGTAGGGCGATGGTGTTGTCAGTCATTACATGGAATGTCTCTTCTGTATCTTTGCAAAAGCTGCAAAGACCCAAGTAGATTGCTTTCAGTTCTAAGACATTTATGTGTGCTACTTTGTCAGCATGCTACCTTCCCCCAATGGATGTTCAATCACAATGGGCGACCCAACCTTCAAGGCTTGCTTTGAAGGTTGATATTGTGAGATCAGCGGAGTCTGAACGAATTTTTCTCTCTGCTTTTTCGATGACGAATGTGCCATCTATATACCCGAAACATTGTAATCATTGAAGCCTGATATGTGAGAAGATCGGCACCAGTACTTTAGTGAAGATTCTGGGTGCGCATTCCAAACCGTTTTTGGGGACTCTGAATTGATACAAGATTCATCGCAAAACAAAACATAGGCATTTACTATGTGATTTTTCAATGTAGCTTAAAGCCGTCAACTCTGGTCACGGTGGCTTTATTTAGCTCCGCATCGTCTTCACCACATGTGAAAGCTACTTGTACTAGAGGCATGAACGTGGTCATGGCGGCCATTATGGCTTGGGTTGCAAAAATTAATTGTTCATCACACTTCTTAACGGAGATGTCCATCTCTGTAGTGTTTTCCAACGCCTCTTCCATAAGGGGTACAAACATGTTCTTAATATTTTCCAGTGGAGGGTGCCGGTCTATCAGTTGTTTTCCAGTTCTGATATCGGCAGTTACATTTATGAGGAAGTCAAAAAGTCATGCCAATTCTTCGTCAACTGGTGATGAAGAGGAAACTTTTGTTACTTCTCAGTGTGCTGCTATACCTGCTGAGGTAATTGATCCAGGTTTAGATTTTGCGTCGGGGGTTTGATGAAGAAAGTTGGCTGGCCAGCCATGTGGGTCGCGCTATTTTGCGATTCAATTTCGGATTGTAAAAGACTGAATATGGACTTTATCTAACCACTGTACATTAGCCTCAAGAATGAGACGCTGATTCTCAATGTGATCACAGAAATTTGTGTTACTGTCCTAACAATTTTTGAGACTCTCCTCGTTTGATATATATGTTGCTACTTTCACACTCTAGAGTGGATTCTTATCTCGGAGAGTGTCCGCAGTGGTAGCATACACTGTGTTCCATCTCCCCTTCCTTGCGTAACTCGTATCTAAGGGTCTTGTATTGTATAGTATTTGTTGTTTTCTATTTTCCCCCTTTATTTCTGTGTTTTCTCTTTCTCATTCCTATTCCCTACCCTGTCATTTTTCTTCACCAATGACCACCTCAATAATGGAATTCAATGAGTTACGTGGTCTCACCCTGATTCACCTAAATTGTCAAAGTTTCTGCAATAAGACTGATGAGACTTCAATATAAACTTTATGAAACCTAGCGGTCCAGACCAGGACAAAATTTCTGATTTTTGTAGACAAATTTATCTTAAACGACTGATTAATAGTTCCACTCGTCATACTGGAGCCAACGACTCCCGTTTTGATAATGTTTTAACTAATTCAACAAAAGTGGATAAATCCGGAGTTCTAAGTTTGGTAATAAGTGACCATCTGCCTGTTTTCGTCAATAAGTATCAGAAAAAAAACCCAAAAACCGAAAAAATCACGGTGACAAGTAGATTATAAAGGAAGCATGATGTCAACAACTTGAAAAGAATGGGTGCTACACACAGATTGGTACAATTTCTGGACCCAGATGAATTATGGGAATGCATCAGGGATGTACAGAGATCGAGGTGCAAAAGTTCGGTGGGTGGGCTTCAAACGCCCATCGAGTGTATATCGCGCCCCCAATAAAGACAGTGGCAGCTGCCCTCAAGCAAGCAGTGACAAAGGCAGCGCACATCCAGTAAACCATTTTTGTTTTGTTGAATATTTGCACATACCGTCCTGTCTCAACGTGGACCATGCGTGATTCGAGAAAAAGCTGACTGACAGATAATATTAGGGCTATGATCCATATGAGATATGGCAATGTCCGACTATCTAACTCATCATGGAGATGTTAACTTGGAAAAGGCTAGAGATTTAAAGGGGGAAGTAAGGAAAAGAATTACTAAATCAGAAAATGTTAAGAATTTGCCTGATGAAACTTTAGGCAACCCCAAAACTTTTTGGAAGGAATTTAATAACATTATCAAACCCATAAAACAGTGAGGGGCAAAGTCCCAACAATGGTTAATGTCACAACTGGTGAGGAAATATTACCTGAGAATGCAGCATCGTGTCTGAATTTTTTTTTTCACAGGGATTGGCACTCACAGAACATTGCCTTCACTTCCTTCTGCAGTTCCAAGGATATCCTTGAATCTGCAGAAGGAAGTGAAGGCAAAATGTAATCAAATAAGAGAAAATATGAATCTGTACACATATTCTAATTTCCCTTGATTATACTGGGGTTTTCTTCTAGTATTTGAAGAGAGATAAATGTGAAAAACTATTGTCAGTATGTAGGAAATGTTAGAATACCGTCATTTCACAGCCAAATTCCGGCCAGGGTCTGCTAGTGACTCACTGCGCTCAGCTATCGCTTGGCGCAGTGACACGCGATCTGCCCGTCGTGGCATAAACCTTGACTGGGCTAATTCTCGTTCAGTTTCTACTAATTATCAAGATTTTCTGTTTGTAAAAATATGGATAATAAGTGAAGAGAAAACGGGGCACTGGAAGAGCCTCTATTTAGAAAGTCCATTTACAGTTATTTTTAAGTGAAAATAACTGATGTTGCTTATGCCACTCCTGTAATCCCGATTACGCAAATAATGCTTCATATGTAAATGAAAATACCGCATCCATACCTACACACAATATGAGGTCAAAACACTATAGATTATTATGATTTAGTCTACTCTGCATGTATTGTATGTATTTTCACTGAGAAAACCTAACTGTACTTATTCCAGGAGTCCGGTAGAGTGCTTTTCAATGACAGCAGGTTAGGTAGCAGTAGCTGAGGATATATATCTCTGGGACTCAATAGTGCCTTAAGGCATTAATTAGTAATGTGTCTGTTGGAAATGTAGCTTAGTGGTGGAACATTCAACTGCAGAATTTCAATTGTCACGTGACCTAAACGATCACAACATTACCATACTTTTTCTTTAAGATATTGGCTTCTGCACATCTTTCCATATCTAATCCTTATTTTGTTGCCTATACCTTATCTATCTAAATGTATTTCTTAGTTTCTTTTTTAATAATCCTTCTATCATCATAGCAGTTTCGTGAATGATGATTACCTGACAGCCCCCCATTGCTCATTTTACCGCGATATTTTCTGTACATCTCTCTGTATTCTATCACCCATCCCATTTATCTTAGATTTACAGATACACAAATTGTTATAGCAGTTCAAATGAATTACTATGTTTATCAAGAAGTCTGGTTGACGTCTAGTATTACCATGCATAGTTTATTGCCATAATGGCTCAGTATGTTCACAAAAGGCCTGTAAAATGAGCATAATACATTATTACAACAGTGTGCCCACGAGAATGACACGTTTGTACATCTACTGCTACATGATGACAATGCAGCGCGACAGTTTGAATGATAATATCCTAATGGACTGTGAGCACAGAAAAATGTCACTTTGTCAAATGGGAAATACCACTTGCTCGCACCCAGAGGGAGTTCTAATGGTCACCAGCACAGCATTATGGCAAGAGACAAGTGGGTGACAGACATACAGGGCAGGCGTGCACCGAGTGTATCACATTATGGAAAATGCCCTAATGCCAGCTGAGCTCATGGGTGCTTGCATATTGCCCTTGTGTAATATGGTAAGCCATTGAGTAGTTTATACTGTATTCCATATGCCTACAATATTTCCTCTGAGGTGGACAGTTATTAAAGGTGAAGATAACAGGCTTTAAAATCCACGAAGTCCCTCCGGAAAGAGTGGTAAATGTATGGAATACGATAAGACAAATAAAAAAATATGTTATGTTAACATAGGATAAAAGCATGACTGCGCTCTGGCTATATCTATGTACATATCGTATCAGATACAATCAAACATATAGCCTAGATGGGCCCATAGTCATTCTTCATGTCTTTTACCCTACCCCTAGTGAAAAATGCGATTAATATACCAGAAATTTATGAGGCACGCCATGACATTAAGTGATTTTATGTACCTAGAGAAATAGAAAAATTGACCAATCAGCGATCAGGAATTATTCACCTGAGTAAATACAGTAAAACCCCGCTTACGGGACACCCCGCTTAAGGGGAAACCCCGCTTAAGGGGTAAATTTGCTCGGAACGGAAATTTCCCCCTCTATTAACAGTTTAAGATAACCCCGCTTAAGGGATCCATAGTGAGTTGGTTAAGCATCACTGATATTCGCACTTGGTGAAGGTGGGGTGTGTATGGGTGGAGAGGGGGGGGGGGGGGGGGAGGTGTGAAAGCATGACTTCTCCTGTATGCCTACCTGGGACTGTGAAACTGTTCATTGAACTGTGTTGGATGCTAAATATTCATCTATTCATTTTATTTATCTATTTATTTTATATCTATTTTTAAAGATTAATTTTGAATTTATGTTCCATGTATTTGCTTAGAATTGGTTATTCATTAAACCTTTTATCTAATAGCCAACGTTTCCTTCATTTATATAGGTATACTTTACTATATAACAATCAACAGACTGAAACCCCGCTTAAGGGGTTACCCCGCTTAAGGGGACACCGCGCTTAAGGGGGGACCCCGCTTACGGGGCACTTGGCTCGGAACGGAGGGTATTCCCTTAAGCGGGGTTTGAAAAATTCTGTCAGCTGTCAAACATCGGACGGAATCGAATCAAACTTACCGCTTCGATTTCGGTGAGTGTGTGCATATTTCAACATATTATAGATTCATGGAGACGGGGTAGGATAAATTCTAAAACGACCTCAAGTTAGCCTTGTCAAGGTTTATACCACTACTCACGCGAGGTAATACGCGACCTGTCCGTTGTGGCATAAACCTTGACAATGCTAACTCTCGTTCAGTTACTACCAAGTATTTGACTGGAATCCTGGCTCGGTCGGTAGGACACTCAACTCTAGATTGCCAGGTCCTAAGTTTGAGGCTGGTTGTGTCTCAGATATTACTGCTAGTCATCTTTGTTTCATTCTTGCCGTGACACGACGCTGGTAGCTGCTACGGGGTAAAGCGGATGTTCCACCAGATTTCACACCAGGGAGGTAGCCTAAGATTGAATGGGACGATGTCATTGATGTTATTTGGTATGGGAAAAACAGCTCCAAATTTCATTTTTGAGAACACAAATGAACTCATTTGAAAATATTCAATGTAATCCTCTGTCATTCATTATTCGCTTATATTGGTATCCCGAGTAACTCCAACCAGAAACTATGTTTTCTCGTTTGACACATATCTTGTTTCTTCACTTGAATTTTCTAAAGACCTTTTTATCGTATTATCTATATTCCTCTATATACAAATATACAAGAATAACCAAACTTCAATCTCATATTGCGTAGAATCATCTCCATCAATGGAAACCCGAAATATAAATATATCTTCAATGACCCCAATTGCCCGTACTGCTCAAAGCAAGATAGCCTACAGCAACCCCATCTATGCTCTGAAAAGAAAACACCAGAGGAAACAGATTTCATGTGGAATTTACTGCCTCAGAGAGACTGAAAAACCAAGGAAAGCACATTGTCATCCCCCATTAAATAGATCTGAGTGTGTGTGCTGAAGTTCAATCTTCAATGGATAAAATGGCCACTTGGTGCGAGCAAAATAAGCTCACAGTAAACACAGATAAGACAAAAATATTACATTTCACCTCAAAACGTAAAAAGAACAAACATACACCAATAATTACTTATAGCGGGAATCCTCTTCAAACTGTTTTTGAATACCGTTACCTGGGGGTAATTCTGGACTCTAGTCTGAATTACCACTCGCATATAAATAACATTATAAAGAAGGTATCTTACCAGATGTACCAACTAAGCAAAGTGCGCCCTTATCTTGATGTCGAAAGTGCGCTAAAGGTATATAAATCAACAGTCATGCCATATTTCGACTATGGAAATGTACTTTTTGCAATGTCAGATTTTTCCCATGTAAGCAAACTACAAAAGCTCCAGAACAAATGTTTACGCATATGCCTAAGGGCGACCATTTATACCTCTGTTAGAACATTACACAATGTATCTAGAATTCCCTATTTATCGGAGCGAATGAACAGTCATGTCCTAAACTTGATGTACCTAAGGTCAAAGAAAAATGAATACTGCCAACAACCAACAGCATTTACTCGGGCACAGACAGCACCGATTTTAAAAATGACAACCCCTCACTGTCAAGCATATGAAAGGTCTGTACTCCATCATGGTGCTATAAAATGGAATGCCTTGGGCCCAGCAGTCCGGAACACGGAGAACTATGAAACATTTAAGAAACTTACAAAATTAAAATTGAGGAATAGTATACCGAACTGACTGCCCGCTGTATTACTATTACTAGTACTATTTTTCTGAAACAAAAGCCTAAAATCTAGGAAATCCATAATGACCCCATAGTCTGACCCCATCCCCTATCCTAAGACAGACTTATATAGAACTGCATCGAGAATCGTATAAATAGACAATACTCCACGAGTTTGGCTGGGCCACAATCGTTATAGAGGCGAAGCTGAGTGATGATTATGGCATATCCAAACGAGTGGAGTATTGTCTATTTTACGATTCGAGTGCGGTTCTGGATTTATCTCACCCCTTTCTATGATGTTAGATAGTATCCGAATATCCGAATAGCTCGAATACACCTAGCGAATTCACTACGCCACGACCGTGGCGTAGTATTGTCACTTTACAGTATTTTTTCCTAATGTTATTTCTATGGCGAAGCTTGTACCAGGGGTGAGATAAAGATTTGATCCTGGTTGTTACTCTGTTTACTATATGTGATACAACATACGATATTACCAAAGTTTGAATTTGTCCTTGTATTTGTCGTGGTAAGACTATTAAGAGACTTGGAGGATATTTGGACGGATGCATTGTAAACCCCCCTCCAGATTTTGGCTTAGCCTGGGAGTGGGGCAGGATATGAAAATTAAGTTATACAAAACTTGATATCCACCCTGATTTCATTGTCGACATATCCAATGTAGAGGAAAGTAATGTCATAACTACAAAGTCCAAGACAAGATTGTAAAGCGTGGGAACTTTCCCAGTGTATTTGAGAAGCAATGTACTCATCGTAATGTTGACAGTGAAATAAAAGTTCTGAAAAAAAAGTTTGAACCGCCGTTTATTGATGTGAATGAGGCCTGGGCAATCTATTCTCTCATTGTTTGGCACAAGAAAGCATAATTGTCTATACTGAAAATGAAAACGAGGATTTCCTTGAAAAGAGGAAAACTGTCATCTCTGACATTGGATAATCAAAAGTGACCGCTCCCCTCTACAGACTTTGCTTCTCCAGATATCTAATAGAAAGTCAAGCCGCACCTCTACAACTTTCAGTTCTATTTCACTTTTCCACTTTATCCCCCTAGTCTTCCCTATTTCCAGTCTGCAGTCCAACATAACAAAGTATTTTTCTATTATTTGAACTACTTCCATCTATGAACATCTCCATTGTGTAAAAATACATGTTAACCTAAATACGGTATTTAGGAGAGCATTTCTTGGCTCCTCAATACCTCCACCTTTCCCTGCAGGATAACCAGTGCCTGTTTTCAACGACTGCTATCCATGTATAAAACCCTCAAAACAAAGCGGTTTTATTTGTATTGTCTTCATCATAGACAATTTTGCATTTCATGAATCGAAGCTACTTATTGCACACCCATCCTCGGCGTTGGAATTGTAGTACTTTCAGCAATACAAATGACATCTTCAAGGTAGAATGTGAATACACCTTGTAACCCATTGGATATTAAACCTAGTAACATTACTGAACAGATGGCCTAGTAATAAATATTTTCTCAAGCCAATTTCCCATGTTTGGTTGATTACGATAATTGCATACTCTGGTCACGGTAACGGGATTATTTTGCCTTCACACTGTCTTGGAGATAACATCTACCACTGGGTGCGAGTGCGTGACAGTGTGCTATCACTTTTAACCTCTTGAATCTAGCTTTTGACTGGCTGGACTGATGCCGATATTGGCCTCATTAGGAGCAAAGAACACCCATCACTTCGCTATTATATCCTTTTCATTTATAGAATACGCATCTCTCAGGTAAGGCCAAGTCTCTAATTGCCTCACTAATAACTATATTTGCTATTTATATTTTCACTTAAGACGACTTTGAAAAGGCTATTACCACATGACTACTTATTCTTTCAGGAATATCAGTGCTGAGCTATGAACAAAAAAGTTTTTTTTTATTTTTATTTTTTTTATTCAGTAAAGAGGGACTAAGTACATTCATCCTTTCTCAGGACGTTCTTCCATGAACCGATCCAACAAGATATGATAAGGCAGCTTTGAGATCATTGAATTTATTAATCGGTGAAATTCATGAATTATATGAAATGAAGATAATTAACAAAATAAGAAATGATAAATGGTGATCAATATAATCTTGTAATAATACAATGCTATCTTTGTAGAATACATAAGACAATCGATATTGAAATATGTTTAATGAATAAGTAACCCTATGTAGTGGGGGATGATAAAATCCTAGATGTGGGTGGGTGGGAAAATGAGAAGTGGTGCGGTCTATGTGTGGTGATATATTGTGGTATATTGTGACTCTGACCTGAGTGGAACACATAAACCGATCTTAACCTGAGTATTATTTTGTTGGTGATGTTCACCTTGCATAAGTTTGCCTACCCACCGATGGCTTATATCATGACCTATTGACAAACGCAATATGGAGGATTACAGCAGGGAATTAGTGATGGATTCATGTATTCTAAATCAAATAACTGCTCTTTGGGAATGACTAAGTCCTCTCGGTGACGACTCACCAAAATGTCCACCTCTCGTAAAATCTGTTCGGCCTCTTTACCCGCCAAAGGGAATCTCTCACCAGGATCACTGTGTACATTGTACACTGTTGGAGGTTTCAGTTCCGAATGTCCATCACACTGGAAGTCCTCGTAATAGTCAACTTCGGAAATCCCGTTCACACAGTGCGAGAATCCAGTCTCTTCTACCAGACGCTGTTTCCAGAAGTGGATCTTGTACCCGGCATACCTGACTGCCGTCAGCCTGCGACTGCAGTAGAAAAACAGTGCCTTCCGTTCAGGGACAACGGTTGGCTGGTTTCTGGTTGGCTGTATAATTGGTCGTAGGCTGATCCCGTCGGTTTTCAGGCCCACTGGAAGTGACGTGTCTGCGAAGTCTGCTAGTGTTAGGAACACGTCGGTGATGCTGGAGAGAGTTGGGTTGGCCGGCTGAGGTTCAATGTGGCCTGGCCACCAGATGAACGCAGGAACACGGATACCACCCTCGTAGAGGTTCCCTTTACCGCCTTAAAACAAATCCAACATAAAAACAAGGAAATGTGTCAAAATGTGTGAATCATAGAACTGATGTTTAGAGATTCCAACAAAAGGTTTTGTCATTTTCACACGAGAGGGTAATACCGTTGGCCAACCATTAACCAACATTTTAAAACTTTGATGCAATCAAGGTTTCGCGATCTGGAACGGGTTTTCAAATACACATGATATATATCCTGAATTGGATAATTAGGCTATACACTGCGAATCACTTATCAACCCTAGTAAAGTCATGCTAACAGTTCAGCCTCTTCGCGCCTCAGCTTCGTTCATTGACCACAAAGTGCCTACAAATTCTGTCGAATACCTGGATTTGATATTTTTCTTTATATAACAAAGGGACATATTTATTTTATAAAATAAAACTCTGTCCTTGATTAGATAAACGTACACAGTAGAACCCCGCGTAAGCGGACACCCTCCGTTCCGGGCCAAAGTGTCCGCTTACGCGGGGTGTCCGCTTACGCGAGGTTAAAATAAACATCTAATAGAGCGGACCGTTCCGGGCTGAGGTGTCCGTTAACACGGGGTGTCCGCTTACGCGGGGTGTCCGTTAGGCGGGGTTCTACTGTAATACATACCTCGCAAGGGGCCCGTGCTGCCACCTTCAGAGCACATCTCGCGGTGAGGCCCATGATCGGATAGGAACATTACCAGAGTGTCCCGTTCAACACCTAGATTGTTCAATGTCTCCAGCGTTTCCTCCACGGCCCAGGCCAACTCCAATATCTGATCCCCGTACTGGCCTACAGGTGTATAGTGACATAGATATAATATTTAGCTACACCTTGTCTCGTGTGATTACGCCTAAGCGTGTCAGTTATGACATTCTATTAACAATCATTAACTTATGTAATATATACTATATATTCTTTTTATGCAAGTATCACATGTGCTCATGTAACGATCATGACTGTGCTCATGTGACGCACATGTGCTCAAGTGACGTTCCTTTAATTGTCATGCCGTTTATTAAACCTGAACATTACATTCAGAGAGTTTAGACATTCGCAAGAATACCAAGGCTATCTCGAGTACAAACAATGATTCAATAGAATGTAATAAGCGTGTCGGTTAAAAACAACATTTTGGTGAAATTCCCATGGCCAATAGAGATAACCTATCAAGTTTTGTTGTTTGATTCTTAGTGGCTTATTACAATTGTGTGTGATATGTTTGCTATTTTCAAGGTTTTTATTGAATTCTGTTGAGGGATGCAAGCTTGCCGTTGATGCCGTACCTCCTTGTTTCCAGGTTCTTACCTAAGTAACACCATCACTCGTAACCATATAAACTCGCAGAGCATGGTAATCTTACCTCTTGCTGACCTACCCCGAAACCGGGGGTCGTTGAACATGGGTGTGTGTGGTTGGGGCATTGACAGGTACAGGAAGAAAGGTTGCTCGTGGTTGGGATCGGCCTCACGCCGCTCGGCATGATCGTGGAGGAAAACGCGGGCATCTTCCACCAGGGTGGCCGTCAGGTTGGACATGCTTAGCGGCTGCTGCACCAGGGTGCGCTGCCGGTACAGGAAGCAGCGAGACGTCCGCGGCTGTTTACGGTGACGCTGAGTGGGTCAGGAAAGTTTATTGTTTATCGCTATCGCATTACGGATATACACACAGTCATAGCATATGTTTAGAAAGTTCACATGTCACATATATCAACTTCAATCCCCAAATCCATTATATTGAGATGATGAAATATACCCTATCGCGCCGGGCGCCTGCAGCAGAGTCACACACTTAGGGTTGGCTACTAGTGTCAGTGTATACCACCAGGGGACGGGCTCCACAGGCAGACTGAGATAATAAGAATACTTCCTCACCTGGTGTGACACGCGATCCTTAATATAATCTTGTTTTATATTGCCTATACAATTTATATGGGACACTACATATAGCTACATGCATATTCATTGATCAGTCCTTTCCTATCTCATTACAAAAATGAAAGAAAAAAGTAAAATCCTTGGAAACTGATGCCTCAAGGCCTCAACCAATCACACATGGTCATCCATCAAGGCATCACACGCCACGAATTGCTTAAAACGCCCGGTGAGCCTGTTGCCATCATTAAACCGTCATCTCCTTACACTACTTACCCATTCAGCTGAATGAGAGTTATAAACAGTGCCTATTAATCTGTTCAAAATTTCTTGATTGCTCCCGGAGTATCATATATATCACACTGTATTTATTGGAGCTACCGTTGGCTGGTTCACATTATGTTGGGAAATAACTTTCAGTTTCGTTCCACTAACATATCAATGTTTATGGGACGGTCTCAATAGTTTCCCCAAGCCAAAAATAAACATGTGTTTTTAAATTCATTCTGGTCACCTTTTAGACATAAGGTGCATGTTACCGATAAATGCCGAAACTTTTATCAAGTCACATGTCAACAGGTCCGCATCACACTTTATAAAAGTACCCTCCAGGTATAGCGCGCTCGATTAAATATTGCGGACTGGCTATGATTATCTCCCTTCCTCTTTGTACATGCCCACCGAACTCCCTCATATCAGATAAGTGAAACATTCAACTTACCCCCGTTTCATCGCACACTGTCTCCAAGCTGAATGGAAGGTTGGTGCCCACGAAATTAAAGCCATGTTTATCAGGTAGGTGTCTTCCATCTGTCGCGTTGAATTCATTGATTCCTTTTTGTACAAATATAAATCAATGTGTTTTCCTGAGTGAATTGTTTTAATTAAACATATATGGTTTTTTGGTAAACAAATCAAATGACTCATTTCCGATAGATCCAAAAGAGAACATGGAACAAGCCAGAATAAGCCATTTCTTCTCGTTACACATGCATATAAAATCGTACCACAGAAAACGCATTGAGGAACAGGGCAACTTGATGGGAATTGTGAGCGGATACTGAATATAAGCATACTTGAGCTTCAAAACAGTTTCTCAAACATTTAAGATCTCACCAAAAAGAAACTTTCAGAATCAAATAAAGTCATATACGTTCAAACACACATTCATTGGATGTGTATGATATACTTGTCTTTATTATCATACCGAGGTGCCACTTGCCGACCATGCCTGTGTTGTAACCACTGTCCCTGAGTAGCTCTGCAACTGTGACCTCGGACTTCGGCAGGCCAGTGGAGTGTGACGTCAGGAAGACAGGGAAATGACCACTCATACCCAGTCTCACTGGTAGTCGACCTGTAAACAACCCATGGCGAATGGCAGATTTGAAATACGTAAATTACACAATGTACACTATATGAGATACTATCTATACACTATATATATATGGTATCATTTAACAGGTCGAGATGCCTATTGGTGTTTATCATCAACACTAATTTAGCTTATGCTGCAATAGAATCCTCAGCCACTTTACCCTTTGAAAAGGGACATAAGCTAACGCAGTGAACATACTTGTGAGCGGTGAGCTAACAATGATGTGTTATACCTGTCAGCAGTGCAGCCCTGCTAGGGGTACAGAAGGTGGACGTGCTGTAGAAATGGGTGAAACGAATGCCTTCACTGGCCATACGGTCAAGCACGTTCCACTCTTGGGTCGGGTGTCCATAGCTCGCCAGGTCTCCATAGCTGAATATGCATTGATATAAGTCACACAGTGCATCGCATTTAGTGTATCACCTTTCAGTAGGGAATATGGACAATGTTCATATTTACTTGCCACGAAATAGGGTAAATGTGTACACGTGACTCACTGAAAAAGAGGTAATATACATGTACATATCTCTATGCAATAAGTCTAAAAGAGGCGTTTTGGGACTAGCTATTGAACACATTAGTGTTTATACAGACTACGGTAAGTCCAAAGATGATGCTGATATAAAACGATTGAGGGTCTTAAGGGTCCTTTTGATTCAACTCAGTCGGTGGCCAATGAGTATACTGGCCATACCGTCAAAGATAACTGAGGAAGTGATACACACATATTCATGCGTAAGATCAACGCCGTGCTATCTAGTAAACAATTTAGATACAGAAGTGGCCTTGGCACTGCAGAAGAGATTTCTTTATTTGGAAATGACATTTAGAAAAACAAAAAGACGAATCTGAAATCACAGCTGTATATTTCATATATTTTGGAAGAGCGTTCGACTGTATCCCATATGAACTTGTGTTAGTCAAACTAGGGCAGGAATATAATCCACCTGTGAACCTCGATCTCTAGCTCGCAGACTGTCTAAAGGATAAGGAGACTTGTTAATGGCATAACTTCAGAGTTACCACAGGGGTCTGTATTGAGCCCACTACCCTTTATTTCATACATAAATCCCATGTGCGCTATTTCACATTGTAGTTATATGCAATATTCAGATGATCTGATGTTGTACTGTGTTGAGAAAAAATGAAGAAAAACCTACGTATCTAAAATTTGACCGGCTATGAAATACTACTGTGCTTTCCTGTGTAGAGGCTCTGCGTGCAATATGAGGGTAAAGTTAGATTGGTTAAAGAATTTTGCCGTTCGTGTAGTCCCTTGAAATAGTCTCAACAAAACAATTGCACGATAGATACAATGTTGATCAGTTGTATGTTAGGCAGGGAAGACAATTACTAGGCATTATGCACAGATTATCGCTAAATTGTAATATGATTAATTCACGGATGTGTCTAACTGGAATTGTTCGAGTGCTGAATAAATGCAACAGTGAACCATTGGAATACTTGTCCATACCGGAAGTGTTGTAAAGGGGCCATCCATAAAGTACGTATGCAGAGTTTCTGAAGTTTTGGACTCCCTCTTCCAATCTTGTATGCAATAGATCAAAGAGGGCGCATACGCAAACTTTCCAAAGATTCTGACCCACCCGCCACCCCCTCAGTGCGTACATACTTTATGGATGGCCCCTAAACTCGAAGTGAAGTCCAGTTGAGATTCAGAGAGTACACCTTCAAAAACATATACTCCAATCGTTTGGAAGGGCCGTAATCATCATTCGGCTTTGCCTCGATGACGATTGCAGTCCATCCAAACTCGTGGAGTATCGTGTATTTTACGATTTCGATGCAGTTTTATATAGATATTCTGTAGGACATTAAGCATCTGATATAATTTGTTTCATTTTTGAAACCATTTTGTTCAATGGGTCTCTTTGAGATCAACCCATGAGCATGCATTTCTCATAATAATCTGTAACGAAAATGTGGAATAAAGTCGTTTACAAATACAAATAAACACATTTATCAACAACAGAAATCCTTGGATGAAAGAACCATAATTCAGGCGTTCGCCATTACATTTGATGTCATCTTGTTTTTGAAATGAAAACTTTTTCGACATTGAGATTACGTTAATCGTGTAAGAGATGTTGAATAGGTAATTACATACAAACATCCTCAAGACTAGCACTAGTACAGGATAGGAGATCTACACATAGCAGAGGGAGACTTTGGCATCAAGAATAACCTTATTTGCTAAATTGAAAATACGTATCGTCTTCCATTCTATCCTTATGGTTTTCTTACCCTAAGTCATCAGCCACGATCAAAATGATGTTAGGGCGTGCTGGCTTTGCTCGGACCTTTCCATGGACAATAGACGAGGTAGTGAAGACGAGGATCACTAGTCTGAGCAATGTGTATTGCAGAGTCATCTAAAAATAGAACAACAAAATGAACACATAAACGGTGAATAAACATTTCACCCTACAAGCTAATTTCAAACCTATATATGTGCTCTTAAA
The DNA here is from genome assembly GCA_950022655.1 of Alentia gelatinosa. NCBI lineage: Eukaryota > Metazoa > Annelida > Polychaeta > Phyllodocida > Polynoidae > Alentia > Alentia gelatinosa. The sequence goes on from OX465581.1 coordinate 78,236,296, forward strand.
AGGTCCTGGTATTTAAATCATATATATATATATATATATATATATATATATATATATATATTGTGGCGGAGATGAGAGGGGAGGGACCCGCCTCCGGAGTACTCCGGTCCTCCGGAGGATGTCTCTTCGCCATACGTCTCGCAGCAGGAAGGGGAACATTTACTCCGACGGAGTGGCCCTCTAGACGGAGGGGCCCTCCGGTCCTCCAATCCTCCGATCCTCCGATACTCCGACCCTCCAGGAACGCCCACCCTCCTGTGACGTCGGAAAGAAGGCATGACATCGTGATGCCGTGACGTCATAGGCAGGGTATAAAAGGAGGAGGGGAGGAGGGAGTTGGCAGTCTGTGCCTGGCAGCCGCTGAGAGCACACCCAGCGATACGACGAGGATCGAAAGCCTGTAAGGCAGGGAGACCTTCATATTGGAACAGCGTAGGCCCAGCATACCAGCTTGCGTTAGCAACCATTGTACTCGTAGGCTAGCGTAATAAAGCACGATCTGCACTGAACAATATTTACTAGTCCGAGCTATCTGTGTTTCCGTTACATTGGTGGCAGCGGTGGGATTGAAATTCTCACCGCCTATCGGGAACTCACAGAGACTGGATAGGAAAGCAAGAGTATGGACCCTTCAGCGGAGGCCGCGGCCGCACTTGGTGCCGGCGTGAAGGGCCCCCTAGTGCGACTAGAAGAGGAGGAGATCTGGACCCGGCGGGAAAGGGTAAGCCGGGAGGACGGCGGACACCGCCCCTGGGCCGAGGGGGAAGTGGCCCCACTGGGATCCATAGGGGAACCGAGCCCGGGCCGGGGTGGCCACCCACGGTCGACGACTGGAGGGGCGCGGCCGAAGTGGGAGGGAGCTCCCGAGGAAAAACCCTGGGGAGAGGAGGCCCGCCCCGCCCCCGAGGGATGGCCTTGGAGAGGTGATCGGGTGCCGGCAGAAAAGGGCCATGGGGGCGACTCGGCCCCGAGGGGAGGACCCTGGGGGGCGGGCGTGAAGGTAAGTGCGGCATCAGCGGGAGGGACAGGAGGGGACCCACGCCCGGGCTGGCCGTGGGGCCCCCGGGAGCTGGAAAAGAAGGAAGAGCCGGAAGAGTCCCTACCAGGGTCTAGCACGGGAAGCGGAGAGAGAGGAGGAAAGTACACCCCGCTGGGCCGGCGGTAGTGACCCGGGGGGACCCCGAGCCCCTGGGCTAGGCGGGTTCCAGGGGGCGGCAATGGCCGTATGTCCCATCGTCATGCCCGGTAAATACGGTCAGCGTGGAGGTTGACAAAATGTTGTCCGCAGGGGTAATCGAGCCCTCGGTAAGCCCTTGGGCGTTGCCAGTAGTGCTCGTTAAAAAAAAGATGGAAGCGTTCGATTTTGCGTTGACTATAGGCGGGTAAACGCAGTAACAGTCAAGGACGCGTATCCCCTCCCCCGTATAGACAATTCCTTGGATACCCTAGGGGGGTCCACATATTTCAGTACTCTGGATCTCGTGTCAGGGTACTGGCAGGTGGAGGTGGAGGAGGACAACCGCCCAAAGACGGCCTTCTCCACCCACCGGGGTCTCTATCAGCGACCCGGAGAAGGTTGAAGCCGTGGGGACATGGCCCTCTCTGTGCACCATGGGGGAGGTGCGTAGCTTCCTGGGACTGGCCGGTTATTATAGGGCCTTCGTGGAAGGGTTTGCCACCATAGCAAAGCCCCTCTCCCAATTAGTGGAGAAAGGCCGGGCCTTCCAGTGGTCTCCAGCGTGCGAGGATGCCTTCCTACGGTTGAAGGGGAGCCTGACGTCCACCCCCATACTGGGCTACCCCCGAGCTTTCAAGGATACCATGCCGGCAGTGTGGCCGAGACGAACCTGAGTGCTGTGCCGCGATCACGAGGTCGGCGGGGGGGGGGTGGGCACCGGAGGGCCGCGCCTCCTCCGAGGGAAACTCCGGACCCGTTGCCGGGGGGGAACGCGGAGGAATGGGAGGCCGCCCGCCCGCCCCCCGCAGGAGGAGGAGGGAGGAGAAATACGCACCTGGTGGGCCCAGAGGGAGAGACTGGTCCTCCTGGGGGGCCTTTTGGGTCGGTGGTGGCACACCCTGGGGGGCCCTAAGTCTTTCCAGATGGCCGTACCCCCTGAGCGGAGGCCGGGGGTACTTGCCAATCTCCATGGTACCCCCCCTTATGGGACACCTCGGGCGAGACCGTACGCTCCGCTGCTGCCAAGAACGGTTCTACTGGCCGGGGTTCCGGAGAGACGTGGTGGCTTTCTGCACCAGATGTGTTGCGTGTCTCCGGAGGAAGCCTCCGCCCGCCCCGCACCGGGCCAGGATGGGCCACCTCGGCACGCAGATGCCCTTGGAGAGGGTGGCGCTAGACATTATGGGCCCCCTCCCCCGCACCCCCCGGGGCAACCGGTATATTCTGGTGGTGGTAGATTATTTTACCAAATGGGCGGAGGGGGTCGCCCTACCCAACCAGGAGGCGGTGAAGGTCGCTAGGGCATTCGTGGAAACTTTTGTCAGCCGTCTTGGTCCCCCGGTGGTCCTTCACTCCAATCAGGGGTGAAATTTCCAGTCGGAGGTGTTTCGGAATGTGGTATCACTACTGGGTATCAAACAAACTTGGACCTGCGCCTTCCGTCCCCAGAGCGACGGCCTCGTCGAGAGGGCGAACCGGACCCTGGAGGGTCTGCTGGCCACCATGGTGGCCGGAGACCAGGGAGACTGGGACCTGAACCTGCCTCTGGCCATGAGCGCGTACCGGTCCTCCATTAACTCCTCCACGGGCATCTCCCCAAACGCGATGATGCTGGGCCGGGAAACGAGCGCCCCCTTATCGCTCCTCTACCCCCTGAAGGGTTGGGAGGGGGAGACGGGGGAGGACTATGTAGCTCAACTCCAGGAAGGGATGCAACGAGCCCATCTCCTGGCCAGCCAGAACTCAGGAAAGGCGGTGGCACGTCAGCGGAGAAACCATGACCTGCGGGCGAAGCAGCAGGTGATCCCTATGGGAGCGGAGGTATACTACTTTTAGCCCCTGCGTAAGCTGGGCAAGTCTCCCAAATTACAGTCCTTCTGGACAGGGCCGTGGAGGGTAACGCTACACATCGGCGGGCCAATTTACGAGATAGCGGAGGGCACGAAGAAATGGATAGTGCACCACGATGCCCTCAAGGTGCCACCTGATGAGGAGGATTGTAAGCGAAGAGCTGTCAACAAAGATGGTCGGCCAGACATACCGCTACGGCTACTTTTCGAGGTGGGGCCGCTCCCCGGCCCGTCCAGACCCGGGGACCGCCGTCATATCCCTGCCCGGGACCAGGGAACGGGCGGACGGTGGTTGACCAAGAGAAGGAGGCAAGAGAGGCAGTGGCGGAGACGCCGACAGCAAGCAGGGCCATCCACTCCTGCGGCATCTGCTAAAGTCGTTGGGCGAGACTCCGCTGGGAGAGTGCGGTCGGTCGTGATCTCGCGTAGAAAACAATGGGAGGGAGTATCCGCTTGGAGAGGGAGACGCTATCACAACAATGGCCAAGCTGGAGCGCAAACACGTTTGTCCAGACTGCGATGTGTCTTTCGCTCGCAGCGACGGCCTTAAGAGGCACAGGGAAAACACCCATGAGGAGTGGGGACTGGGGTGGGTGTGCCCTGACAACGGGATGCGGTTTAGAGTCTCCAGAAAAAATGACTATATACGACATCTGAGTCGTCACAGCCACCGATGGTCCCGGCACCGGGACGAGATACCCGCTGCCAGCCGCCTACATTTCAGGGGCCCGACCGAAGGAGAGGAGGAGGAGGACCAACCCAATTCTGAGAAGCCGACTGTGAAGGGGGAACTGGGAGACGAGGAGGTGGCATCAACCAGCGCGGAGGCCCCTCCCAGAAAGAAGAAATCAAAGAGCAGAAAGGCAGGAGACAGCGATCGGAGGGTGGTAGAGAGAAGGACTGAACCATCCCTGGCCCGCAGCGAGGCCTCGGAGGAGGCGCCGGAGGGGGGGCAGTCCCCGGCCCTTACATACCCGGGTATCTCAGTGGAGGAGCCCGACATCCTCGAGGCGGCCGCGACACTGGCGGAGTCCCCCCCGAGGCCCGCCAAGAAGAAGGTGCCTAAGACAACGGGCCAGCGAGCAAAGAGTCCCCCACCGAAGCAGAGGAAGAAGGGGGGAGCGGTCGCGATCGAGAAATACGGGCTGGATTTCGACCCGTTGACCCCCAAGAAGGAGAGGGAGGAGTCCAAGGGGGAGGAGCCCGAACGGAAGGAGGCAGAGGAGGGAGACAACGGGAGCGGCCCAGTGGCATTAGAGGCTCCAGTCATGGCGGCGGCGCTGGCCCAGCCACGTTACATGTCCCCAGCGGGATGTGCGGCCCTCTCGGCCATCCTGAAGGAATTGCACGCGGCCACCGGTGGCGTCCCGGGAGCTGCAGCACCCTCGGCTCGGGGGAAGGAGGATGGGGACGGAGGACCGACCCCCAGCCCGTCCCAGTCCCCCCACCCGGTCGCCACAGGAGTAGGCTGAGCGGAGGGAACCCCGGGGACCAGCGTTAGCGAAAGGGGAGTATGCTGTTTGGGGGAACCAAAGACCCGGAGGGGGCGGACTCGCCGGACTCTCCAGTCTCCCCCCTGAACAAAAGGACCCTGGCCAACCGGCCGATCTCCCCAAGCGTCGGACCCGGAGGGGACGGAGAGGGACAGAGAGAGGCTGAGACCACGGCGGCCACTCCCAATGGGAACACTACGCTCACCTCAGCCCCCCCGTCTGCGCCACAGGTGGTTCCCCCGCCGCGTAGAGAGGAGGGACCCCCACCGATGAAGGAGGAAATAGGAGCGCCGCCCCCGGTGACGGGAAGAGGCGCGACCGGCCCCCAGCGAGCCGAGGAGGCCAACCGGCGACGAGAACAGCTCATCGTTGCACCGCGCCCCCTGCTCTCCGGGGTCCTCACATATGAATCCCTGCGAGCCATCGTGACCGACTGGGATCGGAGAAGTACCGTGCGGCTGGTGGGGGACCCCGACTCCACCCCCCAGGGGGTTTCGTTACTGTGGGTAGAGGAGCCGCGGTCTCGACTGGGCGCGTGGGCCCACCAGATGGACCCCAGGCAACTAGCTGGCGAGGGATGGCAGGCGGTCCGGGGCGAACAGGTGTCCCACTGCATTACCGACGAGGACGGGGTGGTCTCCGTAGGCTTCGAGCGCATCACCAAGTACCGACGGGTGAGTCCCTCTTCATACCCTGGTTGGATTGATTTGCCATTGTTGCAGTAAGATAAGCGGAGGTATATGGGAGCACGGGCCTGTACTGGCCCGCCCCAGACGGTTGGCGGGACGGGTGGAGTTCAGCGGAGGGCCGGGTACCAGGTGTAGGCTCCGAGGGGACGACGGGCGGAGAGGAGGGACTGCAAGGGTGGAGATATGTAGGACGGCAACAGGAGGAGGGGATTGGGGTACCGCGGGAGCACGGACGAAGAAATAGATGTGGTCTGCGGTGCTAATGAGTGGACCTTTTCCGTGTGTTTACAGGACCTCCCTGCGGAGACTCGTGAGCGGAGGTAGCGGCAAGGACGATGGCTGGACGTCCCTAAGGGGTCACGGTTGTTTGAAGGCAGGAACCGTTAAGCGTTGTGTTAAAGTATTGAAGAGATGAAAACTTGTTGTGAGCCCTACGGGGACGGAGGAACCGTTACGAGTTGTGTTAAAGAACAATCAAAGAGAACAAGTTGTGAGCCCGGCGGGGACAGTTTATTTAATAGAACGTTTATAATGCTAATGATGTTTTTTTTTGTACATACCTCTCATGTAGCCTACCCGCTAGCGGGGAGTAAAATTGAAGTCTTGTGGCACCGGGAGCCCGGTTTCGGCCATAATAAAATTAACTATGAACGAAGAGAAGAAGAGGAGACTGCGTTGGATGAGGAGGGAGGAGTGTGGCGGAGATGAGAGGGGAGGGACCCGGAGGATGTCTCTTCGCCATACGTCTCGGAGCAGGAAGGGGAACATTTACTCCGGCGGAGTGGCCCTCTGGACGGAGGGGCCCTCCGGTCCTCCGGACGGAGGAGGGTCCTCCGGTCCTCCGATCCTCCGATCGGAGGAAGCCTCCGACCCTCCGACCCTCCAGGAACGCCCACCCTCCTGTGACGTCGGATGGAAGGCATGACGTCGTGATGCCGTGACGTCATAGGCAGGGTATAAAAGGAGGAGGGGAGGAGGGAGTCGGCAGTCTGTGCCTGGCAGCCGCTGAGAGCACACCCAGCGATACGATAAGTCTTGTGGCACCGGGAGCCCGGTTTCGGCCGTAATAAAATTAACTATGAACGAAGAGAAGAGGAGGAGACTGCGTTGGATGAGGAGGGAGGAGTGTGGCGGAGATGAGAGGGGAGGGACCCGGAGGATGTCTCTTCGCCATACGTCTCGGAGCAGGAAGGGGAACATTTACTCCGGCGGAGTGGCCCTCTGGACGGAGGGGCCCTCCGGTCCTCCGGACGGAGGAGGGTCCTCCGGTCCTCCGATCCTCCGATCGGAGGAAGCCTCCGACCCTCCGACCCCCCAGGAACGCCCACCCTCCTGTGACGTCGGATGGAAGGCATGACGTCGTGATGCCGTGACGTCATAGGCAGGGTATAAAAGGAGGAGGGGAGGAGGGAGTCGGCAGTCTGTGCCTGGCAGCCGCTGAGAGCACACCCGATACGACGAGGATCGAAAGCCTGTAAGGCAGGGAGACCTCCATATTGGAACAGCGTAGGCCCAGCCTACCAGCTTGCGTTAGCAACCATTGTACTCGTAGGCTACCGTAATAAAGCACGATCTGCACTGAACAGTATATCCTAGTCCGAGCTATCTGTGTTTCCGTTACTATATATATATATATAGGCAGTATAACATTTAAGAGTGGGTCTCTGTTTAGGGTAGGGCTATATCATGCGCATTTCCTATGCCAATAATAGTAGCCCGTCATTGCCATTGGCAATCAAAGTCAAATAGGGCATAGCTATGACGTCAACCACATCAACTTAACAATCCTCTTCACAGAAGAGTGCAGAGCAGCTCTCGCCACACCACGTAGTGGAGGAAATTTGAACTAAACATACTCCCATATCCAGGCCACGCTGTTACAAATGATATTAGACATCTGTCATGTTTACACTGATTGAGTGAAGACCGGACGCCTTCATGTTTCCTCATTGCTGGTCATATGTCTGGGGATACTTCAGATGTTACACTTACTTTCTATTGAAACAGGAATACGTGTGGAATCGGTGTCATTGGCGTAGGTGTCTCTCCAGCACGTAGATGCAGCTATCATTTCAGAATGCGTAGGTCATTGTGTCAGTGTGCAGACCCTTTTCAGAAACCGATTAATGTTCATCTGCAGCTACCGCCACCTGGTGAACTAGACTTAAAATTGCCACTTTAATAGTTTTAGGAGTCTGAATTGCACATTATTAGTAAAAACATTATTGAGATAGCCTATCATGCAAACAAGCGGGGTGACCGCTTATATTTGGGATGGGTTCTTTATTGTTATGTACTATTAAGGGAGTTGGTCAATTCAAGAATTTCAAAAGAAATTTTATTAGGAAGTCCGGATCTCATGCCCTCCCATGTCAATTGCATCTGCTTTTATCTGTGTCAAGATTAAGAGACCAAATATAAAAGAGGGAGGATCAGGAATTTTGATTTGGGCGTTCTGTTGCCACCCCTACCATTGGGAAACTATAAAATCCGGTTATTTGAAACAACGTTTAACTATACTACTATGAGACTAGACTTGACTGACTCTACTTTATACACCGATAGTAAAGTGCCTGGCCTCGTGACATGGTGACACTACCCAACTCTACCACTGAGGGACGACACGCAGAATCCGTAACCTTTCACTCCCTGGGAACGGTGCTGATTTGATTCACTAGCATAAATATCGAATACGCTGTGAAATATAATCATTATTCCTGTATCTTACATTTTACTAAAAGAAAGAATTATATTCTTTGTAAACTATTACTTACGGTTGTGTGGGTTTTTCAAACTTTTTTTCACGGAATGTTTTCATTTCTATAAATATTATATATGAGTGATCCTTTTCCACACATGACTCATGAATAAACATAGTGCAAGCTGACCTGTCACTCTCTGTGAGTGAGTGTGAACGGGTGTGAGGTGATGGCACCACGCCGTCATTAGGTGCGATTAGAGTTGCTCTGCAGTCGACCTCGCCGCCATCATCACAGTGCCGTTAAACCCAATGAGCTGTAAAGGGGTGTTCGTAAACCAGGATAACGTTAAGCCAATCAGATCTGTTTTTCAGCAGACGATGAGCACCACGGTGTGCATGCATGTAGCAAGATTGTTCTGTTTCTATCGTACTGTCTTTGACATATAGTGAGTGAGTGAGTTTTGAAGCCCATGTTTTCTTATGTACAACGTTCCAAGGCAATTTCGTCCAGAGTTCATTACAGGGGTGGAAGTAGGTGGCGATTAAGGAGGTCAGGAGATCTTACTGAAAACTCTACTGCATTAGATGCCAAACACCATTGTTCTGTGGCTACAGTACAAACATGTATATACTGAGCGAGAATACAGGTGTCTGAACCGTGAACTAGCTCTGCCAGTAAGTACATGACTGGTAACATGACATAGATTATATAGAACATCCTGACCATGCTTGAAGGTAAATACGGACGAGCCGTTTACGTCGAGTTCCGTATTTACCGTCAATTTTTATCGAGTATATATACGAGTGTACACGGCATGGGTATATAGTAATATAGTAGTATCAATATCAACACCATACACACACGCTACAATGTAGCACAAAAATCAGTGGACATTTCCTCTTAAAAATCCAGTTTGAGATATGGTGCAATCTGCCTTGTGTAGCCGAAGATACACATGCATAACACTTGAATCATGAAGAAAATGATGAAAAGCCAGCACAGAAAATAGATACGTGTAATGCTTCATTTGATATATGCCAGGCAAATAAAAGTTTGATTATACATATGCAGAGCAGGTTATATGGTTTCAGTTCCCATAAATAGTAGAAATGAACACGAGAATAATAAACTCTAAATAACATAATAGCGTACATGTACGTTCTTTAGGAAACGTTGTATACATATGCATTGTAGGCATATCTAAAATGAACTTATATACCAGCATTAAATGTGGGATTAAATGTCTAAATAATTAGGACACGATGAGACCCACTGTCACAATTTTAAAATAATCATTTCATAGTGTGTTCCTTTGTTATGTGTCTTGGTCTGCTCAGGTAATAAGTAAAGCAATTAAATTCTTCAACGATCCCCTCACTCAACATAGACTTAGTTCTAGCCCATGACACCCTCTAGTTGGGGCGGGATAAGAGCGAAGACTCAGTAAAGAGAGTCCGAATAAGACGCAAGAACACAATAGCAAATATTCATATCATGATGCGACAAAATACGACTGCCGTAATGCTGTCATACCACACTTTCCAAAAAAGATACGTATATCCTTGTGATCAAACGACAGTGTGTGGTAATAAGCATTTTCTATCAACTCTTGTGTTTAGGTCTCTCTTTTGTAAATGTGAGTTGATATTCATTGTAGCCGTATATATTGTACTTATTGTGTTCTTAAACACATATAAAACATAAAAACGTAGACATGGGAAATTCGAAAAGTAGATCTATTCCAAATATAACAACCAATGGCAGAAGGATAGCAATCAGAAGTAGAATATATGGACGCCATTACTGATATGTCACTGATATGACACTTGTGATGTACATATACATACATTTTACACTCTTCATAATGTGCTCCACATCATTGTTCCATGACAAAAGGTTGGTTTAATAAGAGATCACTTCGTAGTAATTGCTGCGGTCATATTACGACGAGATGGAACCTATGAAAAGAGGGTGACCGCAAAATTAACGGGTTCGTTTAGTTATTAAGAGGATGTATGGGTCAACGATAATTCGGTGATAGCCACCCACTGTAATGATCAGGGTCAAATTATCTAATCAAACGCCTCATACTCATTTCGGCCATTTGACCGTATCTAGTGTATCTTTTTCAAGTGAATACAATTTCTCCCATGTACCTTCACAACACTCCCACCCATCGAGATATCGAAATGCACTCCACAGGATGGACATATCAGTAAAATGAACCTCTGGTTATGAGCACTGAATGCATTATAAATGGAATCTTCTTTGTATATCAGATGCATCTTGAGTCAGGGTTCAATCGCTGGTCGTTGAGGGTTAATATTATTCAGACGAGCAGTACAGCCAGCTAGGATGTTGTGGTACAACCAAACCAAAGACGCAAGCGCCCAGGTGTTATGACCCCTCCGAATGGAGTTAAATCATATCGTATATGTTACAACCATGGTGCAGTTCTCACACGTCTTGATGATGGAATGATGGCTTCTCTAGGTATATCACCAGAGCATAAGTGCATCCATCCTGCTCTAAGAAATCAGTTGCACAAGCTTCCTGTGGTAGGAACAATAGCTATATATATATATATATATATATATATATATATATATATATATATATATATATATATATATATATATGGTCTGTTTTAGATAATACATGGCAGTGCCTTACATTTGTGTGTTAAAGGGAACCAGGCTTATTTCAGCAGGTTCATTTAATCCGAATTTTGGATTTGTTCTCTTGATCACGAAAAAAAACACCTGAAATTGTCCAGATATATTCCGCAAGGTTACAGGCGGAAATGCACCGAGTTAAACTGATTCGGGATACCATTAAGCAATTAGGCCGGCACTTTCTGGAGACCACATGATCAGTGCAACACACCACTTTGTAGAAGTATAGAGATTCCTAGTTGTATGCAGATACCATATATGGATAAAAAATGCAGACAATAATGGAGGAACAATGTGTCATTTTAAGGGTCGATGATAACATTATGTTACTCTGAAGCCACGCCTGCCAATGGACAAAGCATCTATAATCTCTTCATCTAAGCATCACACCATTTTATATGGATTATCTATAACTATAGTATTGCTACGCTTAATAATATAACAGTCACATGAATATATACTTATCTATTTGCATGCATATGAATGACTGTATCTCAGTCATGTCACTCTCGCCCCAGGGGTCGACACGGATAATGCAACATGCCACAATCAAACATTATGCCACCAGTACCACCCAATGACTGCTAGAGCAGCAGAACCCCCTCTCCTGACTGTGAATAATGTGGCAGTATGCTTCGTTTGTTCGCAAAGCACGGACCTACCGTGCCACTGGTGATCAGGGCGGCGTACCGTTAAATCTAACCGTTGTTTTCACCTTTCTGACCCTTGTATGGGAAATCCACGACAGTGAACTGTGAATGGCTGCGGAAAACTGACCCTGCATTTTCCGCTGGACTCTAGTGGGTGCTCCATTTTGGAAGTAGGTGTTATGTACCACAAAACCCCTAGCCCCAACACATCCTCCCTCCTCCTTTGGTCCAGACCTTTGAGAGCCCAAGCTGGCCCTTCTGTGGTACAGTGCCCGAGTCTTTCCGTTTGTTAACCCTTCGAGCAGTGCCATGGAGAAAGTGAAGTGTGGTAACACAATGACTTGGGGAACGACTCCCAACGTAAGGCTCCTCTTTTTGAGCATGTGTTATAAAGCACATGAAGTTGGTGTTGAATGTATTGAGACAGAGCAGTTTGATTCACACGTGAGAGGAAGCCACCGCTGCATATGGAGTCTCTCTCCCGACTGAAATGGTCTCTATGAACATAACTGGGATCTATCTTAATTTACAAAAGGGATATGGAAAGGGGAACTCCATGGGTTCTCCAATTACTTCAGTAGCAATATAAATGAAGGGGATTCAGTGTGATAAATCTTTCAAGGAATGTCCGCTATTCCTACGGGACATGTCCTGGGTGCAGAAGTCAGGGACAATGAGCAGTGGGTTTGGCGGATGGGGGATGATATCGAAAAGGTGCATGCTGTAACATCGCAATGGTTATAAACATGATGACTCCTGGACAATACTCATTACCCACGTGTATAAATGTGAACACATTGAAAGGGTACTCGTGTGATGATATCATCTTTCCGGATATATTTCTGTATGACATGAAAAATATGGGGGTGGGGAGGGGAATATTACTCTTTTTAACCTGTCTTGACAATGAATGATTATTTGAACATCTTGGATAAACAGATGAATGGCTAACACCTTTTGTGGATTTGATCACTAAGTAAATACATGAGCCAGGCATAGCCTATATGTTTGGAATAGTCTATGAATCACTTTCCTAAGTGTTATTTCAAAAATATCGTATACGTATATATACAATATGTGCACCATCTATGCACATTTGACAGATCAGTTTTGTGGTGGACAGTCGTGGAAAATGTGCCTAAAAGATAGCCTTAGTCTGGGGTAACGTTGTAGAATACGTCCATAGTAAAGGCTTCAGGAATAAATTCAGCAAACAATCCGTTAAGATGTAATACAATCTTTTTCTGGTTTTGGAGGTTTTAGTATACACTGTTGGATATCTACTATTACATGAATGATATGATAAGCATAAATGACATAAATGTCCAGGGACAGCAAGGACGGAAATGTTGGAGGTTATATGAATACCACCATCATCGAAATAATTATATATATATATATATATATATATATATATATATATATATATATATATATATATATATACATACATCAGCTCACCACACAGCATCCTCGCGTCATTATAAGAATGTATGCACGTTATGATGACGTCACATACGAAGGGTTAGGGTACCACCAACCCAACCACACGCCAACCCACCCCACCCCCACACTGGTGGTAGGGTAGCAGTGGTCGACAGAGCTCCGGGGCCATAAGGTCGGTTCGCTAGCACCGATCAGCCCCAGTTGCAGTGGAAGCGGCCCAGTGCGAGCAGCTCAGAATGGCGCGAGTTGTGGGAGGAGCAGCTCTGTTTGGTCTAGTCATCACAGTGGTTAACGGTGAGTGATGGGAGGTGGTCACCTCCATGGATATATATCATTGTTTCGTCTGTGTATATATACATACTGTTACTTTCACTATGTGGCCTATATTGTAAAACAGAGTTAATAACGTAGGAGATTACAGTTGCAACAGCAAGCAGAGGTTGGCTATGAAATACGTACCCTATAGAGGTTTGAGTGTCAAGTTTGGTTCATGTTTTGCTCATCTGGTTCTATTATCATTTAAAAATATTATTCTTGTTAGAAATGTATTCAGTAATATTTCTCTTTGTGAACTATTTAGATTATGTTCAACATGGAATCTGATCCAGGGTATGATACAAACTCACAGGATGAGAAACATGGACTGTTGGTCTACTTAGCATGGGCAGAGCAATTTACTGATGACAGTCGATCGGGGAACAAAGGATTTGCTCAACTTTGTATCTTTATATAGAGCTATATGATATATATATAAACCTATTGACGGGCAGTGCATATATGTTTATGTAGTCTTTGATGTCAATATATTTGATCAATTCCAGAGTGAAGGGTTTTACAAAGGTATACCAAATGACATTGCTAGAATTTCCAAGCAGTTCGAGTCAGTGACCTAAGGCCAACAAGTATGAGAGTTAAACAAATATGATTTACCACTGTAACGTGTGTGTTATTGTAAAGCATATATATATATATATATATATATGCACTAGCCAAGTTAGCAGATATTTCCTCCTTTTAATCTGCGTAAAATGAGTCAGGTTATGTTATCCAGCTAATTGATGTAGTATGCTATACTACAAGGACATCTGTGTGGAAGTTGGTGCTTAGAGCCACAGAAAGATATAAACCCATTGTTGATATGTAACAGCAAGGCAATAGTCTTATTTCTTTTCTATTTTCACAGCGGCGGCATCATACCATTGGGACATAGACGAACTCGAGTGAGTCTATAACTGATTAACGGTCTGACATAAATGAATATCCATACACATGTATAATTAAATGTATCTTATCACCCGTATACCACATTAAGAAAGGTTAACGATACAAATGGTTGCTCACTAAATTGTGTTTTAAGAATATTCCCTCGGTAAGACTTAAATAGAAAAAATAGAATTACCATAATAATAAGCAACGTAGGCAACAAATGTAGGTAACTGTGACTTTGTTCTTTTTGTTGCAGGGATCAAAAACTACCAACTAAACGGTTCCTTTCCTGTAAGAACCAAAACGAAAATTGTTATGGTTTTCCCAGTTGTTGTGGCGATCTCACCTGCTACTGGAAAGATGGGTACAGTCCGTTCAGGGTATGTGCAAAATGATACCTTCTACACGTATAACAGATCTATGTTTTCTGTTGAAATCAAAATGTAACTGTTCTTGTCAAGAGCTATCATCTGGCAAAAAAAAGCTGACAGTTATATCTGATATTGTGAACATACAATGTATTATCAATGCTTTTCTGAATATAATTTCATCTCTACATAGAGTATTAGTTCCTATTGAAAGTCCACTAGATATTTCTTTCATATCGAGGTGTCACATTTACGCATTAAATTGATTACAAAGTAACAAGATTACCAGGAGAGTGGCCAGCGTATGGTACCCTGTCTAAATGAGAATCTATTAAACAGCATTACCGGGTACCTATCATAGCTTCCCACAGGAAGTTCAACAGACAAGCACACAGTGATTCATGTGCTTTATTAATATAAATGATAAGTTGAACAGTTCAAACACTACAACATCTTCATTGAAATGGCTTAAATACATAATTACAGCGTATCTTGTGTCTTTTTCTTCCACTGAAAGCCTGGCACGTGTGTCATGTGCATAGAGGAGGGTCTCGCTTGTCAAAAGGACAGCGGCTGCTGCGGTGGCCTCATCTGTGACAAACTGGACTTACTCACCATCAACGGAGTGTGTAAACCGCCACGCACCAGCGGATCCTGCTACCGCGAAGTGCAGGTGAGTGGTGGTGTCATTTATCAACCATGATGTGTTCACAGTCCGCATTGAGAATGGATGAGTCCGGACTCAGTAAACCCACTGCCCCATTGTATAACTAGGAGCAAATAGGATGTTCATCATAGATGAAGGAGCGTGCAATTATAACTGAATAACAATTAAAGGTTTGTAGTTACAACAATTAAAGGTTTGGGTTAGATTCAGTCAATGGATAGTTTTCTGTAACCCACTTTTACCCAGTCAACTTGCTTTTCCTGCAACTGCTTGAATCTAGGATCCAAAGATATCAAGCACCAGTGGATCTTGAGGTATTTTGGTCTTGAGTGATTGGTCATGGTCAGCTGGGCACGCCTCTAAGAGACTGTGACACTGGCTCCCTGCTCTGTTCTCACTATCACAGTGAACAGCATGCAGATAGTAAAGGGATAGTTTTCTGGAAGCACACTGAAAGTCCACTGTGGCCACTCTAACCTCTAGATGATGTATTTACCGCGTGCAAGCACGCTCTATAAACTGTCAGGTACCAACACAATGGTATACGGATTAAAATCCGTAGTATACAGCCTCAATGCCAATGTGTACGGAAAGATAGTCCTTTTGTGCTATAGAGCAAAAAAATATAGTCCCTATTGATAAACCCTTTAATGCGACAATTCCTGGGTTTGATTCATTTGAGGATATGAGGAATGAATTACAACCAACGATGGTTTTGTGGACAGGTGGCTGTGTAAACCACTCGCTAGCGCCCATGGATAACTCTAGGTCCACATCTCGTGGTTTATTGCCGCCTGTCCACAGCACACGGATTATTGTCTACATGTATGTATTTAATGGCGGGATCTCCAGAGGATTCCACCTTCCACCTGATTTCACGGTTATTATTTTGGAAGAGTAATCCTTCAAGTGGCGGTCAGAAAAAAAGACAGGAACTGTTACCTGAAACAGGAGTAGAAGACAAGGGATGTTGGTGGCATTGTACCTGTGACTTTTCATATTGACCGTTGGGTGGGGTGGGGTTATAGTTATATTTTGACCTGCCTATTCCTAAGATTTACCTAAGGAAAATGTTTTTTAAAACCGCACAATTTGGGTGTTTTAGTATGCGTCACATACTGATTCATAGAAATCTGTTTGACAATTGAGAGATATAGCTGTTTCCTGCTTGAGATTATTGACAATAAATCATTTGCTAATAATAGTTAGCAGTACACTTGTATATCATTATGTAAATGCTCCTCTGCATAAACATATGAAGAAATGCTCATAGTTTTAGAGGAACACAAGTATTCCCATAGATTCTCATGAAACAGTATTTATAATTGTCATTGAGCGCAGATTATCAGGGGCGATTATTCATATTTCGAAGGCATCCACGTGCATTATCATTGCTCATCCCAGGATCCTGAATATCTGTTCCACATACAAATAACGACGTAGCAGTTTGGTATTTTGACCTAGTTGCCAGGCAGTTTGGTGCCTTTCGGCTGGCATTGCTGGGAGTTAAATAGCGTAATCTCACGCCACGGAATAATACATAAATGTGGATTATATGAATCATGCCAAGAGTGAATACCAGATCCGTCTAGTGCTTCCGGTGACGCGAAATGTGGGGAAGCGGTCCACGCATGTGATCCTCTCCCAATGAAACCAATTATAGGCATCTGTTACTGTTCCCGGAACGCCTAGGAGCACAATTAAATGGGCATACCGAATGTGTCAATAGATCATTATGACGTACGATTCTGCACCGTAAATATCTTAAGTTGGTTTATTGAAGAACACTAAGCAACTTATGGCTGTTTTTAGTCACATTTTGTTGAATATGTGACTTTGGTTAGTAATTACGTCAATAACCTGATGTATATATGTTTTTATGTGACATTCTTTCCTGCAGTCATTACGAAAATTGATCTTTTAAGCCGTCCTTAATTCTCTGTACTGTCGTTGCACATCAATAAGGTATTTGAAAATACCTACTAATGTACAAGTTTTCTAAGATGTCTTAGCTTATTGTCTCGTTTTCCTTGCAGTGTTTACACAAGTGTATCAAGGCCTGGTACAAGGGACAGGGCCGCTGTACAAGTGCACCGTGAACACATTAGTGAGATGTCTAGTTATCAGAAATCCGAGGTTTTCTCCGAGCACTTGCACCAGTGAACCAGCGAACAAGAGAATATAAACTGACACACAATAATGAGAAGAGACGCCTGATTATAATGAACCATTGCTACTTCGTGGGTGAAAGGCCCTCCGTGTATTTATTATCATTGTAAAATGTGATTCTACATGTCAAAGATGTTTTACGTTGATATCGTGAAAATGAAGAATTGTTTCCACTCTCAAACATGTAAGAGTTTCCTCTACTCGGCTGATATCTGTTTTACCTTCTATTCTCAGTGAACTTGTTACAGCATTTAAAGATGATTTATGTGAATACAATCTCAACGAATATTCAAATGTACGTGTTATTTCTGGTTTTGATTTCCACAGACGTCTTTCAAAAAGGGAATGACATATTGAGAAAAAAAATCAAACGGCTTATATTGAAATTTCGTCATTTTCTCTTTCATATTCTACAAAACACTATTTCTCTTAAAAATAACCTGTTGGTGGCCATAGATCTAGCAACATTTGTCATTTGCACAAGGTGTTGAACTGTGCGTTCCTACAATGTTTAAGATTTGGTGTTATTTAGTGACAACAACCAATATGCCATATATCTTTCTATAGCTAGCTCATGTATATTCATAAATGATCACCTAAAATAATATCCTACGCAGTATTGTAGGATCTTAATATATATAGTGTCTATAGCGTTTAGCATAGCATGAAAAATAAGGGCATTTTCTATAGATACACCTAATACAAAGTGTTCATGGAAAACACACGGGGAGCGTGTATCTACATACATGGATCATACGCATATATGTTGTATGCTCCAGGGGGTGCATACGGAAAAATAGTGCGTATGGAAAAATGCACTCATATAGAACGTCTTGACCATGCTGTACAAGCTACAAAACGAGATGATAATTCACGGTTCGCACGGAACAAGGTGTTTACACCGAGTTCCACAAGAGCCGTAAATTGTCATCGGGGTTTGTAGCTTGGACAAGCATGGTAGATCGTTCTATATTTAATATATACCCGAAATCAATAAAAAAAAAGAGATTAATTTGATTTGGCCTACCTACTTTTTCAGTCAACGTGTACGGAACAGTTTTCTGTATTTTGCTGTATGGAAAACTGTTGCGTACGGTATTTTTATGCTATATAGCGAAACGGTGTGTATTTACAGTATATACGGCTTGGCTATATAATTAGTCCCTAAATGAACTAATATGAGTAAGCCACTTCTCAGGAAAAGGTGGATAATAAATACAACGTAGGCTCGTTTCAGATAAAAGCTGTTGTAGGCTACTCGGAGTTGACTCTGCGGAATACCCTCGCATGCGCTCGCGTCAACTCCTCGGAGCATACGGCCGCTTGTATCTGAAACCAGTCAATATTGTGTATATCTTTTAGTGAGGCCTTAAAGATTTCAAACCAAAGTTGTCATTTTCCCAACTGTGGTCTTTCTAACAAAATTCCAATGGAACGAAAAGATTCAAACATACTAGGTAACACTGGTCTCAATAACTCATATATATATATATATATATATATATATATATATATATATATGAAGCTGTCGGTGACATAGAACTTATCCAATAATTCACTGAGAAGCGACTAGTACAGCGGTCTACAGGATGATTGTTACTTTTGTTATAGGTCAGCTACCATATGCCACCCTTCAGCCTGTTATTTGGCGATTAGCAGAGGTTTATGTGTAGGGTATGGAGGTTTATGATGGGAACCAATGGGATACTTAGGTGTGCCAATAGAACATTGAATATGATTTACCATCGAATGCGATTTGATATAGATCTACACGTTCACACTCTTTTACGTATTGGAGAGATAAATAATCGAATATATAAACGTTAAATAAATGCACATGTATGTAGATGTACAACTAACTGTACACAGGAAGGAGTTTCTATCATCAACTTAGAATAAGGTATGACAATTGAACAGGCGATTACATTGCATGATTGCTAAACAAAATAGAGAGTTGCAAGTAAAGAGCCGATAATTCTGAGTGCTGAAAACCAGTACGTGGTTCTGTGTTCTTTAAAATATCACACTTGCTCATTAAATTGAATGTTGGTATTGGACGTCATATTTTCGTTTTCTGGACTCAGAACAGAAAACAGAATCAAAATATGTCTTCTCAGTGGCCTACAGCAGCCTTTTTCATTGGTGTACTATTAATTAATGTGCCCATTTTGCAATGTGCCCTTTACACATTTGCAATTTCCCATATATTTGTTTCTTAAATAATTCAAAGACTATAACAGCTTTACATATGCAGTTTTTTGCTAGGTGACCATATTGTGACATCCCTTAAAGCCATTCGGAGCTATTATCTAGTGTTTTGTGATATAGTATCTGAAGGCTATTGAATGTTTTTACATGAGGTCTTTTACTATGTGGCCATAGTGTGGCTTCCCTTAGAGACATTTCGAGCTACCTTTCAGTGTTCTGTGATCTCCTTTTGATCTCTGTGAGCCTATTTTAATCCCTGTGAAGTACACTTCAAATCCCACCGTGTGAATTCCACTTAAAATCAAAATATCGTGGGATTCTGTATCTTGTTAAGGGTAATTTTCACCGACAAATGCAGGGGAAAAGCTCGTCTCAGGGAAATGTAACCCTGCAATTCAGGCGAAGAGATACGTGTCAGACTTGCCTCAGATAAACACCCTGTATGGTACAAGTATGAATTCCACCATGTGAATTCCACGGGTGATATTATTGGGGTGATATGCATGTTTAACCCACTCAATTGGAGCTGGGATATCTTAGAATATGAAATCACTGTGTATTCTCTGGAAAAAAAGAGACCACTATATCTCCTACGGTGAGTTATTGGATATTCAAAACTGTCCGAGCTACCGGTAGGTTGACGTTATTTCCTCATGACGTCATGGTTGCAATGCGGCAATGCTATCTTCCGAACCCCATCCACCTATGCTCAGAAACTGAGAGCAGTTCATGATTATCACACTAGGTAGCGCCATCGTGCTGTCTTTGGTTTCACGCGCGTCCCGATAGGTTCGTGCGGGAGTCGTCCCAAAGATTCAACGAGCGTATTCACGAACGACAAACAAAATGTGGTTACGAAACTGGATGATGTGGTCTGTGTTTGTGGACTTCATGTCCTTAGAATCAGGTCGACCACAAATAAAAGATAGCCTATCACGATGCCAACCAAACACGGTAAAACAATAGAGATAAACGGCCTTGATATTAGGCCAGCAGCCATCTCCTTTACGCCTCCCACCCCTACTCAGCGACGTGCTGCACTCCGGCTGTGTCTCACGTCAGAGGTGCGTGTTGGGTCACCTCTATGGTGTGATGCAATTATCTTTAGGAGAATGTTTTAGTTAGGGAAAGAGGTCAGGCCCATAGAGGCCTCCAGATAGGTGGAGGAGTGTCGAGTGGACGGCGCATGGTCGGAAGGTCAACACTCCACGTTTATAATAGCGGGAGGCGGGCGGGCGCGGGAAGACGCGATGCGAACTGGGGATATGGTGGGGGCGGGGGCGGGGGTAGGGGCGGGGGCGGTCGTTGTGGGCGGGGGCGGGGAGGGGGGTAGTGGCCCCAAGATGACCCCTGGCACTCTGCTTACATCATCTCTCACGTTCACAGAAACCACCATCTTTGTTCTCTTTTCGTTCCAGAGGGCAGCCCAATTCCAGGCGGTTTCCTGCCATCCCTTGACCCTGAAGATGGTACATTATTAGAACCTCCCCTTAAAGATGCCCTCAATATCATCCATTTTGCATCCACGACTTTGTGAAAATAGCCACCAGATTGGCTTAGGTTTCACATATCTAAAAAAAAGTTGTGTATATTATGGTGCCTATTTTTGAAGATAGTGATTAACAGCGTTGTCTCATTGCACCACAGATATAAGGCACGACTAAAGCCTAATGAAATAGGTTTAATCAACGCATGTCACCTGCATGGGCATTACCTGTAGATCTGTAGGTGAAGTCAACCCGCACACGGCGCCACTATCGCGTTAAATCTTGATTTGGTTTCTGAGAAGGCTGATAGTCGCCGGGTGGAGTGTTTTTCGACGGACGTGTTTGCATATATTGACCCTGTTCGGTTCTGACTCACATGTTAGAGCATTGCCTACGTAACGCCGGACTCGCTGAAGTTCGCAACGCAACCTTGTTTGTTCCAAGTTAACCTAGATTCTAGTTTCAACCTAATAATGTAGGCCCAAATGTCTGAGTAAATTATGAAATGGATAAAGCAATATTTCAGGACAGGATGCTAACCCAAGTGTCGTGATGTGGTACCAATATGGCAAAAAATTATCTTACCTCTAAGGTCTTAATGTTCAACAGCAACATCTGGAAATCATCAGCAAGCAGCAGATCATTTTGTAGTACATTGTGTATATCAAACTAACCAAAATGTGATTAGAGGTATGGTAGGATGGATTATGATGCGAATCCAAGGTAACCTGTGAAATAATGTATGGAACTATCAACAACAAGGAATGTAGGTTAAACGTGTACTCCACAAGGTCCGGCTTGAACTAGCTCCTTATCGACCAGGTGGGAGAGTCCACTCTTGACAGCAATAAGAGGAAGCAGAGGAGGATGTGGTGTCCTATACACTGTACGATACACCAAAATGGCCTTTGTCCTACTTATATCTGGGTAACCTTATATAAGTACTTGAGTGAATGCGGTGTCTGCTACAAATACAACTCATATACTCACGAACGAATACATCTTTATATTGTTAATAAAGTTAATTTAAAAAAAAAAGAAGTTCTATGAGTAAACAGATATTTAGGGAAACTTGAGTAAATAACATCAGCTTACAGTAGGTATATAAAATTAAGTATCTAAAATTGTAGTGTCTTTGTAAAGTTTCTGTTAATTTCGTTGACATGGTTTAACTTTCAGTTATCGTATCATAATAATCGCACACATTATGATTCAAAGGTTGCTTGGATTATCAAAGTTGCACATACAGCAGTATAATTATGTCCATATTGACCTGTATTTTACAAACTATTCAAAGAGGCTAACAAACATAATTCCCATAAACTGAAATGACCAAGCATGCGTGTTTATTCAGAGACTTGACCGACTAGGAGCTGTTGCAGCATGTTTGCATCATATCAAGGTCTGTAGCAATAAATCAAGATTGGACGATGTCTCTTGACCTCCATAGATAGGAGTGTGGGCCACCACGTTGAACACTCTCACCTGATGTTGGTCAGGCACCAAAGACCAACTGCCTTGACAGTTGTATTCGCGCGAAACATGAAAAAAGCTGTGGTAGGAATAATGCAGCAGTTACTCACAGTCTCAAATATTGAATCACTCTTAATATCAAGTATGTGAATTCTTTTTACCTATGATGAAAGCTCCAAAAAGATTTAACATTTAATGTTACATCATTGAAATGCAAATTCACACTATGTCGATGGTCAATAAAACGTTATATATAGTATACAGGCTTAAATGTATTGAGTTGTTTCATCTGACATCGAACAGGAAACGGGTCTCTTCCCGAGCATATGGTGATGAAATTCCAGGCTTAAGATAAACCACACACCAACTTCCCTCAGATGACCCTTAAGCTAACCCAGCCAAAGTAAATACCATTAGATGTCTCGTAGACACACAGAAGCCCTGTTTCCTGTCTGTCTCTCTTTCTGTCCACTTCTTCTCCCTCAAAGTATTTCTGAATCCCTCATTATACTCGAGTCGGTAACACAATTCGCATTGACTTCTGTTTTTCAGTTAATAAACATACACGGCACATATATCTGAATATTTTATCCTATACTTTCTATCGTTGGTGGGGTGAATTCTCGAATTTTATATAAAGAAAGGTAAGAGCTATGTGGACTTTGTCACGTATACAATCTCCTTCGTAGGGACACTCCCCATTTGATATGAAAAACGCGATAAAATCACGAGATCCGAACTAAGAGCTGAAAGCAGTAAATAAATGTTATAAACGATGTGGAATAAAATTTCACGATGTCAACATGTATTCAAAGGTACAATCGCTTCCCTTCATTCTGATACACCAAGTATTGACTGTGTTGGTCTTTGTAATTTTATGAAACAAATGGTAAATATACGAATAATGATAAAAAAAGAAATAGCGTTGACTTGCGCAAGTCAAATGGCGGCCACCGTAGCGGCCACTCTCGGCCACCGCGTCCGGCGTTGGCGGCGACTAGAGGTCACTGCCGGGTCATTAGGTGAGGTCAGGCGGGGTGAGGTCATAGCCGGCGGTCGTCTTACGTCATCATCACCTGTGTGGGATCGAGGCCAACACACTGCGCTCCCAGCCGAGACTCGGTCACAAACGACCAGTACGTAGTGAGTATGGGGTGCTGAGAGTGCGCCCGGCGAGCGTGGGGCCGCTCGGGTCGCGGGCGGCCGTGGTGGTGGCGATCTCCACAGACAACACTCACCTGTCTCTGAGCATGAGGTGGCGCTGAAGTGCCCAGTGGTGGTGGTGATGGCATCAGTGGTGTTGTGCGTGGCACAAAGTGATGGCAACGCGACACACTCATTGGTAGTTGTGGTTGAGTTACAGACAGAGTTACATCGACGGCTCATCCACCCAGGCCAGTTGAGATCTCTATTGTGGAAAGGGTGACCCGTGTAGAATTTTTTTTTCAAAACGAGCTGGGCTCTATTTATTGATCAGTTAATCCAGTACATTTTATTCTTATTTTTTTGCTAAAAAAATTCTACAAGTGTCCAATCCACCGATGTGTAATGGTATATCTAGCGTGCGACAACTGCCCATTCAAACGTTGAACAATAACTGGAGAAAAAGAACCATGTTATGAAATCTCTCTCACAGTACAATGACAATTCTTAATTAAGATAACAGTTCACCTAAATATTGCTTCACAAGGTACATTTCAAGCATTATACAGATAAAATTCTCTTACCTTTTCTTAATAACTCGTTTACACAAATAGACCGGTGTAGATTTTTATCAAATCATCACAGGAGACACCTTTGTTACTCTAGTGCAACAATTTTCTAAAACACAAAAGGATATATATATGCCATGAGTTAATCACGTTTAACATGTCATGATATTCTAAAATAAATCATTTTATAAAGCTGCTAACTGATAATACAGTTACATCAAATATGTGTTGCGTCTTTCTTTCCTTATGGTAGGTTTACACCAGCACCCTGGCAGTCCTGGCAATGGATTTTGGCACAATCTTAACAACTTTTATCATATTCTTTATGGTTATTGCCTGCTCGGCCCTGCCGTGTTGGGTTAGGACCGTCCTATCTCGACATGGTCCCGTCAGGATCTTGTCGGCATGCCCCCCTAGCACCCCAGTAAGTCCACTTACGTTCCAACCCAGAAGGATGGCCGGACCGTTCAAGTCCGCCTAAGACCCCTTAGAACCTCCACGATTCGGTTCCTGTTCACTTAAGACCAGTTACTCTCATTTTAATGGATGGGTCTAGTTAGGGCAAGTTAAGCCCAGTTAAGACCAAACATGGTGCCTTGCTCCTTGTTCCTCCATGCCACCTTGCCGACAGCTTCCTTCATATGTAAAAGTGCGCTCTGCCAGGCTTTCTCAGTGTGTTTCAGTGCCTTCGGGAGGCAACACCTCACCTGCCCTTCACCTGAAGTCGCCTCGCCATGGTACCGACGCTGGTTTGGTGAGGCGACTTCATGGCCATCTCCTTTCCTTCATGGGAGAAGTTCCTGTAGAAGCATGGAAGTCTCTTCCTCTTGGAAAGTTTGTGCTTCATGACATGGATGGACCTCTTCCTTTTCGCCTTCTTCATCCATATCATGTCCTTCTCCGCTTTATTCCTGAACCCTGGCAGCCTTTGCGATGGGATTCTGGGGCAGGAACCGGATCGTAAGCTCCTTTTTTTCTGGGGAGAAGTTTGTGTGGAAGCAGCTCTTCATCCCAGCAAGTTTGTGCTTCATGACAGGGATGGACCTCTTCTGTTCGATTCTTCTCTTTACCCATGGTGCCTGCTGGCATTGTGAAGATGGGATGATGCGATGACTCCTGTGGTGAAGAAAATTCTTTTTCCCTCTCTGTCCATATTCTCTCCTTTGCTGCTTCATCTCTGGAACCTGGCTGCATTGTGCACATGGGATGATGCGATGGCTCCTGTGCTGGACAACAGTCTTTTCGCACTCTCTGTCCATATTCTCTCCTTCACCGCTTCATCACAGGAGCATTGGCAGATGGGATGATGTGGGAACTCTTGTGGTGGAGAAACTTCCATTGCAAACTCTGTCGCTCTGGCCTCCAACAAGGACTTGTGCTCTTCCCCTTGGACATCCTGCTTCCCTGGAGCCTGCAGGTATTGTGAAGATGGGATGATGCTGTCATAGTAAATTCCTTTGCAAACTCTGTGAACTCGGCCTCCACCGAGGACTTGTGCTCGGGTTAAAAAGAGTTGTGTGATTTCGTAATAAAATGGATGTGAATATTATTCTCTATATTGAGTTAATTCATTTTACTTCCCACTTATCAGAGAGTCTGGTAGATTAGAATAGATTAGATTCTTCTTCTTTACATTTCTAACTTAGTGTTCCATTCTAGTAGTATGAGTAGCTTCACTATTTCTCTGAAGGATAACTATCAGATTCAATATTCAGTTCAGAATTGTATTTATTACATTTGATCATAGGCACCAACAATACAAATTTGATCATAGGCATCAACAATACAATTAACCAATCATAAATATAAATGAATAATAGCCATCACTGTGTGATAGCAGTCATTAGTGCCCACACATTATTATTATGCAGTCCATTCTTGTGCATCACCATGTGATAGCAGTGCATAGTGCCAACACATTATCGTTATGCAGTCCATTCTTTGATGTTACTCCCCCTTTTTCCTCGGGGTGAGTGGGGCTTGGGTTACCGCTGGAGTCAAATAGTGATGCAATAGACTGTGATCCAACAAGCTGGGAGAATGAAATATCATCTGCTGACGATCGCCTCTGCATTGATGTGGAAGTTTGCGTCGCGTGAGCCAGCCAAACATTTGGAATATAGTTCAGGATGCTACTGTAGATACTCGATAATAGCTTTTTTTCAACATCATCAAAGTTTGAATTACCCTTTCTTGCTCGGCGGCGATGTGAGCTTGGTTGGATGAATGCCTCGTCTCCGTCACTGCCCCCAATGACTCTTCGTCTACAGGCTGTACCCATGCCTGGTTTTCAGATTCACAATCATGCAGGGAAGCAGTGGACTCCAAAAAAGCATCAGCCAATGGTGTATCTGGAGCACCATCTGGAACGTCTGATGCATCAGCAGGTGAATCCTGTGTTTCAGCAGTAGCGGTAGTTCTACTAGTAGCACCCATTCTTCTCTTCTGCATCTTCGGGGGCATCTTCTTGGACGAGGTAGAGAGTGGTGAGATGTGTAGTGGATGGCTGCTCGAAGTGGAATGATATCCTCTCTGCCAGGCCGTCTTGTATATACCAAACGTGGACGCAAGTCGACGGGAATGGAACATAGACGGTAGTAGGTGGACATATTGGGGCTTAGGTGGACTTTTTTGTTGTTGGTAAGTTTCTTTATTGGAGGATGTCTTTTACAGCCACTTAGATTTGGGATACATTATGTTCGTTATAATTACACAATATATACAGAATGGTACTATGACTTAGTGGGGCTTAGGTGGACATGATCATCCACCAAAAGTCATTGTAACTTATTGCAAGTTGTCTGGCTCCATAACCTCCTGGCCGGGACAAAACTGGCAGGGCCTAAGTTGTCCAGCTTCGCGTCGGGACCGGACTCAACGCAACGGGTCCCCGTCAACTAAGGACTACTGAGCCCATTGACTTACTTCGAGTTATGCCCTGTCCTGACAGCCCAGCCCAGTAACGCCCAACCCTTACAAACCACAGGGGGTTGCTGGGACTGTTTTTTGATAGTCAGAAGTTTTTCCCGGCAATGCCCCAGCAGCCTGGTCAGGTTAGGATTTGCATTGTGGATGAGTTAGGACCAAATCCAAAGTACAAGTCGAGATATGTTCATGGCAATTAGCAGTTGCCGGGACTGCCGGGGTGCTGGTGTCAACCTAGCATTACAATTAAGAAATTTTAGGACCCATGACACTACATTTACATGTCTAGTCATTAAATCATATAATTACCTTTCTGTTAATGAGTGTTGTTGTAGGTATTGATATACCGCGAAGGTAATTAACACAAAACTCTTGCAAGTGTTCTTCAGTTAGAGCTAAAGGACCTGGGGGTGGGGGTATTTAAAATGTTGATTACAGGTGCAGGTAAGCTTGGGGAAGAGAAATTAACAGCTTTTCTCTTGCCTGATGACGTACTTTACATTATTTCTTTGCATCTTCTAGCTACAAATGACTGTTGACACCCACATGATGATAACTTATAATATGGCTCTAATTTGTGATTGGCATACATGCACATTGATAGATTGGTAGATGTGTAAGTAATTGTATTTCTCATCTGTATTATTCTGATATGCACAATATATTTGGAGTTGTTTCAGAAATATAATTTCCAACCAAAACAACAAGAAACAGATGTACATTTAATAAAATATCAGACATTTGTACGTAAACTAAATGAAAAGAGCCTAAAGCCTATAAGATATCGATATTTGCTCCCGATTCATCCCGACCATTAAAGATTGTTAAGGTATTACACATTGAATAACCAACTGCTTCAGACACATTGACATTGAGATTGGTGAACACACACATTGTGAATTGGATATTGGACGTATTGCAAACCTCTATTTGGACATCTAGCATTAAGACATTCTTAAGATGTACTTCCATACTTTCTCATAACTGAAGAAGCACTACTATGATAGCGCAGCCATTTCTTTCTAAAACGTTACAAAAAAAGTAGCAAGACATTCATTCTTAGCCTATTGAATACATATGGATAACAATCTGTGCTTGTGGCGATTCCTGAATAGTCTTCCATATACCTCCTAAAAACTTCTTCAAATGTCAAATTCCAGTAGCACCCTTGGGCGTCAACCCCTGAGCTCCCAACAGTGATGTTGTGACTGAACCTCACCAGGGGACCTATGCAGCCCTTTGGACTCCTGGCGGGAATCATCTCCTCACCTAGTGAAATCTCACCAAGTCCATTTTCAAAACTTGTATTTATTTCTTTATGTATACATCTATTCGAATTCAAAAGAAGTAATGGAGAGCAGTTTGTCAAGAGAGTGGGGTCTTTTTTTTGTAAATCACTTTATTCAACCTGGAAAAGTACTCTACCAGCGTGTTGTATTCTGAGCTGTGCTTCCATATTTGCGACCTTCCCACTCGACACGTTCACAGATTTTATCTTGTCCCACCATGATTACTGCTCATACATTTTCTCACCTGGGAATATGGTAATGTGCCATACTCTCCAATACTACATCGATTGTTATTCTATACATGGATGTCTGGAACTCAATGCAGTATCCAGCATAGTCCTAGTAAGAGACAGTGTCAACTACCACATATTTTCATCGCCACTTTGGGGGGATGCTATTTCACATCAAGATTTCCACGAAAGGCTGACATCAGTGTCTTGTTTACGATGTCTAACCAATGGTCTCGGTGTTTAGAGCTGTTCTGAGTTCGTCGCACGACCACGACATTGGGTACTGTTGGCAATAAAATGTGCATGGTTTGTAATTTATTCCTCTCACGCAATACCACATCGAACTTTGTGTAGAGGGTAATTGTCGAAGTTAAACAATATTTGAATATCACTCATAGATATTGCTACATCCTTCAGAAATTATAAATGCTATTTGTACCTAATAATTAAAACTCTGAGCAGGTTCGGATACTTGCGATGGTTAACAGGTCAGTGCCTCGGAGCACATCAGATGCACCTATGAATAGTTCTCATGTGTAATATATAGATGTACAACTCATGAAATATATTAGATAGAACATAATATTTATACATAAAATTGAAAGGATATTTCTAGGTCATCTTAAAATAATGTCCTGTTCACCAAGAGACAGCGCTTAAACCTCTCCATATTGTCATATTTTTCAGGAATGCCGGACATTGAGACGTTACGAAGTGAATTGTTCAAGATGAATATTATTTTCAGACGAAGTTCTACCATGTGCATCTATTGTAAATGTCTGCCTGCAACAAAGTTTAGTAGTCAGTGCCGTAGGATATACATCTATGAATGTGGTGTGTAGGACGTATGCCAACTGTCCCGGATATGAGGCCTTCTTCAAGCATTTCCGGAAAGAGATGGAGAGAAAACGCAGCTGAAGGTTAAATTATACTATGCATATTTCCAGCTATTAAGTTTATTGTCGATAATATAATGGGTCTAACAGGTAATCTGAGGGTCTACAAAAGAATCTCCCGGTTCAATACTGTAATGTTGAATGACTGATGTAAATTATAGGAGAATTTAATGAAAGAAGAAGACTCAGAGGAAGAGAGATGTCTCATCTGATTCTTGACTAATTATTCATTTTCTGATCTGATTCGGTTAGATGTCTAGGGCTGTTTTCCCCTCACAAATTCTTTATAATTAACAATGAAAGTAGCAATATCCAGTAGAACCCCGCATAAGCGAACCCCTCCGTTCCGGGCCAAAATGTCCGCTTAAACATCGTGTCCTCTTACATGGAATTGAAATAAACATCTAATATAGGGAGCAAGGTTTCCTTTAGCGTGGGGTAACGCTTACACGGAGTGGGGTGTCTCTTAGGCGGGATTCTACTGTAGAGGGGTTTCGACAAAAGCTTAACAATTTTCACGCTAGAGGGCAATGCTGCCAACCTGTCAGAATCTTCAGCCCCAATAATTTTCCATAACTTTTGATCTAACTGAAATAGCGAATACGTACAAAACTAATCTCGGTTATGTGCCCTCTTCAACGATGGTTGGTTTTAAAAAGAATTTTAGCAATGGTAACATGGTTGCACTCATGCATTCATTCCCCTTCCAGAAGGTGACGTGACTGGATCTGAACCTCCTTTTTCGCGTCGATGAACACACTATTTGGTGCCTCACCCCCACCGAGGAAACTATCCTCCCTGTGTGACTTCTTTCCTTGATATCTATGCTTATACGTACATGTTTATGCAATGATGCTGATATTGGAGGATACACAGGTATAGGGTACAGGGCCATTGTAAGTCTATAAAGCAGTTCCTAGGTGGCCAAGAGTATGACGCCACCATTCGGTGGACAGTTCATCTATTGTGGTTCTTTCTTCTTACGAAATCTAACTGACTTTCAAAGTTTTACACTCATCAAATTTCGGTATGATTTAAAGGTGAAACCAAGGACATGTTTGTTTTCACACGAGAGGCTCTATACACGTATGGTAGAAAGGCTATAATTGTAACAGTGGCCACTTCCTTACCTTTGCACCTCGGTACACCTCGAAAAACACCTAATTTTTCACCACCTACGGTAGAGCACACCTACTCGGGGACAAACATGTGCCACTCTAGGGGACCTAACCCATCTGCCCTATATATGGCATACTTTCCTCCAGGTTTATGGCCATGCTACTTGCAATTTGTAGATACCTGGCACACCATTTATGTAATCGTTGAACTGGAGGGCTCTTGCTTTATCTCTGGCTGTTCTGGCAGGAAATTCTTCATCTTTTAGGGATCGGTTGCTACCCTAAATAATTCACTCAGTGATAAATGAAATCCATACAAGCAACCTGTAAATTCTATGTGAAATATGTGCACACACATATATAATAATCTCTTTTGCCTGCTGCATATGGAAGAGTGTTTTAGCCTATACTTCTGTACATAAGACTTAACACCTATGTTTAAATCTAGTGTTCTGTAATATAGAGAGACATGATTAGTGTGACTGACTTACATCTGTTCCTCGATATTTGGGTCAGAAATACTCACCGAATTCTCCAAAATATCGAGGAACAGATGTAAGTCAGTCACACTCACTATGTCTCTTTATTACTATATACCGAGAAATCGTTGAAAACGCCATTTTACAATAAACTGTCTCATGGTCTCACCCTACAGTAAGGCACTATGATACCCAACATTCACCTTGGTCAATAGTTCACTGGTGATCCGCTTAGTGGCGCTTCCGCAATGACGTCAGAACGTTGTTATGGAGAGTGATAGCTGGGTTTGTAACAGAGATCAAAGTAAGCGCAAGCACCATGAAAGTCCTGTAGGAGAGTGAGCGGTAGTAATGACGTCACACAGTAACTTTTGCTCTGAATTTAAGCGTGGGGGCGCCTGTCTTTTTTCATATATTCTAGGGTGATAATGTCCTTATTGAGTATGGATTTACGATGCTTACTATGTGTTTGTTTATTCTACGTCGATTTCGGATGGGTGTGTAGGGTTGGGCGATCTTACTATGCTTATGAAGACCGTTATCGATAAGAATCGAGGGAATGGGCTGTTTTTTGTGTGGTTTTTTTTACCCGATCATGTCAACAGAACACGTGGTATGGAGGATAGTAATATGTACATATTACGTCATAGTGTGGCCGAACGGAATCTTTTCTGCTAGTGTGTAAAAGTGAGACATTCGTGCACTGGTATATAGTAATATCCTGGTGCAAACCCATAATCAGATAATTGATGCACTCTGACCCGTCCTACAGAAACTCATCCTGCAGTGAGTGACCCTCTTCTGTGAAAAAGGGCAGTGCCTGACGTCATGTTGAGGCATTATTGGGAGCCACATGCAGGGTAGTTCCTATCATGTAGGTGATGTGACAAGTTATTTTTAGAAACGTCACAGCACTCTCTGAATATCAAATGTAGCCAGTTTATAAGGGAGGACAGTCCTAAGAATATGAGGAAACCAGCCCTGACTGGCAGAGCAAGTAGACCAGCCTTGTGAAGTCAACTATTATTGTCGTAGAAGCTTGAATAATAGTTGGTACCATGATACAAGCTCCAGCCATGTCCGCTACATTCTCTATGCTGAAACTATATACTGCAACCATAAGACTAGTGTGTTGATACTTTGCTAGAGTAAGTGATAATACTGTGTATGATTGGCGAAGGACTACTTTGTATATGTGCCGGATATTCATAATTACTGTACCACTGGATATTGTACATTATTGTGGATTACATCAACATCTCTCCAGTTTATACTATTCATTGGATCTTTTCTTATGCTCTACATTAAAACATCTAGAAGCTCCATCTTCTAGTCATTCCTATGTCCGGGAACATTATATATATCGCTAGTTTACACATACTATTCTTGTTCACAGCTCATATGGAAGGGGGTGTATATTGCCGAGATATGGAAGTACGTGCCCTACAAACATGTCTATATCAGTTACATACCTAATTCTGTGTATACATATGTACTCGTATCCTTCCACTGCATACTTTTAAATCGCTTCCCCCTCCATCATTCATCCTTATATCTTCTTTTAAAGTTTACCTACGCCACACCTTCTCATGGGGTTACCACATTATGAAACTGCACCCTCATTTGCCTTCCTCCTTCCATAAGCATACAGCCACACTGGATGGTGCACCACCAGCCTATAACCGTTGTGACAGAGCTTACCTGAGCTACAGGAAGATATAGAAAAATAGTATGGTACCTTGTTGCCAAATCAACAATGCGTTTAACGAAATGTTCTGGCAGGACACACAGCGGGAATGACGGGGCCATTCGGATCTTCACTACCTACTGGATACTCCGTGTTGGTAATAGATTTTAGACATCAGCATTAGTACAGAACAGAAATATCTCAAAGTAATGTTGACTTACATAAAGCCCATTAAAAGTTGATACACATATACCTATATGTGTATTATGGTCTATGAACCTACTTATCACCTTCATTATATAGATAACATAAAAGTAAGAATTTTATAAGTGGAAGACCGTCCGCTAGGGACTGCAGTGGTTTGGGACTTGTTGCCAGTTGCTCCACTTCCGGTCACTGCACAAAGATCCAGCCTTCACCTTGATATGACCGCTCCTGGCGCTAAGGGGGAGGGGGCAATGAATTAAAACCACAGACCATTCCGTTTCCTGCCGTCCATGTATTCGGTCTAAAACATATCAAAACATATAGCTAAACACCAGAGTACGTTCAGCTCTTGGGGCGGTGGGGTACGCGAATGTGCCTTGAACCCCATCACAACAGTCTCTGGTTTATATGTATCTTTGCTGTTATCATTTAGTTTGAGTTTTCTTCCAGAAATTTGAAACTTTCTTTTGCTTTAAGATGTAATGCAAACTGCAGTATAGGCAACTTGCATGGAACCTCCTCAACAAACTTGGGTTAAGTGAGATTTTAATCTTGAATGTTTGTTGGTACTCTTTAAGGAATATTGGAATTGCTTCTTTTATACTGCGAGCTCGTGGAATATTTTTGTCGAAAGAAACGTGGTATGTGAGTATGTACCAGTAAGGTAATACATTTTTATTTTATTATTTACCTTCAAATATAGGTATTTGATGAATTTCATAAGGAAATATGACAACATCCAAGGTGGATTCGATCAAAGTGTGCTGGTATATCTCTTGACATCTTAGTGAAAGTCAAGCACAGAATATATGCTCCAAGGACATTTTCTACTCTTTTTTCCCTTCAACTCCTGTGATCCTTGTGAAAGTCACTGCCATCACTTCCTAAGTAGGTCAGTGCAATTTTTTTCAGCCAATCAGAATTTTTATTCAAAGTAGGGGGGTACATCATTTTATACCACCATATAATGTGCCGGTATATATATTTAATACCAATACCCTAGCAGAGGTTGGTATTTGTGTAACACACTGGCACAGGTATATAATAAAGATTTTTAATGGCATAACCATGGCATACAGTCACACCATGTTAAGTCTATTGAAATTTATATGACAGGTAAGATAAATACAGATATATATACAATAGTTGATACTGGGGATCTATATCTAACCTCTTTTTTACCTTTTGATCAGGTAAACTAGATACACTCTTACCTGTTCGACGATAGGTCTACATGCTTATTTTGAATTGCGTTGCTATGATTTGGGAAGATCAACCA
Source organism: Alentia gelatinosa (assembly GCA_950022655.1). Taxonomy (NCBI): domain Eukaryota; kingdom Metazoa; phylum Annelida; class Polychaeta; order Phyllodocida; family Polynoidae; genus Alentia; species Alentia gelatinosa. The sequence goes on from OX465581.1 coordinate 78,270,378, forward strand.
AATTCCCATGAGTAGTCTGATGACCTGTGCCGACGAACTCTGACGTCATAGCAGACGACATTTTTCCAAACCACCAAACGACGAGTATTTTACCCTCTGAGTCCACCTGGTCCAGCCCGTATCCGATCCCACCCACAGCATGCACGCCACCAGGACGTACCAACCGCCATCACAGGGGGCGTTCACAAGACCCATAATGCACCTCGCGATCCCCCTCAGGGTGGACGGCCGAAATCCCCAAGCCGAAGGTGATTCGACAAGGTATATGTTGGGGGCTTGTGTCGTTTGTGTGGTGGAGGATGACGGGAGGGTATGGGAAATGGAGACCCGTTTGGGGTGGCAGGAACAAGAAGCCAGGGAAGCCTGTGGGCGGGTGGCCACGTAAGTTTCACGTAAATCAAACGGCGGTGGGCAAGGGGAGCCCACCCCCACCTGACCGAGCAGTGACCCCGGCGCGAGGTCACCCGGTGCAAACAGCGGGCCGGAATGCCGCCAGATCAGGCCTGGGTGCAGGATACAGAGCGGCTTGGGGGAGGAACCTGTAGCCGGGGGCAGGGACTTGCACCAGGTCTATGTGCATCAAAGTATCGGCCAAGACAGCCCCCTCCTCCCCAACGCCGCCTGGCCGCGTGGTCGGCCGAGCGGGGAGAAAAGAAGAACGGAGTGATACATGCGTTCTGCCTTGTGAACGCCTCGACCACGCCACAAAAGGCGCACCTTCTCAAACGCATACCTTTGGTGGTGCTCGTGACCGGGGACCGTGCCATTACGTCAGTCGGCAGGGCTGAATTCACCGAATGAGGCAACATTGATCGTGGAACTGCAAACCCCTTCCGTGTCCTTGTCCACCAAGCACGAGAGGAAAGGCACAAGCGAAAATGACCAGAAAATCGATGAGTAAGGGGAACTCCCTGAGTGTGGTGTTTGGATCAGTTCTGTTTACAGACATCCTTGCCAGATCATATAGGATACGACTTGCTGCCGGTAATTCCCAGACCGTGACCTTAATCATCATGTCCGTCATCATCCTTCCTATACTGCTAAATATTCATGACATTGTATACATGCATACACATATGTTCATGTGTATGTATGTGTGTATGTTTGTATGTGTGCGTGAGTGAGTTGCTATTGTTCTTGCATCGCATGGCTGAGATACTTTCCAGGTCGTTCTTAATTTTGAAAAGAAATTCTCATGAGACATGAAAATAAGAGTAGAAATTGCTATCTTTTTCCTGCACATCTATTCTATTTCCGCTGAATGAAGAGAGTACAATGTTGAAAATGTAGAATATCCCTTTTTAAGCGTAACTTGAGCATAATTTTCTTATTTACTGAGCTTTGCAATGTCACTACTAGCATTCCTCATGCCATACAGAAAGTTCTGTGCTTTCTGGCAAGCTGCTATTTGATCACGACAATTCTTATATTTGTCAAGGCAGCTGTCCCTTCTACCAATAGCCTTTTTCCAGTTTTAGTATCCTTGTTCAAATGAGCAGGTCCACACTTCTATATTTTCGAAGCACGAACAATATATGCATCCTGCCCTTTCATTCTTTATGCTGTAACTAATCCGACACTGAAGAGTGAGGGATAACCCATTTTAGGGGTTTCATGTAGAATGTGCATGTCAGTTACAGAGGAGCTCTTAATTATAGAAGCTTTAGTGTGTGGATCAGATACACCCTCTGGGGGAAATAAGACATATCTTTCATAGATATTTTCTAAAAGCACAACATTGAACTTTCTATGATATAGAGCAAGCCTGAAAATGCAAATAAAGAAAGATAAGTATTGTGGGATATATCCTTCGTTTTTTTCGTGGCAGAATCAGCAGATGACAGTGGATGTAAGCAGTGTATCTCCAGATATATGAGTATATCTTATTATTCAGCATTGTGTGGAAATTGATACAGATCAGTACAGACACTATTTATACAAAAGCTGGCCGTATTTTCTTTCAAGAAAATTTCAAGAAAGATTCAAAGAAAGTTTCAAAGACATACAATAATTATCTCATATGAGACGTTCTTCTATATCGTATTCGTAATTTCATCGTTCCAGTAGACACTGCGAGAGCGTCCGTGGTTGGAAAAAATGGTTTTCCTCCTTGCCCACACAGGGCAGGGCGACTGGGGCAGCTAAACAACCCCGGTACACGAGTTTATAAGGTTTAAACTCCATAGGAACTGTGTGGAATGACACATAGACACCACTCGACATCGCCGACGGGCGACACGGCCGTGTCGAACGCCTTTGGTCGTACAAAACAACAAAGCGGTCACATGATGTACACGTGACGGCTGGACCAATCAGAAGCGCGGAACGGGTATGACAGCTGAGGCCGCGGGAACGTCCGCGGCCCGCTTCCCCTTTCTCTCTATCAGTGGTCGCATAGCGGTGGGAGAGGACTCATTCAGTTACGCCACGTCAAATCGAATCTTCTTCTATATCGTAGTTGATTTATTGATAGTGAAGATGGTATGTGCTATATTCTCGTAAAATTAATTGCTGTCCCTTCTAAATTCTAACGCAAGGTATACTGGCAATCTGTGTTTGTCTTGTTGTATCCGTCTATCTCACTCCCTACAGTATACATGTATATTTTCTTATAAAAGGCTAGATGTATGTTTGCAACGTACCCCTGATTATTTTAGATAACATTGCGTCGTGAGATGAAACTTGCATTGCTATATACAGAAGTCTACTTATATATATATATATACGTTGCAGTCTTCCTTATGTGACAGTAATGGTTATTAACCAGGTCTTTCGACCAACAAAACGTTTTCAGAAAGTTGGATGAATAGAGTATATTGTTGTTAGAAAGGGACAGATGTTTCCCATAGTTAGGTGAAGTATACCAGAATTCTCATGATGGGACTCATGTACCTCACAGAGTGTTTGTATGGGACAAATGCTACTGAGATTCGGTACTAGAATACAATCTTCGCGTCTGAATGCTAGGGCTCTATTTCCCTGAGACAAGTATCTCCCCCTGCGATTGTCGGCGACAATTGCCCCCGACAAGGTAGATAATCTCAAGAGATTTTGATTTCAAACATGTTTAAAATCTATAGGAGTATTTTGGTAAATAAACCTAATGCTGAGTCACCGACTAAGTACCCAACCTAGCCAATAGGAATCCAGCAAGAAGGATTACTTGTTTTTCGCACCCCTCACCTCATGGTCACTTGAGACTCATGACAAGTGCACACTGAGACTATGTTTGAGACGATGTACCAAATGTGTCCTATGTGAATAAAATTCGCCATTTTCCCTTGAGACTGGGAAAAGCAAAATATAGATCCTCACTATGAGATTGTTGTACAACAGGGGAATTGGCTGAGACTAGGGGAAAGGTGTGAAGTACACCCATTCCAGGTACATTAGTCTTTATGTGTGAATCCAACTTAACTGGAATTCACACGGTGGGATCCATGTACCTCAAAGGGGTTTGTCCAAGACAAATCCTGCTGAGAACACAATCTCCTCGTCTGAATGGTATGGTTCAATTTCTCTGAGACAAATATCTTCCCCTACAATTGTCAGTGACAATTAATCCTAATGAGGTACAGAATCCTCTGAGATTTTGATTTTAAATACGTTTGCAATTTATAGGGATATTTGGGTGAGACAAATGGACCCACCACTGAGTGACTGACTAAGAACCCAACCTAGCCAATAGAAAGCTAGCATGCAGAATCATATGCTTTTCACACCCTCACCTCAAGGGTACTCGAATCCTAGGGTGAGTGTCCCCTAGCAAGTGGGATTCACACGGTGGGATTAACGTACCTCACGTTTGTCTGAGACAAATCCTGTTAAGATTTAGTACTGGATCACAATCTCCTCGTGTAAATGACAGGGTTCCCTTTTGCTGAGACAACTTTTTTCTCTTGCAATTGTCTGCGACAATCACCCCTAACATGGAACAGAATCTCATGAGATTTTGACATTAAACAGGTTTAAAATTTAGAGGGTTATTTTTGTGAGACAAATATATTTCACACGTTCACAACCAATCTGTGAGTCTCAGTGGTCCAAAATAACACCTATTCACACAGGCAAGTACCCTGAGTTGGCGACTGTGTACCCTATGTATAATGTAGGGGTGTAGGGGTGAGACTATGTACCTGTTAAGTCTTCCCATGTGAATTGAAGCCGCCATGTTACCCTGAAACTGTAATCCCAATCTGTGCAACTTTGTACTCAGATGGAGAAAGTAGCCGACTGGTGCAAAGGTGTGAAGTACACCAGTCTTAGGTCTATTTGTCACATCGTGTGAATCCCACTTTAGAGGTGATTGTAGCCGATAGTTGCAAGGAAAAAACTTGTCTCAGCAAAACGGGACCATACAATTCAGACGGGAAGACTGTGTTACAGTACCGAATCTCAGCAGGATTTGTCTCAGACAAACGCTCTGTGAGGTACATGAATCCTATCGTGTGAATCCCACTAGGTGGTATTTTGGTGAGACAAATGGACCTGCTATAGAGTCGCCGACTATGTACCTTGCTTTAGCCAATAGGAGGTCACCAAGCATGATTGCATGTTTATAACACCCCTCACCTCAAGGGCACTTGAGTCCCAAGGTGAGTTTTTACTGTGACCATGTCTGAGATTATGTACCAGGTGTGTCCTTCCACGTGAATCCAATTCGCCATTTTTCCCTTGAGACTGGTAAAAGCGCTTTGCCATGAGAATTTTGTACCAAAGGAGAATTGCCTGAGACTAGGGAAAAGGTGTGAAGACAACCACGCTCGGGTACATGTGTGTCTCACCAAATTTCCCCTACAAATTTCAAATGTGTTTAAAATGCCCTGTAAGGTACATGAGTCCTTCCGAGTGAATTCCACTTTATTCTCAACCTGGGAGACGACCAGCCCGCTAGGAAACCTTTGAGATATCCTGCACCACAGTTATGTGAGGCTCTTCATTATTGCCGAAACGAATTGTCATTTGAGCTAACCTAGACAAAGCCTACCCAACAAAAAGGACAAAAACGACAAAGCCCTGCGGTGACGTGCTTGACTTGAGAGCGGCGCGCCTTCTTGTTTCCATGACAACGTTGACGGCCGCCGGGCATCGAAAGACTGCCTTTTTTCGAGAGCAGACGACTTTAAAATAACCCAGTGGCGGGTAACGTCCCGCCGTGAATCCTGGGGCACCCACTCCCACCTGACCCACCTTTAGATCTGCATAGAGATGGCACCTCACCTGTACAGGTGTGTGGGATAAGGGGCGAGGGGCATGGAGAGGGGGTGTAGGGTGATGTGGCGTGTGCCCGCTAGGGGCCACTAGCAGCGCGCGGCGGGCGGTAAGCGGCCACGCGCCGCTGCCATTATGGGCGCGCCAGTCAGCTGTGCAGGGCATCAGCTGGTGGTCAAAGGGCGCCAGAACTTGGCCTATTCCAAACAGGTGGTGGTCTCCGCCAGCCGGCCTGCTGCCTACTCCTCACCACCACCCCCTCCCCACTCCATCGTCTGCCCCCGTCAGTCGCTCGCCGTGCCTGTATCACCACTTGCCGCCCGCCGACCATGGCCCGTTAATACGCGACACCCTCCTCCGTTCTCGCCATCGGGGTTAGTTTTAGCCTGGAGCTCGGTAGCCTGGTTACCGGTCACCTGCCGGTAACAACACGGTGCATTCTGACGGATGGTGACGTGTTGTTGACTGTGGTGACGTATTGTGGTCGTGTGAAACTTCATGCGCTTCAAGGGACACTCTCCGTTCCGAGCAAATTGTTCGCTCTAGCTGGCGGTGATTTCTACACGTGATAAAATAGAACATCTAGAAGAGGGTACTGTTTTGAGCAATGTACCTCTTACACGGGCTGTCCCCCTACAGGAAGTGAACCCCTTATATATATATATATATATATATATATATATATATATATATATATATATATATATATATATATACCCAACCTTTACAAAGGCACATACATGTATTGTAGAGCAAATCAGGCAAATTACGCAATCGACTGCGACTAGACGTATATTTGGCTGTTTTTATGTTCACCTTGGCCTAGACTACTGGTGCCGGCTGTTAAACACTCTCGGGACCGGTCAATAGATGGGCGTCGCACAAGGCAGGTGGTGCGTGTGGGTGTGAAGCCGAGTCTCTACCTGTACATAGACACCATGTCGGGAGCGGTCCCGGTTAACTCTGTGGGCACATATGTGGAGAGATTTTAGTTCATAAGTATCCGTTGATCGGTAGCACAGACAAGCTACCTATCGACGTTAATCCTTTGATAAAAAGAATCTGAGTATGTTGAAAATGCATGCCTAGGAATGTTGCATTAATGTTTGAAATGTACATGTTGATCACTGAAGGTAACTTCTCTCATCCCAGCTGGGGTTTTAGCTATAGCATACAATGTACAATGTACTTTGAAAAAATATAGTACCACATTTCCAGTCACTAGGCTATATGCTTATTTATAAGTTTCTGGGGTCGCACATGTATTGAATAACAATATTAGGAATATCTGAGGTATTAACTTTTGACCCAGCCTAACACTGCTCAATGTTCACCTCAACCCTAGTTTTGTTCAATAAACTGGAATGCTTTGTGACTGCCGTTGAACAATGACCGCAATACAATTCACTATGTTTTTTCCGCAAGCCACACCCTGCTTAGAACAATTCGTCTGTCTTCAATGTAATTCCAATCACAAGACTCTAGCTAATTGGGATTCCAACTTCAGAGAGACAGTGACTTCAAGGCGGCGTGTGCTGGTTACAAGCTATTTCGAGAACAAAATTGCATTCAAATGTTTAATCAAAGGTAGCTGACGAATTTCCGCCCCTCCCCACTCACAAATCATTCTTAACCATAGCCTAAATACCTGTTCGAAACCATAGAAACCATCTCTTGTCCTTGACGGGGCTACCGACATAGGCGTCATGTGATTGAAAACGGCGGCGAGACCAATGCCCTACTGGTTCTTGTGCTAGTAGTGTACGGAAATGCACCTCGGGCGATGGCATTTCCCGCCTGTAGCCTGGATGCTCTGTCTATACCTTTTGTCATGGGGTAGCCTTTTCATCGTACATAACTCATACATTATGCGCCCGCCTATCTGCAACATCCTGAATGATGCCGAGCACTGAAGGTTCCAGATACGTTCTGCTTTAGTCACGGCGCCGGCTAATATCATGATATAGGTTAATGATACAACACCTTGTTACATGATTGGATAGATTAGAACAGGCCCAGATACCAATCATTTAAAGGCACGCCCCTTGTAGTGGGTGTGGCAGGGCTCTCGATCACGCCTGTGAGCGTTCCCACAATCAACAAGTATAGTTATCGAGAATGATGATTATACCGTACTGCACATCCTCCCTGTACGCACCTGTTAGTACCTCAAAACCTCGTTTCAGAGCGTATTCTTGGTAGTTCACCTTATGCCTTGGGACTTCCTTTATAAATATCCTAGAAATAACGTCAAGCGGACAAACATTATGGACCTTGGAAAAGTATGTTCCCAGTCCATATCAATTGCTCTACACTAAAGAAACTGGAAAATTGTAGGTGACCCAGTGCATAGACGGCAAAAACAGTGTTTTCTATGCTTAATACGAATGAATTAAAATTCCTCTATTTCGTGTTCCACTGTTTTTGCATGTATATATATATATATATATATATATATATATATATATATATATATATATATATATATATATATATATATATATATATATACTAACTTTGGGTCCGTCAAGTGCACAGCCTTGTCCCATTTTTAAAGCAAAAGTAAAATCTGCGAGACCTTGCGCGACCACCTTACATCATTATAGGTCTGATTCTATGTAGCCGAATTCAGTCCCAGTCTCTATTCGGACATTAAATCTGGTACATAGCTGATGTTCGCCTGTATAATGGAATAGCAGTCAAGTAGCTCCGTGACTCCGGTCCGGGTAACGACCTTTGAACGACCTTTAACGACCCAAGAAAGGTTATGTAACATCAAAGGACCGTCAAGGACCGCCACCGGCCATCACCGGATGTAGATACGGACCCTTAATAAAGCACCTTGCCGGAGAGACCCCCGGTCATCATCGGAGTGTGATTCGGCGAAATGAAACAGGACCTATACATACACCAGATATAAATTGTGACTGAGCAAGATGTAATCTCCCCTAGAAGACTAGATATAAATTTGTCTTGTATAATTTTGTTGGTCAATCTAAGTATATGCCAGGTCACCAGGAGGAGCAGAACACCAGCTGTTCGCACAGGTCTGTTCACTTGTTCTCGCCCATATGGAAGGCCCACCTTTTGACGTCGGTTTACACGGAATGCCATTCGTTCAATCTGAGATATAGGTCAGACGTGCAGCGGCAGTGTTTGACAGAACTGGGTTAATGAAACCTCCGGATGCCGGATGTGTTGCGTAACTGGCAAACTCTATTGGAGAAGTGCCAGCTGACAGCACCATGTGGGGACTGACTCATTTACCAGGGAGGTGTGTACCCTCTCTTGAGGACACAGTCAAGAATCATGTTGCATGATGTTATTGTTAGCGACCTGATATCCTGAGTATAGGTGAGGTGAGGTCATTATATTAGGATTATCTTTCCCTAGCCGTATTGATTTTCTCCCCTCAGGTGATGGTTACCGTAACAATACTAATATAATATTACACAAAGCGGCAGAAGGAGAACCTTAAGCCCAGTCAACACTGTGCGATTCTAGGTACATAGGCACGCCCAGTCTCAGACTGGGCACACATTCAGAATCGCAACGCGGCAAAACGACTGGACGTGCCTCATGTACCCCGAATCGTAAGCGTTTTTAAATATTAAACATGTTTGATATTTGGTTCGCCCAGTCTGAGACTGAACGTACCTAAATGTACCTAAAACGCAAACGCTACAGTCGCAAGGAAGGGGGGGGGGGGGTCCACACACAGAATCGATAATAGCTTGCGATCCAGCGTGCTATATTGGTGCTTCACTGGAGGTACAGGATCGCAAGCCCCCCAGTCGCAGAGTGTGGACTGGACTTTAATGTTAACATTAATGCTCTCAGAGAGGACGATTACAATGTCATCATTATACAAAGTGTAGAACAACCTAGCCTGGGGTGTCATCTGTAACAGTGCTATATTTACCGAAGGTGACACCCAAAGCAACATATTGCATAACTAACGATAACAACACTTACACTGCAGAATAACACCAACAACAACATATAACCTATTTAACCCTTTAAAGACGGGGGTCTGTGGCAGAGCCCTGTTGGTTGGGGCGGGTACTTTGGATTGGCATAACTCCAGGGGACAGGCCAAATTTTGTCTAAACCCCATTTTCTATTATTTGATCACGTGATATGACACATCATTTTTATCTATATTATTTGGTTTACCAAATAATATCAAATACTATATCATAGGTATATTCTCTGAAAGTTTCAGATATATTGATCAATTATTTCTTCATAAAACAATGAAATGGTAAATATTACTAAATTTTATAAATAATGCCTCAAGGCATTATCCGGTCTCCGTGGGGGAATGCCTCAAGGCATTATCCTGTCTATGCTGGGGAATGCCTCAAGGCATTATCCGCCCTGAAAGGGTTAAAAACACTTGACCGGCAAACCGTATTCAAATAATTTCAAAACTTTCAGCTTCCTTATTTCATATTTATTTTTCAAAATTTCTATCAATTCCTTCTGTAAATTGAATTCAACTTTTCCACGCTATCCATTTCTTTGTATTCCTTGTGATGTCCTGTATCGTCTTGCAATGTTTGCTTCATCGGCATATTGCTAACTTAATAAGGTAATTTGATGTATACTGTTATATGGCAACATAAAAGAACGCCCAATCCAGAGTGAATCATATGTCTCATGTCTTGAATAAAAACAAAACAAAAACAACGTAACATTGAAGTTACCAGCTACTAGGAATGTTTATTTAGGTGTGATGGGAATAGGCTAGAAGACTTGGTTCTCTCGCGGATCAAGGGTTTATTGTACACTTCTATTACTGTCACAAAGGGATACTGCGTTTTATCCCTAGCTTCTACCCACAAAAGCTCTAGAAGGGGGCGTGGTCCTAACATAAAGCGACCGTTAGGAGGGGAAGCTCTTCTAGGATGAACCCTCACTCCCTCATAGCTGTGGGGATAATGTGTGTAAGCCTCTACGCACATATACTGACCGAGGTTCATAGTTTCTTGTTTTAGTGACAGGTCTCTTACACCATTTAAATGTCACCAGTTTATATATGTAATTTGAGTATACATATTACTAAGGGCTTTAATAGTGTACTGTGGGGTACAAAAGGATGTCTGATTTTACTGGTCACCCTGCTGTTTTTGCACTGCAGAGGATGTAAGGGCAAAGATCGAAGAGGAGATCATCCTGGCTTCCAGTCTTGCTGGCTCATCACAGACCGCCAGGGAATTAGGTTAATCCTGATTGAGTCTACTAGTACGTCACCCGCCCACCCCACCACCCTGAGGCCGGCCCCAACACAGCGCCACAACTGCTGCCAACACCATCACAATCTATTCACCACCACTACCACCATCCCAACATTCTACACCATCACCCACACCACCAACATCCCCGCCGTCACAACCAACACTAAAACAACTTCACCATTATCATTGACATCATCAATACCACTATTTTTGCCACCACCATAATCTATATCACCACTGTCAGAGCACCTACCTTCACTGTCAGAATTATTGTTTTCAGCACCATTATCACCATTGGCTTCTCCTTTACCACCCTCCCTACTATCCTCTACATTATCACCATGAACATTACTTATGCTCTCTCCAATTACACCACCATCAACTTCGTCACTACCTGTAAAACCTCACTTTGCATCACTCTGACCACCACTACTACCATCAGCATACCATCTGCATCTCTAACATCCACAATACAAAGACTGTCAGTAAATAACCATCATCACTAACATAAACACTACCATCAATACTACCCTCCAACCAAGCATCAAAGGCAATATCCAAATGTCTATACTCCTCAGCCCCATCCGCGAAACCACTAAAATGCCTCCCCCTACAAAATCATCATCTTTAATAGGGAGACCAGGCTACCTCCTCTGCTGATACTAATGCCATGGCCATCACATATGCCACTTACACTATAACGTTTTAAACTCATTAAGGCAATTATTCATTTCATTCCCGTTGTTAGAACCACTATCGAAAACACCATGATCTCTAACCACACCATCATCACTACCACAAATGAAGTTAATTGATATCATATCAAAGGCACTACAACCGTCATCACCACTAGTACTGACTGCCATTGCTTTTCCCAGACGTAAAATTCCCAACACAATCAATAACACCAACAAGACAACCACTGCCTCCATCATTATGACCATCATGATGATCTCCACCATCACAACGATCATGACGAACTCCACCATAATCACCGCCATTCTCACCATCTCCATAATCACCAACATCGTTACCATTTCCATCATCTCCGCCACCATCACCATCTCCATCATCACCAATAACCGCCTCTGGCTCCACAAAGCAACTGACTAAACAATAAAGGAGGCCACCTGAGAGCTCCGACAAAACCCTGTTTACACAACAGTGTCTGTGACGACATGTACGTCACGTGCCTTCTCGTGCATACAATGCATGTTGGGTCAGCATGACACGGGAGACTTCCGTGTAGAACAAGTGTAGAGACAAGTGAGCCACAAAGGGGGGAATCAGCTTAATGTGGATGAGATGCCACGTGCGTAGGAGAAGGATTTCACCACACTCTTAAATTAGCGTCAACATCCATTCATCATCTTATATGAAACACTAGCAGGGTGGAATGACGACAAATTAGCGGGATGATGATAGTACAGCGAATATATAGGGTGAGCTCCCTTATTATATTGGTTTGATACATCGATTAATCTGCTCATTTTAATACACTAGTTTGAAAATTCATTCATATTTAAGCTTGAGGAGCATAGTATCATACAAAATAAAGGGGCTGACCATAATTTATGTCACACAAAGGGGGGGGGGGGTATGAGGGGTTAGATTGAAAAGTGTGACAAAGCCTAAAAATGACAAGGGGGTGGAGTGCCAGAGTTATGTTGCTGAACACGCGTCACCTCATATTGTTCATTCAACTCACAGTTCTTTTGCTCAGATAATTTAAAAGTCCTTATGTCACTGACTTTAGGGGCAACTTTGAATGTGCTGGGAAGGTATAGGTATTGTCATCTGTCGTTATAGATTGATATCCTGTTATGGCTGAATACACAAACCAAATCAAATAGTCAAACAACTGAGGACAAATACAGTTAAATATACAATAATGACTGCTTTTGATTACAAGTGGACGTAATCTCCGAGTAGTTGACGCGTAGTAATATCCGAGTAGTACTTTGTCAATCCTACACAGCACTATCACTGACTGTAGCACAGTATCAACACAAAATCCTATGGTTGCAGTAGTTCCAGCATAGAGGATGTCCAGTCACATGGCTGGAGCTTGTAGCATGGTCCCAATTATTATTCAAGCTTTTATGACAATAATAGCTGACTTCACACGGCTGCTCCTGCTGGTCTGCTGGTCAGGACTGCTCTACTTGCTCTCCGGGCTGTCCTTGAATATAGGCTAACTACATTTGATATTAAGAAAGTGCTGTAATGTTTCTAAAAATAACTTGTCACATCACCTACATGATAGGAATTACCCTGAATGTGGCTCCCAGTAATGCCTCACCACTTTTTCGTGAAAGAGGGCCAGTCACTGCAGGATGAGTTTCTGTAGGACAGCTCAAGAGTCCATCAATTATCTGATTATGGGTTTGCACCAGGATGATAAAGAACACTACATTTAAAGATAGAAGTTAAATCTTAGATATAGAACTATAGGCTAAAACACTATTACATTAACTCAAAAGTCTACAGACTTTTGAATTCACAATAAGACTGTAATTCTTCATTAATCATCAGGATCAGATACAGAGATCGAATAAGTGTAGAAATGTGGCATATTGGATACCCTTTCAAATATGTATACCTGATGGTTGCATTTTCCAGTAAATATAATTGCACACATATGATATAGCATAACTGTACTGGTTTTTATAACCTACCTTTCTTGGCCATTCTGGAGTCGCCTTTGGAAATCCGACGAGAAGCTCACGGCAGATATTGACCAGCAGGAGGCTGGAGCCCGCAGCGCAGAGCCATCTACATGGTTAGATGGGAAGGGAGTGGGGGCGGTGGTTGACATCAACTTTACCTTTGTATGCATTGTATATGTACTACACCTCTTGTAAGTTTATAAACATGTTTTTACATGCACGGTGGCTTCCAAAAACGAGATGTTCTGATCATAGTGAGGCAGAAAACCTTCAAAGCAGTATGACACTAACAATCTACGTACCAGCATCATTGAACTAATAACCTTCACACATCATAAGACGCAATTCTGGACAAACAAAGCCACGGAAGTACATATATTTCGACAAGCTGCGTTTTCTTTGTTCATCAGGACTAATAAGAGATATAAGATACTGATCCATTATTAGCTCTTGGTAAGCTGAAACATAGAACAAAGAAAATAGAAACAAATATATGTCGATATGCATTGCGAGTACAGGATCACAACAGAGGACTAGAACATAGGATTAGGCTCCTTTATATATGTTGTACGCGACAACTCAACTTCTATTTAAGACAAGCCTATTAGGAGAACCAAATAATTGGTGTAAAAATACACAGTTGTGTTGTTTATCGGGGGAAAGTTTATGTGGGGCCAAGGAGGAAGTACATGTTAATAGATTATTCCGTCTCCCTTCCCCTTTCCGAAGATGATTAAGAATATGGCAAAAAGTGGTAACGCTATAATGATAGTGAGAATATGATCTTATATCAAAGCCCACTGTATGTAAGCCTTGCAATAGGTTGAAATGCTGATCTCTTATGAATTGTCAAAAGATAACAATTGAATATCTGCCACCCTTCACTGGAGAACGTTTTGAGCATTAGCTTGAAGAACTCAATTGAGAAAATAATCATACTTGAGACATAAAAAGTACGGCTTCAGACCAATAATACTGTGAACTTTTTCTCAGTCAAACGAACTATAGTTGATCTCTCTCTCTCTCTAAATTCTGACGTCGAGTTCGTCCTTCATTTTTGAATTTCTATAATGTTTTAACCGACTTCTAGATGTATATGCGTATACTTGCCGTTGTTACTGCGAATACTTTTTTAAATGACTTTTTGTAAATGAAATTTATTTAAATGTTTTTTCAGGTATTGTCCCTTTTATTTAACCTTAGAGCAAATTCACATTGGTTCTTCAAGATTCCACTGTGTATAGGTATACTTACTTTATAGTGCCTTCTCTCAATTATTGATTTCCTTTTGGGGTAGCTATTCTTGTAGTGAAGATTTCTATTTAATGTACATGTATTCTTTTATGTCATTCATTAAAATAATGATTTAGGTGCTTCCTATCTCCAATATGTCTGGTAAGCTGCAGGGACCATAACAATATTCATTAAATACTTACAAATACTTAATTTGAGAAGCTGTCTGAAATAATCACTATTTTCATTTGCTGCTACAAAGAGGGTCATAATCCTGTAGCATTTGGCAGTTGACATCAATACATGTAGTCTAACAAAATCGAAATATCTTTAGATAAGTGAGAACCTAATTACATCTGATGGTCCTTTCTATCTAACCGCCTACCCCCTTTTGCTTTTATCTAGACAAGACTGTTTCCTAGTTGAAAATTATTTGAACAAATGTGGTGTATATAAACCATTTCCGTGAGGAATAGGCTGTAGGCTGATGACTGTATTCTTTATGAGGCTTTTATGAAAAATATCTGCAAACTAGTATATTACAGACTGCAAAGACAAGGCAATCATTTACTTTTCCCAGCATTCATACCATCTAACAATAAATTTATTTTATTCATATCATGTTTTCCCTTGTTTCCAATGAGTTATTTATGTTGGCAACATGAAAATTCGATTATTTGTAGTCGAGCCCTGCTTATTTAGCATGTCTAGACATTTCAGAATACACGGGTGAAATCAATACATACAAGTACCAGTATTCTATGTATAACCTCAACCAGCAATATTGCAATGCACCTTCTGCTCTAAGATAACTCTAAAGTGTTAAACAGTAACACTGTGCCAATATTGATCTGCCGTTCCTCTCTTATGTCAGTGGTGTGCCATGTGTAAGTATGAACTGTTTTATTTGACAAGCACCTTTTACCCTTTGGTTAATCCCCTTCCAGCAGCATGTAATTTATACAGTTAGAATCCGAGTACACAAGCAGACAGTTCAAATCGATATATCTCTATTATGGATATATTAAAAGTTCTTAGTTTGTCTCCGATCACCAAGAAAGCTTAATCATTTATTCTAAATTCGAGCTATTTTCAGTATCTGAATTTGGCAGCATCAACCTTTAACTAGTCATTACTGTTTAACCAGTTGCCAGTGATTTTCCTGCAAGCACGCAATATAAAATCTTTCCATAGTATACACGTATATATTTATCGCGGCCCCCACCTTTAACGTGTATCAGCGGCATTCTACTAAACATGTATACACTCCTTGCTAGGCTTCAGATTCTTTGTAGTTCGGTCTGACTATCAATACATCCCCCCGGCCCATGGAACTGCAGCAGTTGGCTGAGGCTAACCATAGATATTGAATTTCAAACAGCGCCAGACAGAGGGATGCTGTTTAGGTAAGACGCCCGGTGACTTGGTCCACCATCTCCACCTGCAGCGGGTAGATTTTCCTTCTCAAATGACCGCTGGTGTTGGTCTCTCCTCGTGAACGGGACATGGTGTGGTGAAGTGGTGGCCCACATAGGTGATGGGGAGTTTGGTGTGTATATCAATGAATCATAGGCCTATGTGGGAACACTGCGATCATGGAGCGCGGAAAGAAAGTCCTATATACACGATTTGTTGCCACACAACGACAGATGGTCTTTGTGAAAAAAAAACCCTGACCACCTATGTCCACGCCCCACCACTTGCCCAACTTGCCGCGGGGAAACGGATGGGGAGGGGGTGAGTGGAGGGAGGATGTAGGGTTTGGGGGTAGGTGGAGATGTGGAAGGAGAGGCAGAAGGGGGTAGGTATTGGGACTGTGGAACGATGGAAAAGGGCAGTTGTCCCAAGGTTGCCAAATCCAGACGCCCGGCGCGAGCCAGGGGTGGCAGGGGTGAAGGGAGCGGGCAGGTGTGGAGGCCAATGAGCCCCTGCTGACAGAAGAGGGTTTAGAGGTGGGGGTACTTTGAAGAGGCTAGGGCTGGTTAAATAGTTCTATACATACCCACCCCAACGCCCAACCCCAGACACGTCTACCAGTAGTCCTGCTGCCTGCGTTACTACCCTCCATTGTAAAATCAATATAATCTGCCCACCAGTACATCCACAATGTGCCCTGTGCGTATTTTCACATACACCACATTCTTATACATATGGCCATCGATGGCTTTGTAACAGAAGAAAAACAGAAATCAAAACACAAACAAAGCGATAGGTGAATGTACACGTTTTTTAATGTGTTGAATCATTTCGAGGTATTCAGTTTAACAAGGCAGATACAGCCAGCACAGCGCTAGCTAACAGTCGGATGGACCTTTTGTTGTAGCTAACATGTGGTGAGTTGAGCGTGTTGCGCGTGCGCAGTGCGGCCGTCGACTACCGACTGCGCACCCCCAATGTCCTCCTTGATTTAACCCTCTGTACCTTACCCTTGGCGTGACCCCGGCCCACTGCCTCCTGTGTCGTCAAGACTACCATCGCATACGCTATTGACTTATTTGACACCCTCTGCACGAAGGAAGTCTATTCAGACCAAAATGAGAAGGTGCTACTGATTCAGGTGGTCCCTGTTCCACATAAAGCTCGCTAAGACCGTCCTTCCGTAGAAATATTTAACAACTACTTTTACAGTGGGGCTAAGAATCACATCGTGTAGAGCTAAGAAAGTATGATGGCATGAGGCTTGAAATATCAACACAATAAGAATACTGAATACCGCTCCTTCTCAGCCGTGTGCCAGTATGGTGCCTTAAATGTAAATAAAGTTTATTTAATTTTACCAAACTTAGGAGGGGTGGGGTCCTAGACTATTTCTTATTCAGGAGAAGTATGAATTCATTGTAATCGGAGGACATCGAGTAGGTGCTTTTCAGTACGACAGCGACGACCACACAAATCATGTCTTCCGACAGCTACTAATTTCAGAATAAAAACGCTCTATTGCCACTTGTTTTGTACACATGCACAGAACATAAACACATAATCAACCCCGGGTAGTTGCAAACAGACGCCGTTTCACAGCATACGAAGGTAGCATGGAGGCATTTTGAAATAATCATGACAATAACGAGAAAAGCTTCGGTATTAATCAAGATCCAGGATAATCATGATAATGATCATAATAAGCACAATCAGGTATATTTACTATAAACATCTTCAAAACTTAACCTCCTATTTCCTGCCCACCATTTTCTTTGCACACCCACAATACTAATCACGTGATCCTATTTAAATATGCACGCACAATATCTCACCTCCAAGCAGACGCCTATTAGAGTTGCGTCTTTTCCCTTTTCTTTTTGATTATATTTCTCACACTGAGAGTGGTGGAGAAACCACAAACCGTTCTGGGCGTGATTCTAGGCCAGCCAGCTGTGACTATGGTCAAGCTGTGGACCCGGCGGTCGGCTAGGCAGACAATAGGCTTGTCAGAATCTACCGGGTCATCACCAGGGGTCACAGTACAGCGCCTCGCCGCGGTTGGAACGGCACCTATCACACCGTATCACTACCACCCGCCTACACGGTGCCCGACCTGGACACCGCATAGACTCTTTCTATAAACATGTATATATATATATATATATATATATATATATATATATATATATATATATATATATATATATATTATTATATATATACATGCATACATGTCTATGAATGAATACACAGATGTACATGTCTCAATATTCACACACGTATGTACCTATACATTCATGTAAATACGTGTATACGTCCACAAACATACATGTATATATATACATACAAATGTACATACATTTTTTCATATACTTATATTTTTGCATACATAATACATTCATAAACGTACATACGTGTGTGCATATACATCAGTTCAAACGACATAAATTTTACAGTCCACTGGTGAGAGTGACCATGTAGATGCCTTCTTTAAAACCTAAAGCTCCGAACAAACCTCAGTTTAATCAATGCTTAGAGGGACAGATTGAAATATGTCTATTCAGGTAAGCGTAAGCCTAACGGTTGGATTTTGTAATTGCATGGAGTTGTCAGCTAAAGTTTTTGTCCAGGACATTAATTACAGTGAATCAATGTTATACTTTAAGTCGTTTTGGATCTTATTCCGCAAGGATCGATTCTTCTTTCCTACCTGTAGCTTAGTATTGTGATAATTATCCACTCGGGTGGATTCATAATGAGGATTACAATATAATGTGTCATTTACGTAACATAGCACTATAATAACAATTTGACATCGAGGTAGATTTGGTTTATAACCAACTCGAATCGAACACTAAACTGGACGAAAGATCATTAAAGCTTAAAGAGAAAAATCAGTCTCCTTTGAAAACCACTCATTGCGAAAATGGGAAAAGGAAATCACATAAAACTTCACTGACATCGTCTGCCCACGGAAGCGCATTTTCGTTGAGCGGAAAATGCTTCTTGAGGTATGTGAAAGGAAGGAAACATGGAATCTGTTTACAAATTCAGCGTCATTCATCAGTTCATCATTTAACAGTTGTCATTGAGGTATGCGAGAGGAAGAAATTCTGATTGAGGTACATGACAGTTTTCAGGAGATATGGGATTACAGTTGAGGTACAATGTATATTGCAGAGTAGGGAACGTGGGGTTTGGTCGACATCAGCATGTTAATTGTCATACCACATATTAAAGCCGAGCAGAATTATGCTTCTTAAAAGTTCCCATCATAAGGTAAAGCGGTCCGTCTAACACCGGGAGGAGTGGTCAAATAACATCGCTCTTCATTGAAACGAGGAATGTCTGATCACAAATCACCTCTAGTCTATCAAGGTATATGATATACTGCAAGGGTAAAGCTCAATCCCATCAAAATAGGTAAACAGATATCAACTAAAGGATCTACACATACGAAGTGGATACAACGAGTTGTTATAACCGTCATCAGTGACCACCTTCCAGTATTAAGCCTGGACGTGTGAAAGGACAAGTCTACAACATGTGTTGTGAAATTGAACCTAATCACCGAGAGCTAAGAAAGGCATTTGAATCAGGACAGGTAAACAATCGGCAATGTTCTGAGCAGTGCAAGCAATAGTCTTAAGGACACGATTTTCAACTACAACAAAAGGAAACATCTAGTTATCTCCTTCACATAATGAGATTGTCAAGGTGTAAATGTTATTTAGGCTCACATGTTTAGGACCTTAGACAATCAAACACTGACGATGCACAGGTCCCCCGCATAGGGGTTAGCAAGAATTATAATATGCATATCAACAGTCACCATGGATTAAAAGCTACAGTATTCTTTGGTATCGGAGTCATAAGAGGCACTTGTTTTACGATCAACAGCCGAAAAACCCGAGGGCATCGTCAGTTTGGTCTGAGGTCATGATTCAAAGATAAAAAATAGAAAAAAGTAGCATCAATGTGGAAAATGTGGTATGTTCACCCAACGACAGAACTGGTTCCGGTCTGGGACGCAATTGCCGCCCAAACCGGAAGTCTACGGTAAAGACGTCTTCTCATTGGCTAACTCTGTCTGGTCTGACTCGTCGTTCATTGGCCCGCGCCCAGGTCCTGCTGGTAGGCGGGAGATGACATCACAACCCTAAACTCCATTAATATCACATGGGTCGTACAATCATTCGCCGCCAGAGCGTAGGGCCAATGTTTATGTCCGTCTTCACACACCCAATATCACATTACACGTTTAGAATTCTTAAAGCTCTCATTTAGAAAACAGCACACAAAGAAATGTGGATTAAAATACCTGAACAGAAAATAGATTTTCTCTCTGTTTCTCAACAACAGCATGATAAAGATTGAGAAGACCAGCCAGGGTTGGCAAACAAGTAGGAATCTTTGTATTAAGAAAGACTTATACGTTTCGTTTAAAGCTTTGGTATAATAAAACACACATCAACATCAATACATACATACACCTGTACACTTAATAAGTATGACAATTATGAAAATCACCCAGGTTTTCTACCCTATATTCCCCTGAAACCCTCAGGTCTTGTCGTATGAAGTTCTCTTCAATCCTAAACCCCAATGCTGCCTCAAATGGGGCACTCCATGCGGTCCCTTGCCTGTAATATCTCGCCCTTCATCTTCCCACCCACCCTCCCCAATTAACAGTGTGGCCACAATGGTCTTCAGTTATAAATTCCCAGATTCAAGTACAACTATTACCAAAAGCAGCCATGTTACAAGCACTAACTACGAAGGGCATAATCGACTGGTCCATTGTGATGGGCTACTTGATATCCTACTATGGCTGATCGGGAACAAAAAAGACACACGCGAGAGAACATTGGAATACTAAATACATGCACCATGTCATTCCGTGTGCCTCCCAGTGTCAGCAAGCATTACTCGATTTAATCGAATCTTAGGAGACAGAAAATATAAACTCTAAAATAATAGATTTACTCCTCTCTCTTATATTCACAAAGTAAGCACCTGTGGTATGGTGAAAACAAGCATAGGTAGCAGTCCGGGTAATACCGTCAGCTGTGTGTGATGAGAACACAGACTCCATAGAGTCCCTTAACTTTCTAACGATTCCCTTGAAGTGCCTAAATAGCACAAAGCCCTATACTATTTCGGTGGAAATGCTTCTTTCCCTTTTGAATGGTGACACATAAAAAATGTGCCCTAGGCCTAGCCCTAGATGACCGGCACGGCTGACCGGCATGGCTGACCTGCTTCATGCTTCACTGATCGCAGTGACCAAAAGGTCGGCCCGACGCGCAGAAGAACCCACCGCGGAACAGTGCTGCCGCCCCCCCCCTCCAGTCTCATCTCTAAAATGCATCCGCCCACCTTCTCTCCAGAACAGGGGGGATGGTAGACTACCCAAATACACACTAAGCAAAACTTTTTCCTAGAGATTGACTTCTTCTGTTAAAATTTCTAACTATTATTAGCCAAAAGGTGCGAAGTTCCACAAGCAAGCTGCGGATGCATTGGGCTCCCGGACTGCTACAATATGGCAATACAATTTCAGCTGTTTGCAATGAGCACAAAAAAAAGAAAGGATGGCACAGTTTACAGTGTACGCTTTTCGCTTTAAACAAAAGTGTATATGCACACTACTATGATAAAAGTCACATTGTATAAAAGCACGGGTTTATATTCTGTCTCTGTTCAGATCCATATCAACCATTCATACTTCTTGATTTCGCGATCACCATTTGACATTCTCAACAACCTTCGTCGGTAGATCAACTCCCTCTGCAGGGATCTAGATATGAGGTATATTATTGATTCGAAATTCCTTCACGTCCCTAGGGGACACAGGCAAAGATGGTTGGGGATATATTAGAGTTCCATTTCATACAAAAACATTTATCCCTCATGCTTTACCATGAATTATAAATTAAACAAGACATCAAAATTAGATACATCTCAATCTCGGAATAGTCTTGTCGAAATGAAATTTATCATCAAAATAGTAATTCTCTCATATGTGGCATTTGTAAGAATATGATTCTCCGTATGTGTTTGTAATGTGCAAGACGACAAGACACCCTGATATGAAACATGATGAGGTATACATGAGAAACCATGCCAACTGTAGTGGCCAATATAGTGATTAGAGACGAGCCAATGTGATGGGAGTTATTACCGTGTCACTGCTACGAGTAGAACCGAGATCATCGTTAGACAAGACTGCTTCTTGTAGTTTACAACAGAATATAAGCACGCGTGGCACGAGTTGGCAGTACTTCTTCTGGACACCCGACAGATGATGCCACGCTGCATACAAACGGACAGGAAAGTATTGTGTCAAGGTCCACTGAGCATCTCAGAAAAATGACGCTACCGCCAGTACCTGTCCTAAAGGGCCAACCAGAGTTCTATGTGTTCTTCACCCATAGTCTTCTGCTAGAGAGCAGCCTTACACTAGTTGGCCGCTAGAGGACGCAGACGGTGGGACGCTGTAGGTTCGATTGGTGACGTAGCGCCGAGCGCTGGCGTCCATCAACTGTTATACAGCATGCAGCGCAGCTTGGCCGTCTCGTTTTTCAGCGCGGCTACCTCGACGCGCAGCTTGAGGTTCTCCTGTTCCAGGAAGGCGGCCCGGATGGCGATCTCGTCCTCCTTGGCGCGCCTCGAGTCGCGCGACCGCTTCGCAGCCTCGTTGTTCTTCCGGCGTCGCTCCCAATACGCTTCATCCTTTCTTTCGTCAGGCATCTGCTGTCCACGCTTCCGCGACGGCGTCGAGGTCGCCGTGCTTGAGTCGGCGCCGCCACCGCTCCTGGAGGTGTGCGCCGAGTCGGCGCCACCTGGCGATGTCGGCGTCGTGCACGTCGTTGACGTCGGCGTTGTGCACGTCGTCGACAGTGTTGGCGAGGAGGAGGTAGAGCGTACTGTTGTCGACGAGGTTTCCGAAGTGGTGCTCTTGGCCGAGGGGCTCGCCTGGGAGTTGTTGCTGGCGTTGCCGCCGGCCGGCGCGACGGGCGAAGGCTGCTGTGGGGGTAGCTGCTGCTGCTGCTGTTGTTGTGGGGGTTGCTGCTGTAGCAGGGGGAGCTGGGGTGCTGGCTGGGGTTGCTGCGCGGGTGGCTGCTGTGCCCCTCCCGACTTGGTGGAGTTGCGGGCCTGTTCCTGTTGACACTTCAGTACGTACATCCGGTACTGATTGAAGAGTTCTTCTGAACTCATACCCATGGCCTGGGCTGTCACGGAGTCTATGGAGGGAAACGGCAGCATACCAGGGATTCCGTAGTAACCCAGCGGCAGCGACAGAGCGTCTTTCGGGTACGCTTTGAATGGACGGGCAGAAGATTTGTTTCCTGAGCCGTTGCCGTTGGACGATGCCTGCTGGAGACGGCGCGGGTCCATGTAGAGTGGCAGGTTGGCTGAGAAGGCGTTGGGCAGCAGACCTGTGGCCAGGCCGGGCATGGCTGCGCCCACTGCCCCGGGCAGGGCGCCGAGCAGCGCGGCGGGCGGCTCGCCGAGGCGGGCTGCGCGTGAGTCGTCCGCTGTGCCGTTTTTCCCCTCCTCATAGAGAGGCGGCGAATGCGGATTACTGTCGGGTTCCGTCTTGACCCGGAACCTGGCCACCGGTGATGGTGAGTTACTGTCACTGTGGTGCTGTTGCTCCGGCCGCAGCCCGGCCAGCGCCCGCCGCTTCGGCGGCTCGGGCTCTGTCGTTTCTAGCTCACGTTTCTTGGCCCGACTCTTCATGGAAAAGTCGAGCGGCGCATCGACCCCACTGTCCGACTCGGAGCCCGAGCCGCCGTGGATGCCATTATGCACCAATAAGGGCGGGCTGGGCCCCATCGGACCCCTTGAGAGGCGGCCGGGCTCCCCGGCTCCAACGCCGACACCACCTCTTCCCGCCTCGGGACTCGGCGATTCCCGCTTTAACGAGGGGTCAGTGCAGACCCCTGCAGCCCTGTCCGTCATAGTGGGCTGTCTGCCCTGGGGTATGCCCCGACCTGCCTCCTCCTGCGGCTGTCCCTGACCCCGACACACGGTTCCTGACGTCCTCCAGCACTGCGGTGGCTCCCAGCACAGCCAGGACGACTCCCCTACAAGTCAGCTCTTATGACCTGTAAGATCAAACATGAAGAGACTATTAGTATTTGACATAAAGAGATTACACACTTTTCGAAAAGCCAAGTCGTAGTATCACAATCGATGTAATGTATTGATTTACCATGATATAGGGGACAGAGCCATTGTTAGTTCACGAAGCAGTCACTAGGTGGTCGGAGGACAATCCTGTATTCTGGCTCTTTGTTCTTACAAAATTCAACTGCCTTTCAATATTTTACCATGGTTCCCTTAACTCTCTACACCCATCCCAAAGTAGGATGACATAATAACTAAACCCAAGACATGATACTTTCCAGATGGAACACTTTATATAAATATGTGAGCAAGGCTAAAATTGTGACAATTCCCAATTATCACTCGCTTCTTTTCCACCTCCTTTAGTGAAGAACACCTACTTTTTCACCTCCTTTAGTGAAGAACACCTACTCGGGGGGCGTCATGGCGGCGCCCATGGATCATAGGCTATATGCCGTATAAAGATCATGTAGCGGAGATACCCTATCCTCCGGAATCAACAGAGCTTAGAAATGTCTCCCGTAATATACAGGCAAATCAAAGATATTCGTTACCCGATCTAGTAATACAACATGACTGTTACACCGAGATAAAATGTTCACATCCATATACTTTCTCACGAAATCTGGATGCACATAATGCTTTTTAATAGAAGATCGAATCAGTCGTATAACCTTAATCTGACTAATTCATAGTTGTTATCAATGCTCTGAGTAACCGAACTTCTTTCACTAAATTGAGGTTAATATTCCTTAATATTCTCATTGCAAATTCAAAATCTGGGACCAATATCCTATCATCAGTACAAACGCGTGATATTTTGAAGCCAGCTTCATCAAATTTGAAGTAAAGTAGTAATATCCGATGGACAAGTTGTCTTAGGCCCGGCGTCTACCTACTACGATATGGCACCGATATGGTCTACGATGCACCTCCCGATAGAAAATCAAAATCGCGTCGGAAGGTCTCCTAATATTGGGGCAGTTGACCACGTCTCTGCGATTAGGCACAAAAAAAACCTTACGATGCATGGTGGACTGGCATGTCTAGACATATGTCTACGATTTTGCACCTTCCCGATATGTCTCCGATATTTGCTTTTTTGTATCGGTCTCATATCGGTAGGTCTAAATTTCTATCGTAGTAGGTGGACGTCAGGCCTAAAAGTCACTTTATCTCCCTCACGTATGCCTACGGGTTTTATATCTAAGGGAATACATTATACAAGTACCGTATCATTGTTCGAATAACAAGTACATGTACATATACGTGTAAATAAAGACTGATCTATAGCTATGATCTCATTTAAATGTTATGATCCATTTCTAATCAAGAAAACAGGCGTTATTTTCAATAATTACAGAACAGTAATGTAAGAGTTAAATTCTATACATAAACTCATTTTGCATAATAGAAGCATAACACTAGTCGTAACTACGTGCTCTAGTATGATAGATTGCTAAATTATTCATCAGATGCAAAGTCCAATGGTTCGCTGGTTCCCCAAAAACTCCTTATAAAGCATAAAACGCATAAAAGCCGAAAAGGAGTTTCGGTGAAAGAAGTATTTCCTTTGTGTGCACCCAGCACTAACGTGTTTAAACAGAAATATCGTTATACATCTGTTTATGTGTACGATAAGAATGCACTTTAATGGGCTATGGAATAACCTATAGGTGTTTGAATAAAAAGGTAACCCAACTAGTTCTGAGCAATAGATAAAGCTTTATGTGCATCTGTACAGAAGCAATAAATCAATAGCGACAACATGAAATAGGCTTTTGTATCAATATTCAATCTGGGCTTTTTTTTTTACTATAGAAACCATAGTATCTTTGGAAGCAAACAATGATGTGGTTTTTAAGGAAGGCAATGGGAATCTCTTTTCTTTTTTCTAAAGTCACGTGCAACGTCAAAATCACAGCATACTGAAACCGAGAGGGTTTGTCAATAAGGTGTGGCTAGTCATCAAATGTGGCAGTAAAACATCCGACGCGGCATTCGCCTTACTACGCAATAAAAACCACGTATTAGAATGTTTGATTTGTTTGTTGTGCTGACTTTGATGTTAGTTTTTTGTAAATAAGCTATTGATCCCAACACACCCATGTGCATATGTTTCTTATGGACGTACCACTTGTAAAATACATGTATTGTCGGCCATGCTCCCTTTACATGGGCCAACTTTACAGGGTGTGGTTTAATTTATTAACACGCCTTGTATCACCGTGGACATGATCTGATGACACACGCCGGCTTCCTAAACACGTACCTACTTGTGTATACGCACGTCATTGTGTGGAGGACGATCTGCTTTATTCATCAGCAACTCCGTATTGGATTACCAATTCATCTATATATAGTGTACACAAGTAGGGTCTTTTGGCAAATGAGTAGATATATACTAATATCTAAGATTTCCAACTGGAGAAAGAAAACCCTCCGATTTTTATAATAGTCACCGTAAGGCCTGCAATACCAACCCGGAACTTGTGTATTGTAAATGGTCAGTGGTGTTTATTCACTCATTTAATGATCGGCACTATTCAAAACTATGCAGATGTAGTCTATATTCTGTTATATATTGCTTCATTCAATAGCTCTATGTTGTGGGTGGTGAATTACTGTACAAACATCAAACTATTGAATATACAGACTTTGTCTTTTTGAGATCCCTTTACAGTACTATGGAGAGATATAATCGGTGTGACAGCAGTGACAGCCGGGATGGTCAAACCCTGACTGCCGGACTCTGCTCTCACTGACAGCGCCTCCAGTCAATCATGTTAACGTGCAGAGTGTACATGCACAGAACTTGCATCTCCAATGCCAACAACACAACTACACATAAATTTCCAACGTCACTACCGTACCAGAACACACCCCACACTAACCCATATCATGTATAGATCTCACGCAATACACCATGAGCCTAATGATATGACAGACACGACCCACTGTAGATCTAAATCAATATCAAACCGATCGTAGGACAGACACAGTCTCATTTACTGTGGTTCGGGAGTGATTGGATAACTATCTTAAGTATATGGGCTGTAAATACAAAAGAACGGCGCGTTATGTATTAGGTTAAGGTCACTCCAGGTGACAGAACGTTTACTATGTCTGGCCTGCATGACGTAAGCCCGCCCTCTCTCTCTATCTCGCCTGGCTGAAAACAACATGCCGACGCTTCCTTGATGGGTGTCGCAGACAGTCGATGATATTCTACATTATAGCACGTCACTGGGCCGAGAGGCGGACCAGTGAGACAGGACACAGAACCTCCTCCTGTGTTTACGTTCGGCGTAGTATCCAAGGTGTCATAGCATGGGAGGAAAGTTCGGGGGTTGGCATGAGGAATGGAGGCACTACCACATTATTCATGTGGCCTGCCATAACGGCGAGCGCGTTGGATCAATGGGGAGTGGTACCGCGCCGAGTGGCATATAGGTGGCACACGATAAGGGTGAGCAGGAGGCGTGTGTGGGTCGTTTAACGGACGGGACTCGCCCAAGCCCCGTGGACCCACACCCGTGCACGGAGTTTGGTGGGTGTGTTCCCGACTACCACCCTCCCGAAGCCCTAATCGCCGACCCCATCCGCCTCCGTAAGCCACTGACCGTGGAGGCCGAGCTATTGCGCCATGTTAATCAGTCGACGACCCCAGATGACCAGCAGGCTGCTGGACAGCGGCTAACGGGCGGGCGTGAGAGGAACCACCGTCCTCTTCCCGGCGGCGGCCGCGGCGGGGAAGGCGGACGGCAGGTCCGACAACACATCGCACGGGACGCTCGGGGAATCGGGGAGCGGCAGCCGGGCAGGGGAAGGGCTGCAGGCAGGTCTACGCGTTAACTTTACCTTGTGGAACGGTTGACACCGGCTGACACCAGTTCTCCAGGCGGCAGCTACATACTCCCTTACTGTCGGTGGCGCCTCGCGACCACACATACCCGCAGCGGCGGCCTCACTGGGCTCACGATGACGTAGCCCAGTACGCTGTGATTATATGCAAATCATGTGCAAATTCACGTAATCCAAAATTAGCTAACCCATCATGCAACTTGGTGAACTGTTAGCCGGCTTCGGCTTCCCCCGTGACTCGTTTGTAAGGCCGACGCTGATTGGTCGAGGAGCGAGCTCGGGGGGGCAGGTTACGTAAGGACACTTCGATAGGCTGGGGGGAAGGCCAAAAGGTGAGAGCCTCGCTTTCGTTGCCGAGTGGCCTGGTTGCATGAATTGACCTACAGTTTAACCCGGTTTTCGTATTGCGCAACTCACGGGGATATAAAAAGATGGTGGCCAGAAACCGGGAGAGGCCGCCACCGCTGCCTGTCTGGCGCACAGAGCGGAGCTGACACTGACAGCATTCGTCTGGCCTAATTCCGGTTCCGCGCCTCCACAAGACAACAACGCGGCGGCGGTTGCTGCGACGGCCAGCTGGCGGAACTGCCATACTCCGCCACACCTGCATAAAGTTGCGCCGATCGATGCGACTATGTTTTGGCCGCGCAATCCACGCAGAGTGCTGCCCTAAAATTGCATGACCGCCGATCACGGAGTCTTTTTTCCCTGCCTGCATTGAGGGGAGGGTGGTATCGGGGTGGGTTTGAGTTCAGGTTTTATGGGGCGGCTGGGCGGGGTTGAGAGGTGCAGCAGAGACGGGAGGGCTGGGGTTAGCTGGTTGAGTGAGAGTGTGTACTCTGCAAAGCTGCGTGAGGAATCCAGCTGTATTTAGAGACCGCTATAAATCTACACCCTTGTCAGTTGGTTTTACCATAAACGGCACCGTCATGTTACAACAGTATTTTTATGCAAATGCATAATGATCTAGATATATATGGAGTGCTACATGTACATTAAGTGGTATGAATTTTCTGATACTGTCTGAAAAACAAAATTAGCCTCATTTTTGTCTTTAGTGAAAGTGGTCCTCATCGACCTTAAACGACGAATCAACAGTTGTCCAATACCGGTAAGTCACGCTTATTGAGCCATTCAGCCTCGGCACGCGCCGACCTAGATATTGCGGTCGATTACATAACCTGTTACGGTGTTCATTACGTCACCGTCTGGTCCTTTACATAACCAACGAGACAACACAACAATGGCGACGAAACGCCCATACCTCATCAAGTCAATATGGCGGCCTCTACGGTCAAAGGTCACTTCCGGTCATCAGACCATTGGCCAGTGAGTTGCAGGCCAAGTGGCAGATGTAATAGCATTGTGACGTCCGGTTGTGCGCAGGGTGTTGATAAAAAAATATGACGACAGACGAGGCAAGGTGGATGGGTATATAAAACGCAGAGTTAGATCTGCCCCATATCCATAGACAAGTTCAGAGAGACGCACAGGATCGGTTTGTAAAAAGAAAGAGACGTTTAGTGCGTTAAGAGCCGTAGTCTACATGATCTTATTGACATGCAACAGAACTCGTATCGTCGCCTTTGCCTTGTTTACAGTTAGACATAGTGTCTGCATTCGGAGTCACGTACCGACCAAAGACCACAGTGGACCGAATGACCCACAAAGTGGCCCCGTTTCCCCGTATGGGCGAGTAAAGCGGCATGCGGTCCACATCTGGGTCAATGGGCCTGTTTACCGCTTCCGTAATGATCCCTCTGCCCGATTAATGCGCTCAGACTTGCGCAACGCCGCCCCATGATCGATGGGAACTCACGCGACAGTCGTAGGCCTGATGTATGGGTCTTATAGTGAAAGGGAAGGACGCCTTGATTTAGACATGTGGACACGGTGTGTGTTCCATAGTAATTCTCATTAGTAATCCAATAATGACAATATTCTTTAGAACTTTAAGCGTAAGAAAAGTCAATAATCTCTTCAATATATAGTATGCTATACATAGCTTAAACGTACAGCATTCTTCTTTCTCAGGGCGGTGATTGCAATTGGTGAGTATGGACATTCAAGTTATGCAAGAATAAAGTACAGAGTGTGTAAACGGAAGCTACTATTGTTACCACAAATGGAAATTCACTAGAAGATTTGTACCCGATTGTTCATAGTACATTGCAATACAAATTTATTAAAGCATGTGAGGATAAGGTGGTAGACCGCGATACCCTGATGTATGCGAACCAATGTCCAATAAAAAAAATATTAAAAAAATTATATAGATACCATTGCGCATCTGTGAAGAATCTCCCTTCTCCAACCTCAATCCAACCTGGAAACTTGATTCTGCAGCATATATGTACACAGCGACATGCACCTCACATGGTTTAATAAAATGTCCAACGCGTAAATAAAGACAATAACGAGTAGTCAGCTGTACTGCTCTTATTGTATTTGACACTTGTAATAATAACCCTCCCTCCCCAACCCAAATCCCCACGGGGTACATTTATCATGACCCCGGAAACGAACACGCAATAGCAGCCCCCCTATTTGAAGCCATGACTCTGGTTGAACGTGTACTGAGAGGCGGCCATGTGTTTAACGAGTTCAGTGTACGACATGCACCTCGCGTTACGTGCACTGTACTACGTGCACGTAGTGCGGCCACATCCACATGAGCTCACCGCACTCCAACTATACTTTATCTCCTCAAAGTTGAAAGAAAATGCGGTGAGGTTGAACCAGAATAGTCTACAATAGTGCATGGAATCAAAACTATGCTCACAGTGATTGTGTTGTGTGGTTTCTGATGCAAAAATATTAGAACATCAATACGTTGTGAAAGGGACTGCGGTGTTTTTATTTTAGACGGCCTGTATTGATCAATTATCTATCATATCACAAGGAATGAGGATTGCAAGCATGTTATATAGTGGGTTTTTTTTCTGTTATATGGCAGCATGCATGTGTATATCTCTAATGGGAATACAATAGGTATCAAGATAACCATCTAACTTACACTCATTTAGCATTATAAAAAGACAAAACAAATTTTTCATGTAAAACTTCTTTTTTCTCTCATGTGTCATATTTGGCAAAAAAACAAACCCAGAAACGATCTTAATTAATGCTGAAATATTCATACCAACTTGGCCTGAACAGAGTATTTCGCAACACACCCAAATGCGTGCAGTTGCTTATGGTGATGATGGTGGCCTATGGGGGTCGTTCAAGGGGGGGGGGGGGGGTGGTCGCTGGGGGTGGAGGTGCTACTGTTTTTGCCGCGCCGGGGTCACGGAGTGCGGCGGGCGTCACACCCCACTTGCTGCAGGCATGTGGCCCCGTGATAATGACTGCGGCGAGCTGCGGGTCGTCGTCGTTACAGACGCCTACCACGCCTAATCTACGCCCCGTGGAGGCCGACACACGTTCCTCCGGGCTCCGTGCCAACAATGCCACATTAGCATCCTCGTCTGAATAACACAACAACTGGGCCTACCGTGTCCATTCTCACTCATTGACCTGCAATACACCGCTCTCATCTCTCCATTCTTTTTATTAGGCCACACCGCCAGTTGTGTGTTGCTGGAGTGAATTCATTTAAAAGATACAAACTATTTAGGATGTTACTAACTACGGAGAAATTTACTAGTATTCACCTGTAACAAAATGCTACTGATATTTCTGATATATTACGGCTTTGGGCATACATTTCCTATTGTATATATGGGCTGAGTGTGTTTTGTGTATACATATGCTATTATCTAATAACACGCGCCTTAATTTACTTGGAACAGTTTTATTCAATGCTGGTATTCAGCGAGATAGAGTATAGCTTACCAGGCTGTTCACAGTCTCGGAACCAAGGCACTACGTCTACACCGGGCAGACTCGGGGCAGTCTAGCAGGCACCAACTCCAGCGCGCTGCTGCCACCTAGAGAATGCATCTAGAACTAGGAGAAACTCGCATCCTCAGTGCACACTAGGCCTATGTCAGTTATCTCTGCCTTTTTGTAATTCATGCCTTGTCAACCTAATACCGCTTTTTAGATGTTACATGCATCTGTAAATTGAATCGATATCTTTAACATTTCTTCACTTGATATCACAACAAGATTATATTTTTGCCTGCAGACGCCTGCCCTGATTTTAGACCGCCTGAGAAAATTTACTTGCAGTTCGCATTTGGATTGTCTAATGGGTGATCGAGACAGAATAACTACGTAGCTACGGGCATGAAGGGAGAGTGAGAGACAGGTATGCATGTACCGCAGTTTCCTGTTCTCACTGAGTCTGTGATAGGCTACATTCGTAGACGTGGACATGTGTAAAAACACGTTTCACTGCGCTGTCTTTCTCCGTAGACACACACGTACATGTATTTGCACAAACTAATATGACACAACCATATCTTTATCATAGTATCCACTCCCCATCTGGTAACTAGGAACACTACACTAGAGAATGACCAAGATATTGCATCTGTTTTATATGTTATTCTAGCATGATCCATAAACATGTCTACGTAATGAAGTATATCTCAACGTTTTTCTGATAGAGGCTAGCGAATGAATGCCCCGTGAGCCTTAGCCACTTTCTTTCATTGTAATGAAAGAAACCCAGCAATGTTTGATCGTCATTGTGTGTCCGTTTCACCACATTATACTTATTCTTGTAATATGCCCAATGCAATACATGCGTAACGATCACACATGTCTAGAATGTTCGAATGGAACATGCGCATAACGTCACGTTCAACATCGTACACCATGAGTGTGTGTATATGGCGGGTTTATTACTGGCGACACCTTTGACCTCACATATTGCAGACGACATTGACTGTCGTCAGTGTCCTTTCATTACCCCAGACGCAGGGGGTCGTGTGGTTACGCCTCTTTTGTCCTTTATATCTAACTTAAGGTTCTGTCATAAGTGGTCATGACCCATTCATGGAGGATGACACCTTTACAAAAGAGTATGATTCCCTTTGAATCATAGTCTAAGGTAGGATCATTACTAACAGATTTTGCCCCGCTTTCCCACATGTGAGCACCCTGCCAATGAGAATACCTGGCAGGTGGGCTCAATAAACTGTCAATGAATTGTCCATATAGATCTATTCCTTATTCATGTTTAAGTACACACGCATAAGTATTTCTCTCTGCAGATTTGACCATTTCTGATATGCATTTGAGCTGCTATCCTTATTCGCGAAAAAAGACTTGTCTACCTCTATATAGTGCAGCCCCTAGCTAGCATAATGCTGATAGTATCAATGTCTGGTTCTGGTAATTACACAGCCATCTCAAGAGGTCAGACAAACTCAACCAAACTGTTGAAGATTTCCTATATCGACTTTTTGTGCTGAATAAACCTACCTCCAGTATACATATTGCATCTCTGAATCTAGTAGATGTGGTGGACATGTATTTACCGTTGGGACGTGCTGACTGGTGTCTTCCACAGGTATGCATGCGTGTTCATGTCGACACAGCGCGTTGACTCGGGTCTGTTGCATGAACCCCTTTACGTCTCCCTTCCTATCGGACTGACCCCACTGACCCCTGCCCGTCACCTGGTAGCCAAGGTGGGCAGGGTTACCGCACCAAGCCCCCTGGTTACATGCCCTTCAAGGGACCGGGTAGGGGGCCCACCCACCTGCCTCACATTATCACTCCGTCACAATGTCACGTCAGGGTAAACCCCAAGATGACGTCATCCTTAAATAACAACCCTTTCATGATCATCAATTCAATATATTTTGGAATATCATTCGTAGTGCGAAACGATGTGACTGCTCTGTAGATTAAATGTGGCTTAGAATGAGTGGACTTTACCTTTGCTCGTATGGCGTATGTAAAACATTCAAATATAATGTACGTATTTTGAGATGTGTAAAAGAGAGATGCGGGTTGTGAGGGCAGTGTGCAGTACCGCTTTGACACACGCCAATTTACATGACCGTTCACGACGTAAGACAAGTATTGCATGAGGAGAGAGACAATAAAAGTGAAACCCGGAATGTTTACACATGATTGATGTCCTCCTTAAAGTTACAATTGTCGCCTCCTAACCCGAAACCCACGACACTTAGTGTAGACATACAACACAGAAAGTAGCCTACGCGTACGTCAAAATGGGCTCAAGAATAACTACTGTTAGTAAACATAAATCTTAGTCGAGGTCTGATAATTCCCTATTTCCCTTGGGTACGTATTAGCAAAACAATCTTTACATATTCAAAAGAAATCAAATCATCAGCAAACTGACGGGTATGTGAGTGTGTTCAATTTGAAAGGTGTTAAATAAATTTTGCATTGAGCCCTATTTTTGAATTCATAAAGCTGGTCATTAAAACTATACAATGAAGGCATATCATATGTGTAAGCGAAACTAGCGTGTCTACACATGGTATTGTTGTACCGAGACCTCTCGTCATGATTGGAGTATTGGCAGCTCAGGTAAGGCTCAGCATGGGACCAACACTGTCCATAATAACGTAATAAGAGTACCCCCGGGCCTAGAGTTGTCATATCACATGTTCAACATGCGCAATTGTCGTCTGTCAACACGAGCTATGTATCTTAGACACCCTTCACTTGCATATACAGACAGGGATATCTACATCTAAATGCACACAGTTTGTACACATACATGTAACTGAAATATAGACACTAAAAATATAGTGGCCAATTAGAAATGCAGTTTTGAGAATGTCATGAGATACTGTGACTGAGGTTAACGATTTGTCCGATTTGTGAACTATACATTCATAGATAGTGTCTTTACTGAATGCAGGATATATGTCTTTAGAAATTCCGTACAATTCCATACCTTGATCATTCCAACGGTTTTGAAAAGTCAATGTGTGCAGTCCCTTGATACATATGCATGTGTGACTCGTATCTATAACATTGAGGTCACTTCTGCATGGCAACTAACTGGGCATTATTACCACGGGCGCCCAAACGTGGGTTCTCACTGACGAGGCGTCCAGACACAAGGCCCTGAATACCTGTCTTAAATTACAGCATCCGACATTAAGATGGTATTTAGGAGCGTGTCCAGTTGTCCACCCTCGTGTCATGCATGTCTAACGATAATGGGGGTCACCGGCAACGCCGTCCCCAAATTGCGTCAAATGGACTGAGCCTTGAGCGATAATAGGGGAACCCAGGCAGCTTAGTGGGCAGGTGACCGTGGAGTGAGGTATGTTCACAGAGTGCCCCCCCGAGATGGGTTGAACCCTACCGACGGGTATTCGAATGTGCCCAATATCGACAATATAAACTTAGGCCAACATACTACATGCCAATAACCTCCCCTGGGCTTCCAGGTGAACTGTATTGCCCTCTGGTGTGAAAATGCCCAAATCTGCGTATACCAGCGTGCTTCTAGCATGAGTTATCAGAGGGGCAGTTCTTTGGGTGATCGGCTCTGCACCCGACGATCAGCTACAATGGAGTAAATTTCCGATATTATCTTGACTAAAACCTTGTATTTTGTAGTAATCCAATATATATAGGAAATATTGGTTGTAGTATGATAAGTAAGTACGTAGCCTATATGGACATTATTGTTCAGATTTTGCTCTTATATTGGTTCTCCACGCACCCACTTGATAGCAGGGCGGTCGGCGTATTTAGTGGAGTGGAATACGGCTTCGGGTCGTTCAGTGGTCAATTTGTACATAAATCCATATCACATTGTAACTTGACAGTCTATCGATGAGATAACGCCAGTCAGGTTTACTGTCCATACCAAACTCTCATATTTGTATATGATTGTCTGAATAAACTAGTCCGATATCTAAACTCTCAGCTACAACTCAAGTGTTATGTATTGACTATTCTTTTTGAGGTTTTGCACTGGGCTATTATTGCCTCGGGATTTACAAAGGGTTCAGATGAATAGGGTTGGTCTCCTGTAGGTTATGGTCATTAGAACCCTCTTCTCATCAAATACACTCCACACCCTACTAACCCTTACCCCCACCCACATAACATCCAACCAACCCTACGCCTCACTCCCACCCGCCCCCCATACCAGCCCCTATTGTCACCGGAGGCTGACCGAGGTCACGTGGTGCTATCATCACGGCCGCGACCCCTGGTGGTGAGGTGGATACTGAACTTCCGGTGCGGGCGACCCAGGGGATCATGACCGGCGGTGAAGGTCGTCATGACAGGATGAGGACGAGGGTGACAACGGCGACGTAACGGAGCGTCACGACGCAGAGATCTGTGGTCATTGACAACGACGGTCACGGTATACAGCATTGACGACCAATGGGTCAGTGATGACGTGCCACCCATAAAGGACCCATCTCAACTACTGGTTACTTTTGTAGGTGTATGTATAATGATACACTCTTACACTCCACCTTCACCTTTTACATAATTGAGTATTGCACAGCAACTGTGGCGATACGCGAAGCAGTTAGGATAAGTATACATTTGGAGGCACCATTGCTGTAACTGTGACCTTACCAAGATGTTCTCATCATCACATGATACAACATCAATTAACAGTGCAGTCTGCCTTAGCATTATAGTAAAAAAAAAGCCATTCCAATACGATGATATCTAAAAGTGTATACCGCATAGAAGATCCAAAAGATGATCTCACTCACAATGAATAGACATTCATACAATAGTTTGCTATGAAAACAAAGATACATGTACATGTATATGCAGACTTTCGATATGAGAAAGTGACTCACCAATCTCATGAAGAAAACAACAACTATTTTAAGAAACACGAGGAAAACCTGCGTGTGAGGAAATCTATGTATACCTTCCGTATTAGGAGCGTGACTAAGTCGTACACATCATCTTTCATGAAAACCACCCCAGTGACGAGTAGTTTCGGAGCGTTACCTGAGCTCTGGACTATGTGTTGATAATAAGCGTTTTAACCTGTACCCTCACGCACTACGAGTACCGCACACACAACACAACCACACACACGACAATGTCGTAACGCAGCGTGCACTAGAGTTCATTCATGGAGGCCAGGCTTCCCTTTCATTGCGCTCAGCGCTGACTGAAGTAATGCAGGCCATGCTGATTGAGTCACTCTCTCAACCCACGCCCCCTCCCTCCGGCCCTCCCCCCTCCATTACATGGAAGCCTTCACCGCCTGAGATGCCGACTGTTCACCCCGTACATCCCACCCCATCTCCTCTCCCATTCATTTCATAGGGAAGGGTGGGAGGGTGTCGAGCAACTCATGAATGACTCAACCCATCTCTACGCACGCTCACATAACACAGGGCCGCTGAGGATCCACTGCAAAGTGGTGTTGTGCATACAAGTGAAAAAAATACACACATGTAGTACAATAATGTGTTGTTTTATTATTATTACCGTGATCAAACACAGAAGTACAGCATAGGGACAGTGCGTCGCTGGACGTTTCTGGCTAGGGTGGCCACGTTGTGGAGAACGTGACAGCACACTATGCATGTGTGTGTGGTGAGTGTGTGCATGGGGCCACCTGTGAGCGTAAGGGCCCCTCGTGCCTGCTATGAATGGACTTCTTCCCGGTGCAAGGGGCGGGGACGCGCCGGGAAAGGCTGGTGGTGGCGGCCGGAGCGTGGAGGAGTGCGGCCGGTGGGTCTAAGTTAATGGACAGAGAGTTGGGCCGGGCCGAGGACTTAGGGCAGGGCATCGGCGGAGAACGATGCCGCTTGACCATTTGAGGACCGCCCTTGCTGCCTCCCATTGAATTACGTAACATTCCGATAATGCCGCGGCGGCCACACCTATCTCCACTCTCTGGGGACAACAACGATGATGACGATTTAATCCACGATATTGGAACTTACCTTTGGTGGGCGGTGTCCCCCCATACGGCAGCGGCGGTAGTATAGAATCCTGAGTACCCTCAAAAATGCGCTACGGAACCTGAGCATCAACTCCCCAGCCGCCACAACACGCACAACACATTGCCTAACGATGCCGTGATCGAGGCTCGACGCGGACTGACGTTGTCTTGTTGTCGGGTGTAGGGCGCCACGAGTACCCGCCCACCCGCTCGCCTTCCCACCCACCCACCGCCCCACGGGATTCCCCCTAGCGTGTAATGCATGCAGCAGGCACGTCCGCTGATTGGTCCTGCTATGTCACGTGCGCTGTGAGATTCATTCATGGAATGCAAAAATCACATAGGTGGGACGCCTCATCGGAGAGAGAGTTGTTTGGTTCGCCCGTAAAGGCTGCGCGTCCGCCTCGATTGCGCGCAGAATGGGCACACACGTTGGGCAATAACTCCCTCGTGAGATTTAACACGGATACCGTCTAGAATTATTTAATACGGCATTAGTGGTATTCCACGTTTTCTCGTTTAGGAATTCTCATTTCCCTACCCTTCCAGAACGGGGGTATCTTGACGTTTGCGGTCAGGGGTTGTTTCACAAAAAGGGGCTTTGTATGGCGCGATGAGTCATAAAGGTGCCATCTGTAACGAGCGTGCGAAAACATATGATTTCCACAGAAAAGTATTTGGATAAACAACGATCTGACAATTATATCTACACAGATTTATTTTGGGGGAAAATGTGAAGAACGTTCCAGCAAAACTATTCATACAAATAATCTAGATATACAACAACAGTATATATCATCTTGGTATTTCAGAAAGAGAAGGCAAATACAGCCCCTATAAAATATCCGAGGGGTGCGCATTTAGAAGGAAACTGACAAAATGAGAATAACTTGGTCCATACTCCACCGAGTTTGACTGCAGAGTAATCCACAGAGCGAAGCTGAGTGAATTATGTAGCAGTCAAACGAGGTGGAGTGCGGACCAAGTTATTTTCAGCGAGTGGGTTTCCGATTTTATCTCACTCCGTATAACATCATTTATTGATGAAATAACTCCCCAAATTAGCCATTGAGTATTTGGTACAATGCTTTCACGGCCGTGGAGTACGAGTTCCTAACATTAAGCCTATTGGGAAAAATACCTGGATGAGATAAAGGGGTAAAGGCACATGTATAGGTACACCTTGAATGCCATACCTGTATATAAGAACACAAATGCACTCCACACTGGCTCGGTGCATGGCTATGGAGCAGGTTCATTTACCATATACATTTTTATCAAGCACCGTTTTCACATAATATTGAATGGGCATCATAACGGTGGCAGCGCGCCATCGTTGTGTATCGTCATAGATAGTAGGTGACTGTCGACACCTGTCTGCGCCCACCTATAAACTATTGTGGGCCTGTGCCCTGTGCCCGCGTCGACCTCGGCATGGAGGTGAGACCAGAATTACACCTGCATTTAACTTATTAGCACCTTCCAGTGCCAGAGGTCACCTGTGGCCTACCTGCGGTCAACAGGTACATACTATATGGGGTATACCCAACTGAGTGCAGGGCAACAAAGAAGTAGCCCTACATGTAATTAATATTGAGAGATCCGCGCCCAGCCCTCTGCCCACTTCCCTGTGCGATTCCTGGAAAGACTGGTCATATCATAATCGCGTAATGTTTACCATCAGCCCGTTAAGATTAATGTTTAGATACAGAGGAATTTAGATAACACACGCACCATTTATTTACAGCCAACTGAACGGACTCATGTCATCCCAATTACTTTTTTCATCTACTAGGAATACAGGAAACAGGGACAATGGGTAAAGATATATGTGTTATCACAGATTTGTATCCTAATTATTTATGTTATAAAGAAATTGAAAGGACACTGTTTTGTCAATTTGTGATAACTTTTAAGCATGAACTTTATGATTGATCGATTACGTTCCTCACATCCTTGACGGAAAACGGGATGAACTTTATAAGGATGATCAGTGTGAGTGTTGATCTTTCGCTAGTAAACATTATTTATAATAAATGGATAACGGATTTTAGGAAGGCCAAAGAAATCCAGCACCAAACAATTCGGGGCAACCGTGTATCTAACGTGCCACGAAATGGGTCGGGGTGTCGAACTCCACGGTTAAAAATACCACCATTGTATGAACTGGTTTCTTGGAACGAGGATGATCTAATGTCGCAAACATGATCTTAACTCAGCCCTGTACACTCAGATTTTACTTCTCCCGCTCTCCTAGTATCAACCTCACAACTTACGTGATACTATATTTTCAGAATAGAGGACGATGGGTCGCGTCTTCCTGTAATTTACAGCTTTGCTCGGAAATCAAATGCACTCGTTATTGCGTCCGAAAGGTTATGATTGATACAGAGTCCCAATTATATGTAAATATTCATGTACATGTATTTACAATACCAGGATCTACCATTAGTATAGCTGGGAAGGGCAAATATTTGATCTAGAACCCGTTATGTCTAAAATAAACTCGTGGGTAATGTTCCAACTAGGAAGGCATGTGGATTCATTTATATTGCACTCGAATAAGATATACAATAGTGCTCCAACTGTATTGGTGAGTAGGAGAATCTCATCATGCCACCAGGAGTGGAGTGTCTATTCTCATGTCATGATATACAGTAAAAAAAAAAAAGAATATATAAAAGTATGTGGATGGAGGCGCAGGGGGAGGGGTGGTGTCATCAGAGGTCATGAGGTCATACTCCCTTTGACGGAAAGGAACACGTTTAACGTGGAGTAATGATTTCTCTCAGTCTGAACAACGAGAACAAACAAACTACAGGTATTTCACCAGAATGCCGTGGATGTTCAATACCTACCTGTGGCATTCTGGCGTCGCCGCTTGATGACATTATCTTGCATCCCCGGGACCCAACATGACCTGTCGGTCTTTCTGTACAGCTCCAATGGTAGGATCCACTCGTATTGACTGGGTTTAGCAAATGACGCAAAATATGTGCAATGATGATCTAATCCCACCCCACGCGCTGCCGTTACATGGTAAAACGCCCTACCCTCAGTCCCGGGAGCCCAGGGCTGCCTCGTGGTTTGTTGTGTAAGGCTGAGCCTGACACGAGCCCAATACCTCAACGGTATCCGACTGACCACATCCGCGAGGAGAAGTAAACGAGGGGACAAACGTGCGTCTAGACGCCATTACGTCACCCTGACCTCACTGAGAGTCGTCTGCTGCATCCTGACTCACAAACCGCGGGAAAACTGGGGCACCGCCCACCCAGCCCCGGACATGGACGGCGGGAGAAGGCGAAGGGGTGGGGGTTTCTTGGTAAATAGGTTTTTTAGTGGAAAGTGTCGTTTTCTGTCCATGGCAAGTACAATAATTCCTCAGATACAACAGGCTATCTGTTCGAATTACTGTTTCTTTGCTTGTCAACATGTGAATATGCACATCCTATTCTTGGCATTGTATGTTGGAATATATATATATATATATATATATATATATATATATATATATATATATATATATTTATTTATATATATATATATATATATATATATATATATATATATATATATATATATATATATATATATATATATGTACATATACAAACATACATACATTCATCATATACCCGTGCACATAATTTTGATTATATAAATTTTGATATTATACCGCTGCTCCCTATACCGTATGAACTGTTTACACCGTACACTGTTGCGTAGACTTACTTAAGTCTTTGATAATGAACATTTATCAAATGATTCCACAATATCAGGATAAACCTTCCTCTCACTGCCCCAGTCTAACTGTTGCAGTGTATACGGAACACCTTGAGACATCGGTGGATAGACTCGCTCAAGTCTTTGATTATGAACAGCATTCACTTCTTAACGAATTATCCAGCAATTCACCCAATGGGGTTCGACATTATTTACGAAACTCGCACACAGGCCTCATCACGTAAATAAACATGACATCCTAATCTCGTTTTGTAGCATGACATCATGGTAAGGTTGTTTTTTATGTAATTATGTGTAAAATAAGTATACTCTAACATTATGTGGATGTCAATGGTGTTATTGACTTTACTCTTCACACACATAATGTGATTTTGGTGAACACATATTTCCTAGTAGACTTTGATTATGATCGTTTCAGAATTGTAAGAAATCCTGTCTGCTTCTCTCCTCTTACCCTTCCCTCCAGTCTTCCACTTGTTCACACTGCCCCATAAGGGCGGGAGGATGTGAATAGATTCACGGGTTACAGCCATTTTACCTCCTGGAGAAGTAGGAACGTATTTGTCCAACAAATTAAAAATTGCTACGTTCTAATTTTTTTTTTCACAGGCGGTTAGTGTCTTCTCTCCTTTGTTACGCAACGCCTGCGGCCAAACAACTTCATGGCAACGTATTCGTTAACATTAGAGGACTGAGTATATGAGCGTAATACGTTTGTAATACTATTAACATTATTTCCAGAGAAGATACAGTGATTGCATAGAATTCTATGGTATCCCAGATTCAATTTGGTGTGTTCAACATACATATCGCTTCAGTAATACTTCAGATATGGTTTAGGTAACATAGGACCATCGCAAGCGGCTGCAAAATAACATATCGGCCGGCATGGCCAGCATATACCTAACTTTGTCTATAATCAAACTAAGACAAATCAACTTTAGACCACCCAGACTATTTATTTCAGCACTCTAGACTGTTTGAGAAGATACATCTTCTGGAAAACAACAGAATCACGCTCATACTCTATGTGTGAACGTACTGAAGTGATGTAGGAGAGAGGCCACACTGACAGGGTTGGTACCAGTGACAGACCTGTACACACAGCTAGGCCGCGCTTAAGGGTGGGATTTTTAAAACCTGCTAAATTGCCAAAATAAGCTTATTCAAGGTTCATGTTGTATAAACGTATCTCATGAATGTAAAAATGAAATTAATTGGTGTATCTTTTGATATTCTTTCTTTCCAACATAGGGTTTTGTAGAGCTCTGAGGAATTTTTCCTTCCGAAAATCAACAAAAACTGTGTTTTTTTTATTGATTTTTGCTTTGTTCAAAATCTGGGAGACACAATTTCGAGCAAATTGTATTTATTAACATGTT
This sequence comes from Alentia gelatinosa, assembly GCA_950022655.1. NCBI lineage: Eukaryota > Metazoa > Annelida > Polychaeta > Phyllodocida > Polynoidae > Alentia > Alentia gelatinosa. The sequence continues at coordinate 78,313,105 of OX465581.1, forward strand.
TAAAGCATATGTCATGAGAAGTGTAGACAATATAATTTTGAAAATTGGTAAAAGATTGAAAAAATATTAAAATGGTAAAAACTATCCAGGACCTTCAAATTTTCCAACATAGAGACCCATAAAGTATGTTGTTCAAGACCCCAACTTTCAGAGGAAAATACTAATGAGATATATAGTGAGAAATTAATATGTCTTTATTGTACAATGTTGACCAGAATCCTGACTGTGATACCTGAAAGTTTCAACACAATCGGATTATCCATCCTGATATCAGAACATTATGATCCCATGATGATATTTTTCCAAAAACATGGGTTGTTGGACAACACACCTCTAAAGGATGTGTAAAAGAAAAAATAATCATAATAGAATAACAAATTTCATTGGTTATGTTAAGTACCCCTACCACTCATGAATACCCAGGTTGGTGTTTTTCTAAATAAAAAAATATACTTTTTATTGTTCAAAAACTGAACACGTGTTGTCCGAAACCCCGGGGTGTCGGACAACACACTGTTTTACAAGTTATGATTTTGGGGTTGTTTTTTATCAGTAATTGAGTGGTTTGCTTTGTGAAATATAGCTTATTATCATTTCATTAAAAATATAAAGTATTATAGCCTCAAATATTATTTTTCTCATTGTTCTGAGTAATTCTATTAACGTGTTGTCCGACACCCCTTGTGTTGTCCGACACCCCTGTGTTGCCCAACACCCCAAATATGGTTTAGAGCTTTTCTTTTAAATCTAATATATGAAAAAGGTATTTTGGATAAAATATAATGTGTGTCACCGTATAATATTAGTCATTCTTAAGTTATAAGCATTTATAACATTTCTTGAAATTTCAGATATTTAGGGGGTTGGACAACATATGCAGTATTATACACAACTTCAAAAGGCTCTCAAATCTAAACCATTGATCTGATTTTGTTGGAATAATATTTTTCTGGAACGTACTTAGTAGGTGAGTAACATAAAATATAAAAAGAAGTATTATTCGGAAAAAATTTTTTGCGTGTTTTATCCCAGGTTCAAAGCTGAATTTAGCAGGTTTCAAAAATCCGACCCTTAACGGTAAAACAACAATTGTAGTAACTTCCTCATTATTCTTATTTGCGCTATGAAATGACTATAGGTATTGGAGAGTATGTGTTAAGCCAAACCGCTGTATTTACAGGTACGGTGTATTTTCCAAATCAGCTACGACTCTCCCAAATTTCCGACATTTGGGAGAGACTTTGGCTTCTCTCGTTTTTGAACGACAATATATTCAATAGACTGACCGTTTACTAAGCCTGCGTACCTCGAAGTGGCAGTTCTGAATTATTACGGAGCGACCAGGGTCCGAGGTGCAGGTACTAACGGTGCATTTTACATAACAATTAGGGGTGTGATGGGTGTGGAGGGTGGGGGTGCTGTTCGAATCTCGCTGCTCTCCGGGTTATGGGTTGTTGGCACGACACGCGCCAGCCTCCGATGGGCGCTGACATGGCTGTTCATTAATCACAACGTTCTGGTCGTGACCCCCGAACTGGTCTTGGCCCCTTGTCCTGCCCCCTCTCCCTGCTGTTCTACCCTCACGGACCAGTGTCAGACAGACCTAGCCTGAATGACGAATACATATACAAAGGTACCCCCTCCCACTGTCCTCCTGAAAACAACCCGACTCCCCTACTCAACCCCTGCCCCAACTACAAACCCTATCGAGGTCCTCAGCATCAACGGAGTATTTACCCTGATAGCTCTCAACACAATGGACGTGAGGGTTCTTTGTTATCAGGACCTTGCTCATTATCTTTTCGTCCATTGGTTCCTGACTAGATCGGATGTAAACTTCCTAATCGAAAGAATTTGAAAGTTCAGGGCATAGGAAAACACGTTTAACAGTTAAATGCACTGGTGGTATACCTCAGTTTACGGTCTGTCCCGCTCGAGATATGCACAGACGCTACCTACGGCTACTCCTGAGAGCGCATGCGTGCGCGCATGCTCATGGGGGCATGCACTCGTTGACCGACCGTTGGACGGAGCCGTAGGAAGTCGAAAATACAGTTTATTTGCGTCGAGTTCACCAGGTTGACCCACACATGGTAAACATGCCCGACCGGAGGCCTTGCGAACGTTTCGGGGCGCAACTGAACAATCATCTGGCCTGTCGACCTTCAAGTGCAGAGTTTACGATCGAAGCCCGCGTGTACGATTACAAAACAGACATTCCAACGAAAATACATGTATTAGATAGAGAATCAACTTTCTGTTCATTTACCCTTCCCCTCACACCCCACCACCACAGCCACACACTATAAAGATTAATATAGTTTGGAGTGTTGTCTTTTTTCTGTTTTTCGATGGAACTTTTCCTCAATAACGTTCCAATGGAGGCCTCTACGGAAGTGGGAAAACGAAGTTCTCCCGCTCCAGTTAGCCAGCGGTCAGCACAAGGGCACTGGTCAGTTGGTGGCGCCTGGACGTGGTCAGGAGGGGGCCCGTGTTTGACCTCAACTTATGGCCTGCCTGTGCGGACGGCTGTTGGGCGGCTGGTCAGTAGCTGACCATTGGCTGCTTGAGCCGTGTGGCCGGTCAGGGTTGCGGCACCCTGCCCTGCTCCCGACCCGGCGGGGGGCCGGGGAACGCGCGTGCCGGTAGCTTAACCTCGTGTCCGTTACTTCCCGTCGGCCCCCAGGCTGTCTACTATTTAGCAACTTGCGTTTTCTGGATTCCCTTTCCGCACAAATTATACGTAATGTCATGCATCCTCTCCGCTGTATCTATTGTTTAGAACATAAACAATTCAGTTTACACAGGCACTTCGTTCCTTCCTCTATCCGATTTCTCCCAGTTCCAGTGTCCGGGATTTCCCAAGAATACATGTATACATTTTAGCAACCATATATGCGTTTTACAATTAATATATTTTCAACCATTAACATTAATCATCAATGCACACATTTCCTAGACGCATAGAATAACTACGGTCACAGTCTTAGGCGTTGTATGAGGCTATGGGAAAGCTGGAGATGTTGGGATGTGAGCGAGGGGTGTGGTGGTCTATGGGGTGGGGTGAATTTTGAGGGGCGCGTGCGCCAGGCGGCACGGAGAGTGTTGTCATAGACACAGGGTCGTGACCCCGGTCAGCGAGGTCAGTGAGGGCGACCCCGACGCCACCCTCCGTCCCAAATCAACTGGTCATATGGATATAATCAAGTTGTCGGCCTCTGGTGATGCTGAAAAATACCGTTAGTCGGGCTTCTGCCGATCAGAGCCCAGACCAAGCACTGACCACTAGCCACTGACCAGAGGTTGACTACAAAGTGGACTGGTCAACATCGAACAAATGACCAAGAATCAAATATGTCACTATATCTAGTACAATGGCAGTACCGAGGCAGATATACCTTCGGTAAGAAAAATACTGACATAAATGGATATGTTGATTGTGTGTGTAATGAGTCTTAGGAGTGCATTTGAACATCCCTGTCCACAGATTAATAAGAACCCGGGGATTGATTGCAGTTTACAGGGAGTCACCCCTGGGGCTATGGTCGGGACGAGAGACCACCCCTGGATGCTCTTAGACGTTTATTGTGATTCCTAGCCACCTGCGGGTGATAATAATCAAGCTGCAGATATTCGTTTAATTTATAAATCATTTGAACGTATAACAACATCATCAAAGATTGGCTCGGGGCTCATGGTGGGAATTGCTTTTTATCGTGGTCAGCCAGAGCCGCGGGAACACCTGGAAGGCTTTGAGCTAGGCACTGGTCACACCTGCTGGAGGGTAGTGATTCACACCCACATCAGGGTCCATCCACACTCACGTCATACCTGGCATTGTTCGTCCACGCTCGCCTCACACCTGCCGAAGGCCGGCGCTAAAAGCGGGCAGACCTGATGCAGTTTGAGGGACACCAGAGGGAGGTTCCAGAATCACGTGCCGAGAGATTCAATTGCATTCACTCTTCACATAACATATGCAACAAACATTACTATACAGAACACACCGTTGTTGACATTGGGATAGGCATTTTACATGTATAGGACGCAATGGGGAACATTCTCGAGACTGATTTCCAGGAACTTGATCCATATAGCTGACCAAAAGTCACATGGTCATACTCAATTCACATTTCTTACGATTTCTCACAAATCAGTCCTATTGCTATACATTATCACTGATACACGCTAACAAGCCGTTCCACATTTGCCACAATAAATTTATAACACGCCCAAAGTGAGATCCCCAGAACATGTCGCCATAAAAAGGGCCTTGCAGGGGAACCGTCCGGTCATCAGGGATGGAGCAGGGACCAGTTAGCAGTTTAGCGAGCGGCCGCCGACTGTTGGTCCCCAATTCCCCTCCCCCACAGCCAATTCCCACCCCGAAGCATGGTATTGATTGTGTGTTCGCGTGGTGGCTGAGCAACGCCAGGCGGCAGCACCCAATAAGCAGCGGGCGTGTAAACCGGGTCTGAATCATACCCCCACTGGTCACGTGACCCACCCCTGTTGACCCCGGTCTCTATGACGACCCACCCCTACTCACCACCCCAACCCGAGGTTGTTTGTGGGGTATGGGTATGACCAGCGACACGGCATGGTCGAGGTAATGATTACCACGTACGCTGGCTGCTGACCGATCACCAAAAGAGTCGAGCAGCTCAGGTGTTCAACTCAAAGAGCTGCTCGCTAAATGCTCTACAGTGTCTGCTCACTGAACCAGGAATCAGTGTGCAGATTTCCAGGAGAATCTCCAGGATTGTATGGTGTTACAACGAATATTTTGCGTATTGTGATAGGCCAACATTTAGCACATTTATTCATCATGTGTGATGCATGATAGAACATACAAGTGTGGATACAAGGATTACATAGTTATTTTGTAGTCATAATAAAATTTTATTAGTTCATATGTGTGAAGTAATGTAATAACTGATGTGACACATACTCCCTGCGTGCACACAAGTCAACCCTAATAATGCTTCAACCCTGTGTAATCATCGTGTAAGTGTTTCTTGTATCTCATATATATGTGCATTTATTAGCCATCGTATACAAAGCCCCCATTAAAAATGTAAGGGGACTCAGTAAACCACTACCCATTGTATAAAACCTGTCAGATACCATAACTGTGGTATACGGATTCACATCTGTGGTATACGACCTCCAAACCATGGTATACGGGAAAAATAGTCCCTTTTGCTATAGAACAAAGAAATAGTTCCTATTGTTATACCCGCTATAAATATGGCAATTACTGGGTTTAATTTATTTGAAAAGATGGATAATAAATGCAACAAACGATGATTTTGTGGACAGGCAGCTTTGTAAACCACTCGCGGTTGACGTCGTAATACACTCGCTAGCGCTCGTATATTACTACGCGTCAACCTCTCGTGGTTTACGGCCGCCTGTCCAGAAAACCATCGATTATTGTCTATGTATTGTCGTAAATACTTAACATCTTTCATATTCTTTGTTTTTCACTGTTATCTATAAACCATGTTTAATGTTTATATGTTCAGAGGTTTCATTCAATTTCCGTTTCAATTATCAAAACCAGAAGGACAGGAATCTAATATCTCAGCATTGCATCCGAGAGAGTTGTCAAGGGTGTGATGGTAGATCACCTGTAATATGACAAGCGAATAAAAATAATTCTGTTCAATCAGACCATATGCTGTACCATCCGCAGTACACCTGTCCCTTAATTACTCCAGAATCATGGTTACTTAATCCCGCAGACTATGAAGTGCCCTGAGATGGTACATTTTAACAATTATACATAAGGTCAACTCGACTGAATAGGTTATAACGATCTTACAGGTCGGGATGAGCGCTCAATGCCTAACATGCTACATCACATCACCTCGCCAACCAGGTTCACATAGAGATAGGGAGTCAGTGTTTTCCCCATCATTACTGCAATGGATAATGGCCTGTCTCCTGCAAATTTTGTCTGGTCTGCTAAGGTATGAATCAGATGTACTCATACAAGTGTATAGCTACACGTACTTTTGTTAAACATCAATCTCTTGTTTGGAGCTGTATCAGACTGTCCGAGCCCATGTATCACCGCCCAGTCTCAACTGGCCTAGTGACCACTCTCAAAACAATCAGACCATATTTTCAGTAATTGCAAGGTCCTGCAACCTCCAAATACTAATGAAGGTCTCTTATTTAGCATGACATGAGTGAAACAAGGATATCAAGTCATCAGAGCGGAGATTTCCCAATTTCTACCTCCACTTAGAGGCCAAGAGCTGCCTGCAAACCAAAATCCACCACTGGGTCCCAGTACCTAAATATATGCCATAAAAGTAAGGCGGGTAGAAACGGAGTGATCATGAAGTCGTGTTGTGTGGTCTAAGGCCTGCTCCCGGTGAGTGTATAGATCTGCACCGGACGACCCGCCCTGTCCGGAGCGCACCCGCCCACCTCTGTGCAGCCTACCAGTGCCTACTGGTCGTCCCTTTTTAGACGTTGGTGGTCAGATCATTGACAGCTCTCATTGATTGACTTAACATGACCATGTTACAGCTTGCTGTGCATCGTCTTTGTCTTTGTGTGTGAGCAGACGCGATGTAAGGTGCGTTATGGTTCTGTGTGCGGACGTGTCTCCTCAGCATAATGTGTCAAATCCAGAGCCAGGTGAATAGATAATAACCCGAGGTACTTACCTAAGTACTGAAGGGGAATTGATGTTCCTACGAGCCTAGGGCACTCTTTCCAGGTGCCCTAGGAGTACAGGGAATGGTCCATTGTATAGCATATGTCACTGGTCATTGCAGTATTGTACCCCTTGACGGCAAAGCTGGCGGTATTTGGTTACATAATTAGCAACATGACTTGTCACTTTGATGAATGCTCTGATTGGGAAGTCCTTGGTATCTTCGTTTTGTAAGTCCTCCCAAGTTTAAAGTTATGGTATTAGAGTGAGGGGACGGGGGGAGATATCAAAAGTTTATTCAAGTCTTTCCTGAGATTCAATATGTATACCCTTTTATCTATACAAGCGTAAATTCCTTCAAGGACCAGCTCACTAAGGCAACCCCTGCATGGTTACGAGAATATTTCGTCATCTAAAATGGTCACTGAGACGACCAAGCCCCATAATACACCCACTTCGTATCTGAACCTCAAGTGTACTAGAGTCGACTTTGTTGTCCTACATTGTACAAGACACACATTTACTTGTCCTAACTGGAAGAACCTTGATTTTATCTGTGAATATACACAATGTACCATTCATATACGATACGCCATAGGGGAATGGTACGGACACGGCAGTGCGTCGCATCTGAAGTATCAGCTCAGACAACGGCTTCCAATCACGCAAACGGATGTAACAAATGCAATATAGAGCAAAATATGCGGAGGTAATATATACACATGTACTAAGGTCAATAAAGACTTTCACATATCACATAGCTACAAGTAGTGCATCTTGATCAGTCTGACAATATAAACCGTGAAAAGAGTATGTAACAACAGCAAAGAGTCAATCATTGCATGTGTCAATTGCGTCCGGCCATAAAGTGATTTGCTGCCAATGTCAACCAGATCTCGTAACATTTAGTGCGTGATTTGAGAAGTATCAAAGGTTTAAAACTCAGCGACAACACTGCCTATCCACATTCGTTATCTCGAAATTTGATACACAAAAAGGGGGGAGGGTGGCATCTATGTAAAATATAATTTGTATCTTAGTTTCTGATGCAATAAATGACGGAGCAGCAATTTATTGATAGTACGATTATTTCAAAGATCACTTCCTGTCCCAGAGTGTAAACCTGTACGCAACCGAAGAGTAGCTAGAGTCCACCTAGCGTGAAGAATGGGGAAACATCGACTTATGTTCTAGGGGATGTCTTCATGTTAGAAATGGAGGCATGCAAGGTAGAAGAAAAGGAATAAGAATACAGTAGAAACTTGAATAAGTCCTACTAGGCCCCATGGGGCGCCCACCTATTCACATGACGTGCCGTAACACTGCTTCCGGGTCAGTTATTACAGGGTATTGTGGGAAGTGGGAAGGTGACCGGGGTGCAGGGTGGGGTAACAGTTGAAGTTCCGTCTCCGGTGGTGGGCGCACGCGAGCCGGGTGGAATGAAGGTCCGGTGTACGGACTTAAAGTGTACTTACATGGTTCATTTATAGTTCAAACCACACTCCTTACTGTGCACACCACCGAGCTAGGGGTACAGGACATGAGGCGTGCATGCATGTTCCGGACCGTGTGATACATGGTGGGGGATAATTTCAAGGAGGGCAATAAGGTGCACTTTCAAGGGCTGGTTGGGGTGAATGGACATGATCTTAAGAACACCGTTGTACAACATTGCATGAACCCCTACCGCAGAATACACTGAAACATGGACCTGCACTGAAAGCAAACAGATACGTGTTTCATGTCACAATTATCCACATGCCCCTACTACAGCGTGTTTATAAATCACTTATCAATGACCTAAGTGTCGATGGATATGTCATAAAGGTTAGGTAGCATTAAATAGGTTAACTTAATTTGATCATATACACATGTATATGCACATATGCATATCTATGTATAGGGATTGTCCATAAGGCCCGGCGTCCACTGAGCTCGCGATGCGTTCCGATGTGGTCAACGATGGACCTCCCGATTCAAAGTCAAAATCGCGTCAGAAAGACACCTAATATCGGGGCACTTGACCACGCCTCTGCGATTAGGCACCGATGAAAATGGGGGTCTACGATTTCGTTCCGATGAAAAAAGTGTATCGTAGGGTGCCTACGACATTTAAACATGTTAAAACGTTGGTGGCTAATCGGGAGCATCGCAGCGTGTACTGCCAGGAAAATCAGTCTCACATGTGGAATATGATCCGGAAATTACGAAATTTTGGAATTAGATGGACGATACACATACTCTACAAATTAGGTGATTTACGAATAGGTTTAAGTGCCTCAAATCAATACTTTCTTAGTTTCACTTCGTGGAGCATATCGGGACCATGATCAACTATTTCTTACCGGTCTACCCCTTACGATACGTGTGAATTGGCATGTCTAGACGTCTGTCTACGATTGTGCACATATCGGTGCCATATCGGTAGGTCTAAATTTCTATCGTAGAAGGTGGACGCCAGGCATTAATAATGTCACGCATTGGGGTGTAGGGGCATGGATTGAAAAGTGTGACACAGCCTGAAAATGAGAAATCTTTGGTGGACGCCAGGCCTAACAATGCTGTTCCACGAGGAGAAGCTCCTGATTCCGGATTAATGAGGACAGGTTTCTGACAAGCCCCCTTTGTCATTGAGGCGAACAAAAGAAAATGGATATACTGTTTGTCTTTATGACCCAGTGGCCAAATAGCCATCCATTTGTAGAAAAAGTGGAAAGCAAGGACATGGGGCTCCGACTATTACCAAGATTGGCAGGTAAATTTACAGCAAGTCTGCCCCATATATGACTATGTATATCCTAGCTTGCAGGACATCCTACTCTTAAGAGTTTGGATGGTCAGGGTGGCATCAACATGGAGATTATTTTTAAATTATTTCTTTATTGCAGCTCTCCCCACAGTGAGTTTTTCAATTACAACTTCTTCAATATCACTTATCGACAGTTCATATTAGCAGTACATCTAAATAATTTTAGATGGAAAATCTGACTGTGACAATGGAAGTATTACCACATGTACATTCGTAGACCTGAGCAAAGCCATTTGATCGGGTGGGAATTAATGAAAAGGTAATGGATTGGATAGGGGATTATCTAAAATAGAGACAGCAATGTATAAAGTTGGTAATTGTTTATTGACCTATCAAAAACATAAACTCTTCTCAGGGTGGTATTTTAAGCCCCTTGCTTTTTAACTGCTACTTCAATTATATATATGTGATACATTTTATTAGCTCTTATTTGTTTCACGCAGACGATCTTGATTGTTTTATTTACCCCCGACACTAATCAGGTATCGTTTTTAAGGCAGGCCGTTGGCTGATGTAGCTTTTTAAAATAACTTTTGCAATGCTGAATATATGCTTGCAGATAAATACTAAGGTTTGCTTATTTGGTCCGAAAATGAAGTTCAATAAGATCATGTCCAAAGAAAGGCTACCGCGATTAACGAGCAATGGTAATACTCTGCATTTATGTAGCTCATACATGAACATATATCTGGGGATAGCCATAGATGAAACGTTAACATGGCACAAATGTATCAATGAAACCCTGAAAAGGGTAAATTATAGGCTGCTCAAGTTGGCCAAGTCAAGGAAGTATATCCACCAATCGACCAGTATAAAAATCCATAATAGTCCTATTCACCTATTTCCGATCATACACCTAATATAGGAGGATACAAAAAAACTCACGTGGAAAATTGTAGAGAGCACAAAATAGAGGCTTCCGTACGCGAACACTAGTAGGTGAGTTGTCGATTGATAAACTTCATAAATTATGTAAAGTCCCAAAACTAGAAAACAGGTGAACTCATTTAGAATTACTTTATATGAGAAAATACGCTACTAACATACCAATCATACTTCATTTTTCAAAAAGAAGTCCTGAACTAGGAGGTTTGCCTAAATCCCCAAGGGCGGTGAGACATATATTGGTAGCTCACCTCATATCATTATAAACTTCATCTTCTCATCTTCATTTTGTATATATTTGTTACCTGATCAAGCATTGATTTTTGCTGGAACAATGTAACTGGTCTAGGAAGAACTGACCAGAATAACTGCCATGAAAAGATCAATCCTTGTACCTTGTACCTTGTACAATAACAATTTCTTTTTTTAAAGTGCCATGATGAGGAAGACGTTGACTTTAATGGGAACTCCCCAGGGCAGGCTAGAGTAAATGCATTCTACACCGATGAAGTGTGTGCCAGTACCAGGAATTGATGCTTAGAGAATAACAAATTAGAATGTGCATATGACTGGCACTTTAAGATGAAAATAATTACAGAATAGCAAAGCAGTTTATTTTGTGCTGTCTTCCAGAATTCTATTCATCTATAATAATGTTATATTTAGTCTAATTTACTATATAACTTGATTATCCAATTTCAGTAGTTGAGTTTGAGCAGTTGAGATATAGCAATATCCTACAATAACAGGAAGAAAGGAGGGGAAGAGGGGGGGGGGGAGGGGGTCAAAACAAACACAATTTCAGCAACTCTGCTTCACATCCTTTTTCATAAATATGATATTACCTTCTTTCTCAGATCATATTATTGTTTCATGTTTTATTAATCTAAGGCTATAGCATGATGTTGTATAGTGATTTAACCAATTAAATGTTTAATAACTGATATACAGCAGGTGATAAGACTTCAGGTCTTAAAGGTATACCCACTTAATTACTTCTGATTATAATAGATTACTTATCTTCTTTTTTTTCAAAATCTGCGAAAATATAGTTGCAACCAAAGGCATTTTATCAATCTGGAAGTTGATCCACATGCTGACTGACGAACACAGACTTATGATGTTATAGAAAAACCTAGAAATACTCTACACTTTACTCGCCTTAAATTGAGGTACCCCTGATATAGTGTGCGCGTGATTTGTTACCCATATTTTTCAAAACATCACGACATTATTCATGAATGTAACAATAAGCAGTTCTTAGGAGTTAGCTCATCAAATCACCACTTGGTGGCTATTGGAATCTACCTAAAGCAACCTTTTACCTGATATAGTCATTGGAAAACAAGCTGAAATACAGATTATCTAAGTACTCCTGTTATCATGGCATATTAGGTATGCAGATTGCACCTCGTAATATTGACTTGTGTATAACAGGCAGCCATAAGAGATTTTCCTGCAACAAATATGACACCCGTCTCTTTGTAAAATTCTGGTCTATGAATTCCAATCTCCACTGGTCAATGATATTGGTTTCTATGCGAACAGACAAATTATCAATAAATCATCCGTATCTATTGGTAACGAAATAATTGAATTAGAAGAGTCACCAATTTGAATTGTCTCCCTCCTATACCCTGATGTTTACAGTGCTGCTGCCATGTTGTGAATTGCTTGTTCACCCTCATTATTGTTTGCTCTAGTTCGTAACTTGTCCACGTGGTGGCAGGGCACTCTAAAGGCCTTTTTCTGTGTTCTCCTAGCAGCCTATTTCTATTTGGCATCAGCAGTGCTAAGGTCTGTTGGTGGTTCTTGACTGTGTGTCAGTGATGGCCAATGGAAATAGGCTATTAGGAGAACACAAACAAATCTACACAATGTTTGTCGGCCAATGGAAACAGGCCTTAACAATGACACTTAGATGTAAGTATCAGGACCGCCCCCACAGGAATATGTGGCAGATCGGAACAAAACTGGCCATCCCCTATTGGCTGTTGATTTTACAGCCAATCATAGTACAGAGCGCACAACCCTTAACCTGGAGTAACTGACCCTTCTGAATTGTATATATAAACTCTTCCAGTCAGTGAATCAGTCTTCTCTGGCGTATTACATAGTTGTACTCCCTTACTTTTAAGGTCTATACTCCAGCTAGTCTGGGTCCCTAGACTTTACATCTCGTTTGTCGTGCCACCTAGAGGTATCTTTTCCCAAGAATAGTCTATATACCAATTCCATCGAAATGGTTATGAACAAGTCTAGATAATCAGTCATTTCAGTGAGACGTGGCTATCATGACAGCCATTACTGTTCAAAGGATCCAGCAGAATGATGAAGATAGGCTGATCGTTTCATTTTGGTAAACAAGCATGAGACTTGGCACAATGGTAGAACTTGATGTGCTGATCAAAATTAGAATAAGGGCAAAGCTAAATATGTTCAATATGGCTGTCAAATTCAATATGGCCACCAAAGTCTCCCCAAGCCAATAGTTCCTGCACTTTTCCTAGAATGGACAGTGAAATATTCATCAAATAAGAAATCAGAATAATTGTTTCACTTGAAGGCATTTCAGATGTGTCAGCCATCATGAAATCCAAAATGGCAGTTTGGCTTCAGCGGCTTTAGCATCGAGTGACAAATCCAATACAATAGACAGATTGTGCATAATCAATACTATAGAACCCTGCTTAAGAGGACACTCTCTGTTCCAAGCAAATTGTCCTATTACGTGGGGTGTTCAATTACTGAAATAACCATACAGACAGTCGACAAATTGTTTAATAGAAAAAACACATATAGCACAATAGCACCCCATCTGCTGTGCGAACAAGAACCCATTGGCATTCACCAAGGGCAGCATTTGCCAAATGAAGCACAAGTTTTGTATTATGGCCCTCCTAGGTGTGCAAGGTGACCGTAAAGATATATTGATATGGAAAACATTTGTCAGTACTGGATCTACTAATGTTGTCAGAATTACTTGTCAGCTTTCCATAACAGCAGCCTCTTTTGATAGGAAAGGAAAGATCTCTTCCTTATTTTCATTAGAAACTTTCTTTAAAAATTTCTTCCAATTAGAAAGTATTTAAGTGGTTGGTTTCAATCACATCCTTTTTCCTTACCCTCTTTTCTGTATTGCAGATGCCTTAAGTCTGATTTGTGATTAAATCAGATTATTTCTACTCTTGGTTATCTTTGTTGTCTGATATAAAACAGGAATATCCTTCCAGCATACATGTACTCGGCAAATACATTGGTGTAACTCAAGTTACATCAGGACAATTGAGTATTTGAAAATCAACTTTTGGAAGATCATCCTTGGGTTAGGACCTATGCATATCTCTCCAAATATGAAAAGTGATGGTGGATATCCCTCATTGTCATAATGAGAGAATTAATCAAGATCTCCATCCCAATCTTACCAAGATATACATCTGGAGAGAGAAAGAAGAGGATTGCTTCTTTGGTGACCTGATTAGCTCTTCTTCATCCCATTTCCTTTCTACTATTGGGCTATCAAACAAGGACAGTTTGTTGTGCTGCATTATCTACAGGATAATATCTATCGACAAAGTGATTGAACTTGTCTTGCAAATCTTTCCTCCACTGACTTTATCTGTACGTGGCATTTTACTGTGGTCCTCCAACCAGTCAATTAATTTTGATGAGCACATTAAGTTCTGCCATTGTGACAGGTTTAATGCTTGTTCAACAAAATGAAGATTCTACTGAGCTAAAAGTCCTTCAACATACAAAACAATGCAAAGTTTGAGTATCCCGGAAAAGGGGTTTTAAAATAATTCTTGAATGAAAACACCCTGATTTTCAGAAATGGTATGCTGAAACGAGTGTGCAAATTTCGTTCCAACATTGGTGAAATGTGCCTGTATATTAATTGAATGTTGTATATCCACTTCAACTATAACACTGAAATGGAATACTTTTCATTGATGTCATTGCTGCTGTATATCATATACTTCAAATAGTATTAACACATCTTTCTGCTCCATCTGCAGTGGACAGAAAAGACTTGATGTTTTATTTCAAATGTCCAAGTCTAATTGTCATGGTTTTACATCAAGCTCCAGTCCATTAGTTTTTACAATTAAGTTGAATTTGCACTGGTGTCTAGGATCTTTCTTAAAAAATATGTATGTTACATAAACAGTGTGAATTACTGTAACGTTCAAAACGGTCGGTTTATCTATGTATGTGTTCTATATGTACATAAGGTATATTCATATAGCTATCAAATGCAATCATGATTTGTTTAAATCAATTTCATATCTTACAGTTACTGGTAGGATATTGTGTAAATTTCAATGAAAAGAGAACTCTCTTATAATCACCGAATCCTGCTTATTTATTCTTTTCCGTCATAAATGGCGACTTTCGCCTAATAAGACTGGCCCGTTATTGCAGACATTACTCTGCCAGACCTTTCTCAATCCCACTTTCTGGAGGTGGGTGGTACAGGAGGTTACTGGCAGAGTTGGCCACTACTATGGTTAAAGCGCCAGTTGTATATGAAAGGTTGTGGCACAGTTTATAGCAGACCATTATATGTATAGGGGTATAGATGGTGTCAAAGGGGAACAGACCCAGATGCGTTATGCGAAATGTCAGAGGGCTCGCCCGATATAGGTCACGGTACGAATCTGCATTGGAGGTGAGAGCAGAGTTATGGCTTTCTTCACTCTGAACTAAAGGGCATCAATGGCATCAATGAAGCGATGACCATGACCCAATACACTCCCACCATACATTGACTACCGCCTCACCCATCATCACGCGCCCTTACCTACCAGAGTGGGATATCAGTGGTCTCACTGGACGCCAGCAGGGGTCGTCTTCAGCCTGACCTCTTGACCCTTGCATGCTGCTTTTACCTGCTGGTTTACGTTGCCCAGGCGACCTGGTCACTGACCCCCGCCCCCTCTCTCCCACCCCCTCCCACTCTTCTCACTCTCACGTCCCCGGTGGGCACGCCTTCTGCTAAGGCACCCATAGCGACACCTAGCGTTGATGGGGGCTCGTTAAGGGACAACATCTCAATATGTCTGACCCATGAGCATCCTTTAATTAGATATTCATATAGAGATATGAAAAGTATATACATGTATATATCCCTTTTCCGTTTTTATTGCAGATTTGCTACTCACTCGAAGATCTATGATTTATGTTTCTCTGAATACAAAAATACTGCAGGGTTATGATTATGAATTGTGGAGAGCATTCCAAATTTCCGGGCGATTGAAAGATAACCTTGTACACATCAATCCCCAAAGCGGGTGACTTAACCAGCCGTAATAACTTGAGGCATGAATAGATCTAGGTGACTGCAACATGAAGTGTAGCCAATTTTTGGTGTGATTTCCTTTGTAAAATGGGAAGTGATGATAACTTCCACGACAGTCGATAAGGCTTTAGTATAAAAAAAACCTTCAAGTTATGCTATTATGGAAATTTTGGTTCACTGTATATTGTAGTGTGATAGAACTCAAACGAAAATATCGCTTGAATAGAAACCAAATTACTCTTGTAAATGGACAAATATCTAGGTAACTATATTAATGAAATACAACATGGTGTGTGTGTGACAGGTCACATTGAGTGGGCCCTTATCATTTCTGCTAGTTACCATTGACTTGACAACCTTATTGTATCGCAAATGGAAATATTGTACCATATGCAAATGACATTGTTACAATATACTTTATGCGCCCAAACATTTACAGAAGCCACGGAAAAGATGGTTTTGGAGCTTTAATACATGCCCATCGATAAATAGCTTAATTTCAAGTGAAAAAAAATGTAATGACTGGGAATAAGTAAAAGCTCAAAATGCTATCTTCCATTGAGAGTAGTAATGAGCAACTGTGATTAGTAGTATGAAAGTTGGCATTGCTGAATCATAACAAGTGTATGTCTACCTACATGTCTGTCTGGACAAAGGGCTGATTTTTTTTACAAACATTGTGAATACATATACGTTATATAAAGCGTGGGAAACAAGATATCATTATCTAGAGAAATCATAAATGTGATTGAGAAGACTTCTTCGTTTGATTTACTATAGAGCTGTATTCTTGATAGCAGACTATGTCATTTATTCATGAATTGATGAAATTTGCACTAATAAAATCCAAATCCAACGAGGAAACATGTGCATGTCTATGTATAGATCGAGCCAGGTGATCATGTTGGATCTAAGTTGCTGGTTTGCTTGTAAATATATATATATGTACATACTAGATTTAAGATTGGTTTCTATTAGACATGTTTATGTTTGAAAAATGTGATACAATATGTGTAAAAAAAGGATATTCAGAACATTATTATTACTATTTTTATCATTTATGTGTTTAGTTATACCGCCATAACTGCGTGTTCGGGTATTAACCATTTTGCACCAATCCAGCAGGAAGAACTGATACGGGATCAGATGTTGAGATGTTAATAAGAAAATAGATAAACAGAACAAGTGAAAAAATACAACTGGGCTATCTCTATCCCCAAACAACATCACCAGGAAATCAGCCATTGCATCGGGAGTAACTTATATTGAATAAGACGCTAGCTGCATGGAATAAGAATTTCAAATGAAATAATACTGAAATACTTAGTTTTAAGAAAGGTATTCAGGATTATATCATATTGAATAAATGGTTAGGAAATCAAAGTCATTTTTTCTCTCTGTATATACCTGCACATACAGAAGTAAAATCATAAAACTCTTATTCAAACTCGTTCAATATACACAGATTCGTTCTTCACCCTCGTTGGCATGCAGGGAGGATAACGAGCGACGGGCGGGCGGGCGGCAAGTGGTGGGCGGCCCGCCATCCCGTGGGAGCCGGCCGGCCCCCAGACTCACCCGTCCGCGCCCCGTTGCGCCCATGCCCGTCCGTGTTACCTGCTGCCTGCGTAACCCGACGTAAAGGCCGCGGTAATAAGCGCGGCTCTGCATAACACGGGCCGTAACCTCAGGTAAGGGGCCGACCTGAGGTGGCCGGGCACAGGGTCAGTGTGTCGAGGTCAGACTGACCGTGGCCTGACCACAGAGGGCCGGTCAGACCGCAGGCTGGCCGCCTTGTGGGCGCGGCGTGGACACAGCTTGTTGACCAACACAGCGTCACTGGCGTAACAGTGGACACAGCCGGCGCTCCGTTTGTTCCTGGCCGGTAGAAACGAGGGGGCCAGTGATCTGAGGGCAGTAGTATACGACCGAGATCCTTTGGACCGGGCATGCAGGTGCATGCACACGTGTTTACTTTGATGAGTTTCCAGATCTAAGCCTTCCCAGTTCTATCAATTGTACAAGAAGCTCTACAAAGGGACACCATTTCTGTAGACACATTGACGACTTACCGTTAACCTTGGAACCTATTGATAACTTGTCCTCATAAGTGTGTGACTACATTTGAACATACTCTGTATACATAAGCTTCTGTGATTAGATACAAGTTTTGTTTAACTATTTATGTCACCACATTCATACATCTCACTGCAACATATATCATATATGAACCAATGGGATCGAAATATATTTCATACACAAAATCAGACTAATTCGACGACGATGATCAGAAATGAAGATTAAAAACCGAAATATGAAAATATCGTTGCTATCATAAGGAACGCCGTCGGGAATTACGATGTCTATCAAAACCATAATTAGGTGGTTCCATTATGATGTCTAGTTGATTAAAACAGAATAGATATAGAACCCACCTATGTGGAATACGTTGATGACTCCTAGTCCTATGGTATAAGCCTAGTATTGTAACCTCATTCACGTCCGACATGGTAGTGGCAAACTGAGGCAGTGGACTATTGGCGTTGTGAACTAGTACGCCCTTTAAGTACCAGCTCCTTTCCCCAACATAAACTACTGTACTCAGCGAGGGGGGCCCAGTGACCTATGACTGAGTGCGCGGTCCACTCCATCCTACATCACCCTTTAGTACAACACCCTTCAGTGCCCCTTGGGTGGCTACTATTCCCATAGTTCACCTCGCGGCCAGCCGGCCGGGCCCAGCTCAGCCTCCCTCTGGCTGCATGACGCCACCGGGGTCCTATGACGTAATGCACGGCGCGCGGTGATTTATGGAAAGATGGCGATGACCCAGTCACCGTGTGGCGCGCGGGGTCAGTGCAGGGTCAGCTGCCGCCACAAAGGCGCCCTCTGGCGGGGACTCTGCACCCGAATACCGTGACGTAATAACTGGGTCACCGACATGCCGCTGTTCTCGCGCGCTGTGGTCCTTTTCCGATTTAAAGGCAAACCAGTTATTACTAATGTCGCCTGCCTTGGGTCACCTCGAAGATACTGTCACTTTTATGGACTTTTGTCCTGATTGAAGGGTTGGGCTCTATGCATTTATAATTAGGAGTGGGGACCAGTTGATGCTAACGTCCTATGTAGATGCTATATAGATGAAGCAATAAAAGTTGTCTATAGTCTGGTTCACCCTTTGCGGCGTAACTTGTATCGTATGGACTTTCGGTACTAAAATGGCCCAAGCAAGAAGGGGAGGGGGGCACCTATTTTGGGCCTTCACCGATGGTGGTAATCTGTCTGCACTAATCAGCCTCGTCACGAACCCCCTCCCTCCTCACACCCCTTCCCGCCAGCGACCCCCTGCCGTGCCGTCAGCGCACACCCCGCCTAACAGGTGAGGCGTCACGGCAGGTCGCTGCGCCCCCTCTCGTTAAAATGCTCGCAGAATCTAATCTTTTTGGTGGCAGGGTATTTCACCCCCTGGTGGTCAAACCGGTCATCGGGTGGTACGCTAATACGACACAGACAAAATTTAATTTCACCCAGACTACCTGTGACAAGAATCATCAATACGCTGATATTGGTTCCAGCCGTAATAACATAGTGGGAAAATTAACTGGGCATTTAATCTGATAATTATTACGAACTCCCGGATCGGCAAATACTTGCCCCGACGACGTTAGGCGGGAAGGGCGTATTTACAAATCCGGTAATAAAATTTGGGCACGCAGAGCTGGGCCGTGCAAAAGCGTACGGAATACTGTGCAGTACATCATTCTTACGATATAGAGAGCAGAGGGCAGTAAGTATAATGCATAGGTGCATAATAAACTAGGATTTAAACTAAGATCAGCAATAACCCTTCTCAAATATTCATGTGATAGGATGCCTTTCATTGAGCATTATCTAAAAATCAGTGTTTTTTAAACCGCACACATTATAGGCACAAGAAGGGTTTTATTTTGCAATTTTGATGTGTTTATCTTGGCATGGTGCTATTCAGAATCATCCATGGATTGTTATAGACGTTTACCGAACACCTCTGATCAATTATCCCTATTTTTGCATTTTTTTCAACGAAATGTCACTTTTCAAGTTGTTCAAATGATCACATCAAAACATAAACTTGAAACTCAGAAATATGATGAAAACCTTACTTGTCGGTTACTGATTTCGGGAAACGTCAGTGTCAGTAACGTTAATTGTTATCACATAAATACGCACATAGACTTATATGTGCATGGAAATGTTCTCGTGCAACAGTTGTTGAACTAGTTAGATACCACTTCGTACACTTTTAATTGACATTGATTCGGTAAACCAATCGACTGTTGTGCTCTTGTGGCCATTTCAATTCTATTGCAGACCGTTTTATGGGATTTGAGGCCTTTGGACATAACAAAGGTTCGATATCGTTTCCCTGACACACTAATAATAATGACAATAATGATGTTCACGCGACTGTACTAAACAGCTGGCACCACACTGCGGTCAGGTGTTCGTGTTATTCGTCATCCACGCCAAATCACTCCCCTGCCGGTCTTAACAGCAGCACGCGGTGACATTCAGACGCCAGCACCTCGTGTCATGGCGCCGATGCGGTTTCTGTGACGTCATATCTTCCCGCGCGGTCAGCCTGTCGTCTGCCATGATTAATGGAACCGGCCCCTGGTACGGACCCTCACCCCAGGCCTCACAAAGCCGACTTTTCCCCCTATCCCTCTTGGTGGGCTGGGGGCTGAAGGTGGGATGGTTTGAATGAAACGATGGTACGGTTGACCACTCGGAATCTGGTTGAGGTTTTAGCGCCTCTGCCACTCCAGCCAGTGGCGAAACCACCAACCTATCCTGCTTCAGGGGGAGGGGAGCAGAGAGTGGGCGAATTATGCTGGCACTATTTGGGACGTTAGTGATATGAATTTGCACAGCTTCAGTTACCAGATACATTAATCAGTATAATACCAATTTGGATCACTTTCACAAGCGAAAAAAGATATCTTCAACATAATCACATTCTTAGTGAATGAAAATAGTACAAAGCACAAGCAATATCATTTCTATACATCTTAATCTTTCGAAAAACAAACGAAAAATCCTATTGATACAAATTTATTATTTTTCATTTAAATCTCAGGGATTTAAGTCAAGATTCATTGAAAAGCGGAAATAGTTGTCGGCACTGATAGCAAATATGCCCAGGTCTGTGGGGTATGGTGATAAAGGTACCAGCTAATAAGGAGGCTCACTCACTTTTCGAAAATCAAAATGTCAGCATCTTTAAGCACCGGCGCCGGTGCTCAGTCGGACTCTGTGGCCAGGTGCGGCCGATTTGAGGATTTTGCAGAATTTTATCATTATAAACGGACATCTTGACATTTATGACACATGCAATTCACGAAATACACAAACCAAACTAAGGAGAATGTTTTGGTAAAGAGCATTTGTTATATCCAACAAAAGTTGCCTATCAACAAAAAGCGGTAAGCTCGCAGGCAGTGTCCTTTAGCTTCATTCTATTCTAACTACATATCATCAATATCTTTTATGTACATACACGATCATGTCATCCATTCATTCGACTTAAGTATGGAAGTTGTTCTAGCCTGCCTAAAGGTAAAATACTTCTTTGGGATATACAATATTCCTAGATCTTTGACATTTTACAATTCGCACTGACGGTCGTTCTGTAACTAATCATCACTGATAAATTAATGAAAAATTGCAGCCCTTTGACATAATGGCTAGAATTGCCTTTCCCAGACGGAATGGCATTAGTTTTCGATAACAAAACTAAGAGCCATTTCCAACGACCATATCTAACTACCAACATTTGGCAGCTATTGAAGATATGTGTGATAAACCTCACCAGTGCTGATGGTCTGATCGCGCCCTTTCTTTCGTTCCTAATTAATATTCGACATCGGCTTGATATCGGCTGCTGATTGGGCAACTGGTATCGATTTTTCGCAGGAGGCAAAGAGGACGGCGGCTTTCATTATTTTCCAGTCACCCCTCCCATATCATCGCTACCGTCTGTGTGTGTGTGGGGGGGGGGGGGGGGTAGGGCCGCCCAGGGCGGGTGGAGGGGTCATGACCCCCCTGACCCGCACCTGGCAGTAGCCACACACACTACACCCACCCGTCACCCGGGCTACTTCTTTTTTAACGCCGTATAGTAATCCCCTGAGGGGGGGGGGGGGGGGGGTATGAGGTGTGTTCTTACGTAAGACTGAGGTCGCGTGGTCACGTGACAGCGTGCATGACCTCACGAGAATCGCCATTGTTCTCGGTCAGTTTGACGTCACGTCACTTTGAGAGAACGACGAGGGAGGTGAAGATAAAACCAAAACGAACTCCGCAGATACGAAAACCAGGGAAATATGATAGTTAGATGACACCCTTCCAATCACAGATTTCATTTACTTCTTGTAGATAAAAGAACCCATACCAGGTACGGTTTGATGCCAAAGACCCTTGCGTGCCTTTCATATAACAAATCCGGCCGAGAGGCCTATGCCGACCTATTTTGAATCATGCGAAAGTGAAACCTCTCGCCATCTTCTACATCCAATCATTTTAACCATTACTAAAATATTTTTACAAATGTTATTTCAAAAAGATATGTTGACGATAATGAGACGACAGGGCGGAGCATCTAAAACCGATCGACATGCAATAAGCAAACGATTAGAGAAAGACAACAACAATCGGGAAGCGGGGAAAGTGCTGTGGACAGAAGTAAGATGTTGTAGTTGAATTAGATTAATATTACCTCTATTAGTGAATGCTACAATTTAAGACGAATAAGTATGGACAAGTGTGTACAATATAACCTGTGACGTATGAACCACCCCACGACGACTGTTCTGTACAGGGATAAGCCCCTCAAGGATGTGTGTTATTTCTTTTTACGTATTATTATGAGAAAATGGGTATGATTGTTTCAGGTAAAATGCGGTGAACGGCAGAACGGAATGGGTGGCGGGCAGCAAGCAGAAAGCGCCAGACCGGAGGCAGTGGGTGGCGGGCTTTGGACTCATGGCGGCAAAAGCGGCTGGGCCGCCGGCATCTGACGACCCAAACAGGCATTCTCCTGCCATTCAGCAGTCCGTACCGAGGCAGCTCATCGATATCTGATCGATAAATACTGATCGCCTGTAGCGTGCATGCTGGACTATCTATATGGGGACAGGGACGATCGGCCCGACAGGGCGTGACTTATACGATGGGTGTAAACGGAAGCAGATTGCCTAGAGATGCCGTGGTGTGAATTATAGTGGGGGCACTATTAGAAAGTGTGAGAGCCACACAAATCAGATTAATATTTCAATAGGACATAGAGGACAAGGTCAAGGGCGGATGAGAGTGGGAACTATCAACTTCTTGCCAAGATACTTTTAAAAGTATATATACATACAATATATGTGCGTGTACTGTCAATTAATGTGTCAATTTTTTTTTCTCTTTTTTTTGTTTATACTGGGTACATCATAGGCTCTGTCGGCCTGTCTTCCATCAGTCCAGTGCACGATTTTACTGAACAATTCTTGATCAGTGATTTCCAAATCTTAAGAGTAACATTCAATGATTTAAACACTATGAAGTTTAATTTGGTTATAGGATAGATTTATTGATGATGATGTCATATGAGTTTAAAAAGTTTACCCTTGGACTTAGTTTTGAGATATGATTTCGTTAATAGTGACGAAAACATAGGCTGATGACGCACATTATAAATAATCGATATAAGCGTCTGTCTGCGGATATACATATCAAAAGCCAAAGAAACCAATATGTTTACATTAATATGCTATCCATCTACTTGATTTGTATTTGCCTGATTGTTCAGATTATAAGATAATACCGACGAGAATACGTTAGGGTGAGATCATGCATTTCCAATGGCATTCAACTTTGGTATCAAAGTCTAACATTTATATATAGAATATTGGAAGATAGAGACTATCTAGGTTATTTAATATTGCACAATAGTGAATTCATACGATAGAAATGTGAATATTTCACCTCTAACTCCATTTGTATAGGTTTACCAAAAGAATTTGTATACATGTATTCGGTTATTTTCACCTGATAGATTTAATATTAAGAAAACAATGGCTAAGAAAACCGGATATCTGTCAGTAATTTTGTCATTCAACACTCTGCGGTGGAAAAACATTCACGCCAAATTGGCAATAGAATAACACAGTTCTACAATCAAATACGGCATCTAAACACCGTATTCTATATAGACAATAATCAATGGTTTTGTGGACAGGCGGCCGTAAACTACGAGTGGTTGACGCGTAGTAATACACGAGCGCTAGCGAGTGTATTACGACGTCAACCTGGAGTGGTTTACAGAGCCGCCTGTCCACAAAATCATCGTTTGTTGCATTTTTTATCCATCTTTTCGAATAAATTAAACCCAGTAATTGCCATGTTAACGGGTACACCAATAGGAACTATTTCTTTGCTATATAGCAAAAGGGACTATCTTTCCCGTATACCATGGTTTTGGGGCCGTTTTTAGAAGGAAACTCACGAGATGAAAATATCTTGGTCCATACTCCACTGCAGAGTAATTCACGAAGCGAAGCTGAGTGAATCACTCTGTGGTCAAACAAGGTGGAGTGCAGTCCAAGTTATTTTCATCGAGTGGGTTTCAGATTTTATCTCACCCCTTATAACATGATTTATTGATAAAATTAATCACCCGATTAGCCATTGAGTATTGGGTACACGAACTTCATGGCCGTGGAGTACGAGTTCCTAAAGTTCAGCCTTTTTGAAATCCCTAATTGACAGTTTCTTTGCTTTTCAAAAATTCAATACATCTATCTATAATCCCATCGCCTTTTGAAATTGACCAAATAATTCAAATGTATAGATTCATAGATGATGTTGTCTTCTCCAATATCAGTCTTATACATCGGCTAAGCATATATACATGCACTGTGACAAATGGTTTACAATTCTATTAGTTGTGTCGCTATAACTTTGAAGTCTATCTGAATAATTCTGACCGTAGGCTACTTAGTACATTATTCAATACCACCGGACTAGATGCACCATATCGCCCACACTAACAAACACTTATAAATACAATCTGATTGTGGCACCTACACCTATCTTTTACATCGACATAGGCCCTATATAAAATACTCCAATATATATATACATGTACCTCTATCCTGCAAATACTGATGTACATTAGTTAGTTCGGATAGAGCCTAGGTCGAGTTATAGCTTTCAAGTGGAAGAATTTTGTGACATAGACATGGGTGGGCCCTAAAACCGATATTCGGATTTTATCAGTTCTCTATGATAATAGGATGTTTTGATGACAGTCCAACACGATACTACGTAGTACACTATTTGCAAGTTTTCTCTACTAGATCTAGATCTAGAACTAGAAGTGGGACTGACCCAGCACAGCTTTGTTTACTACATGTAGGCTATGCAGACCACCTCCTGCTCGGCGCCCGTCACTTCTACCAGGTCTCTGGTCTCTGTGCAATCGGGATGTGCATAGCTATATCCGACGTTGACAGCAGCTCCAAGGCTATCAAGGAGAGCGATTACATGAGCGACTTACCTGTGCTCCGAGTTAACTTGGGACAGATGCTGCTCAGTGGGGGTATATTCCGCGTTGTCACGGCAACGCCTGTTTGGCAGACGGCGCGGAGGGACCGAGTGTAAAGTCGATGGTGTCCGCCGCTGTTACTTCTCCTTCCTTCCTGTAGGTGTCGCTAGCGGTAGGTGCCGTTTGTTGAGGAGAGTGCACAGGGGTCTGTGATCAAGGGTATTATTTTCTACAGAACATCAATGCTTTTGCCATTTGTATCTGGACGCTATTTGGCAGGGTAGAATGACTTTATACCCAATTAGGGCCCCTGCTGCAGTTACTTCAGTGAACTGGTCGAGAGCAAAGCCTCTCCAAATTGGAATAGGCCTACAGATGATCAAGAATCTCTGCGCTCAATTCGTGGTGCCATCTAGCGGATATAAAGACAGTTAACTGTTTCTGACTGATTACCAACCACATATAAAACGTTAGAATTTCCGTAATATCTGCTTGGAGAGTTTCCCGCACATAGAGACATAGTGAACCAGACCTAAGCCTGGAGACTGAAGAGCCACGAGAGTGAGAATCTCGTGCAGTGTCAAACTCAAACCTGCCCTTTTTTTTCCAGATCGGTACACAGATGTACTTCTACCCTTAAGATTTGTTTCTAGCTGTACTGAAAACATAATTTAGAACTGTAGTTTTCCGAGATCAGCCTCCGAGATTGAATCGCGCTGGTTGCCGGCAAAATACCTGTGTCGCACGAAATAATAGATGGTAAAAGTTTAAGGTACATGAAATGATGGTTGGAAACTAAATGATAGTTACAGGTACCCGGTATTAGTAGGGGGCGCCACTAAGGGGGTGGGGAGCCACAGGGTAGAGAGATATGTGGGGAAGCCACGACAAAGTCGCTAGTAATCATGCAAAGTGGTGAAAGCTGTGAGAGGTAATTATGGAAGCTGGACATTCCCGATATCTTCCCACCAGGTTCATTTTGTGCATTAGAAAATTCCGTATTTCATTCCAATGAAAAGATCACCAGAGAATCCTGAAGGGTTTGCTTTTAAACATTTATGCGTGTTTGGTTTTTTCGATTTTGGTTGATAACAAACGATTTGGCCAGCTTAAAACTAAAACAAAGACCAAGCTCTCTTGTGCAGCCAGTTGTCTATAATGGCATAATGAGGATAGCAGCCTAACCCTATAGGGAGCCAAAGTGAACCCGCTGAAACCACAGATACCCGTTTACAAAACACCATTTCCGGTGGCCAGTAAGAACAAGGCTTAATGCTAAACCTATGGGGGTTTGAGGCTAGACTTTTGTTTTTGGTCTCGTTTGTTACTTTTGAAGTAAAGTTTACTACTCATCTCTGAATAACTCTGTTTCGAAACTACGATGACAGTTGTTAGGTTTATCAAAAATTTGGATCTAAAAGATTGGAGAATGACACATATAGTCTCGAACCTACATAGTTAAAGTACTGAGCGCCTACATCCGGAAATGGTGTTTTGTAAATGGGTATCTGTGGTTTCAGTGGGTTCACTTTGGCTCCCTATATATTAGATAGAACCCAAAGCTGGAGTAAAGCTAGTTTTGAAATCTAAGTATAGATTAACTGACATACAAAATATGAATGTAGTTCCAGGTAGCCTACATCATATAGGTTAACTGTTTAGTTACATACTAGCAATACTAGTGATATGAACATTACAAGAAAAAGATCGCGCGAGGATGCCATTATTGTTTTAAAGACAGATGGGCATGATAAACAAGATGAGACAAGTTTTGCGGGAATTGATATAGTTTATACATGACGGTAATAGTTAGCGGCATAGATGACAGGTGCGGTGCCGGCCGCGATGCGTGTAGCAGTTTTTAGCTGGATAACTCCCTGGTGAGCATTGAGAAATTATTTTGCCTAAATACAGCTGGGCATGATAAACAAGATGAGACAAGTTTAGCAGGAATTGATATAGTTTGATATTAACATGACAATAATACAGTTACAAAACCGCGAGTGGTTTACAAAGCTGCCTGTCCACAAATCATCGTTTGTTGCATTTATTATCCATCTTTTCGAATAAATTAAACCGTATACCACAGATGTGAATCCGTATACCACAGTTATGGTATCTGACAGGTTTTATACAATGTAATAGTGGTTTACTGAGTCCCCATACATTTTCAATGGGAGCTTTGTATACGATGGATAATAAACCTAAAGTTGACATAGGAGTAGGTAAACCCAATTTAATACACAAGTCTTTTCTTTTTAAACCAGGAATAAGTGGCAGGAATACGTTTACTGCCCACTCTGAAAGACAATAAATGTTGGTCTTGAGGAACAGGCCCAGGAAGAGATAACAACATAGATAAATAATGATGAATACAAAATCTTTTGTTAGAATAAATAGAGAAAGAGATCTGAAGGTTCCTCTCTGAATATTGAATAGCCTTCAAGTATGGGATGAATTAACTAATACACCCAATTGTGAAAAGAAATATCTTTCTTTTGTTAGGCTGAATGATGATCAAGTCATTTTTCTGTGACTTCCTTCAATAAAGGTGAAGTGAAGTCCTATGGCGACACCGATGACAGGTGCGGTGCCAGCCGCACATGCGTGTGACAGTCTTTAGCTGGATAATATCCTGGTGAGCCTTGAGCAATTATCCTGCCCATAATGTCTAGTAAGAGACTGGACATTTTTTATTTCTATTAAAACACTCTCGCTTTACATTAGTCTACGTTCAGCAATACTGATTATTCTTTAACACCAACAGGTTATGAACTATCTTCTTAGAAGGTTTTAAAATCGCAATTACTTCCGTGTAGAATACACAATTATTTGTTGAATGATGACGGAAAAAGTCATATGTCAGAATTTGACAAAGAATTCATTTGGAATGGATTTTTAAATGGTTTTAAAATTGTGGATGATAATATTGATACTAAATATGAGAGCACACATTACAATTCCATCTTGGAGGATCCTTGGTACAGTGAGATGTCAGGCATTGTAACTAACGATTTGCTAGAAAATAAAGTAGCCTGCAATGATTTAAAACCTGAATGCATTCATTCTTTGGGAGCGGTCATTAAAAATGATGCGAAATTGAGGCCCATCACCGATTGCTCATTACGGGAAAACAAAAGCATTAACAATTATATGTCAACAACTTACGAATCAATCAGCTATAATACGGTATATAATGCTGCGTCTAGTCTAAAGGGTGGTGAATTTATGTGCGAGGTAGATATCAACTGGGCTTATAGGTCAGTCAATGTAGACCCATCCCATACTAAATATCAAGGATTTATTTGGGATTTAGGGCCTTGCCTTAAATATTATGAAGATAAAAGGCTTTGTTTTGGCCTTAAATGTGCTCCAAACATATTAACTAGAGTGTCAAACTGTATCGTTGATATAGCACATCAATGTGGTATTAGTGATATCACTAACTACTTTTGGAAAAAGATTGGAGGACTAGTGTCTTTTTGCTCTCAAGTTGTCGGGGGGGGGGGGGGGGGAGAGGAACTTTCAGTAGACATATTTTCGACACATGTTCGGAAATTCCAAGAAAAAAGAAAATAAATCTAACAACTGAACTCATTGATAATCTAGACTGGTGCTTGAATTTTTGCGAATTATTCAACGGTAAAGAGATAATTCAAAGAGTGTGTGAATCATGTCCAATTATTTCAGATGCTTCAAGTTTGGGTTTTGGAGCATGGGCTGATCGAGATTATTTTACGGCAACTGGAATAATCCAAAATGTTGTAAAATCAATGATAATCATTTTGTATCTGCCCCAGAATTAGATATAATTGAGAAAAACATAGCTTGTACGAACTCTGGCCTGTTCTGGTTGGAGTTAAAAGTTGGGCTAATGCTTATCGGAACTGCATGATACAAATTATCACAGATAACATGCAAGTCTTCGCTATGATTAATACTGGCAGGAGTAAAAACAAGTCTTATATGGCCTGGTTACGAGAATTATTTTGGTTGTGTTTCATCAATAATATCAGTCTTAAAACAACATTCGTTCCGAGGACAATGTCTTAGCAGATCAATTGTCTTGGTTAAGGTATAAATCTTACCCAGAAAAACTTTTTTTTTAAAATCTGAATTCAATGGAAATGTGTTGTTTTCCTTCCTGATGTTCATTTGGAGATGCTAATGGCTAAACAGAAAATTGCTATTGATAGCTGTATTTCTGATAATACACGTAAAGTGATAGAAAAACAATTAAATTGTTATATTTGATTTTGTGTTGATAGTAATTGGGCACCTTTTCCAGTAGTGAACTCACATATTTCACTTTATTGTGTCCATTTATCACAGTTCCTTAAACCAATCGCTATGAGGAATTATATCTCTGGTGTGAATTTTGAAAACAATTTGAGGGGTTTCCAGGGTTTTTCTTCTGATTTTCTGGCAAAAAATGACAATTAAGGGTTTAATCCGTTTGCATGCATCATCTAAAAATATTAGATATCCTATCACTGTATCGGATATGCGTTCAATGTTTAATATGTTGTCTATGGATTCGGAGCAGGACGTAAGTGCCATTACACTTTATCTAATCACACCTTACAGAGAAAGCATGTTAAATTCTAAAAAAGAAAATCTGGAAGTTGTAATTGTTACTTCAAAAACGGACCCATTTGGTTTAAAACCACAAATTTTGAGATTTGATCTTATCTCTAATTCATTTTTTTTTGTGTTTCTCATTACATTGTTATTAACCAAACAGAATCCACCATGGGTGATTACTTACTCAAATTACTTTCAGGCTCAGCTTTACTACCAGTAACATATCAAAAAGTCAATAACAGACAAAAATCTCTGGCGATTGCTTGCGATTTCGGTGACAAAGAAGTATCTTGTCACTCACTGAGGCATGGTGGGGCCACATTCTTGAAAAAATATAGGTGTGGAGGTTGGAGATATTAAATCAAGGGTAATTGGTCATCCTCTACAGTATACAAATACATCCATGAAACCTCAGACTCGGTGGCCTCATCAAATAAATTAGCCTCAAATTACCTGGGTAATTTTTATTGAACCGAGTTGTGTTTTGCGGGATTTTGCCCTGCTTTATTGATATTTTCCGCCAAACTCGCCTTTCTTGTTATATTTCTCTATATAAGATATCTTGTTATTATAACATCTTTGGCTATAATATCATATTACTATATAACCTCACTTATGTATATATAAATTAAGCTAATGAGTTACTCACATTTATTCAATCTGGGAATAGAGAAGCTCGCAGCAGCTCACATCATTATTATGTATCTAGGTATCTGATGAGGTAACTAAAGGTAACGTGGTAATGAACACCTGGATAACGGTTCATTCCGCTGCTTAACTGTGTACTATATATCTACAAATGTTTTAATCTTACCTTGATATATAATTAACCATTTTAATCTTAGTCTATGTATATCTTGATGTGATCAAAGTCAAATAAACCCTGTTTTATTGATATTTTCCGCCAAACTCGCATTTCTTGTTATATTTCTCTATATAAGATCTTGTTATTATAACATCTTTGGCTATAATATCATGGTATTATAAATGCATGTGCAGGCTAACACGCGCCTTACATACGAGGGATAGGGAGAAGGCATGAAAGTGGGTGCAACTAGTAGGTACTTCACTATAGAAGCTGCACCTCGCTCTAAGATGACTGCAATGCCGCGCTATAATATTGAGTAGAGCTGCATCAAAAATCGTATAAATAGACAATACTCCGCGAGCTTGGATGGGCCGCAATTGTCATTGAGGCGAAGCCGGGTGACGATTATGGCCCATTCAGACGAGTGGAGTTTTGTATATTTTACGATTCGCGTGCGGTTCTGGATTTATCTCACCCCTCTTTATGACATTAAATATCATGAAAATTTCACAATAATTAGAATAGACTTAGCAAATCCATTTGACGTCATATCAAATTCATTACGTCACAGCCCTGGCGTAGTATTGTCACTTTACAGGTGTGATAGTTGAGTATTTTTTTCTAATGTAATTCCTATGGCTAAACCTGTACCATGGGTGAGATATATAACTGCCCTAACCTTGACAAACGTATGGGGTGGTTTGTAAAGGTTTGGATTACCGAATACGTCGCTGCAAAATCGATCAGTTATTCTTTGAATTATCATCATTCACTTTCCTTTGGTTTAAGATCTGGACCTTCAGAGAGGCTGGCAGCAACTGCTTGGTGCCTATTTGCAGGTCAGAACATGAAGTTGTGTCAGTTATAGGAAAGAGGAAACAAAACGGTCCTTTAATGTTAGGTTAATCGTATACTCTGGAGCCTGTGTAATCCTTCTTTCAGGTTTAGGTTCAGTTTTCATAGTTCTGCTTTGGTTCAGTATATGTAACCGAGTCATTACTATGTGTCCAATGAATTTCGAATCACACTTAGTTGTCGGTTTTAACCTTATTATATTTGCAAGTCAAAAGCGTGGGATATAGCTCACCAAAAAGGTAACGTGGGTAACCCACATGACAGAGATGTAGCCATTTAACAACACTGTACTTCGCGTATTGTCACAATTTGATCTAACTATAGTTTATTCAGAATTATCTACTTTTTATTGCAAGTTTCAGTTTCCCATAGGAACATAAGAGACGTATTACATTTCAAGTGATTTTATTCCCATAAGTATCCGGTATAATTACATTTCCTTTCTCTTGATGGTTTTAAATAGAAGTATTGTGATATACATATTTACTTCTTAACGTGCGGGAGGTCGTATTTGCCACGTATCACTTTATGCTTGACACCGGGCAAGTCCTGGACACGCCCCCCACGCAGCAGCACAATATTGTGCTCCTGCAAGGAGTGACCCTCTCCTGGGATATAGGCGGTCACCTCGCGACCGTTGGACAGTCTTACTCGGACACACTTTCTGTTGGCCGAGTTGGGCTTCTTGGGTTTCTTAATGAGCGTCTTCAGGACGACACCCTTGATCTGAGGCTTCCCGAACGTAACGTGTTTCCGCTTCCGTATTTTGTGCGGACCCTTCCGCCACATCTGCAACAGTGTCGCCCCCGCGCGGGGAGTGGTGGAGAAGGGACATTGTGACGTCACCTGGAGGGGACGCTGTGATGTCATGAGGAGCCCGCGTTGTAATACAGTGGGGAGAGAGCTATTTTTAACTCTTTCAGTCAAGGAGACTTGAGCAGCAAATCCATTTGTTCTTATTGCAGTTCTCGTGCATAAACCTCGTTGGAGTAGACCTACAAGATTAAAGGACAAAAGTTTTTTTCCCATTAGAATCAAAAGTAAAATATGTTCATATTTAGTTTGTTAAAGTAGCTATGTTGTGTTATGTATTATACAAATCAAGTGTCTTAGTAAATATGTCATTCACCTCCGCATATCATTGATGTGCGAAGAATATATTCAGCAGTTCAGGACTGAAGCATGAAGCGCCACTTCGTGTTCACAGTAGGTCTGCGGAACGACAGACCAGACCAGCAGAATATTCACCACACCAATGAAAGCATGTCCAATTATAACAAAGACAATGGCTGTCAATGGACACTGAACAAATTGGACGTTAAACTACCCAAACAAACAAAAGTAATCATGTTTTTGTTATTGTTATGGCAACCAGTTTTTTTAACTACCATTAAAAGAACTGGCCTGTAGGCAAGAAATGATCATTCAATACATTTTAAAAAGACACAATTTGCGGGCAATAGATGATATAATCCAGAGTATAGATACATATAAGCGTGTATAAATTAGGTAATCATGAATAACACCTGAATATCATTGGATCACTTATGCAATACATGCACAACGCTGACACACTCATAATGGCTTCTCATAAAATCCAACATCCTCCCACAAAGAAAGTGACGCAACTGAGGCCGCAGGCGCCACCTGTGGTGACCTAGTGACCTAGGTCACGAGGTCTGACCAGCCGTGACCTGCAGGGCGCCTGGTCACCGGCGGCTATTGTTCGCCCTTCAGAGCGGTCAGTCGATGAGCCGCTGCACGACACGCTGAAGGCACATCATTTTAACCCTAAAAACACTAGCGCATTTGAAAAAAACATACACAATGAGAAAATTCCCAAACACAGACATTTGAATAAAACTGCACACCAAAGGCACATGTAAAACGTAACGTAACGTGTATACATACTATAGATGGTGTTAAGATATTTTGTTCCCATCTATTTTGTCCTTTTTTATATTTTGCTTCCACAGAGCAGGGCGGGTAGGCATGGATTTCGCCGGCACCCCGAGAGGGAGGATGCACCGCAGTAATTCGGTGGTGGAGAGGTCATGGGGTCAACTAGTGTTTGGTCAGCGGAGGCATGGGTCAGCAGAGGTTGACAGGCGGCGACGCCACCTTCAACCCACCCTGTTCGCCGACATGTGTCCACTTTTGTCTCTGCGCGCCTCTTCCTTATGGGTCAGCACTCCTTCTTACCCCTTGTAAGTCGATGGGAAAATGTATGAGGGGTGGACTGTAGGCGAGGGGAGAGGATACTAGAACGATGAGGAAATGGCTGAGTGAAAAGGGAAGAGAGAACAAGGGGGAAAGGGAAGCTGGGTAGGAACGAGCGAAATATGTGTGCTCGATTACTGACGTCATTTATCCAGGGAAGAAAATTGAATTCACTTTTGTATTGCAGCAACCAATTACCTATGATTCTGGTACTGAACCATACAACTTCCGGCGCAACATGAATAGCTGTCCGTATTCTTGTTGCCGAGTTACCGCCAAGTATAAGTAGTATAGGAAATCGGACGTGCAACAGATTGCCGATGGCGAGGTGGGGGACCAAATTTGAAATTCCTACTTCTTCCAAGTTATATGGCAAACCATGGTCATTATGGATATAAGTAGAGCAACAATGATTTAACAATGACAGCAGACTCTAGTTTAAATTAACTATAACTATGATTCAATGGCGGATATGGGGTTTCTTGCTCTTAAACAACTTCCTTCTTTATGACGACAATCATTCTGAGGATACAATTCTTTAGAAAAATACAATACCTTTGATATGAAGTCATTCTACTTCCTACTGTCCGCCTGCTTACAGCACCACCGTCAAGCGATGTTAGAGACTTTTGAGGTAGAAAGCAAAATCTTTAATCTTCATCTCTTCAATAAAGCTTGGAATTGTAAGATAGTCTTCTAGACCTATAGAAATAGTAATACTAACCGCAAAAACTTTACGGTATTACAAACAATACTGGGTAAAGTAATTTATCTCACCCCAGATATTTTTTCTCCATAGGCTTAACATTGGGAACTCGTATCTAATGCCCATGAGATATTTAGGAAAAATATCCAATGGAGGATTATGTCACAAATGTTAGCCCATTAGTCAATGTAAAGGGTGAGATAAATTCAGAAACCCATTTAAGTTTAGGGGCAGAGCTCAATCCCATCTCGTTTGAATCGCTACATAATTCACGCGGCTTCGTCTTGTGAATTACTACGCGATTCAAACTCGATGGGATACAAGCTCTGACCCTAAACTTTCATGGGTTTCCTCTATAAAAACGATGTTCCTGTAAACGTACAAAACCAGATCCAAACACGGGACCTGGGACGTTAACAGCGAGGTGTTTACACCAAGCTGTAAACATCCCGGGGCTCATGTGAGGATCCACAATTGTACGTTTATAGGCACAACATTTTATCTTTACGATATACCTCTAAAACATTCATATATTTACCTTATTTAAGTTGTAAGAGCTATTTTCAGTCCAATTTGGGCACAGAACGGTCAACATGAACCCTAGCTTTCGCTTCGACCGTGGAATGCGGATGTGATGTTGTCCCATAGCAACAACCATAGCAACCTGCATAGCAGCACTTGTTGTCGCTTGCAAACCAGCGGGGAACCGTCGGGAAGAAAACATAGCAGTTGTTCTCCCATTGCAGTCCCATTTTAAGGTGAATGCCTATGTTTATTCACATTTTTATTTCCGCACTTCGATGTTTTTCCATAATTTGTGTATAGATTTCCTATTTCAATATAATTGTGTGCCTCTTGTTTATGTACTGTAACGTTAACGTTACCGATGTCGAAGCGATATAAAACGTCGGCCATTTTGAAATGATGACACAATCCCGTTTTTTATGCTAGAAAACGAACCGTGATTTACTGCACAGCTGTGCAATACATGGTAGAGAGCAGCGTGCAGTAATTACGTCACTTACGGCAGTAGGTATATAGTAAAGTGAAAGCCTGCTTACAGGGTTTTAGGCCTTTTCGTACCGAAATAACTGTCCGCTTATGCGGGATGTCCAGGGGTTAAATTAAACGTCTAATGGAAGCAAAAATTTCCGTTCCTCGCAAAAGTGGCCGCTTACGAGGAGTGTCCGTTAGGCGGGGTTGTACTGTAGTTATTGTCCAGGCATTTCGTAAGGACACTGTCTATATGTACATTCGAACATAAGACCATTGAGGTCATCTCTATGTGTTAACGTTTATTACCTACTACAGTATATTTCTATCAGAATATATTTGAAATTTTACCCAAAGATATATACATGTAGGTGGAGACAGAATACGGAAATATTCGAGTGTTCTCCCAAACCCAATTCAGCTGTTTACATAAATCACGCAAACTATCCATGGATTTTTAACTGGATGTGAGAGCAGTGGGTAGTGGAGGGGAGGTGATGGTGCAAGGTCTTTATCTTTTCTCTTTTCTTTAGTGTGCACCCGCAGATCACAAGACGCGCAGAGCGCCGTTAACAGTCACAGACCGCGCGTCGCCGCACACCACTTTGCGACATGTCGCAATAACGAGAAGTTGGCTTCCGGCCGACTGACGACAGGTCGTGTGAAGTGAGCGCCAACGGCTGCAGAGCCAGCCTGCAGTGGCTGCTGTCAGAGGCGTTTTGTGTGGCGCCAGCAGGTCTTTGTCTGGTGAGCTGCTCGTCGGCGATCCGTCTGTGCCTGTTCCCACTGTCTCAACCCCTAATATGTGAGCTGGTAACGCGATCCT
The DNA here is from genome assembly GCA_950022655.1 of Alentia gelatinosa. NCBI lineage: Eukaryota > Metazoa > Annelida > Polychaeta > Phyllodocida > Polynoidae > Alentia > Alentia gelatinosa. The sequence goes on from OX465581.1 coordinate 78,349,337, forward strand.
CCTTGACCCCTAATTATGCCCACAACAAGGCAGTCTTAACGTCATCGAGACGCAGCCAGACTTGGCCGCTGTTGTATCAAAACAGCACGACCACACACGAGCAAGCCGCACTGTCGACAAATCTTCCGTGTGAGCTTTGAGCCAAAGCTCCTTGCGGCAAAGTTTGGGAGTTGACTTCCAATGATGCTACCTCGGGGTACTCTCATTATGTCAGGGGGTACATAATGAGAAGCACTTGTATGGTGGTGACAGGGTTGAGTTGTTGGATTGACAGAAAGGCAAAGTAAGAACTCAGCTTCATAACAATAACCCTCCAAAAGATGTATCAAAATAATAGCTCAGTGAACGCGCAGATGCACGGTAGGGGGTCGGAACAGTGCACTGCCTCACCTATAAGATGGCGTTATTTTAAGCGGTAATGTCATGGGTGTCTCCCATATCATGTCTTCTGGCAATGTCCAGGTGGCATTTAATAACTTGCATACGGTATCATATTCAGACTGGACAGCCCTTACCCAAGGGCTTAGTAATGGAGCAATGTCAGGTATCATGTCTGCATCACGTTATACCCACTGAAGATTAACACCGTAATTGATTGCTTTTTCGACAGAAAATTTGACACTACATATAGAATCAATAACATTATGTTGTAATATATGACACAGCTGAATGTGGTGATATTTATTACTTCACTATGGCAAGAAGTAATTTGACAGTGTACAAATAACATAACATAAGTAGATTTCTTTCCCTCAATTCAAGTTATCATTCGAGCCGCAATCTCGAATTCTTCGCTATCGAATTTATCACGTAAACTGGAGCTTACCTGAACTTCTGATATTAGCCAGGTACATCCTTTATAAGTCTCAAGGAGGGGAAGGAGAGTAGACATGTTTTTAATTTGAATCATACAATCTGAAACTGTGTTTTCCACCTGATAGAAAGGAATCCATGACAGCCTGACAGCTGTATATCCTCAGACGTCATTGAAAAATAATTTCCGCACAAGAGACACGAATATACTGAACACCGTAATGGGGTTACTGTGAAGCTTCACACAATCGTCCTGTAATAAAATATGCAATCAACCGAATTCACATGAGCCAATGTCAGAAATATGACAACTCTTTGAAGTACATTTGCACAGTAAGAGTTATTGACGTCATACTTTTCGGAAAAGAAAATTGAACTGTCATCTGAAATAGATTTTCTTATGAGGGATTACCAGCGACTTTGTCGCAGCCCTGTGCGCTTCCCGCTACACGCCGGACACCCACACCTCTCACGTCTACACAAATGAGACGACACGAACCACGTGCCGCGCCTTAGAACAGCGGCGCCGCATTGTGAGTAAGGACGGTACTATAGTCTTAAGCTGATAACTAGTGTTAACGAATAGGCATCAACGTAAAGTCGGGCATTTTGAAACCGTTTGAAAATCCCATTGCCTTCTCATAAGATATGGGGATGGTAGGAAAGCGATGTAACACAAACGAACGGTCAAAGACCGCATCAGTCATACCAGTCAGCCATCTTACCAGAGAAAAGATATTATACTGTCTGTGCCTCCGGTGACGCTCTCATCCATACCTGGCTGAACTAATGATGTACCCTTTACTTTCTCATTGTAAATGACTTAAACAGAGGCCATAACAGATTGGAACGATTTACTAACCTATTGGAGTAAACGGTTTATCACATAAGCAAAAGTAGTGGATTATGAGAAACCAACCCGCTTGTATCTCTAATGTAACGGTAGATGAAATGACACATTATATACAACTGTGGGTGTGAGGGCCTTTGCAGGAGGGTGCAGGCTTGTGACCCTCTAGAATCCAGATATAAATGGTGTGCGTGTCCAGACCGGATTTTGGGTAAGTGGGTAACGGAAGTAGTAAATGAAACATTAGGTTTTCCGTACTACCTATATCACCATCCTGTTCCATCACTGGACTCCTTAATCCAACCATCTAATATATTTGTATTTTGATTTCGTAGATCATCTATTACATTCATCTAAGCATGGGCGACATGATGTGTTAAATCCGTAATATGCTTCGTACGCTTTTCTTCTGAGATGTCGATCGCGATGGACCCATAGAGATAAGGGAAACATCCAGATCTTTGATCTTAAGAAGGTCATCCAAAGTATAATTAACGAACTGATACCCCCCCCCCCCCCCCCAATCCCCTCTCCAACATGACTGCATCATCTAAATGTACAGATCTGGCATCTGGCAGTCTCTCAACGGCCTGTGGTTTGACAGAAATATTTATTTCTTACACAAATGCTAAAACTAACGGATCTTGCAAGTTGACAAACCAAATAGCTCAATGAATATCATGTTCTTCATGTAGGTGAAATGAATGCCCATTTTTTTCAAGATTTATTCATTGAAATCTAACTAGCAACCAGGTTATAATACAATCGTCATCCCTTTTTTGGTACTGTGTATCAAGGGTGGATAACTTTTATGTATCGAGGGTGGATAACTTTTATCCGACTGCATACTCAAAAGTGCATATTCAAATATGTAAATTTGTCCATCAATGGCTTGTCCTTTTATTGTAAAGAATCAATATAAAGGTTAGCCAAAGATTTCCAATGTCAGCTCTCTGTTAGGTCTTTCAATTGTGGCCCCACCAGGAGAGTTCATATTCTACAGAGATTCCATGCGTGATATTACTTCTTACTTATACCTCTATAACAAAGTTATTTGATATTTTATTTCTTTGCTTGTTCGTTTGGGTAGTTTAACGTTCAATGTGTTCAATTTAGACTTTTGCTATTCTATTTCTATCCAATAATCGATTGTTTTGAACAGTCGACCGTAAACCACGAGAGGTTGACGTGTAGTCAACTTGGAGTGGTTTACACAATCACCTCTACGCAAAAACATCGCTTGTTGTATTCATTATCCATTTTCACAAAAACTTGAATCCAGGAATTACCATATCATATGTTCTATCAGGAGGGGCTATTCATTTGCTCTCTATTCACAAATGGACTTAAAGTCTGTTTGGAGGATGATTTTCCCGTATCCCGTAATAAATGGCTTTGAGGTCATAAATAAATGGATTTCAAATCCGTACCTGCTGACAGCTTATGTACTATGGGTAGTCGTTTACCTAGACAGTAATCATTGGTTTTGTGGGTAGACGGCCGTATACCACGGGAGGTTGATGCGTAGTAATACATGAGCGCTAGGAAGTGCACTACGGCGCAAACCTCGAGTAGCTTACAGAGCCATCTTCTCCAAATAGATTGAATTCAGGAATTATCATATTTTAGTGTAAATCAATAGGGACTAAAGAGTCGCGAAGTAATTCACGAGGCAAAGCCACATGAATTACATGGCGATTCAAACCAGATGTGATCGAGCTCTGACCCTAAACTTTAATGGGTTTCTGAATTTATCTCACATTTCACATTGACTAATGGGCTAACATTTGTGACATAATTCCCCATTGAATATTTTTCCGAAATATCTAATGGGTGTTGGATACGAGTTGCCAATGTTGAGTCTATAGAGAAAAACATACCAGGGCTGAGATAATATCTTTTTTGCTCCATAGCACAAATAGACTATTTTTCCGCATACCATGGCTTTGAGGCCGTATACCATGGCTGTGAATCCGTGTACCACAGTCATGGTATCTGACAGGTTTCATATAATGGGTCGTGGTTTACTGAGTCCCCATACAGGGGTCGGATTTTTAAAACCTGCTAAATTGGCCAAAATAGGCTTATTTAAGGCTGATGCTGTATAAATGTATTTCATCAATGTAAAAATGACAGTTTTTGGTGCATCTTTTGATAGTTTTTCATTCCAACATAGGGTTTTGTATAGCCCAGAGGTATTTTTCCTTCCGAAAATCAGCAAAAACTAGTGTTTTTCATGATTTCCACTTTTTTTTTAAATCTAAGAGGCACACTGTTGGGCCAATTGTTTCTATTAACTTGTTTAAAGGATATGTCATGAGAAGTGTAGACAATATAGTTTTGAAAATTAGTTAAAGTTTGAAAAAATATTAGAATTGTCAAAACTATCCAGGACCTTCAAATTTTCCAACATTAAGACCCATACAGCATGTTGTCTGACATCCCAATTTTCAGAGGACAAAACTTATGAAACATGTAGTGAGAAATTGATTTTTCTTTATTGTAAAATGTTGACCAAAGTTTTGACTGTAATGCCTGAAATTTTCAACATAATCTGATTATCTATTCTGATATTCAAAGCATTCTGATTCCATGATGATAATTTTCCAAAAATTGGGGTGTTGGACAACACGCCTGTTAAAAGATGTCTAGAAGAAATAATTATCATAATAGGATAACAAATATCCCTGTATATGTTAAGTATCCCTACCACTTATAAATACCCAGGTAGTTTTTTTTCTAAATGAAAAAATATACTTTTTGTGATTCAAAAACTGAAAACGTGTTGTCCGACACCCCGGGGTGTCGGACAACACGCTCTGATATAAGTCATGATTTTGGGGTTCTTTCTTATCAGTAATTGAGTGGTTTGATTTGAAAAACATAGCTTTTTATCATTTTAATAAGAATATAAAGGATTATTGTTACAGATATTATCTTATTCATTGTTCTGAGTAGTTTTAAAATCGTGTTGTCCGACACCCCGCGTATTGTCCGACACCCCTGCCTGGCCCAAACCCAAATGTGGCTCAGAGCTTTTGTTTAAAATCTAATTTTTGATAAAGGTGTTTAGGGTCAAATATAACATATGTCATCATTTGATAATAGTTTTTCTAAATTTTTAAGCTCTTAAAATGTTTCTTGAAATTTCAAATATGTTAGGGGGGTGTAGAACATGCAGTACAGTAAAACCCCTCTTAAGGGGACACCCTCCGTTCCGGGCCAAGTGTCCCCTTAAGCGGGGTGTTCCCTTAAGCGGGGTTTTCAGGATGCCAGTGGTTATACAATAGAGAATATCTACATAAATGAAGGAAATGATGGTTATTAGGTTAAAAGGTTTATTAATAAATAAGCAAATAAATATAAATTATACAGCAGGGATGTCAGTTTTCCTTGTTTCCGCGGAATTCCGTGTTTTCATTTTTGGAATAAGATATCCTTTTTTTCTTGTGTAAAATGGTCATAACAATTAAAAAATACTCAAATCTACCATGACTCATTTTGGTGTATATATAGTATCCCATGTCTAACCCTGTATTGCCAGGGAAATATTTCCCTGTTTTTTTCTGACCCCAACTGACATCTCTGTATACAATATAAATTAATAAAAATTAATATGAATGTATAAAAAAAAATTAAAAAATAGATAAAAGAGGTTGAAGATGGATATGCATTCCTTGTGAAATTTGCTCCTTTGTACACCCCCGTTCAATGCCCCCCCCCCCCCCCCCGTAACTTCTGAGAGAATTCAGCAGCCCTATAAGAGACTCACCGTGAGCCGCCCAGAGCCGCAATGGCTCACTGAATACCGTACCTTCAAAGCCCCCAGCCCTCCCTGTGTCGCCCACCGCTAACCTGTAAGCGGGCCTCTTGCCTGGCACCTTCAGCAGGCGCGAAAATCACTGGTACTAATATCCACTCACTGTGGCCCGCCCAGAGCCGCTGGAGATGTAGGGATTACCATTCAAACAACACACTCCGGCCGCCCGGGCCCGCCCGGGAATGCTCAGTCTATTATTCTGGTCGTGACAGCTGTCTGTCCCGTACAAACGGGCACCATAAACTTGGATTTTCAGTGTTTTTGATATGATGTCCCCCCAAACTGTCCCCTTAAACGGGGTTTTTAAGCATTTCTGTACCGAAAAACTGTCCCCTAAAGCGGGGTGTCCCCTTAAGCGGGGTGTCCCCTTAAGCGGGGTGCCCCCTTAAGCGGGGTTAAAATAAACTCTTAATAGAGGGAAAAATTTCCGTTCCGAGCAAATTGTCCCCTAAAGCGGGGTGTCCCCTTAAGAGGGGTGTCCCGAAGAGGGGTTTTACTGTATTATACACAATTTCAAAAGGCTCTCAAATCTAAACTATTTGTCTGATTTTGTTGGAATAGAGTTTTTCTGGAAGGTACTTGGTCGGTTACTGATATAGGATATAAAAAGCAGTATTATTCTAAAATTAATTTTTGGGTGTCTGATCCCAGGCCGAGAGCGCAATTTAGCAGGTTTTGAAAATCCGACCCACATTCTCAATGGGGACTTTGTATACCATAGATAATAATGTGGTTACATACATTTTCAATTGGACTATACGTATCGGTCTGACAACTTAGAAACTATGGGAGGTGGTTTACTGTGGTCACATACATTTTCAATAGGAGTTAATAATGGATTGGTAGTATGGAATATTCATTTATCCTACCCCTAATATAAAATCCCATAGGCTTAACATTGGGTTTCCGTATGCCACGCTGACTGGCATACGGAGTTTTATATGCCACTAGTGGCATACAGCATTGTTATCACGTAATATTCCAAAATCGAGGAGATAGGTTAGGATAAAATCAAAACCTGATTCATTTTAATCTTGGCCAACGCATTCCACTCCTGAAGTTTTGGCTCCGGACTTCACTCGGCTTCGCCTCATGAAGTCACTTTGCCAAACTCCAGTCGTGGAATACGGTGGCCAAGATTAAACCTCATCCAGTTTTACGATATTATCCATGTTGTATGGATCTACCTTATTCATAGTACCGGTACATGTACTTCAAAGTTGAATAACACTGAGATTAGCAGGCAGAGCATATTGATGCTGCCACCTGGTGTTTATACCTTGAGATTACAAAGAGGTAAAGGTTGCAAAATTAGGATTTTGAATGTGTCAGTGTCCTATTACGAGTTATTTATTGTCAAGCACCCGTCTTATGACCTTGACTCATTCATTAATATTTTCATTTACTTACCTTGTACACATTATAAAATGGAATTAAATAAAAGAGGAGTTTTCATGCTTTATAGGACAGTCAATTTTATGGAGTATTACCCTACTAGAATCTTGCACTCGTGACCAATCGAGAATTGTTTAGCAGTTTGTCTTATTTGGATTAAAGAAAGGTGTAATTTACAGGTAAAAAGGTGTCCTTGGGTTAACATCCAATAATCAGGGTCAAATTAAATTATGAAATATAGTTTCGCATGCGCCATGTAAAATGAGAAATTGATAGAATTGATGCGAAACGGTAATTTGGTAAATGATACTGTTACATATATGGCTTCCGCAAACACTTTCTCTGCGTTAGAATTAACATTCTATACCTTTTCTTCCGTAATCACCATGACACCGAAAGTTTTGTAGAAAAACAATCTATTTATCAACTTGGCTAAGTTAGTATACCTGTTGACGCTGATGCTACTGTCGAAACCTGTATTCGTGTCAGAGCCCGACAAAGATGTCCTATCGATACTGCCATTGTCTGGAAAAAATCCATAGGTCATCAAAAAGAGGAAGAACAATAAAAGAACAACAACATGACTATGATGGAACTACTGATGAATGGTATCACACCTAGCAGCACTCCTGTCTGTCTCTACCAGATCCTCTTAATTAGAGATTGTTCTGAATTCAAGCTTTAATCATATTTATTTAAAGGTTATTACATGTTATGAATAAATCATAACTAAAACTGTAGACTGGATGTTTGACTTAAGGGAGGCGTTTGCTTATTTGCTTGTTTTAGCGTTCCAGGAGACCCTGGGGGTATATAGAGACCATCAACGATTTAAGCTTTTCACTTTCGTAGACATATCTTAGTCAACTTCTTTCAATGTTTTCAAATATTTCATAAAGAAGAAAATGATGAGATCTTTCTTTGGAATAGTTTCAAACAACATTTTCATGTTGTTACTGTTTTTCAAGGACTTTCTTCTATTTTCTTAGGGATCATTAATTTTTTACGGCAGTGGGGGGTAGTTGATATGAGGGTATTTGCCTGAGGCGCATTCAATTTTGGAGTATTTGCCAGGGAGTAGTGGGGTAAATTTCAAAGGTTTGTGTTTCTGCAATTCAAACACATCTGGGGAACTCATTTTTATATTTTTTTTTAGAAATGTGTATTTGAAGAATCCAGTCAATTTTAAGGCCATTAGTGTCTGTCTATTATGTTACGAGGTTGTTGGATTGAGCAATGAAGATGTAGTGCTAATTGGTCACCAGCAATATCTAACATCTAGAAGAGCACAGGTGATCTACCTCCTGAGAGCTACTCAATTTTGAGTATGGAGGCGGCAGTCCTGAGTGGGACTGTTGCTTAATCCGACGACCTTGTAACATCGTAGACTAGACAGGTCAAATACCACCTTCTACCAAAGTAAGTCTCATGTAACATATAAAGTCTCATTTAGAAAATGAGGCGAAAACACTTCTGTATCCAACCGCCAAACGTCAACTAAAAAAGAATTACCTATAAAGTCTACTGCTTGTCACTGGTCGGTCGAATATCAACATAGACTTGAACACATTGCCTGTGCTCCTCCGGAGAAAGTTTACAACCGGTTGGTTGTCTAGTTGTCTTTCTCTGTATAAATTACCGTATCCCGGAAGGCATTGTCATCTGATTTGTGTGTCCTTTTGTAGAACCTTGCAAACATATTGGCATTTATCGACCTAGCTTTCCTCAGAATGGATTACCTTGGTAAGTCTCTCGGGCAGCTTTAGACATGGCCACTCTCCTAGTCGAATGAGCTTTGAACACTTGTGTGTTTATATCTGCCTCTATCATGGTCGTTTTGATCCATCTGGCAACAGTGTCTTTTGTTGCTGGGTGTGTGTCCTTCCCCAGCATAATCAATAACTGTGTATGTTGTCTTCTGTGCTGCTTCGTTTCACCAATTTCTGTAACTGACAAATACCATCCTCATTGTTCCAAATAATAGACTCTGTGTTTAGAGCATGTAACATATGTGTCCTCTGTGCTGTTGTCAGGGCTAACAACATTAGTATTTCCAATGTATGTTTCTTTATATCTAGTAGATCTAGTGAGTATAAAGGAGACCACATCGTTAAGGATGGGGTGCCTGCAGCCATGCTACTCCTGTAAGGTCGGGTGCTGGTGGCAGATTGACCCACTAGAGGATGAGCACATAATCATCAAAACACATAATTCAAGTTTGTTATCATGTGATATGATACATAATCCTAAATATTTTCTTTCTTTTGAAGAGAAATTCTAGATTCTGTGAAGATTTCATGAATATTGCTCTATCATAACTTTGTTAAAACAGAATGAATTTGTTTGTTTCTCTTCATTAACAGTTTCTCTTCATGTGACAGTCCATGACATAGGGCTGTAGCAATGTGTAGAGCAATTGACCTACTGCATGGTCGAAAGCCTCTATAGGTAACTCCTATTCAGCCTTGGACTCTGTATGCGATTCCTTGTCTGCTTCTACATTCTTTTCCCCTGGGATATGAGCCCTTATTATCCATGAATTTTTATGCCCACCCAATTCCCAGATCTCCTTTGTAACATTTACCCCTAACAAGGAATAGAGTCTCATGAGATTTTGAACCCTGTGAAGTACATGAATCCCAACGCATGAATTCCACTTTAAATAGGCTACTGTCATCGTGTTGTCAGACAGGCACCTATATTGTACTCATGGACCTCTCATAGTCCTCCCTCCCTTTTTCAAAGACTGCATTTTGTCTCTTTCCAGTCTCCTAATATGGGATTCACCATATCTGATGCCTTTTGAGAAATCAACTATGAGCCCTAGCAGACTGAGGACCTGTCTGATCTTTACGTTGTGCCCAGTGTCTATCTCTTTCACCTGAGCCTGGAACTTTGGAACTTCAGCCTCAGTGAGGGAGACTTTCATTTCGTTTGTATCGATCACATAACCCAAAAACGTGATTTGTGTACTGGGTGAAGTGACTTTTTTTATGTACCTTGAAGCCTAGTTTCACCAGTAATGCCAGAAGTGCTTGAATGCTATGATGAAGGTTTCATCAATGTACCCGAAAACCAAGTGTCCTTTCAACACCCTGGCGAACTGTCTCGCCACTTGCACCAAACCATTAGGGAGACAAGTATACTGGTATAACTGTCCCTTCCATTCAAACCTGCGGTACTTCCCATCTTCCTCGCACAAAGGGATAAAGACAGATCTTATGTTCCCATGAGTGCCCCAGCATGTACATGTCAAGTGAGGTTATTCTATCTTAAAATGTTTATAGGTAACACTCTTATTTAGATCTGAAAGACCTAAGATCACCCTGAATTTCCCATTAGGTTTAGGATGCAGGAAAAATTGGATATGAATTAATCATCATCCCAGACACATTTCTTCACAATTCCTATAAGTAGAAGTTCCTGAACCCTTTAAGGATGGGTGCCTGTGGCAGAGCTACCCCTATAAGGATGGGTGCTGGTGGCAGTTTCTCCTGCTAGGCACTGGCACATAATGTGATAAGATATATAGTCTTATATATTTTATTTGTTTTGAATAGAATTACTAAATATGATGTCAAATCATCAATCTGTGAAAATTTCATGAATATTGCTCTATTATTTCTTTAATGAAATAATTTTGTAAATATTTGAGAAAGTGTGGTTTGACCACACTCTAACTCTTCATCTGAGATTGTGTCACTCTGACAGGTGGTCTTACACAACATCGAGTTCTCTGAATTGGTCCATTTGTACCATTGATAGGCTTTGAACTGTCAGTTCTGGCTGGTTTGATACCCACCCAAAACTCCTCTTTATCGGTGGGAGATTTGGGCTTGTCCACTCTGGTCTTAGGCAGGCCATGTTTGCCCTTTGCAGTAAATGCATGTATAACCTTGGTGTGTCAAGCTATAATAACACTCGTTACTGCTGAGTGGTTTTACTGCGAGTTGCCACTGCTGGTACCCAACAAGCACTACATTGACATCCATATAGTTTTCCCCGTAGATTCAACATCGAGTCAGGGAGTATCGTAAACAAATAGTAAATGGACGATAATTTCACAAACGTAAGTCAATCAGTCAGTGATAGTGGTGAAATACAAACCCAAATTGCACTTGATCCCTAGCTGCTAAAAATATGACATTCATTTTAGCCTGCTACAAAACCTCACAACTTTGCCCCATGTGATTATTCCGCAACCAAACTTAATAGTGGGGGCGGGGGCACTTCATTTTGACATGTTCTATTGCTAGCATTAACCCTTTCTAGCTGGTAATGGAGAACACAAACGTCAAATTCTTCATGATCCAATCTTTAATGTCATGTCACAAGCACAAAAATGTCCATGGTACAGTATTTCACACAATACTAAACATCCCCCTGGGCAGCAGGTACACTCTTCAGGTATCCCCTGGACACCATTTCCCTCCGGGATCTTGAATAACCTGTCTGTCATGACCAGTGTCCAATGTGCCTAAATCCACAGCCTGTCTGTGCCAATGCTGCTATGGATACTTAATGTTAGTCACTTCTCTCTGTCTCTACCAAGGTAGCAGCTACCTGAGCCCAGTTACCCATCTTGATGCTCACACCTCTCGCTCACACTAGATTTTGCTCATTACCTTTAGATGAGAATTAGCTGCTCCTTGTAATGCTCACCATATTAAACCAATCCCTGTTTGATTCCTGCTGTTCATGATGCAGGTGAGCAGCCCATCCCCTGAACCGCGCCCATTAGAGTTTGTCCCAGACTCAACTCCATTCTGTATTGCTGCCCTTGCACCCACTCCAGCCGACTGCCAGACTCCCTGAGCCTATTTTGATGTCCCTCAGCCTGCTCGTCTTCTGACCCATCAGGTAATGTTCATGCCTCGTGCAGCGATCACCACATGGTGAGGTGTGCCTTTATATCCCCCATCTAGCCTCCAAGAAGCTGATGTCAGCCGATATACTAATCAATACTTCCATGGCATGAGTCATAGGCAGACATACTACCTGCATTGTCACCTGGCAGCCATTCCAAGATGGCACCCAACCACATGACCCCTCACGGTAACCTGTTTGACTTGCTCAAGTCTTTGATTATGAACATTCATTAAATGATTAAAGAAAATCGGAATACAATTCATTATAGTATCCTTCTCTGACTGGCCCATGTGTTACTCAGGAGGGGTGGAGGGGTAGGATACAGGGACTGAGGCCAGTCTAGGTAACCTGTCAGTATCCCTGTCCTGAAGGAATTCCCCTGTATTGATTTTCCTGGTGCATATCAAGCACAAACCAACCTGTAATGGGTCCCAGTTATGAAATCCCCATGCACTGAGATCGCATTAAGGTAGCACAGTCTGAACCCCAGGTCATCACCAGGAGACGGCGGAAGCAGTTCACCTTATAAAAGAAAAAAATCTTCTAAAAACGTTTTTGCTGATGCACACAGTGATGAGAAACGAGTGGCCTAACTTATAGAATATTTTAGCCAGTGTACCCGGCCCTGTTATTCACCTCTTTCACATGTGTGTGGCGCTGCATTCGGCGTTATAACGGATCGCCCTGGTGAGTGGTCGGAACACTGTCCGTTGGCGGAGTGGGCCGAGAACCAGCATTAAGCCTGTATTCCACCAACCAGACGAAAACTTTGTACAACGCCCGTACAAGGGTTGCAAGGGTTGCTGGAAAATCTCATGAAATTAAGATTTTGTCTGGCTGGTGGAGCAGGTCGGTATTTCGCCCGATGGTCATCTGCCAGACATCTGCTTTCGGTTGCTGGGTTTGAGAGTGTCTGTTGGGGGTGGCTGGCGCATCGCTCGAGCGTCGCCCGAGGGTTGCTGGGACCTGGGGCAGGGCGTCTGTTGAAATGATAAAAAATGCGCTTCCACCCACCAGAATTTTCAGGCGATATCCCAACCGATACCCCCAACAACCCTCCACAAGATGTAACTATAACGTCGGCCGAATAACTAATTGATTACGTTTTTATCGGCTGGAATTGAGCATCTAGCCGATGCATTTGAAGAGTAGGACACCCGCCCTCGGGTTCTGCCGGGAGTTGCGGCAAGGGAACGCCGCCAACATAGCGCGAGCGATACCGGCAATACCCAACACGGCGCGGCCGAAAACGGCAATACCCGAAGACGCGAACGGACATCGAACCAGAGCGTGCCATACACATTCATAACATTAATCCTTATCTTTATTTACCTTCATTGTCCGGTTTACCGCAGTATTTCGCGGTTATTTGACGATCTCTCGACGTTCCCGTACAAAATCCAACATAGCGGCACACTGCTAGGCTCGATACGTGGATTACGCGGGTTCGGAGCGTCGTAGTGTATCGCCGCACGCCGCGCCGCCTATCGGGGAACTTGATTACTACGTAAAAATGCGGCTAACGTCCACCAGTCGGCGCCACGGCTGGGGCATCGGCTAGGATCTGCTGGAACTTCGAACCCACCCGACGCTCGTATGGCGACCACATGAGCGTCTGTTGGGGGTTTCGGTGGAGCAGCGAAGCATTTTGAAGCAATTTGGCCAGACGTTTCAGCTGACGTCGGCTGAAAGGTCGGCTGGAACGTCTGTTGAAGTTGAAAAAGCGGTTGTTTGGTGGAATACGGCCTTTACTGATAAAACTTCAAAGCGAGGCGAGCGCTGCGGAAGTGAAGCCAGTAACATGGCGTGGGTAATAGACCCATAGACCCCTATGTAAAGTCCTACACAATAATCAGCCAAGATAATCATAATAACAATTATCTTAAGTCAGATTTAGTTACTCCATTTAAAGACTCTTTGCCTTGCTTTATTCGAAGAGAGCGGGGGAACCTCTCGTTCGCCCGTACCTCACCTATGTTTTGTCCTAATATGTTGGAAACCCGCCCCTTGATAACTGTCATCTTTATTGTTGGTGCACCAAAGTTTCATCGTTACTCATCAAGTTTGTATATGTCATCTAATGTGTGACGACTTGGACACCATAAGGGACATGAAAGGATTGAAGATTATGAGTCTGAATATTTGTAGTCTTGAGAAAAACTTTATTGACTTTGAACATATAGCTAGACTCTTCGACATAGCCATGGTTTCTGAAACCTGGCTAAAGAAACCACTTCCTAGTTCAATTATCAGGATGCAGGGTTTTCATACTATTAGACTTGACCGATTCCCCCACATCTTAAAACAAGGAGGTGGCCTCGTTACATATGTCAATGATGACTTTGATTATGAAATAATCCCTGAACATACAGCCATTACCCCAGATTATGAGATATTATCTACACATATTGCTACTAAATCAAAGAAATATACAATTATTAATATATACAGAATACCGAATACACCTATTGTTAACACCTATTCTAAACTATCAGAAGTAATCGACTCCGTTCCAGAAGAACGAACAGTAATTATTGCAGGAGATCTGAACATAGATACACAAGATAAAGCACTAAATCGCAATCATATTTTAAAATTTGCTAATAATAACCATTTATCACAGTTAATTACTTCCCCAACCAGAATAACCCAGGAATCGTCGACAATCATAGACCATATATATACTAATGCAAACAATATTCGTAGATCAAACACTATTAATTTTGTAACAAGTGATCACCTCCCAGTTTACGTAATACTAAAAGCAAATCGTAAAGTTATCAATAAACGCTCTATTAAAGCCCATACCTATAAGCACTTTGACGAACAACAATTCCTTTATGACTACCTTCACAGTGACTGGACATCTTTTACACTTAATAATACCCCCGATAAGCTATGGGACATCATGTATAGAAATATAATTAATTCCCTTAACAAATCCGCCCCTATAAAGAAAATGGTCATTACAGACAACAAACCAACCTGGATAAATGACGAGATTCTCGAAGCTATGAGAAATCGTGATTATTTTTATCGACGTGCCCATAATACCAAAAATATAGCGGCTGGCGTATTGCAAAATATCACCGTAATTTAACCAAGGAGATGATCTCAGACAATAAAAAGAACATCATTCACAACCTAATAATCAATCATAAAGAGAACCCAAAGAAGTTCTGGAGAGGTATTCGCTTGGTTTTGCCTAAGGAAGAATCCCCAGCCATAACGTCCCTTACAGACCATAATACTAACCAAGAAATTCCGGAAGAAGGAATTCCCAATTTTATTAACAACTATTTTGCGTCTATAGGACAACTTTTAGCAAGTAAATTGCCTACTCCCCCAATTTACAACTTACCCTTTTGTGATAGATTAAATGAACATGACTTATTATCAGATCCTATTGAGGTATCTGAAGTGTTACCACACATTAAGAATATTGACATTAAAAAATCCTCAGCGATAAGTAATCTTAGATCGAGCATACTCAAAATAGCTTTTTTAGCTGCACCGGATAAGTTAGCGATGATATTTAATTCCTCAATCAACCAAGGAATCTATCCTAGACTATGGAAAAAGGCCTGTATTACCCCTATCCCAAAAAAAGGAAATATAAAACTTGTCAACAATTTGCGCCCAATAAACCTGGTAAGATTTTTGAAAAAATTATTAATAAAAGATTAATCACTTATCTCGAAGATCACCAAATTCTAAATGATAACCAATATGGTTTTAGACCTGGCCGCTCTACTACCCTAGCAATCTCTAAATTTCTCCGTCATATTCTTAATAATCTAAATAACAACGTTCCATCTTTCTCCTTATTTCTTGACTTTAAAAAAGCCTTTGACACTGTCTCTTATAATCTCCTGGTAAAAAAAATTAAACAACATTGGCTTAAACAACAATACATGTAAATGGTTCAACAATTATTTGCTTAACAGAACACAACAAGTTAATCTAAACGGTATTTTTTCTTCAACTGCTAAACTTACCTTTGGTGTGCCCTAAGGCTCCATTTTAGGGCCAACTTTGTTTCTCATCTACATTAACGACCTTGCATCATCATTAGATAATTACCATACTACTTTATATGCAGATGACACGGTGATAACCTGTGACTCGTTTATCTCCATTAAAAAAGCGACTATTTCAGTAGAGAAGTGGTGTAGGGACAATCTTCTAACCATCAATGAAAGTAAAACATATTGGATGAAATTCGGAGGGCATGAAAATCCTATTGCAGGCAGCAATCTTACCATGAACAACCAAAAACTTGGAAATGTTGCTACCTTCAATTACCTAGGCCTCATCATAGATGAAAAGCTGAACTATAAAGACCACTTACGGAAAACAATATCTATTATTTCAGACAAACTTTATTTACTCTCAAAAATAAGAAAACTTATTACCCGTGATACTGCTATTACTATCTATAAATCTACCATCCTTCCATACTTTGATTACTGTGACTGTATTTATGACACACAAGTAAAAAAACATGGTAATGACCTTCAGCTTCTCCAAAATAAAGCCCTTCGAATATGCTTCCAAATTAGATTAGGCCCGAACCAGACACTAAACACTCAGGATATTCATAATCTTTCTAAATCAATTTATTTGGATCAACGCCGACAGATACATTCAATATTCTATGCTTATTCGTTATTGTCGGAACCAAACCTAAGAGACAACCGAAATATTCCCACTAGACATCATGATGGTATTAGGTTGCTCTTACCCCCTTTAAAGAAAAAGGTTTTTGAAAATAGTTTTTTAATAACCGGAATTAAGAACTGGAATATTCTAAAAGAAAGCCTCACCGAAATACAAGACAAGAACGCCTTTAAAATTGCAATTAAAAGGTCTTATCCTGAGTGTTTTATTGGTAAATGGACCTAGATTGTGCTTACGACTAGGTATAATGTCTTTTACTAGATTGTGTATTTACACTGATGTGATTTACTATGCTTGCCCCAAACCAGCTACTGATTGTGTTACAACGGTATCAGGTGAAGGAGTGCAGTATATATATCTATTTCTACATTGGTTATCATCTTTTATTAAGGTATACTGTCTGACTGAATGGCCATCAATGTTCAAGGCTGTTAGAAACACATATTATTCATCCCTAAAATATTGCTCTACTGAGTTAACCCATGCTTATGGTACAAACAAGATTTACTTACAGTTTAATCTATTTGTTATATCTCTAAAGGTTATGCTTACCTTCTTTATTGGAATGATGTATCTTATTTACATATTACTTATGTTATGACATGATGGATTACCCCGTATAACTGTATTCCAGAAACTGTAAAAGGCTGACCTACCATTACCTAGCCTAAAGGGGAAAGGAGAGTTACTGGGATATACGTTCCTATTAACTAACCCTAGCTGAAATTACTAACCTGTTTTCATCTCATCATTTTGGTGCACTTCACGTATAAACATGTATTATCATATGTATAACTATATATCATATGGCGGAGGATCATCTCTGACTATTGGACAACCATGTATACTTTTACCTCTTTGTTGAACTGCTTTTCTACAATGGCCCAGACGGAAGACCGGCCCAGTCGAGTCTGGTGGTTAATTGTATTAACGTTGACCCAATAAACGCATTAAAAAAAAATATAAAAAAAAGTTTTCCATGATATATTTTACCACAATACAAAGTCCCACATTACAAAGGCAAGCACTGCCCCTCTTTCCGCAATCATGACTGTGTGAGATTCGCCTCTAAATACAAAAGTTATGGAATATCCAGGCTTGGATACCACACTTGGTTGGTTGGTTGGTTTGATTTAACGTCCAGTTAACCATTGCAGATTCTCACCAGACTTTCTCATGGTTCTTTTACACCACAAGGGTGGTGATCGAATCTATGAAATGAATTTAGGTGGAAACCTCACCCCTACACATTTACCGAGGTGAGAGTTCTTTTACTTCCCACACCACATAGACATGGTATGAGAAGGATTGGCCTTTGATATAGCAGTAAATCTACCACTGCTTGGGGTGAAGGAGAAAAGTGGCTGCAGTGGGACCCGAATCAACAAAGTCTGATGACCTTAATATAACAAGTCCTGTGCTCTTTACCACTGATCTAACTCTCCACCCCGGTCTAAGTGTGGGAGACAGTAGCTTTAAAGGCATCAATAGTTGACATCTATATATGTATTATTGGATAACTGACAGTGGCTGTCATTCAGGGTAAAGAGGGCTATTGTGATAATTTGATCTAGCTGTCATAGGTTAAAAGAAATACTGTTTGTTTATCTCATTAACAAAATGTTATTCACATGCAATTATTTGCAGTTTCCGGCAGTTTGCAAGTGCCCCGAAAGATCTGCTGGGAGAGTGAACTAGCGGGTGAAGTTACTGTTACTAAGTAACATCATGACGTCAGAACGTCATTATGGAGAGTGATAGCAGGGGTTGTAGCAGAGATTAAAGTAAGCGCAAGCACGACGAGAAGGATCTGCTGGGAGAGTGAGCAGTAGTAATGACGTCCTACAGTAACTTTTGCTCCGAATTCAAGTGTACGAGCGGGGCATTTTTTCATATATTTACTATTTGTTTGTTTATTCTACATTAATTTCGGGTGGGTGTGTAGTGCTGGGCGATCTTACTATGCAAATACACTGCCGAATAAGGAGAAACGTCAGCCATTTTATTTGTTTATTTTTTGTTCCGATAATGTTAACAGATCACGTGGTACAGTGGGTAGTAAAAATATATTACGCCACTGTGCGGCCAAACGGAATCTTTTCTCCTAGTGCGATATTCTCGGGAGCGGTGCTGACGTCACGAAGGTACACTGCGTTGCTCGATTTTCTCGCTCTGTAGTTTATTTTCCCGAAAGCGGTGCAGTGCACTCTCATACGCACGAAGGGTTAAACAACTTTTCACCCCATTGAAACCAATGTTAAATCCACTGTATATCTCTGGTGATATCTCAGTAAATATACAACATAGAGACATCAAACAAAAAATGTCTTATGGCTGAAGAGCTGGGGAAGATGTTTGGTGGGTGGTTTTCTATCAATTCGTTTTGCAAAGATCGTTATATTTGGTCTTATTTCCAGCAATCTGCCGAAATTGCAATGACAGGCTGCTACAACTGTCAGAATAAAAACTTGCTCAAAAGTAAATAAATCTTTAAATTTAAGCATTCATACTTCTATCCTGCAAAGGTTTTTGATATATCTTGTTAGGAACACATCAAACTACCTTTAATTACACATATTTATCATGTACAGAGAGTTCAAACATCGATTTTCGTAACGCTGGTCGAGCGATAATAACAGAAAGCTAGGGTGATCGAAACTGGCAATACCCTTCGCCCCTAGCGGTTGTGAAAGAAACTAAATGTTCCGCTCCCGAGAATAGGGGGACTTTCGATCACCGGTATATAGTAATATCTATTGCAGCCCAACAATATAGGTATCATATTAATTGTCATGAGATACTTAATATGATAGAATGTTTATTTCCATAGGTCATTGCGATAGATTTTTTCATAAAATCAATGTGGAAACAAGAATGTAACATGTTTTAGTGTTTTTTACCGAAACATTTTGATGTTCAATCTAAGACAGGAAATCTTATCCATAACACAGGTATATCATATATATCTATATTCCAACAAATAGACCCAAGTCTCAGCTTTCTAACAGGCACTTCAAATGGTCGCGCGAGGGGGAGTTGTGAAGTCTGCTGCTACACAGATATTTTTTGGCAGGTCCAACTGATGGTCGCGCAACGTGACGTGTGCGACTTTTCAATTTTGAGAAACTTTCCCTTTGAGGATCTTCATGATCTTAGCATTGTTAAAAAGCCATTGATCTAGGGTATCTGCTTGCGAAATCAGAATTAAAAAATATTGATTTCCCGCAAAATGGCAACAGGTCAAAGGGAAGGCTTATGTTTGACCGTAGAAAATTCCATGAAGGACTTTTCAAACTCTTTCAAGACCATGTCAAACGCATTTTTCAGGTCAAGAAGGTGCTATTTGCAAAGTTTCATGTGAATTACCCTTTGCCCACCCGTTCATTTTGCTTGCCCCAAATTAGTCATGTTGGAAAGTTTTCACTCAAGTGAGGTGAGGTGTGTGTGACCACTCACACTCACTACTGCACCTGTGGCCGCGCTACATAACCTGTGCGACTTTTTAATTTTGAGGAAATTTCCCTTTGAGTATCTTTATGATCTTTACCCTGTTGGATAGCCATTGATCCAGGGTATCTGCTAGCGAAATCAGAATTAAAAGATATTGATTTCCTGCAAAATGACAATAGGTCAAAGTGAAGGCTTATGGACTTATGTTTAACCTCCCAAAATATCCATGAGGGACTTTTCAAATTCGTTCAAGACCATGACTAATGCATTTTTCAGGTAATAATTGTGCTACGTGCTGAGTTTTTTTAGATTTAACTTTGCCCAGCTCTTTATTTTATTTGCCCCAAATTGGTCATCATGGGAAGTTTTGATCAAAGTGAGGTGAGGTGTAAGTTAAGACTCACTCCTGCCCCAGAGGCCCCCTTACATGACCTGTGCGACTTTTTAATTTTGAGACACTTTCCCTTTGAGGA
Organism: Alentia gelatinosa; assembly: GCA_950022655.1. Classification (NCBI taxonomy): domain Eukaryota; kingdom Metazoa; phylum Annelida; class Polychaeta; order Phyllodocida; family Polynoidae; genus Alentia; species Alentia gelatinosa. Next base: position 78,369,687 of record OX465581.1, read on the forward strand.
TCTTCACGCTCTTAGCATTGTTGAAAAGCCATTGATCCAGGGTATCTGGTTGCGAAATCAGAAACATAAAATATTGATTTGTCACAAAATGGGATCACTTTAAAAGGGACATGTTTAGCGAAAGAGACATGCGAAAGGGCATTTACCAGTTAAAAAGGGCACCAGAACTAGCAAATGGTCAATAATGGACAAAATCTATGTCACAAGGTAATAAGATAGTTTCAGCTTAAAGAATAACATAGTTTTATGCACTGCATGTATGGTAATTTGAGCTGTATAGGCAAAAGAAGAGTATTGTTTGGTATAAAAAGGTCATTGTAAGGTCCTATATAGGTCATCTGGGGGTCTGTATATCGGTGAACCGTTACAATCTTTAAAGGAAATTATGTGAAACATAACAATCACCTTGCACAGAAAATTTCATGTCAAAATGACTAATATTAAATGAGTTATGTCAAATCAAACTTAATAATCTCAACAGGTGAAGGCCTGTTACATGCCAAAAATTGTCCTTAGATTTGGTCATTTCAATGCAGAAATTTTTGTCAGATTTGCCTCACAAAAACTTGAATATCTTCGTAACCAGTAGTGATACAGACAAAAATCAAAAAGATTATCAAATCATTCAATAAGGCCCAAATGGCTACTAGGTTAGTTATGTAATTAAACCTTTTTTTAAATTTCACTAAAGTGCCTACTAACAGTGTATTGTTATAATAATGGGCCGATTTTTTATAACGTGAGAGCGATTTCCATCTTTCAAGTTAGAAAAAAACGCCTAGGACTGAGTGGAGAGTGCTCGCCTCGTTTTCGTTTGACCTACTAAGGCGACCATTGCATGATGGCGCTAGTGTGAAAGTCCTGAATGGTCTCATAGATAGAGAAAACGGACAGATTAGAGGTGAATACTTCATCTAAGAATATCTAAGTTTCTGACGCTCATAAGCATAGTAGGAGAACCCAGTTATTTAATCATATTTATGATATTACACACAGTCCCGTTCTGTTGGAGCACCAAAGAGAAAAGAATATTTCCACAAATGTTCTGACATGTCCTTCCACATAACATACCGGCGGTACCTTTCAGTTTAATAATCATGAGGTGTTCCCTTTGGTTTAGTAGTCAGACTGGTCCGACCATATTAAACTAATACATGTAGTTTAGTGGCATTAGTTTACATATTATCGCTCATGTATCTATAAAGATCTGAGGATTAATACAACCCATATATGCAATTATATAGTATATTGTCTTACCTGGTAGAATAGAAATCACTTGCGTTAGTCCTCGGTTAAAATAATTATTTTACAGTTTTTATATTTGACATCAAACACTATATATCGTCGGCATGCCGCTCATGACCTCCACACAGACACCTCCACAGCACAGAAGTGTAACTCCGGTAAGGACTACTACACTGGGCACTATCGCAATGTAGTAAGATACATTTATGTGTGCGGTACGGAGAACCCATAGGCGGTCGGGATCCCCCTCGTATGAATGACGTCATAGAGAGGGGTTTCCCCCGTACCTCATCGGCCATGCTGCACCAAGATAAAGAGGGTAGGCGCCAACAAAAACACATGGTATCTATGTACTGATGTAATGGAAAATGTCATCGCCTCACAGTTGTAATACGTGGCTTATTGTTAGTTGAACTGTACTTGATTTAGATTCAAGAATTGTGGTTGAAAAGTAGAAGTGGTCGATCCTCGCTCCGGGTCTTGTCACTGTTGACGTGTTGTCGTGTTGACGTGTTGTTGTGTTGACCCAGGTTTTATTTGTAATTCCTGTCTAATTTAATTAGTACCGTAATTACTTGGGTTGCCTGGAGCAGTACATGTGATATGACGTCATTTGATTTTTTTTTATATATCTAGTGAGCTACTTGTTGAAGTAGTTGATGCCATAACTGTCAGTGATCACTAGATAGGCCTACTGTCCTGAGTGAGAGTGTGCATTGCACCTTTTGTTTTGATTTGTTTTTGCGTCATTGAATGACCTATGACACAGTATGAAACCATATGGAGTATTCGTGGTTCGATATTCAGTCTTCACACTGGTGGTCCGATATTCAGTCTTTACAGTTATGTCATATTCCACTGCATTTCTTATCCACTTGAATTTTGGCAAAGTTTATTAGACATTGATAGTAACATGGATTCGAAGTAAAATATTCATGGGTGGATGCACAGTCGACCTAGTTCGTTATTAAGGTCATTTACTCTCATCCACGCTGACTGACAGTACGTTTTCATTCCAGTTTCTAGTGCGTTGGTTTAGGCTGTGGTGCTATATGCAACGCTTTAAATTGGCAAGAAATATTTTATGAGAGGCCGCCCAACAAAATACCATGGCTTCTACAGTGGCTCCACAGATGCCCAGACAACATGGACTGGCTAAACAAGCAGCAATGCAAATTGTCGCAGGGGGATCTGCTGGTGAGTTTCATATCTGTCGATGGTTGGTAGCGCTATAATGAAAGCCGGCACATGCATATCTTATGGCCTCACTGCTTGAGTGTGACCACAGACCTATAGTAGTGATTATATTCTAGTCGTCCAAGTCCGGGTAGTAAACCATGGGATGACATAATCATCAATATCTCTAAACACCCTAAATTCAGAAAAATCTAACCTGGGCTCTTACACTGATATCGTATTTACATCGATCCTGATGTAAAATGTATTTTGTTTAAAAGTTACTAAACGAAAGACTGACAGAAGCCTATGGCCTTCTTTATGTCATTTTAAATGTGCCATTCACTTACATCTTTGCTAATGAGAGTTACGTTTTCAAATGAATATTTCAATCCCTATGATTCAGCGAAAATAGTTCCATAGTCGATTAGTGAAAACTGCATATATCATGCCGCCAATGCTTGCTCCATCTCTAACCAGAATTTCTTTTGGCATTTTTAATCTTGTTAATACATATGATAACGTAACAACTTGTGACTATCAGGTATTCACTGTATTTCATTATTGTAAAACGGTATATACTAATAATTCATAGGCGCGCATCTCACTTCACTGGAGAGCAATACACTTGAATTGTAATATTAATATGACTCTGAATTATTAACACATGTGCAATCTCTCTGTACAGGATTCGTGGAGGTATGTCTCATGCACCCTTTGGATCTAATAAAAACCCGTATTCAGGTGCAAGGAGGACAAGGCAACCAAACCCATTACAAGGGCGTTGTGGATTGTTTCAGGACCATTTACCGGACGGAGGGGTAAGTTGTGAAGTAGCACTTCAGTATTTTCAGATGTTAGATTGATGTGACCTCTCTAGAGAGACTGCGTGAGGATTGCATGGGTTGAGTCATGTAAGAATGCCTGTAATGACAGTGCATACTAAATAATTAGTGCTGTTAAATGGCTCAGTCACATATCAACGGAAAGAAAACGGATGATAAAAAAAAGTTGTTCTGTTCACATCCGTTAGGAACCAAGTTATCAACATTTATCTCACCCCAGATATTTTTTCTCCATAGACTTAACATTGGGAACTCGTATCTAACGCCGATTAGATATTTAGGAAAAATATTCAATGGGGGATAATGTCACAAATGTTAGCCCATTAGTCAATATTAAGGGTGAGATAAATTCAGAAACCCATTCAAGTTTAGGGTCAGAGCTCGATCCCATCTCATTTGAATCACATAGTAATTCACGCGGCTTCGCCTTGTGAATTACTATGTGATTCAAACTCGATGGGATACGGGCTCAGACCCTAAACTTTCATGGGTTTCCTCTATAGTTGAAAATTTTGACCGGATGAGTTACGGATCCAGGTCCGTAACTCATCCGTAACTTTTCCATAACTCTTCCATTTTCATCTGTCTTTATATAAGTGATCCGTTGTTTTTTCTCGCATACGGACACGTTGCTGTTCTCTACGGACATATTACGGTAATAATATGTTTTAGAGCGGATGTTTTTCTGACCAAAAGTTTATGTTGCGCACGGTTTGCGGATAGATTACAGACACGTTTTCTGAATCTATCCCTACATCCCTACATCCTACATCCCTACATCCATATATCCCTACATCCTACATCCCTGCATCCATAAATCCCTACATCCCTACATCTCTATATCCCTACTATCGTGAAACTGGATGAGTTTTAATCTTGGCCACTGTATGCCACGACTCGAGTTTGGCATAGTGACTTCATGAGGCAAAGCCGACTGAAGTCCGGAGCCAAAACTCCAAAATTCCCATGTATCGGGGACTCAGCTCGAATAATTTCAAACCAGAGATACAAAAGACTGACAGTAAGAAGACTATTAAAGAATATGTTAATGAAATGTAATACTTAAAACAGCTACCCAAACAATGGTCTTGTGAGAAATTGTGTAAACACTTATATTTTATTTCATTTTATTTTTGTCATTTTTGTTTCTATTTTTATTAAATTCGTCCTAAACTAGGCTCCACGTGGTAGAACTGTTTATGTAACAGATTGTGGAATTAAATATCACTTTAAAAATAATTCTGGCTATTTAATTCTCACCTGAAAAAAAGTAACCGCACATACAGGAGTTCCTCCCCCACACACTGCACTGTGGGCCCCTGTCAAGGCACTGTCCTTGGGGCCTATGCTGCCCCCAAACTCCCTATAAACTTTTTCCAGACCCATGCCTAATTAAAAAGAATATACTTAGAGAAAACGTGGTTACTGAGTACCTAGGGATGGCCGTTCGAAGTCTTTTGTCCCATAAAATATATCATATCGCCGAAGATGGAGAGACATTTAATGTGACAAAAGGCCGAGAATGGCATCCCTATGGGCAGTATGGCTCAGTCGCTACGTCTTTTTATTATTATGTCGTGAAAAAACGTCATATTATGTGCTTACCAAGTACACTATGGGCACAGTGTGCCGGAACATACAATACAGGATCGGTGTGCCTGAATATTATTGATTCTGCACCCCCAGCACGAGTAGTATTTCATAGACATTCCGCAGGTATTTGATATTTCATATGGTTATTATAAATGGCAGTTTACCATTATGCTAATGTAAATCCCCACCGTGACAAAGACATTTTAGGGTTTGTCCTGTATATTGGGCATTACGTTTATGTGCAAAAAATACAATGGATTACACGTAACCATAATCTAGATGTTTTGTCACTAAGCTGGAATCTAATGTGAAATGCAGACATCATAACGTTTTATTTTACTCTATTTAACAATGATCTTTTTGCAGTGTATCATCATTCTACAAGGGAATCCTTCCTCCGATTCTAGCCGAAACGCCAAAGCGAGCAGTGAAATTCTTTACATTCGAGCAATATAAAAAAATATTTCTATTTGGTGCTTCTTCGCCGACTGTTGTCGTAAGTAGCCTACACGTCTATCATAATTAACTTTTGCTTATAATATCGACATCGAAGTGTTCACCCGTAGTTCACGATTCTATTAATCGAATAAAATGTTATTAATCAGAATGTGAGAACCAAATTTAGTCCTTGTAATATGTACCTCATATGACCTTACTGCTAAATCCGAGGAGTGATAAATGATTAAAGGGGACATGTCTGTTCCTTGTTGCCACCGCGTAAGGCAACTACCAACCATCAACCCCTTTGCTTTCAGACTTTCACTCTAGCAGGGCTGTGCTCAGGACTTACAGAGGCTTTGGTTATCAACCCATTTGAAGTCGTCAAAGTGAAGTTACAAACGGAGAGTACCAACTCGCTTAAAGATGTAAGTACTTTGTTTTTTATTTCGTTAATAATTTTCAGTGTCTGAACAGAAGCTTAGTCTTATGCACTGCATCGTAGTTTCAAGGGCTTCCACCGCTGATTTGGATGATATAAAAGTCCGTGCTTCTACCTAATACGAGGGTGCACGTGAATACAGAAACAGGAATGTAACACCAGTAGACGTATAGGAGAATCTACGAGCGGAGCAAACAATAGAAGCATACCAGAAATAGTGCAAAAACGCCACCTACCTGGTGTATCACGAACAAGGATGCAAAGTATTGACGATCGACTGCCACTTTGTAACTCCTTCTATAACGTAACTCTACAACTCTGGATTAAAGAAAACTAATTTAAATGAAAGCAAAAACGGTCAGAATATTAAGAGTTTTCAAATTTGAAAAGATTAGATAACAATACATGCGTTAGCGTTCAGCAGAGCAGCAATGCATTGTTTTAGTTAAGGCTGTCGCTCGGATCAAACACTGTTAAAAGGGGGTGTCCACGGGGCTACTGATGCACACCAATACACGACGAATATTACCTCCCGATACCAAATCAAAATCGCAGCGAAGTTGTAGCTTATACCGGGGCAGTTAGTCACGATGACCCTACGATGCACACCGATGCAGTATGATGTGCTCCCTATAAAAACATATAGTAGGGTATATATAACAATCAAACTTGTTCCATTGTCGCAGCGCATCGGTAACGCATGTGGCCGGGGAAACGTGAAATAATCACCGGAAATTTAGAGATTATCTAGAATCCATATGGGTAATTCTACCCTGCAATATGGTGGAATTTGATTATACATAAACATCTCAAATAGATAATTTTATAGTTTATTTTGGAACCGAGCTATTAATGTCTGAAAAAATATGTGATATTGTTTTGAACCTAGAGGTTAAAATAAATTTGTCCAGGATTATAAAGGAATAAACATGTGATACCTCAAGCCTTGTATTAATACAGTGGTTGCATCGTAAGGTGCATTAGGACCATGATTATCTTAACCGACATAACATTCTAAAGAATACTTTGCTAGGAAGGTTTTTGGCCGAATATGTTGCGTAACTAAGCAGATAAGATGCTCTCCCGGCATGCGAAAAGAAGTGTATTAGATAATATGAGTTTTGTTCGTCGTTCCATGGCCCTGACAATGCATTGCCATTACATTCCCGTTTTTTTTCTTTCAGTCTGTTACTAAGAACTTACGAATACTTTAGCTACATGTTTTCAAAATATTCGGACATGGTACTTTTGACCAGTGGATTAAGTATCAACTGCTTTATTATGTAGATACATACTTCCATAAAGACGCATATGCTGTATATATTGTTTTTTCTTCTTCTCTTCTATTAGCAAAAGTCCGCCTTCGTCGTTGCTCGTGAAATTGTGAAGGAAGAAGGACTAGGTGGACGTGGCCTAAACAAGGGACTCACATCGACGTTAGCCCGGCATGGTCTCTTCAATATGATCTACTTCAGCTTCTACCATAATGTAAAGGGACTCGTTCCTCAAGCTAAGGTGAGTAGCACTTTGTTTTTCAGTTGTGGGAGCCCTCTATATAACGCGAAGGAATGAGCTTCTACTTGGGTTAACACGCAATTAGCAGTTGTGATCATATCAGGAATCGGTGAAGCAAGAACTCGCAGAGACACAATATTTTTAGTTTAATTCAGTAATCATGGCTTTGATGCCGTGTATCACAGATTTGAATCCATGTGCCACAGTTATGGTATCTGACAGGTTTTATATAATGGGTTGTGGTTTATTGAGTCCCCATATATTTTCAATGGAGACATTGTATATGATGGATAATAATATGAAATAGACTGTAACATCTAAAGTGCTTCATCACACCTGGAATTCAATGAGTTATCCCTAGTACTAATATTATATATATATATATATATATATATATATATATATATATATATATATATATTTGACGAGTGGTCGCCAATATTTTGATATAAATTGGCGAGAAAATCCTTGCCGTTTTCTCAAATAACAAATGTATCCCCATAATGTGCTTCTGTTAACAGGACCCGCGTATGGACTTCGTGAGACGCTTTGCCATTGGGCTGTGTGCAGGCACTCTGGCCTCCTGCATTAACATTCCATTTGACGTGGCAAAATCTAGGATTCAGGGACCACAGCCAGACCCAGGGACCATCAAATATCGAAGCTGTATCCAGTCTATTCGCCTTGTGTACCGGGAGGAGGGGTAAGTACATGTCATGTAGAAATGGTGCAGGGGTTACTTCCCACTCCATGCATATTGATCTGTTAATATGCCTTGATGTGTTACTATTTTAAGTTATCAGCAACTTTTTGTCGTTGGATCCACTGGTTGAAATGCATTTGCAACGTAGGTTATAATGTATACAAATTAAAGTAAAATGTCTTGTCCGGCCATGATGCGACAGACCGGTGTGGTTGGAAACGTTAGTAAAATTCACACTATAGTTTTATAGTTTTTAATGTTGTCCTTGCATTCTTATAAAATTTGCTATTAATTGTGTTTATTTTTTTAACAGGTTTGATTAATCTGTATTTACTATATACCCATGCCGTATATACTGTAAATACGCACCGTTTCGGTATATGACGTAAATGCCTCGTTCCGTACAAACCGTAAATTATCTCGTTCTGTGAATTGTACAGCATGGTCAGGACGTTCTATATAAGTACTATGTAAACAAAAGCATTTATTCGTGAAAGCACGGACCTGTAAATGGATAGGAAACACGGGGCGGTTCCGTCTTCTTTCATTATCTCTGACTCGGCTTGAGTGATTTGCAAAGCAGGACTGTCGTACCAGTCCTACTCATCAAACAAGGGTGGCGCTGCTGATACATTGCATGATGTTATTACTAAAGTTATCCAATATGGGCCAATTGTTTAAAAACATTCAGTACAGCTACGACCATAATTTCATTTGTTCTGGGTAGGTATAAAACTGGGAACGACGATTAAATAGTTTATTAAAGACATTTCGGACAATTTGACTTCAAAATCAAACCCATGAAATTTCTTGGAAATTGAACATGATGGTCTTCCATATATCTAACTTAAAGATTTGGGGTCACCGTGCTAGTTTTTGATTTAGATATCAATGTTATGATTATTTTGTAATATAGAAATTCAAAAAAAAAATCACATAATAAAATCTATGTCGCATTCCTCAAACTTTCACAGAATATAGAAGATTTGTAGTGCCAGATATTTAAGTTTTAAAATTTATAGGTCAGCGACCTTGTTATTGAAAGAATTGAAGAAAAACGTATTTACAGTACATGTAAATTAAGTAAACGTGAATTGACCTATTTAACACTGGATAAACTGGACAAAATGTTAAATTTACTCATTTGAGATGAAAATAAATCACAAGGAACCAGTTGTGACGGATAATTGACAGTATTTAAAATCACCAGGTGGCGCCACCGTGAATTATCCGATATGCCTTTAAGGCTTGCTAGAAGACCAATATTTTTCTAAACTATGACTGTCTGCGGGGCGCAATCAGCTGAGTCACCCAATCTTTCGCAGTTTTTTTTCTAAAATCCTATATGATGAGACTACTGGTCGTATAGATTAGGGAATCATAGTTCATTTCACCGGCATGGTACTTGATAATAGGCATGATTGGCTCGTTTCAGATACTTGGCACTGTACAAAGGTCTCCTGCCAAAAATAATGCGTCTGGGTCCAGGTAAGTCAAACTCTAGTATGTTGTATGCATTCAGCAGTCCATTTATTAACCCACTTTTCACTATTAGAATCTTAGTGATTATTTAGTAGGGTCCTAAGGTGAGTAATCTTAAAGGAAAGGTTTTTTTTCGGTTGAGCAATCCAGGAGACAAGTACTGCTCGTGGGAATAAAGTACACAGTGATAAATCTGTACTCTCAAATATAACTTCTTTGTTTTTTTTAAATTTTGATGTGTCCATTTACATAATAGACTTTGTGCATACTCACCCAGACTCACCCAAAGCTGCTTACCTTCAGAACATCCTTGAATTCAATTGGATCCAGAGACTCCGCACAAATGCCCCCTTGGGGCTCAATGTGAGTGACCCTCTGAAACACTAACTAGGTACCCTCCCAAGACACCATATAGCCACGTTCAAAATTGTTTATGTTAATCTAAATGTCGCCAGGAGGTCCCTTTACCCTTTTATAGACAGACGATCTCTCCGTCGAGAGCCTCTGTACCATGTCTACACAGTATAAAACCACCTTTTTTATCTTACCCCGTTCAATGTTGTCACTTGACAACCGCAGTGGTGGTCATCTGTAAATCGATTCGCCCTAGGTCAATTGCCGCGCCCCATTCCACACTGTCACACAGTTCGAAATGGTCAAATGCAGCCTGAAGATTCTCATAGATGAAACCGCTTCATTCAGAAATACCCAACTTAGGATATTTCAATTAGGGCCCAAAACAACTTGTTGACACGGTTGCCAACGAAAATTCTAAGGCCTAACACAACATAGATAATGCGCTGTCATCCTGAGATGGACAGCACGCTGATTGGTTGGGAGGGGTCACATGGTTATTTATCATAAATAGGTGTGACAGTTCAAACCCTCACCCACTTTGCAGTTGCTGCGAAACAGAACGGTCAATAGATCTAGCCACATCCTGAATAGGGAGCCAAAGTGAACCCGCTCCAACCACAGATAGCCGGTCACAAAATACTATTTCCGGGTATCGGCGCTCAGTACTTAGCCTATGTAGGTTCGAGATTATATGTCTCATTCTCCAATCTTTTAGATCAAAATTTTTAATAGACTTAACAACTGTCATCGTAGTTTTGAAACAAAGTTATTCAGAGACGATAGTTATAAACTTCACTTCAAAAGTAACAAACGAGACCAAAAACATAAGTCTAGCATCAAACCCCCATAGCTTTAGCACTAAGCCTCGTTCTTACTGGCCACCGGAAACGGTGTTTTGTAGGTGGGTATCTGTGGTTTCAGCGGTTTCACTTTGGCTCCCTATTGAAATCAAATAAATATAACATTTGGAAAATACAATGACAACTGCGAATGTTCTAGGATTTAGCAGATTATGTCCGGATTACACTGTATCAAAAATAGCAACCAGTGTAGTGGATTAAATGTCAGCTCAACCAGCCCAATAATTGATTTAACCGCGAACAATATCGTATTTGTGTATGTGTCATGAGTGAGTGGAATGATCTATGTCCCACGTTGTGACTATGGTGTTTTTCTGTTCCACCAGGTGGCGCCATCATGCTGGTCGTCTATGACTACGTGTACGAGAAGCTGCAGCGCATTCTCTGAATTCTGAGATTTACCGTGTCGGTGTGCAGGTCTCCAGTCCGTAAAACAGGTTTGTCGCTCATTGAGGGAAATGAAATATGGCATATTAAAAGTCTATCACCGCTTATAAGCGAGAAGGAAGGCCACCTTCAATGTCACTTTGGTGCACTGTGCTCTCCGACATCATGGAATCAAGCATAGGAACTCTTAGTCCGTAGAAGTGGTGTCGGATCGAGTCTTATCCTACCCTTAATAAAAAACGGCCATAGACTTAACATAGGGAAATTTTATGTGGCAGGCCGTGACATAAAGTGTTTTTTTATGCCACTAGAGTAATAACAATATTGACCAATCAGAGAGCAGGATGTCAGCTACTATGAAAAAAGTTCTGTTGGTCGTTGACTCAATATTTATCTTTTTAACAGTAATATAAGCATAGACGGGGTAGGATAAATACGAAACCGAACTCGAGTTAGACTTGTCAATGTCTATGCCACTCTGGTCAGGTCTGCTCCTCACTACACTCGGCTACGCCTCGTGTAGTAATACACGACCTTCCCGTCGTGGCATAGACATTGACAAGTCTAACTCTCGTTTGGTTTCTACTAATTACCTCTACTAACATTTCCGATTTGTAATTTCCACAATTTATAGAAATAGTAAATAGTTTGATATGAAAACTTGTATATTGTGTGCATGCCTTGGCTTATGTGTACATTTTCCTGTATATATTTTCCTTTCTCTCTGCAGTGACAGTGATATTCCGAAACACCGTTCAAGTTGCATGGAATTTCACCGCGCTACCGTCTTCCATGCTGAGATTAAAAACGTGTTGTATATTTACATGCAGCCATTGAAATACTTCATTGGGATATTATGCAGATTTGATATAGGCAATTCTCTTTTGTAACATAGACTATTTTATTTTTAGGCAATTCTATGTATAATATAATTTGTTGATACCACATTAGCGCTTCAAACTAGTCGATTTTACTTATGTCCCAATCTAATGTCAGTGAAGTGACAGCTAAAGTTTTATAGTCACCCCGGGCTTCCAACTTAATTCCATGTGATGGACACCATTGTGTTCTGGTTGAGGCCTTCAGATGCACATGTATGTTCTTCCGGCTAAAGCAGAATATGTTGAGTCAATTCTGGTAGGTTACGCAAAGTGAATTAGATGTGTATGCTAGTTTAAAATCTTGATTTCATAGGAAATCTAAGAAATGGTTGAAACTCGTATGTAATGTGACATAAATACTCATGCAGGAGTTCCAGTATTAATGACTCAGAGGTTGTCATCCTCAACAGTGCCATGTTTTATATATCATATTTTATACTTACATGTCTGATATATTTTTATTTGCTGAAAGTGTCACCAACAGGTGGCAGCCTACCAGACTCCTCATTATCTTGAGCATCCCATGCGTAAATTGAGGGATGGGTCAGCCTCAGCCTGTGATTCACATCGCATTAGCGGTTTCCCTCGCGTAGTTGTCAACACCGGGAAACTCTCGCTACCCCAAACATATTGCTATGCACTATAGAGAAATATAAAGAATAATTATAGATTATACTTACAATGCATAGATATATTACGATATATAAATATTCCATATGTACACCTGTGCATGTGTTATTCATATCATATGAAATCCCTTTATGGTTATTTACAAATAATGATAAGAATGTTTATTGTATTTCAACTGTGCGGTATATTTTAAGATAAATGAGACATTTAATTGTTGGAGCTGCTATTGGAATAACACATCAGTTTATGTTTAAAACGGGATTTCTTTTTTCGGAGGAATCCGTCACACTGCGTCTTTAAAAAACATCAACTTATTTGGATTTATCACGAGTTTATCACAAACAATGCACCCCGATGATAACAAAAAATACATATTGGATATGTTTTAAGGAATACCGCTAGGAGTTCGCATGTAGGTCATACGATTGCGTTCATTTCAATGCTGTCTGTTAACCTAGTCACGGGCAGGGTTGTGGTAGAAAAACGCCTCCACTGTGTGCTACCATAGTGTCTCGGGACAATGTGTAGAGTTGAGGGCATTAAATTCCGGTCGTAGCAAACTATTATTGTGTCATTTCTGATAGATAAGAGTCACTTGGGGAGCATAACCCCCACTCCCACCCATTGTATGGGAAGGGGATCCTTGATTTTTGTCCACTTATATTTTCTTAGTATGAATCCAGTACTGATTAACTGCCTCCGGGGGTAACCACCCCCAGCTTGCTTCCGACAACTATACTATGGTTTTATTTGGTCAGCACTGAATGCAAAGCCACAGTACTTGTTGCAGTGGGAGAGCGGAAATGTGTGATTCACACTTTCAACGCTACCTAAATATGAACACAGTAAAATCCCACGTAAGCGTGTACCCTTCGTTCCGGGCAAAAGTGCCCGCTTATGCAGGGTTTTCAGGTTTATATTGGTCATATATTACTGTAGTATAAGTATAACGAGATACTGGTTATTATAAATCAGATTAATCTTGACAATCCGGACTGTTGTCCCCACCGTTAGGCCATATTTGATACAGGGATGCAAATTTTCAGAATTCCGACATTTCGTGTGCATCGGCAAGACTCGCAGTATTAGAATATATATGAAGATTCCTAGCCATTTTATTCCAAACTAACGTTGTAAATGATTATATTTTATAAGCGTTTTTAATTTTTGATTTATTCATCAGTCTTGACTTTCATCCCTGTTGATAGGGTGTCCGCTTGTCGCTTTATTTTCGTACCAGAATAACTCCGCTAACGTAGGGTTAGATTAAACATCTAATAGAGGGAAATTTCCATGGGGTGTCCGTTAGGCGGGGTTCTACTGTAAAATAAGACCAGAGACAATGTGTTCTGAAGTTAAAACTTCAAAGATTGAAACAGTTTGTTCATAGTTGCGTTGAAGGTCTGAACTAGGCCCATCACATGATCATTCAGAAATACTCAACGCATCATCACACATTAAATGGTATCATAAATGGAAGTCCGAATGGTCCCGCAGTTTTAGCATTACCACAAATTTTGATGGCACATATGTCCGTGGGTGAACAAAGTAATATACCAGCGTTTTGATATTTATACTATTATATACGCCTACTATATATGTCGGTCCTAACAAGAAACCTGTTTCCATTGATAATTATTGGTATTAAAAAAACTTTTAGTGGCGCCATTATATACTGTAGGATATACCTTTAATGAAAGAAAAGTTTGTCTGAAGTCTGATGGGTAAACAACGTAACTACGGGCGCGGTATCCCCCGCAACGAGCGGTGTCGCATCCTGGGAATGGATGAGAACCCAACACCTGCTTAACACCAACATAACTACTGCGTAATCCCCTGTATGACTTTTCATATAACAAAGTCTCGCATAGATATAAAAGTTATCTTGAAGCAATTCTATAATGTTAGAAAGGTACCCCATTCATAGCTCTAGATCGGCCGGTTCTTCAAATTCACCTTCATATACGAATTCAGATATAAGATTTCATTGCCCGTTCTCTAACAGAATCTTCATTCGTATGGTCCCTCGTGTACGCTATGATTTGAGCAAGTAACCTATTATGTACGTCTGCCTTTTCCACTTCCGGGTTAAGACAGCCTGTATTCTGACCAGAGCCTTTAAGCCCTGTCTTCACTGTGCGGCCCTAGGTGCATAGGTACGCTCAGGCTGAGACTGGGCGTACCTTCAGGATCGCAACGCAGCAAAACGCACAGTGGAGACTGCAAGTTTCCCTCCAGTCTGAGACTGGGCGTACCTGGTACGCCCAGTCTCAGACTGGAGATACTGCATGTACCCCGGATCGCAAGCGTTTCCAAATATCATGTTTGATATTTGGTACGCTCAGTCTCAGACTAGCGTACCTTTGTACCCAGGATCGCAAGTGCCCCAGTCGCACACAGAATCGATGTTACCTTGCGATGCGAGGTACATGCGGTACCTAGGATCGCAAGCTATATGGAACGTCGCGCTTGCGATCCTGTACCTCCAGAGGTGCAGGATCGCAAGCCCCGCCAATCGCACAGTGGAGGAAGGCCTTTAAGACACTCTCCTTCCCTGTTTCTTGACACCTATATTGTGTAGTTGTAGAGCCACCGGACCGTGACGCCTTCCACTTTTCACTCATTTAAAGGAATATCCCCCCCCCCCCATATTTTTAACATTGGGAACTCGTACTCAATGCTCATGGGGTATTGTAAAACAATATTCTATATGCAAGGGCATCACGAACGTAAGCCAATAAAGTCAGTAATAGGGCTGAGATTCTGAACCGCACTTGATCCGTAGCTGCTGACAATATGCCATTCATTTTGGTTTACCATGTAATCCGCCTTGGCTCTGCTTTGTGAGATTATTCTGCAACCAAAACAAAAAGAGTACCGTTAGTGGCTACGGATCTCTATGCAGTTCATTCTTCATCAGTTTCCAGTTTGAAAAATAGAAAGGATGTTTAAGCTGAACGGAATCAATATATGACTGAATTACCACATGCCTGGTATATTCCCTCCATAGACTTGAACATTGAGAAATCGTTCTCAAGGCACTGGAGTATTTAAACAACCTCAATGGGGGATGACATCACAAATATTAGTCAGTGATAGGAGTGAGATAATATATGCACTGCACTCAATCAATAGCCACTGTAAATATGCCATTCAACTTGGTTTGCAACATAATCTCACTCAACTTTGTCTCATGAGTTTACTTCACAACCCAAACTACTGGCATATTTTCAGTGGTTACAGATCTTGATGCAGTTCCTTCTTAGTATGTAAACGACTATGAGATCTAAACTATGTGGAACAAAAATTTTCCTTTTTTAATATACGAGCTTTTATTTCCGTATTCCATTACATACCATCTTTCTCCTTCCCTCTATTACATGCGATCTTCCACCTAGAATATATCAAAGTAGATAAATCTTTTTAAAAGCCTCCATAAACCAATGCCATACTTTAAGCAAAAAAGTTTAATACATTAAATGGAAGCAATCCATAGAGAGAACATGCCCTATATAAAACCTGTAGGCTGAATGTCGACTCAATGTTTGGTCTTGGTTAATTTATTTTATGTATAGTCGTAGTCCAATTATCACCTTATCTTTTGCAAGGAATCTAAATATTTATTATACTATTCCAGTGCATGCGGTTCCCAACAGCTTTACGCCATTTCTGCGCTCCGTCACTGGAGGCTGAATGTCGTCTGCTGCAGTGGCTCATTCTCTTTTATTTGTCGCATGATTGTCGCTGAAATAAACAGACAACAGTTGATCCGGGTCTGGTGCTCGTCACCCTCAGGCCTTGTTTATAGTGGCTGACCAGATTTATTCCTCTTCTCGTCCCATTAAACACCGCCTAAAGTAGTGTTTACTCAGGGCCCGAGCATGTATACATGTGCCCAGAAAGAAGATTTCTTTTCAATGACAGCTATTCACTGTTAAGTCTGAGGAGGGAGGGGGATTTCATGTCACGACCTATGGATGGTTATAAATACTTATAGTTCGTAATGTCGTTATTGCAGTATCGGTTCAATGTAACAGGAAGAGATTATGTGTATATATCATTTTATGGGCCTAACACCCAACCGATGTAGAAGGTAAATTGTGGCTACAATTGTCCTTTAGATTACGTCTTGTGCAATGTTTATGAATGTAAATGGCCACACTTCAACAACTGCAGCTGTTTCCTTTTAAATCACTTTCCTTCTCTCTTCTACTTAAACTTCAAAGAAGTTGGTGTATACACATGATTCTTGACTATTCCGGATCTGTATTGGGCTTAAATCACCTGAAGTCTCCTGCAAGATTTTTCTGTGGACCGACGCAGCGCTGACGCATTGTCTGGCCACATAATACTGCCCAGTCAGTGTTTCGTCGTTGAATTGTTGTGGTCTATCTTAGTGAGACCTGAATTATAACCACCCGGTAATGTACAAACAAGGAGGCATTGAAGGAAGTCATAAACGCCTCGCTGAAGGAACACACAACTCCATGACATGTGCTGAAGTGATGAAGACATCCAGAAGTGCTTTGTTTCCATGGCAACCGTTTTTATTTACCAAGTGAAGAGCAAGTGAGGCCCCTCGACTACTGCTTTTCCATTTATATCGATTTATCTACGGCAAACATTTCTTTGACTGCTGTGTGTGTTTATAAGATCTGTCGTCTTTGAGAGTTGAATACACTGTATGTGTAAGCATGACAGTGGTTTATTCTCGCGTGAGGTAGGTCACGTGCATTACTGGGCTGTACAGATTGGTTTAGCATGGTGCGCCATGATATGGGTAATAGTGTGCTAGGAGCCGGGTTCCCCGGTGTCATGTGTGTGGCCTCTCCATAGAACTGTCGGCACGTGTTCTGGCTGGCAACCATGACGATGTAAACTGTGAACAACATGTCCGCCATGTCAGCCACTTCCCTGCCTCCATATCACGTGGACCTTCACCCTGTCCATTCATCATGGAGATAACCAACGCCACCCGGCAGCCTGCAGCAGTACTAGATATACACATAGCCATGCCCGCTGAAACCTAAGTGAAAGTAATCCGGATTTCTCTGATTCAAGAGGTACTGGCACGTCAATCTTAATTAAATTTAGCTGGAACAATCACTCTCTGGAAATCAGTAATGTCTCTTTCAAAGATAATATATTACATAAAAAATAGAAGTAGGCCGAGCCGGACCACTGCCTTTTCTATGAGTGCATTGTCTCATGTGGTAACAGCAATGTTAAGACTAAGACAATCACCTCTAAAACTGGACCTCAAATAACAGGAAAAGTAGCGAAGCACCCAAATATTTTATCATTATATACCCATGGCAGTATCACTTACATATGCCCGTGCTGCTACCCATGTACATGTATTAGGCCTACTTCATACGTCACCTGGCGAAGTTCGGAATATGTTCCATCAATCGATGGCAAAATGATAGTCATTTTAAGGTATATGTTAATTTAGAAAACAGGCTGACTATAGTGTACGTCAAAAATACTTACGAAATCATATCATTGTGAGCATGGTGACCCCCTGTGATCCGATGGGGTGGAGGATTTCTATACATCTCGATATACTTTTCAGTACTATTCCTCAAGGAGCCGTCCTGTTAAGACCCAGTGATCCGTAGAATAAATATTTACCCTGAGCCTACTTCGTCCATCCACATACCAATTAGTCATTGCTAACGACTGATTTATGTTTCCATTTTGTTGAATCTATTAGGTGCCACAAACACTTGTCGCGGAATAGTTTCGTCGAATATGTGTTTGCTAAAGGGAAGAAAATGAGCATTGTACCAGGTTCATTGTGTGTCCTAACAAGTAAGTATACCATACACGTTCATTCAACCCGTTTCTTATCTCAAGATTTGATTTCCTATAAAACGAATATTCACGAATGACAAAGCTGAACATCCGTTCGATGAGCGCTATTGTGCCATGTTCTATATTTGATAACAAAAACCTAAACACCACAGGATGCCTCTCCAATGCGGTAAAGTCTTTAATTTCATTTATTTCAAGTGCCATTCATCACTCTAGTTTATGATCATGCCCTAGGGTAACCTCACTTAAACTGAGTTTTCTAAATATATCTAGATACCAAGATGTCAGTTATAGGGACTGTATACATTTCATTTATCAATCAATCCGCTCTCATTTAAAACGTTAGGGAGAGTGAGATAACATTTACAATGTCAGAGCAACGAGTCAGAGCTAGTCATTGATAGACCATGTATGCTGAAATTACACCCGGAGCAGCTCGTTTGTCTGCGAGTGGATTCTCCTGCTCGTAACCTCGACAGGCATTGCCGACTAATCATCGTCGTGGCTATATTAACCGGACTCGTACCGTTTACACGGTAATCGACACCGCGACAAATTACACCGGCCTGCACCACTCTGGCAAGTGTCTATTGTTTTGTGGGGATTGTTCTAATTGGCCGAGCCGACCTCAGGCGTGTAATGGGCGAAACGTGAGCTTTATGGAGCCGATACGAGCAGCTCAAGTGGTTGGACATGTCGCCCTGAGACAGGAAATAGCGAGACAACGACTCCGCCCGTGTCAAACCGCAGCTTGTAAGCAGAGACGGATGTATGTCAGAGCAGCTCACACCACTCTCCTAGCACGACTTGGTCCAGTCGTTGCGCCGTTCTGGCAGTATATAATGACGTTGATGTGATACGCTGCTTGGAGAGTGACCTGTTCGAGAGGGCCTAGCGATCTGCTGGATAGACGACGATGGAAAGTGTCGTAATGTAAACTGTTCGGCATGGCCAGTTTGGCAGCTACATACTTTAGTTACAGGGCCTGAAGTAGAGAATCCATTATTCTCAGCATTCGAATCGATACCACCTAGTAACTTGGACAGTTATCCGTTCAGATATATTACCATTTGGTTCAGCATTTGAGGTATTACATTGGATATTGATTTATCGGATAACTGATAATTATACCATATTCCTATTGATTGTACTTGCTGACCTATGGCTCACCGTCTGTTTACATTGTATTGTAAATATTTACGTCTGTTTTCATTCTGTTGTAGTATCATATTGCTCATTTACTTTGGTTGTCTAACATTATATCCCCCATTTGATATTACGGAATATAGGCCTATGTGAATATATACTTTTTGCACGATGTATACTTTTTGCGATCATGGATATCCACATTCCTGTTATATTTTGGAGTTTTTGTCATATTGGCGATACATTAATGTAAATAACAAGGATCTGCATCATAGATAACTTCTATTTCTATTTTAGAATCTGAGATTGATTACGCACAAACAGAGGATTCTTTCATTGTATTTTCTCGTGAGACAAAATTTAGGTCCACAGCAGCTGACAAATATGTTTGATGTCCCACAATACTCACAAACGGAGTATTGTCTTTCTTCTTCCCTAAAAGTTGTGCAACAAAACTATAACTATGATGTGTGTAAACAAAAAACTACTAGTTATTCTACATGGGTTCTGGCAAGAATACCAATCCGACCCAGGATTGATGCCTGATGCCTCCTTTATTATCATCTCTAAATGTGTGATCATGTTGTTAATCAATGTATCTGTAATCTTCAAGTTCACATGTCTGTATATTATGAATAATGGGAAATTTCATTAAAAAACCATCAAAGCTGATGCGTCTTAATTTTGATGCTGGGGACATTTGTGTATAATAAACATTACCTTTGAATTCCCCAGCTCTCCGGTATGAAACGACCAGTCTAGCTATTGTTAGGATTTTGATAGGTGGGTGTCTTAACTTTGATCTTCAAACTTCTTGGAATCAGAGATCGAAGGAGCAAAGATATCTAACTATACGCAATGTGTCTTGCAAGGAAAGGTCTTAAACCTGTAGAAAAGAACTCTCTATTCGTACGATTTATTTGATCATGAGGATACTTTATGGAATTGAAGTCAAAACATGTTTAACCCAAAGGAAATTCGACTTGAGGATTCTTAGTTAAGGAATGCATTAATTGTCAACCACACAAATACACCTTTGTGAAAGAAGAATTATGTCTAACACAATGTTATAGAAACTTTGCAACAATTTCTTTGTAAAGAATACTTTAATCAGGGATCATGAAATAAGGTTATATGTACAAATAATTTCATGATAAATAGTAACAAATATTTATATATACATTAACATGCCGCACGTGGGTGCGACCAGTCCCTTGCGTTGCTTAAGCACTGCTACAAATTTATATTGTTAACGTGTGCATGAGCCCATATAGAAATGCAGCATAAACACCAATAGAAGTGTTATAGGTCATGTGGAGTGACCTCCACTTCGATATCAGAATCGGATGTGTCTCCTGCATTCACCAGGGGTTCTCTCTCCACAGAGCTGCCCGCACTTTGTTGATTTTCGTCTCTCTTGCGCTTGGCTTCTTCTGCGTGTCGCCATTTCATCCGTCGATTTTGGAACCAGACCTTTACCTGAATACATACAATGAAGAAGATATGTAGTGGGTAAATATTACTTCAGTGCTTTTATTTTTAGCACCACAGAAGGTCACGTTGGGATCACTACAATGAATCCTGAGACTGGGGAGTAACATTTTGTTGGATCAGTTCAGAGATATGAATCTTTAGAAAACGACTAGGTACACGTTTGTCAGGGTGTTTACATATGGATTCCAACTCCGGAATGGCAAAGTTTCCTGTTCAGAGGTAGGCCTATTCGGTAGAGATGACATAACTGCCATCAACTGGGAAATGGAGGAACATATAGTCGATGATTTATAGTATTTCTCGAATTACCATTACATTACATAACAATGTAAAACAAGAACCACCCGTAGGTGTTAGTCCAGACTGCGATGGGATGTGTTTTTCTAAATGTGAGTGATTAAATATTTAAGAAAATGGTATTTCTCTAGTGGTATATGGTCTTGGAATTCATATGAGGACTATGATTTCGCTCTGCTTCAATGTACTTCCTATACATCAATGTCGGCACCCCTATTTTAAAATTTGAAAGGGAATGGAAAATTACAAAAGCACTCCTGTATATTTTTGAAGACCTTTGCTCTGTGATTTATCCAACAACGTGGCTCACCTAGATTTCAAAGAGTTTAGATAGTAACAATAACAAATAACGATGGTAATGGCCGACGCCTTGGTCGTTACGGTCAGTAGTCGCCCTCCTTATACACACCTGTCGCGCTCAAACTCTCAGTAAGGGACATAAGGGTCTTCACCTTTAATTCTCCTCCGTTCTTGAGATACTGTTTCATAATGCCCGTCAAGGACACAAGGGTTAGGTACGGGGAGTTCCTGGTTGACAATATTCTATTGTTACTCTGCAGAAAGTGCCATAAAAATACCAGCGCCCTGTTAGACACGGCCTAGCGCCTACAACCCCTGCGGCGGCAGGCATCAAGTGGGAGGCTGACCTGAGGTCAAACTGATGGTTCTAGAAGGACTCAGTAAATGACCACTAATAGGCCATTTAGATGTATGATTTAGTACTTCAAGTGTGCATGATGGGGGTTTGGGAGACAGGCATGTGGTAGATAAGGGGAAGAATAAGTACACTTATATACACACCATGCTCCAAACTTATAATTTTTTGTCAAAGTGGTGGTGGGAAATGGGGACGTGTTTATGTAACTGAAATGATGAATGCTGTAAGTTTCTGTTATTACTATGGGCGCTCAGGTTTGGAGGGCAACAGGCCCTGTCTTTGTAGCATATACACCATGGCCCTTTATTGTGTTACTTGTCAGAGAAGATAAACTAACCTCTGAACAGAAACTGAGGCTTGATTTGGAATTCAACCTGGGCATTTTTAACTCGAAGTTTCGTTATCTTAGAGACAATGACTAATGACTCTAGAAAAATATTCACCTTATATAGAGAATAATCAATCCGATATAGTATCCTGACAGTATATCCAGTGGTTAGGCTATATAACTCCATGCACATTGACACTAATGCTTCGTCAAAGATAAGGTGATACATGTGATGACAGAGTTTCTATACACCACTGCACTATAAACTGATCAATGTAAATGTCCCAAATTCTCAGGTCCGTCTGTTCAAATATTCAAAAGATGTCTCTCTTATTTTCGGTATTCATCAACTAACGACTGCTGTTACTGCTGTCAAGTTTGTTTGTTTATTATTTGTTGTAAAACCATATCAAATCTTTTATTACAGCGGATCTATGTATGAATCACTTTCTGTAATCTGGTCAAGCAAGTAAACCAGCATCACAAGACGCTGAGCTATGGCCAGCATAAATAAAAGATTTTTTTTAAAAACTAGATGAATAACTAACTGCAAGAGAAAATAATCTATATCCCCTTCAATCAGTAGAAAGAGATAAAAGCATATTCCACCATGAGACGTCCTTCCACATCCTAGGTTCGAGGTGATATTAGATGTGTTATCATGTACCTATAAATATGTAGGATCTATAAGTTGAAAAGATAATTGTCACCTTTGGGGATGGCCACATCCCAACTTTATATAAGCATAAATTTGGGATGAAAATGATATAAGCGACTTGTGAAATTTCACAGATCGCCACGTATTTGGAGACATTTATTATGTGTATGAGAGAATATTCCTCATAGTACTCCTCACCTGCGCATCAGTCAAGCCTAGCAGTCCGGCCAGCTGGCGTCGGTCCGGTTTGGTGACGTACTTCTGCACCTCGAACCGCTTCTCCAGACCTTTCCGCTGGAGGTGGGAGAAGACTGCGCGCGACCACGACCGCTTCCGCTTACCGCTACTTCCGTTTGCTGGGTGTGCGGATTGAGCGCTGGGCTGTTGGTGCTGAGAGGTGTCACATGCCAGGACAGCGTAGGGACCTGAGGTATGGAACGAGCATGAAGAACTTGAGCGAATATGACGACAGGGTGAAATACATCCTAAAAAAACAAAGAAGGGCAATTTCAGCCTTGTGGATTATACATGATCTTTTTTTACCAACGATATAGGCCTGTGCAAACTGCCATATCGATCTACATAACACATCACCAACATGGATACTTTTTCTGTTATATAATTGCAATTTTCAAATTTCGTGAACTTCGATATAGGTGTTCAACAAAATAAAATCCCTAATCCCATGCAACTTTAAGCATTTTGTCGCTGACATAAAACAGGTGAGACATTGTTTGTTCGCTCTGTATCATTTCACATAATAAGGTGAATTATCAGGTCATTTCAAAATTTATCAATAAGTACAGTGCAGTTGTAGAAATGCGACTGACAATATATTTGATGGTTCACTTATGGCACAAATTCACAAATATATGAGGCTGAACCAAGAGGATGATAGATCGCGCCGGGACAGCGCATTCCTATCTTATTTTTCATGATTGCAGCTCGGAATACCCCCAGACCTACTTTGCCCCCTTCTCATTCAAAACACTCATAAAATTGTTTAACAATCATCTGCCGGAAGGCTTTAAAGACTATCATTTTCTGGGGGGAGTCACATTTTATGAGGCGCGCGGGAGAAATATTGTAGTGCGTATCGCAACAGATTAGAAGGCCGGCGGACTGCTGTGGGTGCAACCAAGTCTAATGGACGCTAGGCGTTTACCTGCCACAATGGGCAATTTGTCCGCTCGTGGTGATGGTTATCTCGAGCAGCTGACGGAAGGAGGCGAGAGACAGCGTAGGGGAATAAGCGTCTCATAGGTGTCCGCCAATTATGTTGTTATTGGGTCCTTTGCTACGTTACTCTCCGTCCCCCACCTCCCACCTTTGCTCTTGCACAGTGACAGCTCTTTTCAACATATGTTTTGTCAGCAGCGTCGGGGACAACGCCGTGGCAGCGGCACATCGGGACGGCTGCCACTTCTACCCCAGCTTGCCTCGGCCTCTGCTCAGGATCCGCCCCGTGTATGTCCAGCCCCAAATTAGAGACCGGCCCACGCCCGGTGTCTCACTGATGCCCGTTAATTCGATACACCGCCCCAGTCCCTAAATCCCCTCTCTCTTGCCGTGCACCGACGCTTCAAGCTGCGCTATTTAGGCGATGTGCGGGAAACCAGGCGGGCGCCGACGCAAAGGACCCATTTCTTTTTAAAATACAGCGATGGAGATTAGCAGCAAAGTAAAAGGTGCGAGGACAATGGTGAAAGAAAAGAGTGGTCGGGTAAACAGAGGGACTACTTTAACCGGCCCGAGAAAAGAGGCCAGAAATTGCTGGCGTTTTCGGGTAATTTTCGGGAGCGGTCTGCCCTGAACGGACGCGTCCCATTATCTGATCCCCGTGTCAGGGGGTCGGGGGCACCGCCCGCCTCCTTCACGAGTAAGGTGCCGCGGGGAACATTAAAACCTGACAAAAGTAGGTGGGAAATCAGTCAAATTGATTCAACCTTGCACGTTTGGTGTTCACCCCATGGTTCTTCGTTTGTGAATTATGGCGACCATCGCAAGTTTCCCTCTGTATGTCTGCTTTATATTCCTTTATAACGTTGCGTTCTGTCACCAATATTGTCTATAATTCGAATTCTTAAAATGCATGATCTTTTCTTATAGGCTTTATCTTTGATACAGATAGCTCGATCTATTCTCCGTTGAGTAACTGTGTGTATACCGTTAAAATTGATGCTAATTTCAGTCAGATTTAGTGCAAATGTTGCTTACTAATCAATCTAATCATTCTATGTTGTGCATTTAGGAATCAAATGTAACTGAAATTCTAATTTAAAGAACTGTATTATTTCCCATGAGCAGTTATGGTGATTGATATTTGCATGCATACCATTATAACAACATACTTCACAGCAATATGTCACACAAAGACTTTGTTAACACCTTTTTTGCCACATTTGAGTGTAAGATCTGCATGGTATACAGGGTACCATGGAAATAATATAAGTTATTATAATGACAATGGCTATTGAATGTTGAATAGATTCCTGCTACATTCCAGGGCGGTCTTCAGAGCCGACAAATATATATATAGCGTTGCCATATTTGGGAGGTGGGTAAGGAGTCCTGAAGGGATAAATCATGAGGATGATATATTCTGGGAGTGCACTTATTAGGTTGACTTTGATATGATCTGGTTCTATGAGGTTCTATAAACAACTAGATTCGATTTTTTTAAATACACAATGTATGTATGATAAGTTTGTATGTAGGTGCACACAAGCTTAGAATACGCCTATGATGGCAAAACTGACTTTCCTATAAAGCACATAACTTTAGATATTGTGGAATCACTGACCTGGGAAATCGGCGGATCTATACAGGTAAGTTGGTGTATGCTGGTGCCGTATACGGGCATGTTGGTCTCGGGGGTCGAGAGACGTCGGTCCCATCCCGGGCCGGGATGTGGTGCGAGGCAGGCGGCCATCGGACCCCGGCCCCAGGTAGGACGAAGACGGGCCGCACGCTATGCACACCAGCTCCCGTCCCGTGCACGGGCTGAGGGCGGCGCTGGCCGGCACCGGCGACCGAGCTGTTAAACGAACATAATGGAAAGGTTATAATAGTGTAACAAACTGTGATAGAGAGAGCATATTGTGAGAATGTTATGAGATGCATATTTAGTTACGATTAACTGAATATGAAATACTTAAGGTGAGGTAAGTAATCACGGTCCAAATACCCTGTATAACAGTTGTGTCCACAGAAGAGCCAAAAATATGTTTCCTGATAATTTGCAATAGCCCCAATGTAACGTTCCATATTTGCATGTCCAATTACCATATTGATAGGGATATTGACAATATCTCAAAACTTGGGAACATCTGATATTATGATATCAATTCCTATCCTGAGCGGTAAGAATTGTGACGTGGGAAATATGAGATATAGTATATATTTGATTTGATTGATTTCTACCTGGATTCCTTTAAATATTTGCGCACTCACATAGACGTATGTATATCTATTTGAAATGTGTAAAAAAAAACCAATTAATGGTTAATGCATGTAAGTCTATTAATGAAACAGATTAACAGTTAAAATATGATAATACAAAACTCGAATCATATAAAAGAAATATAAATTTCGATAAATGTGATTTCAATGATATTTCGGCTTGTTTGTTATCGATGGTGAGCTGGTAACAATGGATACAAATGAAGGATCATTACCTGGTTTGGGAGGTTCTTTGGCAAGAATTCTATCGATACCGAATTTGAGTGAGTGACTGTTCACGGTCGCTTCATGAGGATGACCTGTAGATCCTGGACGTCGATCCAGCGACGGGGACGGGAGAGTCCGCTGCCCGTCCCCGCTGTCGCGCCCCTCCTCCCGCCGTGCTGTGCCGGGGGACGTCGCCCGCCTCAACGACCAAACTCCACGCCCGCTGTACAGGATATCGGAAATGAAGAAACCATGGGGCGGCGGCAGCGGCCGCTTGTCTTCATCGTGCGGTATGAGTGGCGGCGGCGGATGCGGCGGTCCCGGCGCGGCGCCCGCCGATCCCCACACGGCGGAAGGAGCGACGACGAACGGCGGCGTCCCAAGTTGTCCGCCCTGCCCTCTGTCGGCCAATCGACCGGAAGCGACGGGCCCACTTGGAAAGAACCTGTTCATGAACATCGTATCGGCCTTTGAGGGAGCGTCAGCGTCCACTCAGTGAGGGTGCTTCCTCTGGAATCCTCCCTGATCAGTAGTTTCCAATGTCACTTGATGGTCCTGACAGAACAGGGCCCGGTATGTAAACACTTATTTGACTATACCTGAATAGAGGAGGGTTATACGAGATGTACTAATCCTACGTTTCCTCACTGTTCTCACTCGTACCTTACCCTGACGGGACAACCTCACAGCTAGCTCTGACCAAAGACACTCCCCACTCTGAGTGACGACCCCGCGCACTATGCCCCGAAGCCCCAGCACTCCAGTGACAGACACCTTGCAGGGTGCGCGGGCCGGATCCAAAGGGGCGGGGCTTCCACCATCAGGGGGTGGAGCCGTCGCACACACACAGACACACACACGTCCTCTCATTAGAAATCACTCAATTCGTGCCCATTTTTTGTAGTCTATCGCGGACACGATTCCTTTACCCGTTTTCTGATATAAACAATTTACAACTTTTTAGATATATATTCAGCAATTAAATTATACGATATACATGGTGATATTTAAAAGCTGTCGTCTGTATATTTGCTTTCATTAATTAGGCAAGGAGATGAAGATTAAATTTCTCATATATTGATAGCTTACCTTATCAAAGTATTTATAGGCCTATTATATAATGCTGATTATTTCATATCTCAGTGAAACCCCCTTACGTTAAATATGCTGGGCACATCTCATGAAGGCATTTCCTCACAAGTGATCAGGATTTAAAATGTAGAATATTGACATTGCACCTCTAAATGGGATCTTTCTTTTGAACTGATAACTGTTACGCATGGGCATGCATGAACAATTTGTCAAATCTGACAGCGAAGACAGAATGCGACAAGTGATGTCATAATAATATAAAGTAGAAATCGGTCCTCGCTAATTTGAAACCACCGTGGAAAACAGTGATGGGTTGTTATTGTTCCCATTCAATTCCCTTTCAATTTTAAATCTGTCATTATCCACGTATATATTCATACTGGCAGGTATAAAGGTAAGGTGTAAAGCACAGAAACCCCAAGGGACTGAATGTCTGATAGGTCATTACACCAATACCGCGAGTGGTCAGTGATGCATAAAACTTCAACATGCACGTGAAGTAGGGGTGCTGAAGCTCCACCCCCTCGGAAACGCCCGTCGAATCACGCACATAGTGCTTTACGATTACCCCCTCATCTCACACCATCAAGCATTCAGCCTCCCCCGCCCCCCTCGCCAAACCCCAACAGCACTGCCTCCCGAGGCAACGCACAGGGATCGCTTTCCACATTCGGGGTGGCAGGCTCCATCCTCGCCCGGATAGATTTGCGGAATTAA
This sequence comes from Alentia gelatinosa, assembly GCA_950022655.1. Classification (NCBI taxonomy): domain Eukaryota; kingdom Metazoa; phylum Annelida; class Polychaeta; order Phyllodocida; family Polynoidae; genus Alentia; species Alentia gelatinosa. The sequence continues at coordinate 78,398,117 of OX465581.1, forward strand.
TTGGGCAGATAAAATAAACATCTCAGTTATCAGCGGCTCTAAAGCTATCAGGGGCGCAGTGATCACTTAGGACCATAGTGCGTCGGCAGGCTCTGGTTTCCCGGCGGGTGGAGACGGCGCGGGCGGGCGAGCTGACACGGTGCAGACCTAACAGTATGTGTGTGGTAGAGAGATGTCTACACCTATGACACGCCCCATATACAGATGTACATGTAAACCCTCCATTCAAACTATACTCTATTGCCTATACTGAGAATCCAATACTGAGAAGTTCACGTATACAGATGAGACTCCGTGTTTTATCCTCAATAAATATACATGCCTCTTGTAGGCATATGATAATTGTCATGAAATGCATGTTTAAAGAAGTCTCCATCCATATTCTTGACAGGGAGGGACAAGAACAGGCTGGCAAAAATTAGCTTCCTTAATTTTCCGTTATGCCACAATGAACCCGAGAGAAATTATTGATTGTATGTGTTACAATTATATAGATATCATATAGATATTTAAAAGAATTTCCAACGAAGAACCAAGGTTCCGCGAACGAAAAAATTACATGTACATTACAATGTAAACGGGGCAGTTTAAGAGTGCGATTTCTATTGCAAGTGAGACAGATACATTTTTATGACAGTAACAATGTTGCTAGAGAGGTATCACAACCACAGACAGTTATACTGAAATGAGTATGATTAAAGAAGCCCTTGGGACTTTGTATAAAGTTATTGTAGAGAGGTCAGTTGAAAACGCCCGGAAATTGAGAGATCGAGTGATGCATTTATTGCACTGTCAGAGTGGTAGGAGCATTGGGATTCCTGTTTGTACACATACATGTTTTATCATATATCGGAAACTGCATAACACACTTCGACTTGTATATTGTTTAGTTATTAAACCATCTTGTTCATGTGTTATTTCAATATTACCATAACGAAAATAACAAGATCTATTATCTACTATAATAGGTCATTTATATGAACAGAGTTTCATGAAAGTACCACCATGGGAAAGTGTTGATTCCATTGAGCCTCGAACCCAGGCTATACAGTCGCGGCATGCCAGCCCTCAGATCTCATTAAGGCTTAATTAGCGATAGTAATTACGAGTAGGGTAATAGGGCCTAAAACCAATGCGCTCATAGTGTACAAGATAACGCCAAGGCGATCGAATTACCCTGTCACTTGATCAGCCTTCAAGTGGCCCACACCTACATTTCTCTCACCTTCCTATAGAGTAACACTGCGCGTACGTATGTATATGTTACGGTCGTCTTCTTGCTATATCGCATCCCAAAAATATGACTAGACCTGAGAACTTTAATTGTGTTATTATCTTACTGGTGTACCTTCTATCAAGTTAAATGTCATACATTTTGTACTCGTAAAATTTGAATCATACCTGTATACTGTCAAGTGGAACAATTTCTCAAGCCTACCTCTAAATTCTCAAATCAATGAAAGCGAAATTCAATCTTTGAATGAAAATTTATGGGTAATATATTTTCTACCTGTTATAGTCCTATACATGTTTTTCTCTTCTGTTCATGACTATGTTTCATCTCATGGTAACGTCCAATATATATATATATATCTCCTTTTCATCATAGTACCGGGATTGTACAACCTTGCTAAGGACTTGACATAACTATTTGACTTAAATCATGGGAATAAATACGGGATAGAGGCACGGGAAAGGATAGCAACCTGTTTAAATTAGGATTCAGTAAGGACGCAATAAGGTATTATGTGTGTGGTACTAAAGAGAAATTTAAATGATTTGTACCCAAAAAGAAAATAGATAAAGCGGAATTCACGTGACTTAAAACTAACACAACTTTAGTCCATAGTGCTTTTTATTTTTACAACTTTCCAGTCTCCTCAACAAACAAAATAAACCTTATCTGGCCATAACACTTTGAGGTCCCGCCACAAAAAATTGAATAGAAATGGACTATTTCTTCCCTGGGTTCAAAGCGTTCAAATCTATCGAGTTATCGCTAGTTTCACCAGGAAATTTATGATAGCGCTGGGCTGGATTGGGTTTAGGGATGGAATAACTGTGTACAAAAAAAAGTACAAGTGTTAGTTGTGTTTCCTGTCAATGTGTAGGCCACCTATCCACATAGTGGTACACACCCACACCACTGAGTGGGTGTATGGCTGCAGTAAATGCCTTTGTATTGTTTTTGTACATGTAGTTGTTGGGCCCCACTGGTGCGATGCGATTGTCGCAAGTCAATAAAAAGTAATAAACGCTGGGTGAGGGCCATAAAAATGGCGGCGCCCGTAGCATTGCACACAGTCGCTTCTGTGGGGCCGGGTTTGCGCACGTGTGTGATTGTGAGCGATGCGACGGATCTGTCGTATCGCACATCTTGAAATGTTCATGATGTGCGATGGATTCGTCACACAAGCCTCCTATTGTATTAATACATAACTCTACTTAGATCTATGTGTACAGACCCTGTAGCTATTTGGATACTTATACATTATGAACACCATATCGATTCCATATATAATAATATTATTGTACAAGGATGTCAGTTTGATAAGAAAAAAATAATCGGAAATATTTATCATGTGTGAGAGAGGCTCAATTGATATTTTTCTATTACCTAAGGAAAAAGGATTTTTTTAAAGAAAATATAAAATCAATGAATTCCCTTTCTATATGCGCTGCCACAAACAATGCGACGAATCCATCGCATCAGTGGGGCATACCCTGGATTTTCTTTGCAATTGAGTGCGATGAATCCATTGCAATAGGGGTCATAAACACCGCTGAGGGGGCGTTTATGGGGCCATAGAACATGTGCGACGATCGCATCGCATCAGTGGGGCCGGGCCTCTATCTTCAGTCTGCAGCAAAATGCAGCAGCTTACTTTAAGTAGGTGGTAGAGGAATCCTTGGCAGGGAGGAACCACTGTTTTGACACCCTCTTTTCAAATACACTTTTATTGAGTATTATCTTAAAGTGTACATGTATATTTTGAGATATCAGGAAGAATTTGCTACAAGATAAATCTCACTTAATTCTCTCTTGAGAATAATTTGAATTAGGACATGCAGGTCTTATTTTTATCTTTACATCGTCATATCATTTAGAATAGGTGAAATGATATTCATATTAATTCATAGTGCCCGCAACATAACCTATATTTCAAATATATGTATTTTCCTGAGTGAGGCAAAAAAAGTTCAATGCTTTGATTTTTAACTGAAGAAATGGAGAATGTATATATGGGCTAAGTAGCATATTCAGCATATTCATTCATAAGGGTTTCTGTCAACTATTATCATGTTATGGAAAATCTTGAGATTTCATTAAAAAAACTAGCTACATGGCATAGTTGGATATCATCCCTTTCTATATCGGTATCTTTTAATGATATCAATTGGATATACTATTTCTTAAATTTTCATTACAAAATGGACGACATAATAGTACAAAAAGGGTTCTTTACGTCGCCCATTTCTATATGTCTCTGGCAACAAGGGAATAAATTGAAATTTGATGGTTTCAGCCTCGAACTCACCCTCAACCTACGTCTCACCCTCACTGATAGTTTTTTTTATTGAAGAAACGGTGTATTGAAGAAACTACATGCGGGATCACAAACAACATATGAAACACATAAAGTACAATCCATTAGGAAAAAAAGGATAAAATAATAATAACATAGATTAGGGATGAGCATAATGAAAAAGGATGAGGAAACATGAACCCTCGATCAAGTCGGCCTGTAATCATCTCCAATCGTAGGTAGAATAGGCTAGTTCTGCTTAACACGTTTTTGAAATCCTTGAAATCTTTAATATGCTGGTCTGAGGGATCTGATTTATTCCACAATTGCAAACCCCAATAATATGGTGACATATAATAAATACTACTATAAGTTCTCTGTCTTTAAGCATACATTATTCTTACTACGTGTCTTACGATCTCGTAAATCTATTTTTTTTAATCTTGTGCTTGTATATATATCATGCTTAACAATTGAATACTGCGTTTAGAATCATGCTTAACAATTGAATACTGCGTTTAGAATCTAAAAAGTCTATGCCCCAGTCTTTATGCATTCTCTCAACATTCTGGAATCTTCCCCAATCTAGCGTTTTTGTTCTTAATGCTCGATTTTGTGTAATCTGTAGTTTCTATATAATTTCTTTCTTTGCACCATCAGTCATAAATGAGCAATATTCCATAGTTGGGGGGATTATAGAAATATAGATCTGTTTTGCGGTGTATTTATCTATGTATTTCCTTATTTTATGCTGATAAAAATCTCTTGTAACCGTATTCTCCGCAGAGTTTGTGGTTAAAAAAAATTTTTTAACCACAAACTCTGCGGAGAATACGGTTACAAGAGATTTTTATCAGCATGATTACCCTGAGGTAAGCCCTAACCCAACCCCATTGCAAGCCTGAAAGCCCGAATTAAGATGACCCTTTTGGGCTGTCTCAATTTCCTGAAAATTCCACAAAAAGATTGGCCGAACGCCAACCAAACACAGAGACTTACGTTAGCAAGTCCCTACGACACCTGATGAGAATTCAGTATAGATTCGAAACCACAAGCCCGAAATAAACCTCTATCTCAACGTGGGCAACAGGCCTAAACAACCTGTCACTGATAAGAGTTAAAAAAACCGCTCTTTATAGGCCCAAACACACTAAAATGACAGTCTGCCCCCCCCCCCCCCAGCATTTTTGTTGACTTCAATTAAGTGTTTCTTAAAACTTAGGCTTGAATCTAGTGTTCTCCAAAGATACTTTTAATTTTCTATAATATTATTATTACACACAAAATCTATTTTTTAAGTATTTAAAGCGACCTCCTGAGGCAAACCGCATACCTTTTGTTTTGTTAGCATTGATAGTTATTCCATTTTTATGACACCAACTAGTTATTCCATTCAAGGAAGGAGGATTTCACCATATTTGACGAACGATTGGCACAAAATATAACACAATCATCAGCATATTGTAAATGCGGACCGATCTGAGAGTTACTACACATAGCCTACTAATTATGAATAGATAAGATAAAAAAGGTCCATAGTTACCCCCTCATCACATGAAATGAATATCAGATATCAGTCTTTTTAAAAGGCAATGTTAAGATGAGCCCTCATCTTTACGTCGTCAATTTATATAATTTATGTCTTTGGGAACAAAGGTCTAAATTCGAATTTGATTGTTTCAGTCTCAAACTCACCCTCAACCTATGTCTCACATTCACTGATAGTCCCACCCTGTTCTCATGAATTGAATGCGAAATATTAGCCATCAAAATGGCGATGTAAAGATGAGAAATTTCTATTTATGGTGCCCATTTATATACATATGATTGGCTACTTTGCATTCATATATATAAACAGGAAGGGAATTTCAGTGAGGGTCAGGGTTTAAGGTGAGTTTGCGGCTAAAACTATGAAGTTTTGAATTATTTCTTTGCTTCCAGAGACATGTATAGGTGGCCCTTGTAAAGGTGAGTACTCATCTTAACGTCGCCATTTTAAAGCCTAATATCTCATGTTTAAATCAGGTGACCAGGATGGAATCATCGGTAAGGTGGGACACAGATTTATGGTGAATTTGAAGCTGTGACAAGAAAATTTCAATTCAAATCTTTGTTGCCAGAGACATGCATATTAAATTGAAGCTGAACATGTTTTTTTAAGTCTCTTTTTAATATCAATCATTTTTTCTTTGCTTCCGATATTGCAGAGGTGGCGACATAAAGATGAGCTTGTTTTAACCATAAGGACCTTCCAAGATATTTTTGATTTATGGAGTCCATGGTTCTTTTCTTATGATTTCTTAAATACTGTATTGTACATGTTTATGGCAAAATAAAACCAGTGAAATTTTTCTTTCTTCATTTTTATCATCTTTTGTTATACATATCAGGTGCGCCGAAATGACGGTAGTAACAGCGGAAAAATCACCGGCCGTTTCCAAGTCTCAACTCAATATATCTTCATCACTGTTGGCCACCCCCGTCCTTTCACTATACCAACATAGCGAACAGAATTTTGACTAAATCAATGTTAATAAATCAACTAGTATCCCCAGAGTATCTCATGTGTCTTTCTCCATATATCACTCTTTATTTGAAATCCCTACGTACATTTTTGAGCTAGAAGTGATAGCCTAAGTTCGAGAGATGCAGTAGAATGTGTGGTGCAGTGACTGCAGATATTTATAAATGCTTGCGATCCTGGGTACATGCGGTACCTCCAGTCTGAGACTGGGTGTACCAGTATGCCCAGTCTCAGACTGGGTGTACCAGTATGCCCAGTCTCAGACTGGAGGGAAACTTGCTGTCTCCACTGTGCGTTTTGCCGCGTTGCGATCCTGAAGGTACCTCCAGTCTCAGACTGGGCGTACCTATGTACCTTGGATCGCACAGTGGAGACAGGCCTTTACAAGTCTATAATCTGGGCGCCCCTCTAGATCCACCACTATGTTAGTTGTACATGAAACAGTCATTCTGCCACTGTCTTACTTCATATGGAAGCTATCAGTCGCTTGAACGACAGTTGTGATAGAAAATCGACATGGGTGTTAATTTCTCCGCTGATTGTCAGGTGATCTTCCTCTCCATGGCTATACAATAATACATTCAATGGCAGTATAGGTGAATGGCAGTATAGGTAATTCTGAAAGCCGTGTAAGATCTGGTAAATCAATAAGATATATATATCACAGACGATGATGATATCATTATATGCCTATGGGTGTATGAACTGCGAGTACTATCAAGAAACGTCACGAAATTTCATACAATTGTTCATATGGCATGAGTTGTATTCGCGGAATGATATCACGAAGCGGAGCCGAGTGATATCTGTAGCAGAAGACAACGAACGCCATGTAAACAATTGTATGAAATTAAGTGACGTTTAGATTTTATCCTACCCGGTAACATGTCTTTAACTTCATATTTCACCTGTGGCATATAACTGTTATATGGCATAACCGTGGCATACAGTCACTCCATGTTAAGTCTATGGAGATTTATATGAGGGGTCTATAGGATAATACCCGCTCCTACCCATGACATATTTTTACCTTTACGTCACACTGGCGTATGGTGTATCTGATCCCGTGACTAGGTAAAGTTTCGCCATTTTTAGGTATATAATAATACGAAAACAGGCCGACTCTCTTCTTGCGTCAAAATACTTGGTAAAATTATTTATCACATACATCCCTCTGCTTAGGGTATCGGGATGCATGTGATCAATAATTTCACCCCATATTTTTTATGTACGAAGACAGTAAGCCAGTTTCTGTATAGTACTGGTCAGCAGAAGCTGTTTGTACTGGGACAGACCATGATTTGGTCTATTGAAGAATAAAAAAACTGCATCCTTTTAGCAAGTAGTTTACCCAAACGTATGAGTAAGATCATTTCAGACTTTCTCACCACAGTTATCTACATTGCATTTATCAGGACCATTGACCCTTCACAAAAACGGGACGCCAATGTGGCTTATGATTTTATTCTTTTATCGCGGCGTGTCAGTGTCGAGATTCCCTTGACGTAAGCCTTGACGTAAGCTTGTCATGGGCGAGCAACTCCTTATCACGTCCCGGCTGTACATTAAGCTGGTCCGGGCTCACGACGAGAAGCTCCCTTATCGGCTGGCCTTCAATCCGCTCGTACAATTTGTCAGCGGATCGCTTTCACCGTCGGTAATTGCCTTATCTTCGCAACCACGTCTCTTTCCCGTGCGGCCGGCTGGAGTTCTGGCAGGTTGCTGGCACGGATTGGGTTTCCCGTGGACTGCTGTGTGTACGTAGGGGGCGGTTGAGTTATGCACGTCACGCCCCCCTCGCCACGTAATGGCGCGTGACGTCGCCGCGTTCCGGTATCGGTAAGCTACGCGAGCGTCATTAACACGCGAAATGAAGAAAAACAACGACTTGTCAACATCTGTCCCTCTCTAGTTTTCAATTAATTGAATTGTACCACTTTTCCTTGCATTAACTCCGACGAGTCCGCATGCAATTACTACAATACTTTACATGAGGCACTTCAATTCAAATCTAATTGAGTGAACCGAATAGCGTTTTCGGAATAAAGACTACGATGAAAGAAACCAGTAAATTATTCAAGCTACCCACTGAAAGTGATCATAATCTGTTTTTCATTATTGTGTACATGCATGCATGGTTGAGGAATCTGGGCAACAAATGAATAAAACTTACAAAGTAAATACTTTAATATTTAATGGTATGTCTAACAATGTACATACAATACCGTCTATTATCCCAAAACTATGGATAAAACTATCCATTATACCATATTGCTAGTCGGAAGCAGTCCTTGATTCAAATCATAGATTAATGATACGTGGCATAAACACTTCTAACCACAGCCGATGCAAAAAAAAAAAAAAAAAATTGATTCAAATCATATACAATGTACACGAATCCTTCTTGCTTCAAATCATAGAAATACACGAGTCTTTCTTGCTTCATATCATATATACACGAGTTTTTATATTATCTCTCATATCACAATAGAATTCAGTCTTTATTCTGGAGAACCCGGTGTCCTGGGGTCTTCTCGCTGGTGTCTATGGAATGTGGACCGTGGTTCCACAGAATTAGCGTGTCACGTTTGGATCTGAAATAATTGGTTGACTTTGCCTCATGCTGCTCATTCAGCGGTGTCGTTCTGTGGGTCGACGGTGGTTTTGGCGCTGGAGTCACGAGTAATGACACCCTGTCGACGGCGATCCTCCTCCTGCAGCTTCTGGATCTCCTCCACCATGAACTGGAGCGGTGACTCGGGGCGTTTGTATGCTATGCCTGCCGTTATGTTCTGAGAGAAACATGAAATACATTAAAGTCGTGGAAGTACAACATATCATCACACGTTTACTGCATTGATTCTTTTGGGAACTTTTTTTTATCAATAAATCACCAAATAACGATAAACAAATGTTTGTATCAAAGATCTCTTCCCTTCCCTAATATATAAAATGTGTCTAACATAAAAAGGATTCCTTAATATTCAGAGATATCTTATTTTCGTTAACGTATAGATATCAATATGAAATTTGATAACTTCCGAGAATATTTAGATTTCTTCAGAGGACTACTCAGTACTAGTCTGAGAGGCTCCGACTGTCTAGCGGTCCAGACAGTCAAGAGTGCACCCTCATAGAGCTCAAGCCTAACAAGTCGGACAGATTAGTTCAGTTCAGCAGTAGTTTAGCATATAAATAAAGGTTGATCCTTTTCGATTTCGTAGTATACAGTTTCCTGCGACAAAATGCAGTAAGATAACTGCGATTTCCAACCTTTGTAAAAGTTCTAAATAATAGGCCTTTTTCGACTGGCCGGTGTCGCACCCTATCTGCTTAGTTACCTCATGGCTGAAGCCAAACATTCACCTGGCAACATATTATTTAGTACTGACTGACTGAGTGTATCAGCGTAATATGTTTATAAAGCCAGTGTATATTATTTTCAGAGAAAGTACAGCGATTGCATTATATTCTAGGGTATTCCAGGTCCAATTTGATGTATCATACATGTATATCACCTCAATGATATACATGTATATCATTGAGATACATGTATATCATTGAGATATAGCGACAGATAACACAGGAACACCAAGACTGGATACACACAAATATGTTGGCAGGCCTTGCAATAATAGGCTTATCTGTTTCCAAGTTAATACCAAGATAATTATCAACTATGAAGTTTAGACAGCCCAGACTCGTTAATACAATACCCTAACCACAGATTTCGTATGGAAGTCCAACGGAACGAAGAAATTACACACAACACTCCTGCAATCACACCCATCGTTCAAACTTTAGCTGTGATTGAGATATATCTCTTTATCCTACCCCTAATAAAAAACGCCATAGGTTTAATATTGACCCAATGTATTTGACATAGCGTTGGATAAAGTGTTATTTATGCACCGAGGTGAATAAAAAAACGGACCAATCAGGGACGAGATAACGAAAGTAGATCCGGCAGCATTGATAACTACTAACGTGGATAATTACAAATATTCTCTGTATATCGGTGAGATGGGGTAGGATAAATACGAAACTAAACTCAAGTTAGCCTTCTCAATGTTTATACCACTCTGGTCAGGTCTGCTACTCACTACACTCGGCTAACGCCTCGTGTAGTAATACACAATCTGCCCATCGTGGCATAAACATTGACAAGGCTAACTCTCGTTTGGTTTCTACTAAATATACCTGTGGCTGAACTCGGCCGTCTTTGTCTGAGCAACGGCCTAACTAACCAATGCACCATTAGGTGGTTTTAAACGGCAACACCTGTATACAGGGATGCCAGTTGTGGTGAGGAAAAAATCCTACACTGAGGCCAGTCTATGCATCTCCTGAAACGCACAAGGGTGTAAGGGGAATACCCATCACTCTCCAAGCAGATCCTTGGGTATAGACTGGCAGTATATGATGTCTGGATATCTGCTATGAGTGGGTCTTTGTGTAGTTCTGCACTAAATGGGGAACTCTTCAAAGAAAACCATTTGGAATAGATTACCACAGATTATCAGTTCTATATTCTGCAAAATATCTTTACAAGTTCATAAGGCATTCC